>OZ024729.1:6877392-7477392 GCA_964016875.1 Fallopia convolvulus
CGAATTCAGCGACTAGCGACGAGACCTGGGCGTTACGTTGGCACGAAGAGGGTGCTTCATAACAATGGTAAACTCCTGCTTCTCTGAGAAATCCACCGGGAACTCCTGGCTCTCTTTCCACTCAAACTCCACACCAAATTGGCGACGAAGTACTCGAGATGGAGCATGGCCAAGCCGAGGCCAGGGCAGATCCTCCTCCCAACCCCGAACGGCATCATCTTGATCTCCCTGCTCCCCGTTATGTCCACGTCAGCACCCAAGAACCTCTCCGGCCTAAACTCCATGGGGTCCTCCCACACCTCCGGGTCCCACCCCATCTCCGCCACCATGAACTGCAATACGGCGTCGTTTGGGATGCGGTACCCCTCCAACTCCACTTCCTTTGTCACCGCGTGCAGGAGGACGAAGTGCCCCGGCGGATGCCGCCTCAGCCCCTCCATCACCACCGCCTTCAGATACTCCATCTTCCCCAATTCCTCTTCCCCGATTCCTCCACTTCCCCCTCCTCCGTTCGATTTCGATCCCACGACACTCAGAATTTCCTCGTAGAGCTTCGTTTGGATCTCCTGATTTTTCACCAGATTCGCCAGTATCCATTGGAGAGCAGTAGCGGTTGTGTCCGTCCCGGCGTTTAGAAACTCCGAGCAAGCCGCCACGATCTCCTCCTCCTTCATCTTTCTCTTGATTTCGCCGTTGTCTCCCTCCTCCGGTAGCTCGAGGTCCAGCAAGGAGTCGATGTAAGCCGGAACGGCGTCGTTTTGGGCTTCTTCGCTGATCTAAGTCGAATCAGAGGGATGACGACGTCGTCTATCGATTTCTTGATGTCGAAGAACTCCCTCCACCTGCCTCGGAACACCAATTTCGTAATCCAGGGACGGAAATTGAGGATTTAGAGTCGCGTGATGGAGAAGAGAAGGCGGTGATGAGCGACCTCGACGTCGCGGATTTGCTTTTCGTCGAGACGATCGCCGAAGCACATGAAACAGAGGAGGCAGAACATGGCGTACCGGATGTGTTCGATGACATGGACGGGCGATTCGGCGTCGGATTCTGATCGGAGCCGTTCGATGAGGATCTGGAGCATCCAGGATCGTGCGGGGGAGAACGATTTGATCCGGGAGGGATGGAGAATGTGCGAGGTGAGGTTGCGCCGGAGGAGGCGCCACTTCTCTCCGTAGCCGCTGGAGTTGATGTTGTGCTGGTTGCTGGTGATGATCGTCTCGGTGAGGAGCGGCTTCGGTCGGTCGGAGAAGATAGCGCCCTTTTCGACGAGAGCCTTGTGCGCGATCGAGTGGCTGAAGATGAAGATTGCCGGCCTGGCGGAGAAATAGCGAAGGGTAAGGATTGGCCCGAGCTTCGCACGGAGCGATCGGAGGGTTGCTTCCATCTCCAACGAGGATTTGCGGAGCCATCGGAAGCCGGAAAGTAGGGGTATGATGGAGGAAGGGGCCACCGGCGGCGAGGGAAGTCGCCGGAGATTGTCGGAGTCAGAATTTGGTTGGGGAGAGGAAGAGGCGACATTGATAACGGCTTTGAGCAGAGCTGCTAAGCACACTGAAACCAGTATTACGAACCAAACCTCCATTGTTCGTTATTTTTAATTTGAACTTTATGGGTTTTGACCAAAACAAAAAGAATTGTGTTGATATATATAGTTTTTCAGTTTTAAAGAAAATTGTTACGCAAGAAAAGTTTTGATAGCAGTATATCCACAATAACGAGAATTGTTATCCAAGAAATCGATGAGGTTTTGTTTTGTTATTCGGATTTGGTATCACGTGCTTGTTGCAATAATTGTGGGTCTTGTGGCCCGAGTTTGTTGTGCATTGGTGGGGACTGGGGAAGGGGGCTTTTAATCTGATACCCAAGAAAGTGTCTTGTATTTTTACTACATGATTAACATGAATCTTTGTTTAACGCACATTAATCTATTAATTTTAACAAATAACAATAATTCCCAAAATAAAAAATGAATAGTTGTCGCTCATTGAGATCCGGTTTTCAATTTTGGAGCGAGAATGGAGAACAAGTGATCCTGCTGGCCTTGCAATCCTGCTAAGGAGATTAATGCAAATTACAGTTTCTTGCATTTGCTAATTATAGGTCTTAAATGTCACCATCTCATACATGCATTTCGTTTGGAGCGTTTTCTAAGAGAAAAATGATCAGGGAAATTACGTAAATAGATGCCGGCTTCTGCTTGCATCTTATCAATTTTGCTTGTTAATGTCAAAACTACAGGTTGGAACTAGAAGCAGATTATATTGGGATGCTCTTGATGGCATCTGCTGGATACCATCCCCTTAATATGGTGAAGTTGTGAAAGGAGCATGCAAGATCATAACAGTGCGGGATCAAGATTTATATGGACATTCTTAGTACACACCCATCCTGCAACAAGAGATTTCAGGTTACTGTCTGTAGAGTTGTATGTAATGTGTGTAATCCTAAGTTTGGATATTGGGCTTGTAATGTATAAATCTAGTATGTGTGTGTGTATTGCCAGATTGGGCTTTTACTTGTCGGAGGCAGTATTGGGCCAAACGGCCCAATACTATGCCACCCGAGACAGCCCTTTCTCGATGATCCATGCTCATTTGCTAGACAACGTCGTCTGGAGCTTAGGGTTTGGGTGAGCCATTTAAAAGGCTTGCTTTCTCCTCTTTGCCTCTCGTTGGATTCTTTCAGAGAGCTCTCTAGGGTTTCTTGCTTTGGTGTGTCTTCTCGGCCTTGCTTGCCTGAGCTCGACACCGGCGACCCGAGCTCCCTCTGAAATCCAAACAAGGAAGAGTGAAGACGAGAGCACCAAGGAGACCTTCGTGGTTGTTCGACTTGTTCGAGCTGTGCTTCTCTGAACTTGCTTCACTCTCTCCGATTACTTGCTTTACATTTCAGTTCTCTTTGCCCTCTTGTATTCCCCTTGGATCTCTGGCATTTCGATTGAGGCTCAAAGCCAAATACACAAGTTTGTTTGTTTGTCTTTGTTCTTCGTTTTGTTCCATTTGTTTGAGTTCTCCATTTGTATTCCGCATTTCACTGTCCTAGCTCTAGAGGAAGCCATGACATTGCTCAATGAAAGCCTTTCGACTACAGAATGACCTAAACCACAGTTTCAGTAAAATGTTTGTGACAGACATATCATTTCATTGAGACTAGTTAGCGTTTGTCTGTTGTGGTCATCTAAACTTGATGTGGTCTCCTTTATAAATCCAAAAAAATACTTACCATCCCTCATAGTTTGTCGTGGGTAATTGTTTTATTTGTGCAATTCATGTCTTACAATAATTAAATTGTGTATTACAATAAACTTATGGGGTATAGAGAATGGCAGGCTATGAACATACATACGGTGGAGTGTTCAGGTGCGAATAGGTCTTCTGTTGTGGGCGCACGGACTCACAAGAGACATCAACCATGGATGCTTGAAATGGAGAAGATGATTACAGATGGGATTCGGCCAGATGCCGTGACATTCAAAATTGTAATTGACAATATTAGGAAGAAAGGAAGCACTGACTACTGAGCAAGCTATAAATGTGTTAAGAGTTGATAACCATAAGGGGTAACTTTCCTGATTTGGTTACTTATAAATGCTTGATCAAAGGCATATGCTTAAATGGCAATTTCGATTATGCACCTAAGGTGTTTTCTTTGATGGAAAATTGTGGCTACCAGTGTGATTTGGTTACTTATAACAAGTTGATTCAAGGCTATTGCAATGCCGGGATGCTAAACGCTGCATGCAATTTGCTGGAAAAAATGGAAGCCAAGGGTTGTTCCCCTGATGTGGTTACTTTTGAAACGTTGATTCGTGGCTTTGCTCGGAAGAAAGAAAGTGCAAAAGTGGAGGAGCTTCTTCAGAAAATGCACGACGTAAGGATATCTTCCAACTTAAACACAACCTATGCTTTATTGGAAGGCATCAACAAGGATGAAGACCAAATAAATGACACCACTGATACGACTCGGTGTGAGTCCGTACCGAACCTTCGTTGGTCGAAGGGTTGAGCAGCGCTCGAGGTGAGCGATAACTCGAAGAAGATAGGCGAGAGAAATAAGATTAGGGCAAAACTAATTTTCTGATTGATTCCTCCAAGGATAATTTAGAGAGTATTTATACCTAAGCCCTAGACGGTTCAAAAAAAGCGACTCATGAAAGAACCGACAAGAAAACCTGAGAAGAGAGATTAAACTCTAGTTTAAAAAATTACAATTAAAATGCTAATAAATAATAAATAAAACAAATATTATTCATCGTATCTTTTAGGCCTACGACGATCTCGAACCGGTCTCGAACTTATAGTAGCTTCTACGCTCTGTGGCGTATCAATCTCTCCCCCGATGAGTTTCGGCTTGTCCTCAAGCCGCAATTGAGGAAAGACCCGCTGCATGGACTCCACCGGTTCCCAAGTCACGGCATGTGGTTCACCATCATCCCATTCCACTAACCACTCATGTTGCGGTTGGCCGTTGATCAAAACCGAGCGTTCCTGCACTGCCCGAACAGGTTTGGAGATGGGCCTATCGTACAAAAATTCAGCCGGAAGTGTAGCTGGCTGTATAGGGCCGCCATTGGAATTGTAGGGCCGTAACATGGAGACATGGAACACGTTGTGGATACGAGCTGTTGCCGGGAGCTCGAGGCGATAAGCCACAGCGCCTATGCGCTCGCTAATGCTGAACGGTCCATAGAACCGGCGCCACAGCTTGGCGGAGATGGGACGCGCCACAGAATGCTGTCTATAGGGCTGTAGCTTGAGCAAGACTTGATCACCTATGTTATATTCAACGTCTCACCTGTGTTTGTTAGCCTGCGTGACCATTCGCTGCTGCATTTTCCGAAGATTAGCACGCAACAACTCGAGCACTTGTTCCCGATCCCAAATAGCCTCTGAAGCCGGTGTTGGTGGGCCGGTAGGGCAAGTGGCACGGCTGATGGGTGGGGCCTCGCGGCCATATAAGGCGCGGAATGGCGACATCTTAAGGCCCTCATTATACATAGAATTGAGAGCCAATTCCGCCCATGTAAGAAATCATACCAACGCCGGGGACGAGCATGAGTGAACGCTCAGAGGTATTGCTCAAGGCCTCGGTTGCGAACCTCGGATTGGCCATCCGTTTGTGGATGGTATGCCGTGCTATGGAGGAGTTTTGTTCCGCTCAAGCGATGCAACTCGGTCCAAAATGCACTCGTAAAAATAGCATCGCGATCGGACACAATTTTCGCCGGAATGCCGTGATGCTTGACAACTATCTCGACGAAGACAGCCGCAACTTTTGGCGCGTCATACCGCGGTCCCAACGCTCCAAAGTGCGCGTATTTCGAAAGCCTGTCAATCACTACTAGAATCGTAGACTGACCACGCGACGGAGGAAGGCCGGTAATGAAATCCATGGCAAGACTTGCTGTGGAATCGGTAATGGCTGTAATCATGAGGCATTGGCTCCCTGATCTTTAATCTAGTTATGTGCTTTCTTAATTATTCAATGTCCTATCTTTTGCTTCTCCCAATTTCTTATGAAGATTGTGTGGAAGTGAATGAATTTCTTGCAATTGTTTGTTTTCAGGTTCAACTCTGTACATAGGAGAGATTTAGACCAAGTTACTTATGAAGACTAGTGCCATGAATATAGAACTTTATACTTCCATTTCTTAATTAGCAACATCTGATTTGCTAAAAAAAATCAGAATAAATATGTCCTATCTTTGCTTCTCCCCATTTCTTATGAAGATTGTGTGGAAGTGAATGAGTTTTTTGCAATGGCTTGTTTTCATGTTCAACTTTTTCCATAGGTGGGATTAACATTTAACAATTGGGATTACTGAGATGGGACCTTCCTTTGATCTTCACAAACGGTTTGCTTGTTGAAAGTATTGTCACTTTTCATTATGATTTCTGGTTTTTAATTAGTGTTATGACCAGTGCCATGAAAATGCCTAGAATGCAGGTTTATTAGCACAAAACTGCTCATGGTATATAATTCTGCAATATGTTCATTTGTATTCTAAATGAAGTTTAGCAAAATACATATTAGTCATGGTGAGAATTAAGCTCGTCTTCTAGGTTAATTGTTCTGAAGCCGCATTGATCACTTTTCTTTGGCAAACCTTCTGTTGTTTGCATATTATCAAGGGAAAAAATGCTTTTGATACCCCTCAGTTTTAGACTTTTTCTATTGGTGTCCTAAAAATAATTTTTTCCCTTTTAGTGCTCTTTACCTTTTGATTTAGTTCCATTTAAACCCAAAGTCATTGATTTCTAATGATTCCGTCATTTGAAATTTAAAAAAAAAAACAATTTTTTTTACATTAATCTGTAGTGTAAGTTTAAGGCTTCAGTTATAACACAAAGGGTTCATCTTTCTCAAATTTTCATGAGCAAATTCCAAAACACGTAGAAATTTGCCAAGGAGGAAAACAAGCTCATGCTGCTGTGCAGGATCAAGGTCTCTTGCCACGCGTCTAGTCCTCTCCAACAATCCTTCATAACCGAGTTTCTTGTTTTTCTTTCCTGCAACACGAAATCAAGTAGAATTTGAAGGTGCTGAAAATTGTAAATATTTGCATGAGAATACAAATGTGGGTTTACCGGTTAGATTCTCAAGGGTTAGAGTGAGATGGTTGATAGCAATGCAATCAAACCAATTGTCACGATGATCAACAACAGCTTTGAAGGCGGTATAATCGTTGGTAGCTATTTTGAGGGGATGAGGATAGCTGTTTGAAGTGCTGGATAAGACTTGTGAGTGTGATTTTGGAAGCAAAAATAAGAGCTTTTCTTGTGGTTTAGTGGGATTCTTTGATGCTTGGCTAATGACATGCCATTGCTTCCTGGAATAATAATAAGCTTTGGATTATTCATTGCCTTTGTGTTCTTAGGAGAAAAGATCGATTGGATCTTGGTCTTGCTTTTATAAGCCCGGCCTATCCACCAAAAAAAAGAAGCTTACTACGGAGTATACTTCTGGAAAACCACTTTTAGCTTCAACTTTACAATGTGATCACTTGTGATAATACCACTTTAATGTTTAACATTTGCATAAAGTGGATACTGGTTTGGGATTCTTGGCAATCAATCTCAGTTCACTTGGCCAACTTTAGCTCCTTGCATTTGGAATTCAATTTGGTCCCTTAACGTGCAACCAAAATTGAGGGTCTTCTCTTGGCGTTTGTTATCTGGCACGTTGGCTGTTAAGTCCCAACTCATGGCTCGACATATACTTAACACTGATACATGTGATCGGTGTTCAAATGCAGCTGAAACTTTTTGGCATGTAATTTATGAGTGTTGTGCTGTTCATTCAATGTGGCAACGCTCTGAGGTATATCAGTTTCCACTGTTAATGTACTGGAGATTGCTTCACTTGTTTTGCGACATAAAGGTCTTGAGGGCTTGACTGAATTTATGCTTTTTGCTTGGGTTTTCCAAGGAGATTGTGAGCAAAGTGCTGCTGTTCTTGCTGGTTTTTCACACTTTGTTCTTGCTGGCTTGACTGAATTTATTTCTTATTTAGGTGCTATGTTTGGTGATATCATCACCGAGGCTTACTGTCTAATGTCTCCATCTCATCTATTGCTTTTGTAAGTCGTTCGGGAATTACGGTCACTCACTTTATTGCTCGTCTTAGTACCATTTCCCCATTTCGGGTGATGAACAAATATTTGTACATGATATGCCTCCGGGTGTAACCACGTTAGGTGCTGAACTCGATATTTAATATGGTAAGTATTACTATGTTTTTTTCAAAAATAAAAATCAGTCTCTAGTAGGATATTTAAGCCAACTTAAATGCAACATCTTTTTTACTGGAAGGCATCAAAATGGATCAAGACCGAATAAATGACAGATTCTGAAATCTGAATCATGAGCTTATTTAATAAAGATCTTGTGTCGTTACATTTAATACCAAGCATACAAAAAAACAAGATAACATAAATGGAATTTCATTGAGCATACCACCAGGTAATAGATATGA
This sequence comes from Fallopia convolvulus, assembly GCA_964016875.1. NCBI lineage: Eukaryota > Viridiplantae > Streptophyta > Magnoliopsida > Caryophyllales > Polygonaceae > Fallopia > Fallopia convolvulus. The sequence continues at coordinate 6,885,370 of OZ024729.1, forward strand.
CAAATTAAATTAGGCATCAACTATGTATGCCCAACGCCACTGGCAACGAATTAGTTTCAGCATCAATCTTGCGAGAGCAACCTACTACTAACAACATGTGATGGAGCACATGACTGATGAGTGATGACGCATTCGCAACCGGTCCGGCTAAGCGTCCCGGTCAGATGTGCTCAGCGGCCCGGCGTTTCCTCGTTTTCACAAATTTTATGCTTTTGCGTGACCGAAGCTAATTTTTTTTATTTAAATTAATTTTTTTTGGTGAATTTATCGTTTTAATAAATTTTATGTAATTGCTTCAGTCACCTTGACCGAAGGAATGATTTTATTTATTTTTTTAATTAATTTTATGATTGTGATTTGTGAATGTTTTAAATTAAGTTTAGTATTTTTATTATATAACGTTTTCATTTTTATGGTACATTTGGTATAGTTTTGTAGTTATATATTGAATAGTAAATTTCAAATTTAGCTTTGAGATTTTTATTTGTATAATTTTGTTAATTTTTGGGTTTATATACATATATAGGTCTAAGTTTTAAATTTTAAAAAGATTTAAGTAAGTTAAAATAATTTGTGGAAAAAAATTATCTGAAGTTGAAAATATTTTGTTCACCTACATTTTTGCAAAACGTTACAAATAAAAAATATTCAACGACGAGGACCGAAATTACTACGACAACCGACCTGAATATTAGGGGTGTGAGAGCGGCGAGTGTGTTGAGGTGGCGGGTCTTCCATAAGTAGGAATGGAATGGTGGGCATCATGAAAAATCCGTTTAGTCCTTTCACAAGTCGCGCCACTTCGCCTCAAAATAGGAAAACAGCTGAAAGCGGAGCGGAACGATGGGTCTGCTTTTATAACCGACACTCTTATTTCATATTTTCTTTTTCTTTTTTTTTTACTTCGGCCGGTGTGGCCGAAGTAAAATAAATTAAATTATTACTTTTTACTTCGGTCGGGTTGACCGAAGCAAATTTTCAAATATTTCATGCAAATCGGTGCATTGAAAGGACGTTTGTGTAACACCCCGACTTCCAAGGCGCTCATCACCGTGCCGAGTGCAGAGGCAGGCCCTCTCACTCCACTTCACAATCTCCCTTCTAACCCCTGGCTAAGCCTCCACTAGAGCACTTGCCAAAAACATACAGATAATAATTTTCGTTTTGAAGGGGCACGATTTCCCAGTCACACGGGTCAAAGTAGCCAACTCTTCCTCCACGCCAGCTACGATGGGCCGTGTCGGAAACGGTACCAACACAGAGAAAACGTTCCAAAATATTTTTCCGATGAAACACATTCAAAACCATTTACGCACACAACAACTCAAGGAGTTCAAAACAATTTAAAAGGTATTCGGGATTAGTTCCCCATAACCCGCCCTACAATAACGATACGCAATCTAACAAGGTAGAGAAGAACCGAGCAAGTCGAAAACGACTTACCTCGAAACTAGGGATCCTTTGGAGAAGACGGAAGTAAGAACTTGAACGGAAAAGATTCCCTAAAAAAATATTATTATAGGAAACTAGGTTAGATACGATTCGAACCATACTAAACGAGCCTTAAAACCACACCCTAATTCACGCAACTGAACAGTCCGACCCACACTTTCAAACTGCACACCAAAGCAAAGTACCCATTAACCCCACTAAAACTATGTTACTACGTTTCTATTCACTTTTGTAACTACTTAACTAACTAACACTTATACATATATTTTACTACGTTTTTTTTTTCTAACCTAACTTCACTACCTAATACTAACATATACGTATATATATATGTACAAGTCTACCTCACTCCTCCGCCAACAATTTATACAAACAATCAACCCAATTTTCCTCCGTTCTGCACCATACTGATGACAACTTGTTTAAACCCCAATATTGATGCAATCGGTCCTCTAATATCCACTAAACCCATCCCTTAATTAAAAACAACAACTGTCTATAGAACGAGCTAATGAAGCAGGGGAGTGATCGAAGGCCAACACCGAAACACTTACCGGTGATCGGTGAATCGACGAAACAATACGATGAGGTCTGCGGGGGACGCTACCGGCAATGATCGGTGACTTAGATGAATCGCGAGCCTCGCCGGATCGGCCTGGCGTTGCTTGTACCAACGATGGGTGTCAATGAACGAAACACGAGCTCCGCGCACTAGCGGTGTAATCCGCAACTGATGTGAGTGGTGGGTTTGGTTGTTCAAGTGATTGCCCAGCTCGCGCGGTTATCGGTGACGACGTGATTTGGTAGCGACGACAACAGAACGATGTGGCTCCGCCGGTCTTCAACCCGTGAGATCGAACGGTTGAAGGCGGTTGAAGGTTGAAGGTCGACAAAAACGAGGAGGTGTGGCTACTCGGTTCTCCTTCACGAAATATATGGCGAGCGGAAAAGGAAGATCGAAGATATCAGATTTTAACTGAATTGATTATGGCTGAGAGATATATTTGGAGATAGAGAATTAGTTAGGCTAAAATATTAATTTAAATGGGATGAAGCTGATTTGATTTTTTTTGTGTGTAGATATATTTGTAAAGATATTTAGATAATACTGGATCTCGTTGGATATAAGCTACGGGTATTTTGAACGGTTGAAAAGAAATATTTTTAGACGAGATTAATTTTTTTATTTTTTTATTTTTTATCAAATTTATTTTCCCGATCCAAGGGTAAAATGAACCTGAGTATTACATACTACCCCGCTTAAGAAAGTTTCGTCCCGAAACTTTGTAACAGAAGAACAGATTTTACAGCCTCTCCCCCAAAAGGGGTTCGTCCTCGAACCGAAACTTAGTAATCAAGTAAACATAAGTAGCATTAATTATCTAAACTACATGGCATATCGTCCAAACAGTCAAACAGTCAAGTCAAAAGGAAAACAGTCACATAAGCAATCATCAAATCTGAAACCACTCACTAACTACTAACCTTTCCCTCAAAAGCTTCTACTAAACTTGGGTAGATCTCTAGGTAACACTCTCTTATCCTAGACTTGGTCTCCCAAGTGGCTTCCTCGACTCCCCGTCGCGACCACCGAATTAGCAACAAAGGAATCTCCTTGTTCCGCAACTTCTTCATTCGCTGGTCTAGAATCTTCAATGGTTGTCCCCGGAAAGCGTGATCTGGTTGTACATCTAACTCCTAAGTCTGTGACTAGGATCCGGGACGTACTGTCTCAACTGTGAAACGTGGAATACCGGATGAGCTCCGTCCAAAGCGGGTGGCAATGTTACCTGCAGGCCACCTCGCCCACTCTCTCCAAAATCTCAAATGTACCGATATAGCGGAGACTCATCTTTCCTTTCACCTCGAATCTCATGACCCCGTGGGTAGGCGATATCCTCAACCAAACATGTACCCCTATCTCAAGCTCTAGCGCTCGACGCCTCTTGTCTGCATAGGATTTCTGGCGACTTTGTGTGGCCATCGTTCTCTCCATAAGGGTCATCTAAATCGATGAGTGTCAACTATTATTATAGGCAAACTCCCCCAAAAACAAGTGATTTAACAAGTGACCTCAGCTCCCAGTCTAGCACACAAAGTCTGAATCGTCCTCCTTATTTGCGTCGTGCTCTATTAGCCATGATTAGGCTCATATCCTTAAAATTCTCATCCCTCTTGACTCTCATGTCACCACGGTTTGATCTTAATACTCCATTTTATTCGTTGGGAGTGTTAAGTGAATGACTGCGTTTAAAGAATCTTCTCTACCTCCACAATGGTGTCGCTTTAATACGTTCCTCACCATGATATCTCTTTAATTCTATTCCTTCATTCAAGTCACACCGCTATACTTTGCCAGTATATTAGCAATCACAATCCATATACCAAAAGATAACGAACTCTTAACATATGTGATTCCACGCACTTAAGCCATTCCGGCTACTTTAGCTTTAACTTACACTAACTAGAGATGTGTTTTAACCCCCAGATGCAAGACGATTACCCATTCCCTTTCTATAACATACAAACTTCGTGACATCATTAACACTTGTGTAAACCTCGGGGTCTTGCGACAATGGCGGTTTGGTACACCAAGCATCCCAGTTGCAACTCTCCCAATAATCTAAATTTAAGCAACCTTCTTGTTTTCATCAAAACTGGTTCATAACGATACACGCTAGGAAACTCATGTACATCCCAATATGTCAGTCTCCCAAGTCCTCACTCCAACACCCCATTTGGCCCAAGCACATCTTTTAGATCAGTCTTCTCCTCAACCCCAAGTAACAGTTAGAATTTACTCCTCTCGCTGAAAGACTCACACCACTTAGGTAACTAAGGATCGTATACACCACTTGACTCTTGGCAGACTTGTATCAACTAGTCGATGCATTTCCTGTTTGAATAACACAACTTATGACATAGTACTAACCTCTTAACATATATCAGCTAATGTCCTTAAGTCTCCTAGGTCAAGTTAAACCTCTCCGTTCTCCTTGCACAAATGTCAACCTAGATGGAGTTCCATTGCCAAACGTCACCTCCAAGTTTTCGACTGCCAATCCTAGCAAACCAATCTAATAGAGTTCCAACCCTGCTTGATTAATTTTTAGACATCGTGGTCAAAGTCTTGCTTAAAACATTATTACTGCATAATACTTCCATCTCGATGCTTTGGTACTAGTCGAAAATTTTCTTTCGAGCGAATTAGACACTGCAAATATCTCTATCCATACTTTAATTGTTGTTTCTCAGGAATCCATAACCAAGTATATGTCTATATAAAACCTTCTCAACAGGTTCCAGGTCACTTTTTTTTTCATTCATGTGTTTTTTTTTTCAATAGCGTTGAGTGGGTTTTCACTTCTATTCCAAATCTCACATACCCTACAATTCCATCATTGTGGTTCTCAAAACCCCATGTGTCTTATCACTAGTAAATTTTCTCCGGCTGAACGACTGATTCTCTCTTACATGACTTACACCTAGTACCCTTAAACCGCTTCTATGGTTTTGTTCCTTCATTCAATGTTCCTATAAGTGTGGATCATTTGAGTGAAACAACATCCTCTTCTTAGTCATATTCGAGTAATATTACAAAATACTCAATATCTCTCATTATTAAATTTGGACAACACACTTCCACTATCATTTTGGTAATGCCTCCTTCATTAATCTCTTTTCAGGATATCACTAATCTTCCAAGTCTTGATCTTCCATAGCTTGAGCCATCCTAGCATCTTATGCTTCAACTTTTACTTATGATGACGTTCTTTAGTTGGTCTTTGACTATCCAAACTTAGCATATACCGAATTCGGTCGTGTCCAATCCCTTAGGTTTGGTTACTCGTTCCTTATCTTGTTTCTACTCACATGGCTCCTACACCTTCATCTCTTTGTATGCATAGGCGATTACTTAAAAAAAATAATTTTTTCTTTCCATCGTAACACACCTCTTATGGCTTTGAGGCATTGTGAAAAAATTTCATGACTCCCCCAATTCTACAATATAAGTGGTTTGGGTATAAAGTCATCCTACCCTTCAACTAGTCACAAGTCTTCCGGTAACCTACAATCCAAGCGATTTTGTTATTTGCACCCTAATTGGTCAATGGTGGTTTATTCTAGAAGCATTCCTTATGTTCGACCCATTACCATTTTAATCCTTGAGGTTTCGCATTGCACTCTCGTCTCTAAGGGTATTTCTACCAATCTATACATGGTCCTTTTGTGAATGAAGCATTGTGAATTTCTCTTTCCATGCAAATACTCGTTAAGATTCAATGAACCTATAACAGAATAGACTCTACACCCATGTTCAGCTCAAACAAGATCCAAATAATGCCTTCTCTGTTTATGATGCTAACTCGTCATTCTAGTCATCCCCAACACTCAATGAAGGTGAGTTCCTAACTATATGTTTCTAGGTCATGATCCTAACTCAATTACATCTCCAATCATCAACTCGGGTTTATTTTTCGTGACTTAACTCATGCTTTCTTTACCATATAGTGCAATACTAAGGTTACTACTTTCTCGAGAATCATTCGCAAAACTTTCATATTACCCGACTTTAACTCCAACATCCATCAATATCGTACTAACTACGCATATATTTTTCATGTGGCACTTCTAAATCTTCCTCTCCTCAGGCAAGCATGAACCATGGTATTCCTTAGCCGAAGGTACCCATGAAATAGTCTTGTCTCGTTTCTCGACAACGTTGCCAAAGGTGATTTCCATGAGAAATCCTGGCGTAATCTCCTTTGAGTCCTTCATCCCCTACCTTCACTCTGCTTAAACTCACAACTCCAATGTGGAAGTTACTCCAATGTGGAAGTTACCCTTAACCCCACTAAAACTATGTTACTACGTTTCTATTCACTTTTGTAACTACTTAACTAACTAACACTTATACATATATTTTACTACGTTTTTTTTTCTAACCTAACTTCACTACCTAATACTAACATATACGTATATATATATGTACAAGTCTACCTCACTCCTCCGCCAACAATTTATACAAACAATCAGCCCAATTTTCCTCCGTTCTGCACCATACTGATGACAACTTGTTTAAACCCCAATATTGATGCAATCGGTCCTCTAATACCCACTAAACCCATCCCTTAATTAAAAACAACAACTGTCTGTAGAACGAGCTAATGAAGCAGGGGAGTGATCGAAGGCCAACACCGAAACACTTACCGGTGATCGGTGAATCGACGAAACAATACGATGAGGTCTGCGGGGGACGCTACCGGCAATGATCGGTGACTTAGATGAATCGCGAGCCTCGCCGGATCGGCCTGGCGTTGCTTGTACCAACGATGGGTGTCAATGAACGAAACACGAGCTCCGCGCACTAGCGGTGTAATCCGCAACTGATGTGAGTGGTGGGTTTGGTTGTTCAAGTGATTGCCCAGCTCGCGCGGTTATCGGTGACGACGTGATTTGGTAGCGACGACAACGGAACGATGTGGCTCCGCCGGTCTTCAACCCGTGAGATCGAACGGTTGAAGGCGGTTGAAGGTTGAAGGTCGACAAAAACGAGGAGGTGTGGCTACTCGGTTCTCCTTCACAAAATATATGGCGAGCGGAAAAGGAAGATCGAAGATATCAGATTTTAACTGAATTGATTATGGCTGAGAGATATATTTGGAGATAGAGAATTAGTTAGGCTAAAATATTAATTTAAATGGGATGAAGCTGATTTGATTTTTTTTGTAGATATATTTGTAAACATATTTAGATAATACTGGATCTCGTTGGATATAAGTTACGGGTATTTTGAACGGTTGAAAAGAAATATTTTTAGACGAGATTAAATTTTTTATTTATTTTTTTTTATCAAATTTATTTTCCCGATCCAAGGGTAAAATGAACCCGAGTATTACAGTTTGTAAATTTCATTTTTTTTATGCTTCGTTCAACCGGACCGAAGTAAAAAGTCTAGGGCGCTAAGCAAGTCTGACAAGGGCGCTTGGCTCCTTCTCAGCGCCCCGCTGACACAAAAGTGCTTTTTAAATTTTATTTCAATTTTGCCCTCAATTTAGGTTAAATTACCAGATCTATCCAAAAGTTTCAAACTTTTACAAATATATCCAAACTTAAACGGTTTATAAATTTTATGACTTTAAATGGTACTAACTACCATAATCTACTAACCATAGCATGAATAAACTATTTTCTATGAACACAAGCCCACCATGCTCCGTAATTAAAGAAAATTATAAATTAGAGAGGTTTGACCGTTACCTGAGCGTAGTATCGCTGGACCTCCGGTGTTCCTGTAGCTTCCGGATTTCTAGGGGTTGCTAATCCTCAACCAGGACTCCCTTAGCTCAAGCACAGCACAGATCTGTTTCGTTTCCTACCTCAGACCGTAGTCTCTAACTTAAAATTTCTCAATTTTAGTGGATGGAGGATTTGTATTCAAGAAAGAGGTTTATTCAAGACATAGTTTTCGATTAAGTAGTTTTCCCTTACTTAAAAACAAACTTTTATTGAATTTGAAAGGATTACAAGCACACAAACACACTGAAAACACTCAAACATTCAAACTAGAAAGATCCATAGAAGGATTTGAACTCTTAGAGTGAGGGAACACCGCTTCACTTTCAAGTTCAAAGCTTTCTCTTTCTCTTTCTCTAGATTCAGACTTTGTTTTCTGATTTTTCGGTGCCCTTCCTTCAGCTTACAAGGGTCCTATTTATAGAGCCTTGGAGAGCATTGGATGCTCTATCAATGCTCTTTACAACTTGCTACCGACAAAGTCTCAGGGAATCCACTCACATGGCAAACAGTGCCACCACTCTGAAAAGAAAAAGTACAAACAGTGTTCATCACTCTGAAAAGAAAAAGCACACTGAACAGTAATAAAAAGACATCACACTAAAGAGATTCCTTCTGGTGGTCCACGTGGCTTGGCATCATGATGTGGTCTTTGATGGTTAATAATCCATGCAGTATTCGATGTTGTACATGCCTTCTTCTCCAACATTATCCTCCCATCCTGCAGCAGCATCTTCATCTAAGTCGAGCTCTAATTGCTTCATCAAATTTTCTGAATATTCTGGATCCCAATCCATAAGCTTATCCCATATAAAGTCTTGACCTTTGGGCGATAGATATCTCCCAAATTCTATTGCTGATAAGTAATCCTGGATTGAATCAGATGACTCTATTGCTTCTGAAAAATATGGTTGAAGCTCCTTCGGAATTATAACAGTGGTGAATCCTACTTTGAATATTAGCATGTCGGTTTTTTGATACTGCTTGATGTATTCATAGATGTAGAAAAGTCCCATGGCTTTGGCTTCAGTGGCATTTTTTAGGATTGGTTGCCTTAATGTTATTGGATCCGCAGAGAACTGGTCTTTAACAAACCTAATCAAGTAGTGAGGTGCTCTTGATTTTCCTCCTTCTGTCTCCATGTTTGCTCCATGCACAAAACAGATTAGCTTTTCTTCTATCCCTGATTGCTTGACTCTGTTGAACACATAATTCTGAAACTTGGTGAAATGCTTTCTGATTGGACTCCATTTATAAGGAAATTTTTCATATATGCCGCTGCACATTCCATAATCACATGCCTTTAATATTCCCATATCTTCAGAAGGATTACCAAGAAGGTTTATTCCTCCAATTCCAGAATTATCACGAAAGAGAACTAGAGTTCCCCATTCTTCCCAAATATCATTATACGGACATCTATCTCTGCTCATCACATAAGAATACCATTGTGGAAACTCTTTATACTTCCAATAACCCTTCAGCTTTTCTTGGATCTCCCAAGGGAGCTGAAGTATTTTATTGGTTATTTCCAATTCTAACACTCGTAAGGTCATCAAATGGTTCACCAATTGATACCCATAACGACACCTACTCTTACTAACTTCTTCCATTATTGAAATTTTAAACTGACTGGGAGGTGACACCCATCCCTTGTGGTACTTTTCTTTCTCCTCAAGTTCCCTCCTCTCTGCGTTTGATGGACGCTGAGATAGGGAATTGTGGGCTATTCGGACCATTTCTTCTGGAGAGAAATTCTCGTACCCATAATCGTGATACATCCTTAAAATTCCTTGTGGAGGTGGTACTCTGTTCACCATTCTTCTCACTTGCAAGTTCTCGTGTCAAGCTGTCTGCTAATGAGTTTTTTGATCCCTGCACATGTTCAATATTAAAGGAAAACTAGTTAAGGGCTAATTGCAGGGCTAATTGCCAACGCAGGAGCCTCCCTTGCGCTTTCATATTATCCAAATTATTATGGATAAATCCCAATATTCCTTTACAATAAGTTCTCACTGTAAAGGGTTTTGGAGCAAGAAAAATTATGAATTTATTAATTCCTTTTAAGATAGCAAGAATCTCCTTCTCCATTACAGTGTAATTACATTCGGCTTTGTTGAAACTTCCACTGCTGTACCTGCAAAGCTTGTTATCTTTCTTTAATTTCAAAACAGCACCCCAATGATAATTACTAGCATCAGTTTCAAGAACAAGTTCATCCTCCTCATTGGGTAGAGTTAACACTGGCAAATTCATGCAACATTTTTTAAGTTCTTGGACTACTTTTGTATCCTGATTAGTCCAGTTCCAAACCTCTTCTTTTTTCAACTTGACTTGTAAGTGTTTTCTTAATTTAGCCAATTTTTTTATAAAATCAGAGGCATAAGTAAGACATCCTAAAAATCTTTCTAATTGCTTCCTATCCTCTATTTTATCAAGAAATTTTTCTAACTTTTCTAGGATATGATCTTGTAATACTATTTGTCCAGCTTTAATCTTCAACCCAAGAAATTCAATCTCTGGCATAGCATAAATACATTTTTTCTGTCCTAAGATGATGCCATGATTAACACATTCTTGAGTTATAGCCCTAAGGTCATGCATATGCTGTTCTATGAAAATATTAAGATATCATCAATGTAGACAAGACAACAATGCTTAAGATTCTTAAAGATTTTATCCATTCTCCTTTGAAATATTTGTGGTGCATTCTTTAGACCAAATGGCATAACTATCCATTCATAATGACCTTGTGGTGCACTAAAAGATGTTAATGGTATACTGTCTTCTTCCATCTTAATTTGCCAATATCCACTTTTACAGTCCATTTTTGAGAACCATGTGGCTCCCTGTATTCTATTAAATAGAACTGTTTTGTTAGGGATATAATATCCATCAAAGACAGTATTATCATTTAATTTCTTATAATTGATAACCATTCTAGCCTTTCCTCTCTTTTCTTCAGCATGATTTCTAACCATAAAAGCAGGACTAGAATGAGGACTTTTACTTTCTCTAATTAAACCCTTTTTTAGTAAATCATCAATTTGCTCCTTAAATTCTTGTTGGTCTTTAAAGGTGTAAACCATCTGCCTTACTCTAATAACAGTTTTAGGATCTATTAATTCTATCTTAGCAAATGACTTATCTTTATCCCAAAACTTTAAAGGGTCTTCAGAGTATAACTCCTTACACAAATCCTTTTGTTGATTAATAATTTGTTCTTTTATAGTTATCTCGTCTATTAATACTGCAAATTCTCTTTATGTAGGAACAATATGCTCCTCACCACGCTTACTGCGCGTGAATTCAATCTTTTGATGCGTATAGGCTTCTTTCATTTTTCTTACCCAAGCTAATTCTCCATTAACAGTAAATATCATTTTATCTAAACTTTGAGTACATGGAGAATATAACCTTTGGAAATTATTTCCTAATATCATGTCATGAGATGTTTGTTCAGTAGCCCATAATATAGGAATTATACATGGGTAACCCCCTAGCATAATTGGTAGATCTAGAATGACTTCTGAGTGAGTCATGATACTATTATCAGCAATTCTTACCTGAATAGGTCTAGATGCTGATTTCCACATAAATTCTGGAAATAAAGATTTCTTTCCAAAACACACAGAACATCCACTGTCTACGAAAGCACATAATTAATAATCATTAAATCCTTCAATGCATATAGTTATAGGGATGTAGATGCTATTTGGGTTAGTGACTCTCATGAACGTTTCTATTTGCATATTTGATTCCTCGTCTCCTTCATAGACAGGTTCACTAATAGTTTTTGTTTTAAACCCTATTAACCTTTTATCAGCTCTAGAAGTAGACGCTTCTCCTGGTGTGGCTGGAAGAAATAAAGGGTTTGAGCTAGCACTAGAACTAGAACTAGACACTGATGTTGATCCTAGATCTATACTATGTCTAGCTGGTTCATGAAGTGTTCTTCCAAGGCTGTTAAGTTCTAACTTCCTATTTAGTGCTGCTAGAAGACTAGCAATATCGTCATCTACTCGGAATGGACTCTCTTCCTTAACACTTCTAATTGAAGGGGATAACTGGTTTCCTTGAGCAAGATTAAGACTAGGATTGAACCTAGAACTTTGACTCCTAGAAAGACTCCTGTTTCTTGTTAAACTTGATGGAGGTTGTGAGTTTGTATGGATTTTTCCTTCCTCATCAATTGTTAAGACCTTTTCACATTTAGTGGTCGAAGGATTTTCAAAGGCATTTACCCAAACTGTTTTTAGATTAATTTGTTCTGGCTTTACCTTAACGGGTACTGCTAATTGTCCTGGTCCACTAATCTCATATTTATCAGCTTCTACCATTTGAGTTCTCATTGGAGGATTGGTGGTATTTTCTAACTTATATACTACCTTCCACTTTAATTGTAGAGGACAAGTTCCCTTATGCATATTAATCCCTTCAGTTAATAGTTTTAACGATAAAAACTTAGATGCAAATTGGTCTTCTAAACTAACATAATAGTTTGGCCTACATATCCAAGACACTGGTCCGTGACTCAAGTTACATACTACTCCACTAATAGTTTGGTCACTAAATCTCTTGTGCCTAGTGTCACAAACAAAGTTAATGCAGTGCACATTTTTACCAAAATTTTGTAGAGGAGTGATGAATATTTGGATTCCACACACATAAATATATTTGTACTTTTTGTCCTTGTTGTGTTTTTGAATATTTTTCCAATTAATTAGGTTGATTTCAGTAGCTTGATTTTCGTTATTTTTTATTACTATATCTCCTAGCATTTCTTCGCACACGAATTTAGAGAATGCTGGGAAGAAATGTCTCTTGAAGAACTGTTCTTTCGCGATAACCGGGAATTCGACCCCTGATTTTCGCATGTTTTCTATTTGTTCTTCATCTATGGATGACTCTGCTTCTTGGAGTTGAGCTAGAGTGGTCATTTCTCCACCTGAATCGAAGGCTTCTTCAGTGAAATTTGAAGAATCTATTTCCTCTCCTTGCATCATCTCATTGACTTCCTCATAATCCGACTCCTCACCTTATTCTTCCTCAACTACTTCAACAACTCCTTTGTTGTTGCTTAAAGCTAATTCAATAGCTTCATCCTCGGATATTTCAATGTAATCCATACTTCCTAATGCTTCTGCTAACTTATTGTTTTTCCTATTTTTGCATTCATTAGCATAATGCCCCGTTTCGCCACATGCCCAACACTTGCAATTTCTTTTCTTTTCAGGGCAGTAAGAGGCTTTCCTAAAAAACCTTCTTTTCTTAATAAACGGTTTCTTATAATACTTCTTATGATATTTTTCTCCTCTTTGTTTGTTGAAGCTTTTCTTTCTATAATTATTTCTTCTTTGATTATCTCTTCTATCACACCCCCATTCATTTGGTAAATCCCAACATGGTAGAAATTGTCTCTTCATTTGTTGTGTTCCTTTCACTTCTCGACATTTCTTTTCTACCCATCTTTTTATAAATTTCGTTCTATTACCCAAAGTATCTCTAGAATTATACCTATTTTTCCATTCATGATATTCATCACTAATTTCTTCGTTAATAGGTTTTGGGAGCTTATCGAAGAGCATTTGAAGATTAGTTTGGTTTTCTCCTATCTTATAATAATAATGTTCAAATTCAGAGAGATAGTTATCCAAATATCTCATATTACAGATTTCAATAGTGTTTAACTTTCTTTGCCACTCAATAAATTTTTTGTCAATTTCATCTCTTTCTCCTACAAACTCTTCGTCTATAGCTTCACATAATATGGTAAACATTTCTGCTGGAGATTCTTTTGTTCTAAGATTTTCTTTATATTCTTCAGGTATTCCTTCATACCAGTCAACTACTATACCATACAGACTGTGTTCTATGTAATTTAAAAAATTTGATGATCTCCAATCTGTATTTAGGTTTAAGACACTCATCATGCTTTTCTTCCAAAAATCTAATACTTCTTCTCGTCTTCTTACTCCATCTAGATTTAGCTTATATCCAGTTTCACTTATTGGTTCTAAAGTGAGTTCTTTTTTATTAGGTCGATGATTTGGCATAATCCTTACTCCAAATCTAGCCGTTTTTTCTAAAAACTCTTTAGGTTTAACATTGGGCCTTCGATAGCTACATGATCCTTCTTCATATTTTTTATAGTAGGATCTGTTTGCCTCATTAGTCTCTTCTAACATTATAGGTGTTATCTCTTCCTCAACTTCATTGAAATCTAACACCTTTTTACCAACAATTTTATCCACTCTTCTTTTGACTTCATTAATGGGTATTGTTTCCATATCTTTTAATTTTATTAATCCCATTTGTTGGTACATCTCTTCTTCTTCAATACCATATTCAGATTCTTCGCTACTCGTTATACCTGATTCTTCCATGATATTTTCTAGTAACTTAGAGTTATTCTCTACTTCATGTTTCTTCATCTTCAGGTTCGGTTTTCTTTTCAATTTTTAAATTGGGGACTGAAAATGTTTTTAATGGGTTTTCATTTTGAAAAGGATATTTATGTGGAAACAGACTCGGTCTTTTACCTACTACTGTTTTAGTAATAGCACCTTGGTGTCTAATTTCGTTAGTAAGTGCAACAGCAATTTTTTGGTTTTCTTCTAGGTGGATTCGTTGGACTAGAGTGAGTTCTTCTTTAGTTTTTTGGATTTTCTCACTCAATCTAAAAATACAACTTTTCAAATCTGCGATGTCGTCGACAATGGTGTTTAGTATGGCTTCATAATGTTTTTCGCTAATTTTTAGATGTTTAATATGTGGAGATTCTCGATTAGGACACTTATCGGAAATTTCCAGCTTGTCGACTTGATAATTTTCAGCTTGTCAACTTTTTAATATAGCTCTGATACCAAATTTCAGGACCTATATTAAATTAAGCAATACTAAGATAAAATAAGAAAAAGATATTTGATAAAGCTAATATTTTTAAATCTAAGGATATTTTTATTATTTTTTATAATTTAATGATTAATTTTATAATTATCTAAGAATAACGAAATAAAATACAGATACTACAAATAAAAGAAGAACTGTAATTAACGAAAATAAAAAGTGCCGCTGAGCAAAAAGTGCCGGGCCGCTGAGCTCACCCGGGCGCTTAGCAACCGTCGTTCGCAACTCGCGAGTCTCGTGAGTCGTGACCGAGCTACTTGAAAACATAAAGTTTCCGTTCAGAAAAATTCAAACCATCATCCCTTGCACCGCCACCGTCAGGCCTCAGCAGGCGATTCTTCCACCGCCCTCTTCTTGCTCTATTTCACTTGGTAAAGGTAAATTTGTTGCCATTTTTATTCTATGCTTTTGAGTTCTTCGAATATGGAAATTTAAATACGCTGAAAGAATGTCTTTGAAAGTTTACAACTTTGAAAGAATGTCTTTGAAAGAACTTTGCTTTTTCTCTCGCGTTCGTTCACTTCTATCCTTAAGAGTTTTTCAAATTGGAAGTTCATTTTACAGCTTGGCATTGCTCTGGGTCATCTCACACCACTTCTCGGAGTTTCTCTTTCCCCACCTGCAAAGAATGTCTTGGAGGGTTAAACCAGAAAAGCTCGATTCGGTTCTTTCTAGTGAGGCTAGGTATTGTGCACTTCGGAAATTCCTCACTGTTGACTGTGAATCGGGAAAAATTGATATAAACGAAGCCCACTACTTCTTCGACCAGATGCGTTGTATGAGTCCCCCACCCCCAATTTCATGGTTCAGTAGACTTTTCAGCGCCCTAGTTAAGTCCCAGCATTTCTCTGTCCCCATATCCTTCTACAAGAGGCTGCATCTTTCTGGCGTTCTGGGATTGAGATCAAATCTCATCATCTTGAATATATTGCTCAATTGCTATTCTAGTATGAAACTAAAGAGCGTTGGGTTTTCTGCTTTTGGCCTCATTTTGAAGACTGGATATCGCCCAGATATCTTTTCTTTCAACTCATTAGTCAAAGGATTGTGTTTGGAGGGGAAATTGGTTGAGGCTGTCGGTTTGCTTTCAAAGATGTCTCGGTCGGGATGCGCTCCTGATATCATTACTTACAATACTATAATCGATGGCTTATGTAAGACTGGAAATGTCGCCGCAGCCCTTGAGTTGCACCAAGAGATGGTGCATGATAAGGCGGTTGCTGCAAAAGAGAGATGTAGGCCAAGCGCAGTTTCTTACACTCTGATTGATGGTGGCTGTATAGAGTGGCCTCTGGTTGATGCAAAAGGGAAGGATGTGAGATTTTCTCCAGATGCTTTCTCTTACAATTGCTTGGTTGACGGGCTGTGTCGTTCGGGGATGGAAGATGATGCCAAGTTTCTGCTTGATGAAATGATAGGTTGTGGTGTTCTTCCCAATACAGTGACCTATAGCATTGTGATAAATGCACTATGCAAAAAAGGGAAGGTAGAAGAAGCGATGGATGTTTTAAAAATTATGAACTTGAGAGGCAAGTGCCCTGGCACTGTTACATATAGCACAATTGTGGATGGTTACTGCAGAATTGGGAAGATAGGAACTGCTCTGAGTCTGTACAAGGATATGAACTCTAGGGGGATTTTTGCTAGCAGTGTGACTATAAATACCTTGTTGAAGGGCCTTTTTCATGTGAAAAAAGTTGGAGATGCTCTAAGTTTATTTAAAGACATGAAAAGGATGGATATAAATGGTGCTTGCAGTCCAGACCAAGTTACTTATCTCACTATGATTGATGGACTGTGTAAAGAAGGACATCTAAGTAAGGCTGAAGAGCTTTTTCTGGAAATGCAAGATAGTGGAATTTCTCAAGATGCCAATGTTTACTCCAGTCTGATTGATGGACTATGTAAACAAGGGCATGTAGGCAAGGCTCAAAAGCT
Organism: Fallopia convolvulus; assembly: GCA_964016875.1. Taxonomy (NCBI): domain Eukaryota; kingdom Viridiplantae; phylum Streptophyta; class Magnoliopsida; order Caryophyllales; family Polygonaceae; genus Fallopia; species Fallopia convolvulus. The sequence goes on from OZ024729.1 coordinate 6,901,966, forward strand.
CTTCTTGAAAATGCTAGCTAGTAATGTTTCTCCACATGAAGGTGTATATAGTGCTTTGATTGATGGACTATGTAAGGAAGGGGACATACACAAGGCTGGAGATCTTTTTCTGCAAATGCAAAGCAGTGGAATTTCCCCTGATGTTATTAGCTATAATATTTTAATTGATGGATTTTACCGTTCTGGAAATGTAGAGAAGGGAAACTCATTATTGGAGAAGATGATTACAGATGGTACTTTGCCGGATGCTGTAACATTCAAAATTATAATTAACCATCTTGGGAACAAAGGAAGAATGGAGGAAGTTGCACATAATGTGATTCCTTTGATGGAAAGTTGTGGCTATGAGTGTGATGTGGGATCTTATAATGTATTGATACGTGGATATTGTAAAGCCGGGATGCTGGAGGATGCACACAATCTATTTGTTGAAATGGAAGCCAAGGGTTGCTCCCCTGATGGCGTGACATATAATACATTGATACGTGGCTTTGCTCATGAGAAAGAAAGTGCAAGGGTGAAGGAGATGATTCAGAAAATGCACGACGTAAGGATTTCATCTAACTCAAAAACAACGTTGGCTCTATTAGAATGCATCAACTTAGATTATGAAACGCAATGAATGAATCATCTGGTTAGTGGGCTCCTTGATTGTTATCAAGTTCTGTTCTTTCTTACTTCTGACTTAATAAGATGGTGTGGAACTGAATTTTCTTGCAATGATGTGTTTTTTTCTTCAGGTTGAACTGTTTCCTAAAAGAAAAATCAAGATAGCTCGTTGCATCACCCATGGGAGAGATTAACAGTTGTGATAAGTGAGATGGGCCCTTGCTATTCTTCACAAACAGTTTTGCTTGTTGCAAATGTTGTCTTTTTCTTTCTTTTTTTAATTGAGGTTTCTGCTTTTAAATTTGTGCTATAACTAGTGTCATGAAATGATCTTTAACTAACTTTTAGCAGCTTCTAAATTGTTAGGAAAAAACAGCTTTAACTACGTATGCAGTTAGCCAGTAGGTTTAGTTTAGCCCAAAACAGACTCATCTTACCTAGAATTCAGCAGAGATGCAATGTATTGGTGATGCCAAAGCGAGCATTCAAATGGCCTTCACACAGATACAAATGCAGTTGGTAAATTAGAGTGCCTAAACAATTAGAGTGCCTAAACTCATGTATTCTAAGCAAAGCTTTACACGTTCTAAGAGTTTCTAAACAACAAATCTACATTTGATTTTGTTTAACTAAGTGGATAAATAATTAATTTGGTTAGTTATTTAGTAATTATTCTATAATATTTCATCTATGGATGCGTATAAGAAATTGTTATCTAAATTCTAAAGTTGATTACTTGGTTAATTTAAGCTTGTAATTTCGATACGATACACATTAATAAACACATAAGATTACACTTTATTCTCTCTATTCTCTAACTTTGATATTTTAATAAAATTGTAATCGTCCCCAAAAGAAATTAGATAGACTAGAGCCTAGAGCTGTCAAAACTTGGCTCGACATGACAATCCGGCCCGAAATTTTAGGGTTGATACCCGATCTTTAAATCAGTAGGTCAAAGAAGGACTCGGCTCCGATTGACCCGGACTTGATAGGATTAAAATACAGGAGGTGTTGAATTGACTTGATTTATTCTACTTACAGAATATATAAATATTTGTTTTGAAAATTATAAAATATTTTATTATTAAATATTATTATTTATCTAAAATGTTATTTTAATAACCATATAAACTTTGATATTCTTGATTCATTTGGTCAACCCAATCCGTCCGAAAATCAATAACGATCCGAATCTGACTCAACTCGAATCCGAAATGACCCGAACCCAGATCGAACCGATTAACCTAGTTAGAGCTACGACTCAAACCAAATCTTTAATGAATATTCACTTTTCTTTTTAAATCAAATTTGTATTTTAATCAAGAGATTTACCTTCGCAGCTAGTCATGCAACCATATGGTATGGCCCAGTCTTTGTTACTGTCAAATAGAAAATTTTCAGCCCATGTTCGGATTAATTAATGTATTAAATTAACCCAAAGATGTCTTTAGTAGACATATTCTCATGAGATATAAGTAGATCCGTCAATCGGGTCGGATTATTTTGGATTCCGGTCGTAACTGGTCACATGTCAAATTAGATCGGATTGTTGCGGGTTTTTGGGTGGGTCTGGTCGACTTAACAAGTCAAGAAAATCGATTTCTTTCTATTATTAAAATATTATTTTATTTAAATATTAATATTTAATAATAATCTATTATTTTTAAAAATAAAATATATTATAATTTTTAAAATAAATTATATATTTTGAAAATATAACAAACCGGGTCAATCCAACGGGTTTTCGGGTTTCAACCCAACGGGTTTCGGGTCTATCGGATTCGATTTATTTCGGGTTTTAGGTTTAAATTTTCAGGTCTATCCTAAAAATTTTGGACGGTTCAGATCGGGTTTACGGGTAGGGTCAACTTTTTACAACACTAGATACAAGTAAACTCATAACACCTGTGTTTTTCTCCCCTCTATATTTACAACATTGTGTTAAATAACGGGAAATCTATATACACACATAATTTTTTCTCGGCGCACAAGATTTGGCACGTTTCATGAAGCGAGTCGCTTCATAATGCGAGCCATATACGGATACTCGAGCGGATTTTTTACAGAATCGGCAAATGACACGCTTCACAAAGCGTAAGGAAATATTGTGCGATTTCCTTACCCAACCCAATATTTTTTTACATATATAGGTTCCTCTCGTCGATAGCTTCGATTTGATAGGTAATAAGCTCAAATCCGACACCCGAGCAAAAAGTTATGAGCGTTTTAAGATTGGACATACGCAAACTACTTTAACATGATGTTTTATATAAGATATGATTTAAGATAAGACTTAGTATAAAATATTTTGGGACGGTTTATGTTTATTGTAAGTATTAGGGTTTATGGTTAGGGAAAGACTTTCTCGTTAACCAATAATTATTTATTTTATGATTTTAAAATCATTAACCAAAATCGACCATTTAATCTCAGTTGATCAGAGATTTGTTAACCAAATTTTTGGTTTGGTTTTCTCATTAACCAATAACTATTTATTTAATTTTATATTATAAGAATACACTTGAACAACAATAAAGTTATCAGCTTTATATTAAAAATATTATCGCTCGGTTAAAATTTCAAAATAAATATTATTTTACATGGTGGTTATGTTTTAAATTGTCTTTACAATATGTATTTTATATATATAACTTTTTAGGAGTTAAATATTAAAAAAAAACATATTTAACTAATCAATGATGGAAATATAAAGTAATATTTTCAAAATCAAACATAATTTGAAATTCTGAAAATAAGCATGTAATTCCATTAAAACGAAATATATTTAATATTATTTTTACAAATTAAAAACTATGTTTTTGTTTTTCGGTTAACTGAAAATATGAATATGTCGATCCGTAACCAACCTGTAAAACCGTGAAAAATATCATGTTGGTTAATCAAACCAAAATTTTAACATATATAAGTTAGGTTACCCTAAAGCCTTACTTTAAACATAAACCACGACCCTACCATAAACATTAAACCTTACCCTAAATCCGACCTTAAGTCTTATCTTAAACCCTTTATTCAAACTCTACTATAAATAGGGCTGTAATCGAACCGAGCCGAGTCGAGCTTTGAGTTGCTCATGCTCGGCTCGGTTAAAAATAGACGAGCTCGAGCTCGAACGCGAACTTAGTTCGAGCTTAAAATCTTGTTTGAGTTTCGTTCATTTAAATGTTCATCGAACTCGAGCTTGCTCACGAACCCTCTCGTTTAGTTTTTCGCGAGACAAATTTGTGAACAACTCGTTTGCTTGATCAATTATACAAGCAAATGAAATTAAAATTTATACTACGTGCTTTGAGAAACACCACCAAAACTATGTAATTTAACATAAAATATATATTGCATATAATATATAGTATAAATAGCTTATTCATGAACATATAATCTAGTTTTTTTATGAGTGTACAATCGAGCTTGCTCATGAGCATATTATCGAGTTTGCTCATGAGCAAACGAGCCGAATTATCTTGTGTTCAAGCTCAGCTCATTTATCTTTCGAGCCTTAAAATTGTGCTCAAGCTCGGTTCATTTACAAACCGAACCGAACACGAACAAAATTTAACCGAGCCGAACACCGAATTTCTCACGAACGGCTCGGTTCATTTACAGCCCTAACTATAAACCCTAGACCTTACTTAAAATCCTATACTTAAGGCTTGCCGTAGAACCCTTATCCAAACCCTAAGCCCTAAAAATATATACTCTATCCTAAATCATATACCTAAATCCTAAACTTCACTAAAATCTACAATAAACCCTAAACCTTACTGAATATCCCACCTTAAGACTTGTCTTAAACGCTACCCTCACACTAGACCTTATCTAAAAACCCTACACTTAAGTCTTGATTTAAACCATACATCCAAACCCTATGCTATATCACATACCCAAACTTTAAACCTCATTCAAATTGTACCCTAAACCATAATATTTACCAAAAACCTTAAACCTTACCCAAACCCTACCATAAAGCCTTACCCTAACCATAAACTCTAACAGTTACCAAAAAATCTTATTCTATGCTTTATCTTAAATCTTATCCTAGATAAACGACGTTTGAAAGTAGTATGTGTATGTCCAATCTTAAAATGTTCATAACTTTTTTCTCGGGTGTCGGATTTGAGCTTATTACCTATCAAATCGAAGCTATCGACGAGAGGAACCTATATATGTAAAAAAATATTGGATTGGGTAAGAAAATCGCACAATATTTCCTCACGCTTCGTGAAGCGTGTCATTTTGCCGATTCTGTAAAAAATCCGCTCAGGTATCCGTATATGGCTCGCATTATGAAGCGACTCGCTTCATGAAACGTGCCAAATCTTGTACGTGGAGAAAAAAATACGTGTGTATATATCCTCAGCCTTAAATAATGCCTCTTATTTTTTATATTGAAAGGGTATTTCATTCACAAAGTAAAATTTATAGAATTCGTAAGCCTAAATATTATAAAGATGTCCTAATTCTAAATCTTATAAGCAAATTCCTAGTTTTTCAATTGTTTCTATGCCATATAGATTGGGTGCAAATCATAATATCATTTCATGATGAGAAACCTTCATATAGATTTCTACCTCCAAATTCATGTAGTATACGGTGGAGGACTGGAGGTGATACATATCATCCACAATGCAAACCGGAAGCTTTTCTTCCCTTTTATCCTCTTAATGCAACTGGTCCACTTCGTCAAGGTTAAAAGGCTGTCTTCTTGGCCTTGCCCAACTAACTTTACATAGACCTTGGAAATTTACAACCAAACCATAGATGATCTCGAATCTCATATTCTCATTGCCACTATGGCAAGGAACACAATCATCATATTGGACAACTCCATTATCACTTATTGGTTAGTGTATGTTAAAAAATTATGATACTTTGATCTAGCGATTTTTTTGTCAAAATTACATTTTAACATAAGGTGCTTTAGAAATTATTTTTTAAACTTTTTTTAAGGTAAAAATACTTCATAAACACACAATCTACCAATTATAACCACCTTTTCAATTTATTTATTTTATTCATTTTCTTACTCAAAATTTTTATTTTTACTATAAATTAGTGATATGTATTATATAAGATGTAAAATTAAGTGTCAAAGGTGATTTGGTAAAAAAAAAACTCATACTTTAAAAGCTAGGTTGCTTTTGGACAGTAAAAACCTTAGGTACTTTTATAATTTATAAATTTTGTTCCCTCTAAGGGCTTTTATTAAAAATAAAAGGAGCTAAGTAATATTCAAATGCCGGATAGTCTAAACCCCTAACATCACATGCTAACAAACAAAGCATACCATCATGCGAGTCAGTCAACGCATAATACATTATACATGAAATCCTAGGCTACAAGAAGAGGAAAAAGAATGAATTGCTTAGAACAACAATGGAAGGTTGGCGGCTTGGCGCCAAGAATTGGAACCAAACAAGGAGCATATCAATCGTTTGAATGTTGATATGAATATGACACAATCGCGTAGGCGGTACTTTCTAAAAAGTTTGACGCAAGCTGAGGAGGAACCGAGGAACTGTTATGTGACACTTGTACTCCAAAAGACCCTCTGAACTTCGAAATGGGATTTTTGGACACTTTTTGCTAACCTCCTCCACCCTGTTACTTAAAATTGAAAGGGTGAGACGTGTTGGACAAGTTGGTCAAATTGGTTGTGAAGTTGGTTGTATGGGTTGTGTTGGTTGCATTGTATAATAAGATGGTTGATGAAAGAGTGTGCTAGTGCACTAAATCGCCTGCATTTATATTATATTCAAGGAATCAAGCCTGGTTGTTTCAAAACAAATCAGAAGCTGCTAAGAAATGGATAAAGATCAAATTCATGACACTAGCCATAGCACTAATTAAAAAGCACAAGTCCCCATATCAAGTGACAAATTAACCGTGAAAAAACGAACGCTCCATGAACAGAACAAGGAGATAACAACTCAGAAGATGAAAGAAACAGCCCATCTCTGTAATCACAACTGTCAATCTCCCATATGGATAATGCATCTAGCTAGGTGGTATCTTGATTATTTCTGGAAAGAGTTGAGCCTAAAAACAAGCCAAACGATCTCCATAAGACATGGGGCATCAAATAATTAAGAAAGCACATACCTAGACTAAGATCAAGAAGCCAAAATTAACTCACCTCATGATTCAATGCGTATTGTTAGGTCCTCATCCTTGCTGATGCATTCCAGTAAAGCGGATCTTGTGTTTGCGTTAGATGAAATCCTTACGTCGTTCATTTTCTGAAGCAGCTCCTTCACTCTTTCATCGTCTTTCTCATGAGCAAAGCTACGAATCAGCGCTTCAAAAGTAACGGCATCAGGGGAACAGCCTTTGGCTTCCATTCTTTCAAGTAAATAATGTGCATCCTTTAGCCTCCAGGCTTTGCAATAGCCGCGCATCAATATGTTAAAATTTTCCACATCACACTCATAGCCACAAGTTTCCATCAAGGAAACCACCTTACGTGCAGTACCAAAATTGCCTCCTAAACAAATGACTTCGATCAAACGCTTATAAGTAACCAAGTCAAGAAGTTCACCCCATTGGGACATCAACACTAACACACGGATAGCTTGCTTTGTAATTCCTTTATTCTCATGATGCTTAATTATAATTTTGAATGTCACAGCATCCGGCGAAATACCATCTCTATTCATCTTCTCCAGTAATGCATTCGCCTCCTCTGCATTTCCAGAACGGTAAAACCCGTCAATTAAAATATTATAACTAATAACACTGGGGGAAATTCCAATACTTTGCATACGCAGAAAAAGCTCTTTAGCCTTGTGCATGTCTCCTTCCTTCCTAAACCCGTCAAGCAAAGCGCTGTATACAACTTCATTCGGGGTAACTCCACTAGCTATCATTTTCAAGAAGAGCTTTTGAGCCTTGCCTATATGCCCTTGTTTACATAGTCCATCGATCAAACTGGAGTAAACAATGACATCTTGAGAAATTCCACTATCTTGCATTTCCAGAAAAAGATCTTCAGCCTTATCTAAATACCCTTGTTTACATAATCCATCAATCATAGTGGTATAAGTAGTTTTGTTAGGACTGCAAGCACTGTCTACGTCCATCTTTTTCATGCTTCTGAATAAACTCATTGCATCTCCAACTTTCCTCACATGAAAAAGGCCTTTCAACAAGATAGTTATAGTCACATTGTTTGCAAAAATTCCCCTAGAGTTCATATCTTTGCACAAACTCAAAGCATTTTCTATCTTCCCAATTCTGCAATAACCATCCGCAATTGAGCTATACGTAACAATGTTAGGGAACTTGCCTCTCAAGATCATCATTTCCAAAACCTCCATTGCTTCTTCCATCTTCCCTTTTTTGCACAGTACATTTATCACAATGCTATAAGTTACTGTATTCGGATGAACACCACGACCTATCATTTCAACAAGGAGAGACCTAGCATCTTCATCCATCCTTGAACGACACAACCCGTCAATCAAACAATTGTACGAGGAAACATTCGGAGAATACCTTGCATCCTTTCCTTTTGCATCAAAAATAGTGTTTGGCTTACCAGGCACCATATCTCGGTGCAACTCAAGGGCTGTCGCAACATTCCCAGTCTTACACAAACCATCGACTATAGTATTGTAAGTAACGATATCAGGAGCACATCCCATCCGAGACATCTTTGAAAGCAAACCAACAGCTTCAACTAATTTCTTCTCCAAAAACAATCCTTTAACCAATGAATTAAAAGTAATGACAGTTGGGCGATATCCATGCTTGAGAATGAGGCCAAAAGCAGAAAGCCCAACACTCCCTGTGGCGACATTCCCAGTCTTACATAAACCATCAATTATAGTATTGTATGTAACGATATTAGGAGGGCATCCCAACCGAGACATCTTTGAAAGCAAAACAACAGCTTCAACCAGTTTCCCCTCCAAACACATTCCCTTGACTAAAGAGCTGAAAGTCTTGATATTTGGGCGATATCCATTCTTCAAAATGAGGCCAAAGGCAGAAAACCCAGCACTCCCTAGTTTCATACTAGAACAACAATTTAGTAACATGTTCAAGATGATGAAATCTGATCTCAATCCGAGAACACCAGAAACATGAAGCCTCTTGTAGAAGGATATGGGGACAGAGAAATGCTGCGACTTAACTAGAGCGCTGAAAAGTCTACCGAACCATGAAATTGGGGGTGGAGGACTCATACAATGCATCTGGTCGAAGAAGTAGTGGGCTTCGTTTATATCAATTTTTTCGGATTCACAGTCAACAGTGAGCAATTTCCGAAGTGCACTATACCTAGCATCACTAGAAAGAACCGAATCGAGCTTTTCGGGTTTACCTCTCCAAGACATTCTTTGGAGGTCGTCAATTAGGGTACAGAATGCTCCCAAATGGCGTGAGATTAAGACGATTAACCGACAGCACTGCAAAGCTGTAAACTGCAGAAGACAAAATTAGCATGTACGAATTATGATATATATATGAATGAACTTCCATATTCGAAGAAGTGAATGAACGCGAGTAAAAGTAACAAGATGTATAAGTGAAGTTGGAAAGGGGGTTTTCCTTTGATGTACAAACGGAGGAGGAAGACTCGCCTGATGAAAGTATGACGCCTCACAGTGGCGGTGGCGGTGGCGGAGGTGGCGCAAGGAGAAGGCGCGCGAGTTCTAGAAAGCGATAAAGGAGAATTGTGAAAGGGATGGTATCATATTGCTCTTTCTTGTTTTTTCAAACGATAATGGATTTCTTTCCAAATTCCAAGTGGTTGGGTCACGAGACTTGGGTGCGACTCTCTGTCAGTCTGTCCTCTACTACAAACAAATTTTACAAAATAACTAAAATCTGAGATCAGCTTTCAACGTCAACCACTTAATTTCCTTTTGAGTGAGTAGAGACAAAACGATAATCTCTCAACTCTTGTTCAATTCTGAGCCCAGCTTGTTAGTTTGTTTTCATTGAGGAATTTTCTCACCAAGAAACTCCAATTGATTCACTAGTGTTTGAAACCTGGAGTGATAATCACGAAGAGATTCTCCTTTTCCTTGAAAGATGTTGTCATATTCTGCTTTGAGACTTATGAGTCTATCTTTCTTTACATCATCATTGTCTTGATGAAGTCTTTTAAGAGCATCCCAGATTTCTTTTATCGTCGTGTATCCGATCACCTTCTTGAGGTCACCGTCAGTGAGAGCATGATGCAACACCTTCTTTGCTCTAGCATTCTTTTCAAGCTTCTTGAAGTCCACATCATCATACTCAGTCGTGGTCTTTTCTGTCTTTCCATCCTTTCCAAGAAAGGTTTCCGGACTAAGTTCAATCACCTTCCGTAGTTGACCATCAAGCGAGCGGATATGGGTCTTCATCTGTTCAACCCACTAGTTATACTCTCCAACCTTGAGGATTGGTTCTTTCTAGAAAGAGTTATCAAAGAAGTGTTGGTGGACGTCATTTTCCTGCAATAGAAGTACTAAAAACGCAATCTAGAGCCAAACCTCTGATACTAATTGTACGATTGTTAGTACTTAACGAGTCGGCGACTCCTGCGAAGTCGTCGACTTTGAGTGATAAAGTAGTGGAAAAATTAAGCACGAAAAACGAACATTACCAAACAGTCAATGACAAACGATGTATAGTGGAAACTCCGTGTAAACCAACTAGTTTACTTGGAGAAAAACCACTCCCTTCCAAGCTTCTCACTTGGTTGGATTTCAAGAGTCCTTAGACTCGCTCTATTGATTTCTTGAGTGTTTATAAAGTTCTCCCTGTACAAGAATGATTCTCACACCCTTGAATCACGCTCTACCTTTGCACTCACACTCTCAATCTCACGCTATGCCTAAGAACACTCAACACACCAACTGTGCGAATCTCACGCACAAGTTCACTCTTTCTTTCTTACACAAAATGTAATAGATTTAGTTTTTGATTTAGCCAAACCCAAAACCAAAACAAGCGATTCTGGTATCAAACGAATGATGGTTAGCCGACACACCACTATTCTCCCCTCTCCAACACCCATTCAACCAATCTATTAAGGGCCCGTTTGGTTGTGAAAGGGTAAACGTAAACGTAAACGGATTGAAAAATTGAGAGGAAAGGAAACACAATCCGTTTTAATCAAAAACTGTTTGGTTTGTGTCTAGAGAAACAGATTGAAAAAATTCCCACAAAATCCCCAATTTAGAAAAATTAGGGTTTCTGGTTAGAAGGCCAAAATTCTCATATGTGAAAATCCCCAATTTTCATCAATTGCTATTCTATTGATTTGCTCTACTTCTGTTCGTCATGAGAGAAGGCCAAAATTCTTCACCGGAGCTCGGACTTATGAGCCACCGCAATAATGACCTCGCTGAAGCCGATTGTCGCTGCCCCCTGTCATGACCTCACCAGATTTATATTGACTTCCATCCACTCTTGTTGTCAAGTACTACCGACAAGTCATCCAAGCCCCACAACACTTGCTACCCTTCATTCTTGCCGAGACTTTCATCGCCATTGATGCCAAGTCTGAGCATTTGGGAGTCGAAGGTGTTGGGAGGTGGATGGGAAAGGTCTAGATCCACCAGATCTAGAATCTCTCTACCTTCGATGTCGCTTGACGAGGTCCTCCACCAAATCTATTGTCTCTCCAAGCTGCGCGCCTCCACCTATCCACGATTTTTCGAGGACTGGCATCAGCGATCGATCGACGAGTTCACGAGGATGAATTCATGTGGCAGAGAGAAAGTTGAGAGGGAGAGAAAGCCTGGAGATGGGGGTGAGTTTGAGATGGATGCGAGAGAAAGATGAAACACGGGAGATTTTTTTTTTTGGAAACGGAGTGAGCATTTGTTACTTGACCTATTTTGGAAGGAATCAAATTGGGAGTTTGATTCAAGTGGTGGGAGGAGTGAAAAATATATTTTTTTTCCAACCAATCACCTTCTAACCGGAAACACCTCTTTCAATCCGTTTCTAAGCCCTCTTTTTTGGTAAACAAACGGGCCCTAAATCTATAAACCAAATATCACAAAATCACCCACCACCTTAAAAGAATTAGGTCTAGGAATCCTCATATCTCTTCATATATTTAAAGAAGTTGTTAAGAATCATTTTTCACATCTAAAAGTTGGGACTAAACATACCTATTATATAAGTCTTTGAGTTACTTTTTCTATTGTCAATTGGTTTTAGAATTGAACCCCGCTGGGCTTGTGTATTGGGCTTGCGTACATATGACACACTGTTATGGCCCACAAACTTTCAAAGAAGTCTCATTATCCACCTGCCACATAGAATTCGCCTGTAAAACCTCTCTTACTTTAAAAATACCTCACCAAGTATAACTCGGATTCTTGGTAAGTACTTCCTTTCTAGCCCTAGACATAGAGTTTGGCTTTCAATCCTTCAATATCTTCCATAATTGTTCTTTAACCTGAAGCAAAAATTATATTTTTAGATCTCCCCACCATAGTAGACAAACCAAGATACCTCTCATATTTTTCCAACTCTTAAACACTAACAATTGCTTGAAACTCCACCCATTATAATCAAAGAAAAAGGTGTGTTGTTTCTTTTAGTTCTTTAAAACAAGAACTAAAAAGGAACAATGTACTTTGTGTACACATAATGCACACAAAAATCGCAATGTGCACCAACATATACTTTTTGTACATATATATACGTGCATGTGTGAGTGAAAATAAAGTTGTAGGAGAGAAGGTGGATTAGGTCTCAAAGAGGTTTTGGCATGGAATAAAGCGAGTTTCGCCGAGCTGATTGCGACATTTTGGTGGATTCATGCACCTTATGGCATTTGTGGGCGAATATAGTCATTCTCAAAGGTGAATATTTCTGGGAGACCGAATGCAAGACCACCTCGAGTGCCTTGTGGAGGAGCATAGTGCAGATCAGAGAGGAGTTAAAAGAGACTATGGAACAAGATACAAATCAAGCTGTTGTGATGACAAGAGGAGACATATTTGATTGGAAGAGCATTTATGAAAGCTTCAGGGACAAGGGACCGACCGCTGACTGGAATGTATGGATCTGGGGCAAGCTGAATACACCCAGAGTCTCCTTTACAGTTTGGATGGCAGCAAGCAGGGGAATGTCCACCATGGAGAAGTTGAAAGCCATGGGACGAGTGCAGGAAGACAGTTGCGTGTTATGTGCAGCTGGAGAACAGGAGACCCGTGAGCATATCTGGTTGAGTTGTAGGTATTCTAAAGCAGTCCTTTCCAAAGTTCTAAATTGGGCATGGCTTGGTAGACAATACCAAACCATTGATGAATGGCTTGAAGCGCTTGAGGGCACGAAGAGGAAGAAAAGCTTCTCGTTTAATGTATGGATGGCTTGTACGAGTGCAGGATTTCGTCTGGAGAGTGCGAAATAGACGGATTTTTCAGTTCGATGCTATATCCCTTGAGGAGTGTGCTAGGATTACAATCACACATGTAAGGAATAGCGTCTATGCTAAGTGGAGAAAGCACAATAGGAAATCACGAAGGTGGTTCACTAGAGCCGAACAATACCTAGAGCTACTACGTTTTTGTACCTTTTGTAACTACTTATTTGAATGAATTAACCCTTTTTATTAAAAAAAAAAAAGAAAATAAAGTTGTACTCCCCATTATACATATGTACGTATATATGCAAGGTGCTACGTGTCTATATATACTCTTTTAATTGTTGTCGAATGCAAAATGTATTTAAAAATTTAACACTTCTCACCTAAATCAACCCAAGAATCGAATGAAGCATTCTTCAAAAATTTAAGGAACGTGTTTCTTCATGTCGGATATAGAAAAAAAAAAAGGAGAAATTAAACTAGAGTCCATCTGTTCATGCTATACAAAACCAACTATGTATATTGAAAGAGCCACACCTCTGGCCTTTTTTTAAAGCTAAGGTAAGTCATATATTAAGATCAAAAGCTTGGTGAATCAATCCCAGAATGACAATGTTTACACATGATGGTATATTAGTTTTTACTTTTTAGTAACAAAAAGGCGCATTTAGCGGGACTCGATTGAGCCTAGGAGAAGGCTAACTAGAAGAAGAAGAAGAAGAAGAAAGTGATCAACAGTAATGGGCCTTGCCAAAAAAACTGATCTCGGACTTCTTTTTTTAATCAAGAAATAAGACTTACTATAATCACCCCTATATAATATTTCAAGCCCGTATACGTACGTACGCATGGGGAAGTTTTTCTATGATAGATATATAATAGAAATACCAAGTACCTCTTGGTTTATTGGTAATTGGCACTAGGTCGCTTAAGCATTTGTCCAGAGGTCTCGAGTTTGAAACTCTCTGGCGGCGTGTATGCAGAAGAGATGCTTGGGAGGAGCAACACCCCTAATGGGGTCCAACCCAACTCCGGTCCGGACGTAGGCATAATACCGAACCGAGCGAGGCCCAGCCCATAAAAAAAGATATATAATAGAAATTGTATTTATTTTTCTAGTTTAAGATTATTTTTATTCTTCCTTAAAATCTACATTTGTGGTTATTCAAACTTGAAAGTGGAAATAATACTTAGTGAAGTGTTAAAATGTTAAGAAAGTATGTAGCATATCATGCATATTTAGGAATATGATTATGGAATCCTTTCAATAGTATTTGTTTTAATAGATTAGACACTCCATTGCATAAGAAATATTATACTGGTAAAATATACTTTCAATATTACTCCAATATATCAATTTTGTGTTTATGAAATGAATAAATTATTTTACATTTTTAATATATTGTTATAATTTGATGAAGTTTGTATTGATATTATTATTGATTAGTTATAAACTTATAATGTAGATCAATTTCTAACCAATGAAATGACCTATTTAATTTTTTTTTAAATGAAAGGAGTAATTCATTCATGTGTGAAATAGTTATAAAAGAGTCTTCTAGACAACCTAGAAGATACTAGGATTTTCAAATTCCAACCTTGGAATACCATTTTCTATACTCTTTGTTGCTCTTTTTTCATCTAGCTTTGACACAGTTTCAAACATGATTAATCACAATGCTAGAGCACTCATCACTAGTACAATTTTCCAATCTGAACACTTTGCTATTTCTAGCTCTCTAGATGTAATAGCTCACTATACAGAAGCACGTCATCCAAACATGAAACGTGAAGCTCTTTTTGTAACTCATGTTTTCGAAGGCTCTTAACGAGTCAACAAGGATGTCGTATCTTCTTCCAATCTTGGCCCATGAAAGAACCTTGTTGAGCACCTCTCTAGAAAACTTGCATTTGAACCATAGATGGTCCAATGATTCTTGTATAGTGTCTGTGCAAAGCTCATCACACTTATCTTCTTGTAGAATAGCCATTTCTTTGAGTCTGTCTTTGGTAAGGACTCCATTGCTTGCTATCATCCATACTGTGAAGGACACTCTAGGGGTGTTGAGTTTTCCCCAGATGCAACAATTCCAGTGGGTTTCTGAGCCCCTAACTCTGAAGTTGTCATAAATAAGTTTCCAATCAAATCTACCATTTATGCTCATGATGGTAGCTTAATTGGATTCTTGATCATGTCTCTCTTTTATCTCTTCTCTTAAGAGAATAACTGCTTTCCAAAGTGCGCTCGAAGTAGACTTGCATTCCACATTCCAGAAGGATTGATTTTTCAGAATGACAATATGTACCCAGTGATGCCACACTCTCAGAATTTGAGAGGAGATCATTGATAAGCTTTGAAAAACTGGCTTTCTTCCATGCAAGCACTTCTTTTAGTCCAATGTCTCCTTCACTTCTTGATCTACACACTCTATGCCAGACAATGGGAGCTCTTCTTGCTTCTCCTTTTCATGACCAGAGATAGTTCCTGAGTAGGCAAGTGATTTGTTTCACAACTCTTTTGGAGAAGACAAATTTTGCACCAGTATTGCAGAATACCATAGAGAACAACTCTGACAAGCTCATATCTTCTAGCATAAGAAAGTTGTCTCGAGGCCCAAGCATTGATCTTAGCTGAAATCTTATAAAGCAGTGGTTTGTAGTCATTGAGAGAAGCCTTGGCACTGCATAAGGGTACTCCCAACGAAAGCTCCCCTATCTCTACGTTGAAGATGCTGGCAAGATCTCTAGTTTTTTGTACATCCAAACCTGCGCAATACAATTTGGACTTGCTGGTATTTAATAATTTTACTATCTCATATCGAGTTTTTATCTTAAATTTGTTTACAATCTCTATATCTAGATGTTATTTTAAATATTATTGAATAATTATTAAAATTGATTGAATTGTTATTTTAGGAAGATGAAAAACTGTTATAATTTAAATGAATTTTTTTTTAAATCAATTATAATTAAATCAACATAAAATTCATGCTGATATATTTATTGTTTAACCAAAATAACTTCACATGTTGTATAATAAATATTTGCATGCATAAGTATTATACAACTATTAAACGTATGTGTAACCCATATACATAAACTTTGAAATTTACAAACATGTAATACAATCGATTTTCCAATATTTCATTAATTTTTTGTTGAAGGCATCTGGAGAATACTTGGTAAATTAATTGTATTTTTAAGGGTATAGAATTAGAAACCAAATCTTAAGAGTATTTGATAAAACGGTTTCTTGAGCGTAGGTTAAAAACCTTAATATGGTAAGAATGTGTTTAATTGTACTCATATAGGGTCATTTATGTTTTTTATAAGTTTTGTGTTTTTATGTTTATGTCTTCTAAAATACTCCATAGGATTTAGCTTTTAAATTTGAGTCCTTATCCTATAAATCTGTTTTGATACCAAAATTACATTGAATGTGATGTCTAAATTTTATTTAATGCATGTTTTGATTCCAAATTATAAACTGGAATCTATATTAAAAGTTACAAATTAAGAAGTGTCCTTTCACTTTCACATGGTAACTTGCTCTCAAACTGATGATAGCTTTGTTCTTCATGCCAGCAGAGTATTAACAAGCACTTGCTCTCCTCACATGCTGTAACAGTTCCTCTCACGTACAATTACACGTACGCATAATTCAAGACTAGCCACAAATTATGCAAGATCGCCCCACCTTTTTCCTCTCTTCATAAACTATCCCTCAATTAATTATACAGTTTTCCTATATTCTTTTGTTCCAAACTATCCCTTAATTTGTTATTTTCCTAGCTAGCTATATGCTACAATCCAAGCTTTTCCACACCCATTTAAAAGAATTAACTAATACTTTTTTTTTGTGAAAAACACTGCTCATGAGAGTCGAACTAAAGACCTACTATCCTTGAGGCTTAACCGATTGACTAGATGCCCTATGACAGAATTAACTAATACTTACAATCATATCATACATCGTTAAATGAACTCACACATTGAAAATATCTATATATTGCAAAATGTCTTTATGAGCCTAAAATCTACATTATTATTGATATGGACAGGTAAAAAAAGTGATTATTTATTGTTTTGATTATACTAAATTTAGGCTTTAAAGCTATGAACCATATGTGGTGTTTGCAAGGAATTCCAGCAAGTGCTAACAAACACATGAAATGAAACAAATGAAATGCGCCCTCCATTTCAGGAAAAACCCTAGTCCAATCTTCATCTAAACACACACTTTTTTTTTGGGTCTGAAACAACAAAAGCCTACTGGCTATTTTACAATTGCAAAGCACAAGTGCAGTAAATGAGTGTTGGATTGGATATTTTGCCTGTTTTTCACAGTGTGTATTTTACTTGTTTTGCTTTTCTAGTATATTGCTCTAACAAGCCATCTCCATGAAAGAAGCCAAGAAAGTTAATAAAATTGAAAAGAAGGTCATGTCTTGTTCCATCAATCTTGTCACCCATCTATTCACTCTGTGCAGTATTTTCCACTTCATAACTCTTCCCTTTATTTTTCACTCTCATATCAATTCACACGTACAATCAAGCTCATGAGTCATGAGCTTTTTTTTTTTGATTTTTTAAAAAATTTATCAATGATTTTTATCTTAGAGAAAAATGGAAAGTTTTGGGGTAAGGTAAAGTGGGAAATCAGTGAGGTATTTTGCTTCTTTATTTTGTGTGTTGATTAATGTTATGATATCATATGACACACAGTGCTAATTTCCCTTATATATGTCTTTTCAAAGAGCTCATTGCTCATATATGGGTAATGGGTTTGTGTATACTTTGTTTTGTGTATGGATCATCATAATGATTCTGACATAGACATTAATTCCTAACCTAAATTTTGCAACAATGGGCACCATTTCACTATTTCCAAATTGGCCCATTCATGTAAGTTTCATCAATGTGGGACAACTTTAGACTGTCACGATATATACTTCATACAGATAACGTATTTATAGCGACCCTACATAATTCTCAATGAACGATGAAAAGAATCAAAATTAATGATTCGGATGATAAAATTTTACCCTTCAATATATACTTCATACAGATAACGTATTCATAACAACCCTACATAATTTTTAATGAATGATGAAAAGAATCCAAACTAAACCACTAGAATAATAAAGTTTTACCCTCCCATAAAGTCATACGAACATAGATAACTCTGTCACGACCGATAACCATTCATAAACGAATCATAATAATTTCCATTTTACCCTACTTATTTCCCCCTCCCATAACCCCACCTCTATCTCTAGACCTTCTTGTTTGATAGCCAACTCCTAGGGTTCATTTTCATTTACACCTCTCTTTGTCTCTCTCCCCAAAACCCCACCTTCCCTTCTAATAATAGCATCTAGGGTTCCTTCCTTCCTTCTCTCCTTCCTCTCCAAACATCAAAACTAAAGAGAGAAACGTAACAAAACTACCAAAAGAGAGAAAAAGAAGACCAAAATTCTCACACCACTCAAAACCAATGGAGTCCATTAACTCAAACAACACCTTCAATACTCAACCCACCACATACCTCACCACCAACACCAACACCTCCACCAACCCCAACCCATCTCCGCCACCGGCCACCACCGGCGCCACCACAAGTAGCCGTTACGAGAACCAAAAGAGGAGAGATTGGAACACCTTTGGGCAGTACTTGCGCAACCACAAGCCACCGCTCACGCTCTCCCGGTGCAGTGGCGCCCACGTGCTCGAGTTCCTGCGCTACCTGGACCAATTCGGCAAGACCAAAGTCCACGCGCCGATCTGCCCCTTCTACGGGCACCCGAACCCGCCCGCGCCCTGCCCCTGCCCGCTCCGCCAGGCCTGGGGCAGCCTCGACGCCCTCATCGGCCGCCTCCGGGCCGCGTTCGAGGAGAACGGAGGCAAGCCCGAGGCCAACCCGTTTGGCGCACGCGCCGTCCGCCTCTATCTCAGGGAGGTGAGGGACTTGCAATCCAAGGCGCGTGGGATTAGCTACGAGAAGAAGAAGCGGAAGCGGGCCCCGCCGCCGCCGCAAACGATGGGGTTTAATCATCCCGGGCAGCAGAGCTTCGTGGCGATGGCCCCGCCGCCGCACTCCGTCGGCCACGGCGGCGCTGGCTGATTTGGGTGGCCGGGGGGATCGGAGGAGTACTATGTATTAATTAATTAGTTTGTCGGTGGAGGTTAATTTTTTGTGGGTATGATGATGATCATCGATCGTGTGGAATAATTGATTGATCTGGTGAGAATATTTTGGGAGTTTGGAAGATCATGAAAATGATCATCCCATCATCTCTAACTCTCTGAACTTGTTCTTGGTTTTATTTTGATGATCTGAATATTACCAAGTCTGTTATATTAATTATATTTTATATATGCATGTATGATTAGTGCAATTAACTTTGTTTTCTTGCTAATCGATCATCTGACTATTTCATCAGCATATCATATCTTATACTATTTTAAACATATCGTACGGACAATTTAACTGTAGTTCCAAACTTGCAATATGAAATCAAATGGTATATGAGCTAGCTAGGGTTTATAAATTTTGCTCATTTTCTTCGATCTCTAGTTAATTTGGACACTTTCGTTGCAAATGAAATTAATAATATCGGACTATAGAAATTACTCCCAAACTCCAACGTAACTATTATGAGAAAGCTAAGACCTAATTTCTGTGCAATGAACATTTTGTATCGATCTCGGAAACTGACGAGCAATGAGTATTTTGTTTGTGATTGGCCTTCAAGCCTGTAGATTTTGCCTTAATTTCTGTGCTTTCCTTGTTATATATACTTGGAACTATATACATATAGATGGAATAATTGCAGAATTTGAGCCCTCCAACACCAAACATATAGCAAGAATTTGTAAGCTTACAGGGATTGCATGTGTTAGGCTAGTGCTGTCACCTCAGTTAATGGGTAAACACTTTCACCGATCTGATTAATTTAAGGCATCATGGGTAGAATACATAAAGGAACAATGATACCTTAGACTGGAGTATATGGTTGAATGTACAGTAAAATACTTGACTGTTGGTAAAATAGAGTTAAGATTTTCAAACGCATAATACGATCATAACGGAACGGTAAAATACAGATTAAAGATTTTTCTAAACTTTTCCCTTACTATCATTAGATGAGAATACTTATAAAACAGTTTTTATTACATAAAATCTTAAAAATTTGAAGTGAAGTATTTTTCATTCTAATTTGTGATGAAGATATGTTGAAATTATATGGAGTATATGATATTTCAGATAAATATATATTTGTACTTTTGCTGAATGATGAAAACAATGATATAACATGACAAAAATACAATGAAATAGAACCAGCATTCCTAAAATAACGGACCCTTTTAACTTGAAAATACATTAGGCCAGAAAATAATGAAATCTATTATGGACTGACATACTTTAACACACTTTTTTAATGTTATTCTTACTAGCTAGTTACTAATAAAAATAATAATTGCTTAAATTTACAAAGAAAGGTAAGAGATTTAAAAAGATCGCTTCTAATTTTGATATATTAAGTCAAATTATGTGGTTTCTTAATTTTTATAACATATCATATAATGATAATTAAATCTGAGCCAAAGTACTATATTAGTTCGGAAATACTTTTCATTCTATAAATTAACAAAAATATTAAGAAAATGTTTGATTTAACCCAAATATCCTTATATAATTAGTTTGTTTAATTTTTTTGGAAGGAGAAATTTTTTTGCCTTTTTGATTATTTTTAAGAACAAAATCGTAAAAGACTTGACAAAAATATATATAATGCCCAGTATAGTATTGGTGAACAAAAAACATTTTAAAATGACAAGTATTTCTGAATGGAGGGAATAGTAATCAACTTCTATAATTTTATTTATGATATGTGAATGTAAGCATGTATGATATAGTTTTTTTATTGATATCAATTTCGATTTTGATTTTTTTATAATTTATCATAAGGGTAGTTTATAAGAATTGTTGAATTAAAAACTAAATCCTATAGCAAAAATGATAAACTATATAAAAATTCTTCTAAAAAAATTACACCTAATTAAATCTTTCTAATTGAAGATTTTTATCATATGCCCTTAGAACACATTATAAAAAAAATTATTTCTATTTTAGCCTTACTATTTTGATTTCCTTGATAGTTGATACAACATCAAAATATCCAAAACTCCTTTTTGCCAAACTAAAGATATACCGAAAACTAACATTGCACACACTAGTACACTACTCATTAAATTCGAATTTACAGAAAATCTCCAATTAAATTAAATTTTACCGAAAACCATATATCCACCTTTAAATTCTCTTCAAACAATGTTACTGTGTTAGCATTGTACTGATATAAAAAAACAACTCGAATCAAGCTAGAGCCACAAAGTTTTCTCCCAAGGAAGAAATTGTGCAAAAAGGTGCCACAGACTCAAATCAAGTGAAAAGGAGCTTGTTGGAACAATAGTTGTTCCATGATTTTTCTTAGTTTTGATGATAACAAACTTAGTTAATATAACTTGCTTTTACATGTAAGTGTTTCAGGAAAACAGGTACATGGTCACGAGTGACAGATTTAGGAAGCGCGTCTCAGAAGGAACGCGGCTTTCTATAAATGGCAAGTTACCTTATCTTCTGCGAACGATCTTCTACGAAGATCTCCAGCTGTAGGCGGTTGCTTAAGGAGATAAAAGAGAGGATAAGATCAATCTTCACACGATCTTATCTTAGGAAATCCGAGATCATTCGATTTTGGGAAGAATCGGCATGGTTGAGGATCCGAAATCACAAACAATCTTTTTCCTTATTGTGTGGGATTTGTTAAGTGGAATATCAGCGTAATTAGGCAAGAATTACGTGTGAGATCAGACTTAACTTATCTTATAAATAGCTAGGATTAGCTAGGGTTAAAAGTGTGGCTGAACGAGTATTGAAGACGAAGAACTTGAAGAGAGAGTTTTTCAAGTGTACGAGTGTGTGGCTTTTTCCGGTGAAGAATCCACAAGTAAGTCAGTAGTTTACTTTGTCTTAGGTTTACGCTTAGGGTTGTAGAAGTCTAGTTGGTTGAACTTTGGTCGGTGCCTTAGTTACCAGGGAACTTGACTTGCCTTGTAATCGTTGAAACTTAATAAAAGTATTCTATTGAAAATCCTCTGAGAAGGAGTCTCAGGGGTAGAGGTTTTTCTTTCTACGACTTGTTGGTCGGACAGAAAGTTTTCCTCTCTAAATTCTGTGTTCTATTGTTTATTTCCGCTGCCCAGGGAACCTTACTAGTTCCCTGTATTGTTACTAACGCGTCACGATCCAACAATTGGTATCAGAGCAGGTTTGCTCTAGATTGTGTGTTAGTGCAGGAATACAGAATGAATTCAAACAACACTCCCAACGTCGGAATTGGAAACAACAAGCCTCCACTTCTTGTTCCTGGAGAATACGACCACTGGAGAATCCTCTTCGCCACTTGGCTTAAGAGCAATGACTACCAAGCATGGTCAGTCATTGAGGATGGAGACTACGTCATTCCTGAAGCCAAGAAGAACAAGAAATCTGAATGGGGACCAGATGAGTGGACGGGAATGGAGAAAAACTTCAAGGCACAAATGCTTCTCAACAATGCCTTGGGTGTTGAAGATCTGCTAAGGGTGGTGAACTGCAAAACTGCCAAAGAAGCATGGGCGGCCATTGAGCAGATGCACATTGGTAGCACGGATCTGAAAGAAAGTCATCAGAAAGAGGCTAAGAAGGAGTTCTACAACTTCAAGATGGAGGATGGAGAAACCATAGCAACATACCAATCTCGGTTTGAAGCCTTGGTGAATCGCATCAATCATCTAGGTATCGAGAAAGACATCACACAATCAGAAAAGGTCTCTGCGATTATTGATGGTCTCGGTCCTAAGTATGTTGTTACCAGAGGCTTGCTGAAAGAAAATCCAATCACGAAGACTTGCACTCTTCATGAAATCTTTGGAAAGCTGACGGATTATGAGCGATATGAAAAGATCAAAAGTAACATCTCAAGTTCCGGCAAAGGCATTGCTCTCAAGGTTGAAAAAGCCATTGAGAACATCACCGCAGGAAGAGAGGTGTATACTACAGAGGAGGACTCTGATGTGGCGCTCATAACAAAGTCAATGAGGGCTTTTTACAAGAGAGGCAAAAAGCAAGGAGCATGGAAGGAACAAGAGAAGATCAACTCAGAGAAGAAGGACATCAAGGAAGTTACCTGCTACAACTGTCAAGAGAAGGGTCACTATGCAAAGAGTTGTCCCAAAGGTAACGAATCTGGGAACGATAAGAAGAAGGCCTACATCGTTGCATGGGATCTAGACTCAGATGATGAATCTGAACCAAAGGTCTGTACCATGACTCTGAAGATCGAAGATGCTGATCCAGAGGTAACCCCTGAACAATTCCTTGATAGTTTAAAGAATGCTAAACAATCTGATCTTCTTGTCCTGGTCAAAAAGCTTTTTGAAGATAACTTAAAGATGCAAGAAGAAATAGGAGCCTCTGATGAGAAATGTCTTAATCTTGAAGAAATATTATCAGAAACCACTGTAACTAGTGTAGTTCCTTGTTCAGAGTGTGAAGATTTAAAGAAAGATATTAAGACTCTCACTGAAACCAATAATGAACTTAGATCGGATCTGCTTATCTTTAAACTCAGAGGAGAGGAGTTAGAGAATGAGCTTAACAAACGAACTCAAATTGAGTTTAATCCTGCTAGGTGTGGCATTGGTTATGGTAAAAACAAATCGGAATATCCTCCTGATGATCTTACCTTTGAAGAGAAAATGGAAAGAAAAGCTAGGGAACTGCAATCCGCTAGAGATAAGGTAACTCATCTAGAAAGTAGAGTCAAGATTCTTGAGAGTAATCTGAACAACAACTCTGAATGGTATTCTGGTAAAACAGCTCATAAAATATACTTAAAACAGGCTCAAGGGAACCAACACAGAGTTCCTTCCAAGGAATGTGCGAAGGAACGTACCCTCCAAAAACCACATCCTAAGCGCTATCTTGGCGAATATTATAGGGTGTGCTATCACTGTGGTGGGGGAGGTCATGTTCAAAAAGACTGTAAAGTAAGGTTAGAAGAGTCTAACAAAAGAAGTCAAAACCAGAACACAGGGAACAACAAGAAACAGTGGTCTGGTAAGAAAAATCAAGGGTATGACAAATCTCATCAGAATAAAAAGAAACCAGCTCCACAACCACAAAAGAAGCAAAACTCTAAAGCTGACAAAGGGAAAAACTATGTTGATCCCTCAAGTGTTACTTCTAGTTCCAAGAGCCCACAGAAAGCTACTTTAATTCAATCACAAATCTATCATTCTGTGAGCTATGCTAACCGACCCGGGAAGGCTAAGCAGGCCTGGGTCGTTAAAACGTGATTTCTTTCTTGCAGGTTGAAGTGAGGGGGAACATCCGCTGGATCCTTGACAGCGGGTGTTCATGTCACATGACAGGGAACAAGAGTATTCTGTCCTCACTTCAAAACAAAGTTGGAGGAAACATTTCCTTTGGCAACAACAATCAAGGAGAAATCATTGGAACAGGTGAAGTCAAGCTAAATGACAAGATCAGCGTTAGAGACGTAAGCTTGGTGAAAGGGCTCAGTTACAACTTGTTGAGTATTGCTCAGCTCTGTGACCAAGGGAACAACGAGGTATCCTTTACCTCAGAAGGCTGTATGATCAAGAATCTGAAATCAAATCTTGTGGTCCTGAAAGGAAAGAGGCGCAACAATGTGTATTTTGTCGACTCAAGTTTCCAACCACAAGAAGATCTTTGCTTTGTAACATTAGGACTTCCCAAAGTTCTTACAGAAAAGGAAAGCCTGTGTGAAGAGTGTGCAAAAGGAAAACAAAGCAAGTCATCTTTTCAGCCTAAATTGTCAGTCAGCACCTCTCATCCCCTTGAGATGATACACATGGATTTGTGTGGTCCCATGTGGGTGAGAAGTCATGGTGGTAGCAGGTACATTTTTGTTATTGTTGATGATTTTACTAGATATACATGGACTCTTTTTCTCGGTTCCAAAGATGAGACGTTCATGGCTTTCAAAAGCTGGATCAAGAAGGTAGAAGCATCAACAGAGCAGAAGTTAAAATCTATCAGGTCTGACAATGGAACAGAGTTCAAGAATTCCTTGTTCCATAGCTACTGTGATGAACACGGAGTTTCTCAGAACTTCTCTGCGCCAAGGACTCCTCAACAGAACGGCGTAGCTGAGAGAAAGAATGGAACACTACAAAACATGGCTCGAACTATGATGTTGGCAAGTAACTTGCCTCGGTCCTTTTGGGCTGAGGCAATCGGTACCGCTTGCTACATTATTAATCGAGTCACCACACGTTCCAACTTCTCTAAAACTCCATATGAACTAATAAAGGGCAGAAAGCCAAATATTTCCCACTTGAAAGTCTTTGGGTGCAGGTGCTTTATTCACAACAACGGAAAAGACGAGCTTAGCAAGTTTGATCCAAGGAGTGACGAAGGTATCTTTCTGGGATATGCATCCAACAGCAAGGCTTACAAGGTGTTCAATAAGAGGACTAAGAAGTTTGAAGAAAGCATTCATGTTATCTTTGATGAGTCCAAAAATGGAGGGAACCTCTCTAGTCACGAGGATGTACTGAATGTTCTAAATGTAGATTCAGATGATGAAGTCGATCCAGATAAAGGTGCACAAGCTCCAAATGATGCTGTTATGCCTCCAAGTCCTGACTTGGATGGAGATAACATAGAAAGTGCCCTAGTTCCTGAGGATGATACTTCACAAAATGAAGAAATAGAGGAAGATCATGGTGAAGGAACTTCACATGGAACGACAAGTCAACAGGAACAAGAGGAGTCAAGAACAGATCCCACTCAACTTGAAGTCAGGAATTACCATCAAAAGAGGGATCATCATGTTGACAACATCATCACTCCATATGATAAAGGTGTGCTTACTCGTTCCTCTATTAAGAATTTTTGTGCTTTCAATGCGTTTATCTCTCTTGCAGAGCCAAAGAATGTGAAGGAAGCATTAAAAGATCCTGACTGGATAGTTGCTATGCAAGAGGAACTACACCAGTTTGAGAGGAATAAAGTATGGAGATTAGTTCCCAAGCCAAAGCACAAAATGGCTATAGGAACAAAATGGGTTTTCAGGAATAAACTTGATGACACCGGAGCTGTCACAAGGAACAAGGCGAGACTTGTAGCAAAAGGGTACAATCAACAAGAAGGGATTGACTACGATGAAACGTACGCTCCCGTTGCAAGAATAGAAGCCATTCGTCTTCTAATCGCCTATGCTGCTCACAGAGGATTCAAGCTATATCAAATGGATGTGAAGACAACATTCCTGAATGGGTACCTACAAGAAGAGGTTTATGTGCTACAACCTCCAGGATTTGAAGATGTTGATCACCCTGACCATGTCTATGTACTGGATAAGGCCCTTTATGGTCTCAAACAGGCTCCTCGTGCTTGGTATGATAGATTTGCTCAGTTTCTATTAGCCAATGGATACAGACGTGGTGTGATCGACAAGACATTGTTCCTAAGGGAACAAGACGGTGAGGTTTTAGTAGTTCAAGTTTATGTTGATGATATTATATTTGGTTCTACTAACCCGATACTTGTAGAAAGCTTCAAGAATCTCATGAGTAGTGAATTTGAGATGAGCATGATCGGTGAACTCACTTTCTTTCTTGGTCTACAAGTGGTACAAAGTGATGAGGGAACAAAGGTACATCAACAAAAGTACATCAAGGAACTATTGAAGAAGTATGGTATGGATTCTACAAAAAGTTTTGATACCCCCATTTCTCCCAATACTCGTCTTGATGCTGATCTTAACGGTGTTGATGTTGATCAAACGATGTACTGTGGAATGATTGGTTCCCTATTGTACCTAACGGCCAGCCGACCAGATATTATGTTCAGTGTGTGCCTTTGTGCTAGATTCCAGGCCAATCCTAAAGAAACACATCTGAAAGAAGTGAAGAGAATTCTGCGATACTTGAAAGGGAACGATGGGTTATGTCTGTGGTATCCAAGACACAACTCGTTCCATCTTGTCGGATTCTCGGATGCAGATTTTGCAGGTCACTTAGTAGATAGGAAGAGCACATCAGGCATGGCCCAATTTCTTGGTCCCTGCTTGGTGTCTTGGGGATCGAAGAAGCAAAATTCGGTTGCTCTTTCAACGGCCGAGGCAGAGTATGTTGCAGCAGCTGCATGTTGTTCCCAGGTATTATGGTTAAAGCAGCAACTGGTGGATTTTGGTATGTCTCTTGGAACTATTCCTATCTTATGTGATAATACAAGTGCAATCAATATCTCCAAAAATCCAGTGCATCATTCTAGAACCAAACATATAGATATTCGACATCATTTCTTAAGAGATAATGTTGAAAAAGGTTTCATCAAGATGGATCATTGTAGGACTGAAAATCAAGTGGCAGATATTTTTACCAAGGCCTTAGACAGAAAACCCTATGAACATCTGAGGATGTTACTAGGAATGATTTCCTTGGAGTAAACAAGTCCCGGTCCTCTATTCCCTCAGTGTCTGACTAAAGAGGTAACTTCTCAGGTAACTACATATCATTTGACAAGTTTTCTAATGGCTTATATCCTTCCTCTGTGCATAGATGGCGTATATATTAGAAATTGTTAAGTGTTACATGCTAAAAGGAACTAAAACTGAATTGCTTACATCTAAGATTTTCTTTGGCCCAAAATAACCAACTTGATCTATTCTATCCCTCACTTCAAGCCGAAATGATAGATGGTTATAAAACAGTCCCCTAGCCTGGTCCACAAAAACGTTCCCTATGAACCTCCTTTGATTACCTTTAAACGGGGAATAATTGTTTGGATGTCAAAAATATCCCAAGCCCACAAAAAGTTTGAATGGAACGTCTCTAGTCCCTTTCTGTTCAAACATAGCCTTTTATCCACTCATGGTAACGAGGCATGGAACTTGTGGTTGAGATTTGTGTCACTTTAAAGGAACGTCCTTAATTATAATTGAAAGTTTTCTGCAAAGGAATAGACATCAATCAACGCAGGGATCGCAGTTATGTTGTAGCCGTTGTGCCTGCTTGTTTAAATTTTTTTTCAGCCGTTGCACAGTAACTCTGCAAGGAACGATAGGACGTCTGCGCAGTCAAAATTTAATGGCGGTGAAAATTCATCATTATGGCAACTCTTAGCTGTTAAGATTTGGATAGAAGATCTTTGGGAAGATCATGATCTTGTAAACAAGGAAAGAGGTGTGCTTTATAAACTCTTATCTCGGTCAATTTTTTTTACCGCATCTCTGTTCTTCTACCGCAAACCCTAAATCTTCCTCAAAGCTTCAATCTTCTCTTTTCTGCAACAATGGCTTCCTCCTCAAACACCCCAATCCTCAACTTCGACGGTCTCGATGCTTCTGAGATCGCCGTTCTTCAAGCCCAACTCGAATCCCTCAAAAAGGCCAAACTTTCCTCCCCCTCCCCAATTTCCAAACTTGAAACCAAATTTGATGCTGTCTCCGATACTGGTATGGCCACCGCTGATAAGGTCTCATCGGAAAAGGAGACTTAGGGTGAAAAATCTGAGAAGGATCAATCCACGATTCCCTCAGAAAACCCTTCCGTCAAGGCTGCTGAAACAGGGGAGGTACAGGAGAGCAAGGAGGAGTCGGAAAAGGAAGAGGTGAACTCACCACCGAAGGAAACCACCGATGAACAAGAAAAGGTGGAATCTTTGCCTGTGCATATGCGACCAGGGTGGGTTAAGCCAACGAGCCGTGGGAAGCGAAAGGCAAGAAAGAGTGTCCCTCCCGTACCATCTCAAATCCTTCACATCTCTGATTCAGAACGCACCCCATCCCCTGCCAACAAAAAGCCGAAGGTTACTCCATCTGGATCCAAGTACGACCTTCGCTCCACCGTTCCAAAGGAACCAGTGGCTCAGGAAGCTTCTGAAGATGAAGAAGATCCAGAGGAAGATGAAGAGTACGTTGGCTCGGAGTCTGAAGAGGGTGAGGAAGAAGAAAAGAAAGAGTCTGGTGGAGAAGGAGACGAAGAAGAGGAGGAGTTGGAAGAAGAGGTTGAGAAAGACCTCAAGTCTGCCAAGGCAAAAGGGAAATTGCCAGTGGAACCAGTGGCCCGCTCCACGAAGGGTTCAAAGTAGGTTGTCGCTCCTCTGGTGATCGACGAAGCGTTTCTGAAGAGCCATGACTTGGAGGAATTCTGGGAACTTCTCAAGTTTCAGGGATGAGAGAAAATTTGTGACTCTGGAGTCAAGGTAGATGTGTCTCTTCTCTCCCAATTCTTTGGCTCCTTCCAACTAGTTGATCTCTCTTCCGGTCCAATGGGCTTTGCTACTGTCTGTGGATGGAAATCTCTTTTTCTTTGGGATCTGTTGCTACAATTCTGAAGGTGCCTGTTGAAGGATATGGGCATGTCCATACCTCGAGTACCTGGCCCAGGAACAAAAATCAGTTAATCAAGCGCGTTATGGGCAAAGTTCCTGCTACTGGCCCTTATTCAACCAATGATTTGAGCTACACTGCACGGATTGCACATCAATTCCTCATCAAGGTTGTTGTTCCTAGGCTGGAGAAGAGAACTACACTCACCATCAACGATATGATTCTGCTGGACAAGTTTCTAAGGAAGGAACGTATCAGCCTTCCGGAGATAATGATGAGGCAGATGGCTAAGTGTACTAGGAAGAAGCATAGCCTGCCTTATCCTCGTTTTGTGAGGACTATACTGAAGGAGAGAAAGGCGTACAAGCCTTCGAAAGAGGAGTTCTTTGGATTACCCTTGGAGATGCGCAATATCTCGAGGATGAATTTTCAGGGTGATTTGAAGGGAACAGCTGCAAAGAAGACTGCCCAGATGGATGTTGGGAGTTCTTCGCTGAGTGAAGGTGTTACTGCCAAGATGTTGTCTGAGCTTCAAAAGATTTCCTCTCAGCTGAGTACCATCATTGGTTACCTGGCTAAGAGAGACACTGACACTGCTGCTACTGATTCCACCTCCTCCGAACCATGATGTGGACCTTCTCTCGTTCCTTAGCCTATCTATCCCCAGTTTAAATTGTTTCTTTTTGTTTCTTGGATGTTAAGACTTTTATGTTTTTATGCTTTCTTTAGGCTGTGACCCCTACATTAATTATCTATAATAATAACTGTCTTTTGCTTATGAATGGTTTAAGTTTCAATTGAATTTGTTCATTTGCTCTATGTTTTTGCTTGATGATTGTTGATCTTTTGATGATGTCAAAAGGGGGAAGTTAGGAAAAATGCAGAGATGCGTTATATCCAGGAAATACAGAGGGAACTTTGGCTAAGGGGGAATATTTTGTTAACTCTGAAGAGTAAGAATAATAGTGCATTTGTTAAGGGGGAACCACACAGGAATTTTTTTTCTGATCTATATGGTTTCTAGACATGCATTTTTGGTATAGGTTTGTCATCATCAAAAAGGGGGAAATTGTTGGAACAATAGTTGTTCCATGGTTTCTCTTAGTTTTGATGATAACAAACTTAGTTAATATAACTTGCTTCTACATGTAAGTGTTTCAGGAAAACAGGTACATGGTCACGAGTGACGGAACATCGTGAGGAACGATGAAGGGAACGAGTAACAGATTTAGGAAGCGCGTCTCAGAAGGAACACGGCTTTCTATAAATGGCAAGTTACCTTATCTTCTGCGAGCAATCTTCTACGAAGATCTCCAGCTGTAGGCGGTTGCTTAAGGAGATAAAAGAGAGGATAAGATCAATCTTCACACGATCTTATCTTAGGAAATCCGAGATCATTCGGTTTTGGGAAGAATCGGCATGGTTGAGGATCCGAAATCACAAACAATCTTTTTCCTTATTGTGTGGGATTTGTTAAGTGGAATATCAGCGTAATTAGGCAAGAATTACGTGTGAGATCAGACTTAACTTATCTTATAAATAGCTAGGATTAGCTAAGGTTAAAAGTGTGGTTGAACGAGTATTGAAGACGAAGAACTTGAAGAGAGAGCTTTTCAAGTGTACGAGTGTGTGGCTTTTTCCGATGAAGAATCCACAAGTAAGTCAGTAGTTTACTTTGTCTTAGGTTTACGCTTAGGGTTGTAGAAGTCTAGTTGGTTGAACTTTGGTCGGTGCCTTAGTTACTAGGGAACTTGACTTGCCTTGTAATCGTTGAAACTTAATAAAAGTATTCTATTGAAAATCCTCTGAGAAGGAGTCTCAGGGGTAGAGGTTTTTCTTTCTACGACTTGTTGGTCGGACAGAAAGTTTTCCTCTCTAAATTCTGTGTTCTATTGTTTATTTCCGCTGCCCAGGGAACCTTACTAGTTCCCTGTATTGTTACTAACGCGTCACGATCCAACAGAGCTCAACAATTAGCTTTACAAAATGTGCAGGTAACTGAGTTGTAGTCTGGCTCGTTCTTATAAGTTGGCAAGTAGAGTTGTTTTTATCGAAGTGGTGATAAAGTATACACATGCTGAGCTATTAGGTTGCTCATTAATCATTATGGAAGATTGATCTATTTCTGACAACCAAAATGATGTAGATGCATGTGGTGAAGGCTATTGTGGTTGTGTTTCGAAGAATTCCCCTCTTCCTCAGTCATATGGATAACCATTTAGCCAAGGCTATTAGAGTGGCGACAAATGTGAAGCTAGTCTATAATTTTAAAGACAAGTATAGACGTATAGTGCTTCTAAAGATGATTATGTTGTTTTGTTATCACCTCTACAAAGTGTGTAAGTGATGCTAGTCTTGATCGTCAAGCAATCAATGCAATCAAGTAAGAAGAAGGAACATTAATTAGGGTTGTTGTTGGATCGTTGGTAATTATAAATCGTCGACTTCAATGATGTCGCCAATCATAATACATGCAGTGGAAATAAACTTAACAAGAGAGACTTATTTGACTCATGAATTTTTTTATAGTGAAATAGTTGGCCAACTAACTCTATTAACTAAGCGAAAATCACTCCCTTTCAATATCTTGCTTGGTCGGATTAAGAGTTGTAACTTGCTTTATAGATCTCGAGTATGTTTACAAGAACAAACTAGAGTTGACTCCTAGACCTCCTGGAATGTCTTGAGCTAAGTTGAACCATTGTGATGCACACATTCTAGGGTTTGCATTGATTAGAGAATCATATATTCATGGTGAATACTTTAAATCTATCTATGCAAATTGTTTGGAAAAGGAAAATTTGAGCAGTTGTTTGTTGATAATGGGTAGTTATTCAAATCTGAAAAACTTTGTGATGGTGAACCACTGAACCGCTCGTTAGAGGGTCGACCTACTAGCCTAGTCGTTCTTGGTTGGAGTAAGGGTTCTAATCGCCTTGAAACTCGAATATCACGAACTTTAACTTGATTAATTGGATTGAATGAAACTCAACCTGAATCTCATGAATTGAATTTACAATCAAAGTCGAAATAATTCTAGACTCAAATCTCACGAATCTAGAATCAATCTAGCGCCGGTTCTAACAATCTCTAGTTTGAAAGCTAACAAGATATGGTAACTAGATAATACAAATAAGGCAAGTCTAGCAAGACATAAGGTAAGATCGTGTGGCGCGAGCAAGGCCAAACCCGACACCAACAAGAAGTGCACTACCTAAGGTATAATCTAAGCAATGGTGCACGACCTAAGGCGCATGAGCTTAGCTAAAAACGGACGATGGGCTTCATTGATGCATATTTTTTACGGCTAAATACATAAACGGTCCCCTGTACTTGTGTCAATTCGTCACTTGGCCCCCTGTACTTTAGCTCTATTCGTTTGGCCTCCTATAGTTGTACATTGGGACCTATTGAACACCTGAATAACTGAAACATGGGTAAGTGTTATGCACGCGCGATGAATTATAAATTTCTCTTGCCACATCAGCTCCACATAGATGCCATGTTAATAAATGACTGTTTTTTGTTTTTTAATGAAAAAAATTCTATATTATAAGTGATTAAAATAATAATTTATAATCTGGTTGATTTTTTCATGAAAAAAATAATGATTTTTTAGATTTGGTTGATTTTTAATAAAATATTAAAAAAAATTTATCAAACAACTAGTTGATTTTTCAGATCTGGGAGTTTTAATCTCATTTAGATCTGGTTGATTTTTCAGATCTAGAAGTTTTAGATCTGGTTGATTTTTCAGATCTGGTTGATTTTCGTTTTAGATCTGTGAATAATAGGAACCAGATCTACCTCCTTCTCCTTCATCAACGCTCTCACCACGACATTCCCGCTCTAGGAGCATGTAGAGGAAGAGGACGAAGAAGAAATAGGGAGAAGATGATGAAGAAAGTAGAGGAAGAGGATGAAGATGGTGTAGAGAATGGGAGAGAGAGAGAGAGATGAGTATGGTGATAAGAAAAAAGGAAAGAAAAAGAAAAAGAAAAAGAAATGTTCACTCGCCCAAACACTCAGCTAAAAGAGCGTGAAATGTACGTGACGTGCCACATCAGCGATTAGGGGTTCAATAGGTCCCAATGTGCAACTATAGGGGGCCAAACGAATATGGCTAAAGTACAGGGGGCTAAGTGACCAATTGGGACAAGTACAAGGGGCCATTTATGTATTTTGCCTATTTTTGACTCCTTCAATTTAGAATTTGGAATCGAAGTAAACTGACCAAATGTAGCTCGTCGAGTTATCTTTCCAAAGACACCAAAATGACCTTCAAATGACAATCATAGCTCTTGGACGAAGCATCACAAGATAGGGGTGTAAAACCACAACTTCAATTTTCGAGTTCTTGTTTGGTAGGAAAGCTCGGACATTCTTTTGGATTTTCATTGACCCAATCTTTCCTCTATCATTTTGAGTGCTTGTTGCTTTGATGCTTTTGGGAGTGATCCATATATTAAGCCTCAGTTTCTTGCTAGTTGCAACTTGTGTGGTAAGACAAACTTCTTGCTCCACTATAACTACACACATGACCTTTCTTTCCGGGTATATAGAATTCTTGTATATATAATGATTACAAACTATTTAGAGCATCGGAGGTGGATTAGGAGGATGAATGCCCCTTGTCCATTCTTTTTAGGTTTTTCAAGGAGATTCGAGCTCTCAACATCAAATAAGTCAACTTTCTACTAGGTGCAAAATTTTGCTCTTACGGGTTTTTATTTGGCAACTGAGATAGATAAACAGGTAGTTTTGATAATTTCATATTATGTAGGTGTTTATTTGTAATATATCTTATTAACAAGTGACTTTCGGTCAATCAACCTTAACTTAAGTGTGCTATTAATCATCGGATATTGCCTATAGCTATTAAAAGCTGACCCGATCCGCAAACTCAACCCGAAACGCCTGAAAATTTTAGGGTCAAGACCCGAAAATTTGAACCTGCAACCCAAAATAAATCGAACCCGATAGACCGAAAAACCATTGGGTTGAAGTAGTGAAAGTAAAACATGGTGGTTTAGTAGTGAAAGTAATGAAATTTCGGTTTTCTAATGGAAAAGTTAACAAAATTGTGGATTTGGGTGGTTTTTTTTGCAAACAGAATATTTTTTGTGGGCAATTTATTAAAATTTTAATTTTTAGGGATAGTTTTGTGCATAAATCCATAATTTGCGGGTAGTTTTCTTAAATTCACCTAAAAGAAAAAGGATGATTTAGGCGAATCCCGCGATCTTCGGTCAATCCGATGGGACGCTTGAGAGACGGCTGACGTGGCCTCGTTTAATGCGGTGGGATCCGCAAGTTCACCACCCGTGTGAAGTACCACCTCCCTCACGTGTGTGCCTGCCACACATGTCGGCTACACTCAACCATACGTTTTCCCACCTTTCCTATTTGACCTTAGGTTAAACTATTAATAATACCCATTCTATGTCATTAAAAAAACTTAATTAACTACTTGTTTCATAACTCGATAGGATTTTCCGTTATTTCTCATCAAACAAACCTAAGATAATTCTAAAAAGAATACTTCGATGAAGGGATTTTTTTTTATAAAGGGTACTTTTTATAATAATCGAATCAGAAAGCTTTTAGTACTACTTTTAGAAATTTGACCGTTTAACTAAATGTTTGAAGACAGAAGAGATCTTTCTTTCAAGGAAGCCAACTCAATCTAAACTTAAGTAGGTGGTTCGATTCAATTGATTCTTATTCTCATAATAAACATATGAAAGGATGCATTATTGTAGGATCGTAGATCTGTGTTAGTAAGACAAGTCGAGAACTGTTCCAGTGGCAGTTCCCTTACACAACGAAATAAGACAACACTGAAAGTCAACTATAAAACAGAGACAATGACATGTTTCCTTATAGAGGAACCTCTACAACCAACTAGCTCGAGAGTAAACCTCTACCTCCCTTGGAGGATTTTGGACACTCACTATATTTCGATTGATAGATCTCAAGATACACAATACAAAGACGAACTTCTCTATTGTTCGTAATCCCACTTACAAACAATACTAACGACTAAGTCATTGTGGTTCTTGGATCTAATCACAATCAAATATAGAGAGTAAACCTGACTCGTTCGTTGTACAGTTCCCTTTAACACAGAAACCCAATCTTCAAGTTGATGGCGATCTTCACGCAGTCTCCATCACTTGAACCTGAAACCTTCTTCTTTGATTTCTGGTTCGTCGTCTTCACTGGGTTAGCTCGGGCTCTCTTTTTCTCACTTTCCCTTTTTGATCTTGTGCTTTTTCATTCGAGAGCTTGAATGACTTAGCAGTGTCGCATACTATTTATAGAGGTTTCCCCTTTTAACTTGACGCATTTACCCTTTTTGTCTTGGGGAGTACGACACTATTCAAAAAGACTAGCGTACCCTTTTGCATCTCTTTGTATTCGGAACTTGGCTTGCCGCCCAAGACAATAGTGAAAAGTCTTTATTGTCCTTTAATTCTTTTCCCACGTACTCAGATGGCTTCATGGGGAATGTTTCCCTTGTTTTTCATGTGAACCTGTATCTTTCCTAAGATCACTTATATAGGGAATTAGTTCCATCTGTTTGTCATTATCAAAACTTCGATTTCTCGAATAGAGAAATCATTGTTCCAGTGTTAGTTCCTTAACACTGATCCCACAATTATTACAGATAAAATCACTATAATTTTATTTTGGAGACTAATTACCTCTCCAACTCTCCTATATAATTATTTATTTAAAAACATCTATTATTTTTTGTTAGTTGGAGAATATAAAAATGATGAATAACATATAAAGGGTTGAGTCTCATTCCAACGGAAAATTATAAATTGTAACGGAGAAGCAGTGATTTTAACCGCGATTTTTCTAACCTATGTTCTAAGGGCATAGGTTAATCATACTAATTGAGGAAACTAAAACCCTATTAGGAAAGTAATGAATCCTTTTATAAAATCTAATTGATTCTAAATAAATGTAAATTTATAAAAAATTTGCCATTTTGAGAAATTAGGTTAGAAAAATCGTTTTGACTGTTATTGCCCCCTCTTTTAAAATATTTATTAAATATAAAATTGAGTCAAAATACAAAATAAAATGTTAAGCTAGGTTAGTGTTATGTAAATGAGTAGATATAAGAGGTCAAGAGTCAACTTCTCACTCACCATATTCCTTTTTATATGTTTCCCTTAATGAGCCTAATTTTGATATTTTTTAAAAATGGACCGAATTTTTTGGCTCAATAGTTTTTAAATAGTACTCCTATTCTATTTTTTTTACTTTCATAAATAATTAACTTTGAATATAATTATCTAAATCAGTTAGTTTTTTATTGGTTTCATTATATATAATTAGTTGAATTGAATTTGTTTTATACTTTAACTAATTGGTTGAGTTTGTTTAATTCTTATTAGTTCAATGGAATATGTTTATACCTTCGTTTAATTAAATTTTAACTTACGTATATTTGTGGGTTGCAATTTGCAAAATAATAATTTGGCCAAATTGGAAAAGAAAAAAAAAACAGTTTGTCATTGTAAGAAATCGGATGAATTTGTTTGCATTGAACCGTTTTTATTAGGAACATGGACAAATTTATTGTTACATAATTAATTTCAAGTATGAGTTTCCTACTATCTTTATTGGATCTTAGATTTTCTATAAACAATTTTCAACTCCTCTTCCGAAATTTTCTGGCTCCGCCACTGTCGTCCCCCACCCTCCCTCCTAAAAGCTTAGAAATGTAGTTGGGGACAGTGAGAGTTCATAGGAGAACTCTCGGCTGTTGATGGGGGTGGCCGCCCCTTCCCGCCTCCGCTTACCACCGCCATTGCTTGCTATTGACAACCCTCCCCCGGCCCTACTTGCGAGACATTGAACCCTAATTTTATTTTATTTTTTTGTGATTTTTCATATGCATAAAATTTGGATTATAGCCTTTTATAGAGGCTATAGAAAAATGAGTATGCTTGTTGGACTTGTGAGGCATTAGTTGCATTTGATTATTTGAATGGTGTATGAGAAACAAAGATTTGAAATTTCGGGACAAGTGATTAATGTATTGTCGTGTTTGAATGTTGCAT
Organism: Fallopia convolvulus; assembly: GCA_964016875.1. NCBI lineage: Eukaryota > Viridiplantae > Streptophyta > Magnoliopsida > Caryophyllales > Polygonaceae > Fallopia > Fallopia convolvulus. The sequence goes on from OZ024729.1 coordinate 6,939,423, forward strand.
GATTGATTATAGATTTTAAAGATGATCATCGTTAAGAAATTAAGCAAGGCTAATATTGTACGTTCATGACAAGATCGTTCAAACATTGGTTTTTTTTTTTTTTTTTGAGTTATTGCGAATGGCATCTTGTGTTGAAGCCTAACATGTGCTAGATGTCTAGCTAGTTGATCCTTGGACGTACGGGATAGGAGCCAACGTTCCTTGATGGAATCATGGAGGAAAGAAAAGGTTAATACAGTATTGTACAACATACTTATATAACACGTACAAATTGGACATATACAAAGTAACAAAAACAATGAGATGTTTATATATAAGCACTTTTGTAAAATGTTCAAAATTATTTCAGTCTTGTGGGCTCCCCTCCTCCCCGTACGTTGGCCCACTTTGAGCTGTGAATATAGACTTTTTCTTTTGTACGGGGGAGCACCATTTGAATTGTTGCACCGAAATGATCGAGATTCATATAATTCATGTGGTACTCCTTATTTTTCGCAATATTAATTTGATATATTTAGTATACATAAGTGTATAACCAATATTAATTTTGGCTAATCAAGATTTTCTTAACGTTACATAGCCATGGTCCGAAGGTCGTGATTATGATTTTTGAAGGAGTACACGCAAGTTGATACATGTCATTTGTCAATTAAGCAGAAAATTAAGGTGATGCACTCATGCTACCTTTGTCAGCTTATTTGATATTCCAATTGTTTTAGGATGTTGGACGTGTATCGATGATGAGGTAATGTGTAAATAATCAGTATTTACAATTTAGAGTTAAATAAGCATGGTTTTGAATGATTGTATTTATACTTTGATTTTTATATTTAAGTTTTCATATTAAACTATATTCTTATTTATAGAGTTGAATGTTCATGTTTTTAAGTTGCATATTTATATTTTTATATTACTGCATTTACGAAATTTCTCTCATTTTTCATCTCTTTATCATGCTCATAAGATTGTATATTTATATTTTTGAGTTATATATTCTCGAAAATGTGTAACTCAAAAGCTTGAATATGTAATTAAAAACCATGTGTATATGTATACAAATAAAAAATATGAATAAAGGCTAGTTCACAAAGTCTTACCATAATCGTAGTCTTACTTGAACCAAATTGTTAAAAAATGCAAAATATCAATGATTAAGTGCTGCTATATTAGTATAGCTAGTACATTTTTTAAAAAATTGCAAAAGAATAGGGACAATGTTGGATGGATGAATAATGCTTTTTCTTCTTCTTCTTCTTAACTTGTAAAGAGGACGAGTCTTTAATTACTCCAATAAGTTGTAGCCCTAGCTAGAAGAGGACTCGTACTGTTGTTAAAGATCTCCTTATTTCATTTGACTTAGGGCATGAATTTAATTGCTATACCTCAATGTCTCCTTCAATTATTGGTCAGTCTGAATGTCTGATCGAGTTTGGGTCGAGTTGATTTTTTTTATTCCACTGTGAGTTAGTTACTCATACCAATTCTTTACATTAAATTATTTTATCGGAAGACTAAAATTAATTTTATGAGTTACTTTGATTTTTTTGAAACTACGTACGAGATGTTATAGTCAAGAAAATCAAATTAAAATAGAACATTGACAAAAAAATTAAGTCAGAAAAGAAAATTGATTTGGAAGCAGATCGAAAGCAAGATTTAGAGTGGGCCGGTGTAGCTAGCTAGTATATAGGAGTATTATTAGAATATAGAGTGTAGGTAGAATGTACGATAAGTTTGAGGATAAGGCTTTCAGCTTTCTTGACATGATTTGTAGCATATATATCGTATCCAGTGACGATCTATAAGCATATTTAATTAGGTAAAAGTAATAGGCAAAAGAGTAGTAAGACTAATTCAAGTCAGAAAGTGGAAACAGCCTTCTTCAAAATCAATTTCAACGGTTCAAAATTTGGGATCCAAGAACAAAATATAAAGATAATAAGTATGGAAGCACTTCGATATAGACGCAATTAGATCGGTATTAAAAGCAGAAGTACTAGCTCTTCGGGATTGAATAAAGAAAGCTAAACAGATGGGTCTACGAAAAAATGAACTAGAAGTGATCGGCAATCTAATAGTCATTAATTCAATTCAGGGGATTGGTTTGTGTCCTTGAGAGATTGAAATGCTCGTCTCCGACATTTTGGTGTTGCTCAAATGATTTGACACTTAGGTAGTTACTGACGTACTAGTTAAGGACTATCATTCCGTGGCCGATAAAATTGTAAAACTAGACCACTAACGCGACTACTGGAGCCTTGGAGAAATTACAGTTTGTGGCACAAAATTTCAATTACCCAAACTGGAGAGACTTGTTTCCTGACCTATATAAGCTAACCATAGTTCCATAGTTTTATGTTTCAATCATTACTGTATTTTCTTAAGACGAATCCGTGTTCATAAATATCGCTATTTTGTTTGTGCTTTGATTCCGATTTATCAGTATCAGATGGAGTACAAAAGATATCACCTATTCTAGTCAAAGCTAAGCTATAGTGCTCTGATCTTATGTCTGACTTAATTCATTCCTTTACTGTAGACTGTAGTATGTTTATCACTAAAAGTATAAGTAGTTAAAAAAAATCGATAAAAGATAAAAGGCATCTACAATTCCATCTGCTCTATTAGTTTATTTGTGAAATTTGATTTTACAAATGTAATATTGAATATTGGGGCAGATAGATCATAATTGGCGTTTGTACTAATTGTCTTGAATGTGCGTTGACATTTCAAGATAGAATCAAATCAAAGCTACGGTGGTAAACGAGGGAATCAAAAAATAGTTGGGCATGGGCAAGGAAAAAAATACTACAATACAACATTGAAATGGTGGATCTCGGGCGTTGTTCTTCGGAGCAACCGAATATTGAGCTCTCAAATTGAAAGCAAAGAGGAATAAGGGAAAGGAGCAAAATTGCTTGACATAAATAATACTTGAATTGAATGTGTTACTAACATACAGACCTAGATAAAACCCATTACATGAATGTCAAAATTCAAGAGCGACATTTGTAACAAATACGAATAGACACAAATCATTCATAGAAATATATTCTTTTTCACACCAGCATCATTCTCATAATATGTTACCACAAAACTACATGTTCAGGAACATGTAAATCATGACAATAGACCACTTCATCTATACTAACAAAGATCAGAAATTCAAGAAATGCGAGTCTTGAATTCCATTTAAGCCACACCACTAATCAGGCAGAACTCCAAAATTTATCAATTCACCAAACACAATCAATCAACAATCGGTCTAGCATCCAATGCCTCTCTAACTTCCACCAAATCTGGACAATATCTATTAGACAGAACTTCAACTTGCTCAGAAAATGATTTATTCCCATGTTCACCAAGATGATTCACCATCTGCTTCCACCGCCTAAGGCACACCTCGCCTGACCTATGTTCAAGCAGAAAATCCCAATCCACCTCCTCTTCACAGCTAGCATCAAGGTCAACTAATGCCATCACCAGTCTATAGTCATCAGCATCGGCCCAAGTACCATCAGCAACCATAGGCGAAGCAAGTTGGTTGTACCACTTTTGACAACAAGCGCTAAATCGCCGAGTCCCCAATTCAGTGCTGATTGCTTCCCAACATATGTTATCCCTCAACATACCATGCTTTGATTTTTTCTCCTCATAAAGCTTCATCTGCAGATCCTTATTCACCAGTTCGAACAATTTCTGTATCTCTTCTTGGGACCAATTTCCTCGGTTCAAGTGACCCGACTTATGTCTGCGATACGCGTCCTTTACATGGATCCTGAACTTCCCCATGTCTTTACTTATTTCTTTCCAGGTAGCACCATATTTCTCATGAGATGTTATAATGTGTTCCAGCTCCTCCGGGGTCCATTCGTTGTGTTCACTTCGTTCAAACAACACGTGACCCCTGCTATAAACACTCCCAACTGGCCTCCAAGGCAAGGCAGCTGCTATCTCATTCCAGCAATACATTAATTTTGGATAGTGTTTAACATGAAGAACCATATCAAGGCCCTCTTCACCCAGATGATTTGCTTCTATATAGTCGTAAACAGCCTTTATAATCAGCGCATCTTCCTCTTTTGTGAACCGTTTGCCTCGCACCAAGCCATCCTCCGTGCCATTGCTCTCATCCTCCATGCCATCGGATTCACTCGCCAGATCAGCAGGGGGAAAAGTCTCCACCTCGCCTGCAAATCTAACTTTCTTAGACTTAGGTTTAGGATGTTTAGAAGAGTCAGCAGCAATAGCCTTCTTTATGGTTGTTTGACCCTCCAATTCAGCTTTCCCTACATTGCCTTCTTTGTTCCTTTTCCTCTTCTTTCCTCCATCTTGTTTTCCCTCTAGGAGTTCAGCTTTGTTCCCTGAGTGATTACCCTTGAGGATTGCAACGTTCTCTTTTTTCTCTATCACTTTTCTCTTCTGCTCTTCATCACCAACTTCCATATCATCCTTAGGTAACTTCTCCTTCCTCCTCTTCTCTTTCTTTTTTTTCTCCTCACCACCATTCGTCTCTTTTCCACCTTCCACTTCATCCCCCCTTTCCTTCACATTTTGTTTTTTCTCCTTCGCCTTTTTCTTATGTTCTTCATCGCCCGCTGTTATATCATCCTTAGTTTCCTTCTCCTTCCTCTTCTTCTCTTTTTTATCAGCTTTTGCAGCATCCTTCTTTTCCTTCTTTCTCTCCGTGTTCCTCTCATCCTTACCCGCTACTACTGCAGTTTCCTCTTCTTTCGTATGCTTCACCCCTGTCTCCTCATCAAATGACATACCATGATCCTTCTTTTTCTTCTTTCTCTTCTCCGTTTTTCTCTCATCCTCACACTCATTGAGGACAGCGTCCTTCTTTTCCTTCTTTCTCTCCACATTCCTCTCATCCTTATCCTCTACTACAGCAGTTTCCTCTTCTTTCGTATGCTTCACCCCTGTCTCCTTATCAAATGACATACTACGATCCTTCTTTTTCTTCTTTATCTTCTCTGTTTCTCTCTCATCCTCACACTCATTGAGGATATCATCCTTCTTATCTTTCTTACTCTTCTTCTTCTTCTGTTGATTTTCCGACTGTCTTTTGTCATCATCAGGTATCATCACATTGTCCTTAGTTTTCTTCTTTTTCACTTTCTCCTCCTTACAAGCTATTGCATCTTCAGTATCCTCCTTATGCCCTTTCTTCCCTCTCTTTCGTTTCTCCCCCACCCTCCCCTCATTACTAGTCATCATAGCATCTGTATCAATCTCGATCTTTTCAGTCTTCACTTTCTTCTCCTTACTGCAACTGTTATCAAATTCCTGAACACCAATACTCTCATCTGTCCCCAAAGACTTCAACTTTTGTTCTTTTGTGCTCTTCATGATCTGAAACATTTAATTGCTTTTAGGGGATGAAAGACAAACAAAAAACGATATCCAAAATAACTTAATATAGAGGAGCAGAAACATGTTAGAAATAGAACACACTAAAACGCCTTGTTGCAACGATCATCAAGCAAAAATGAGTAAATCGCATAAGGATTGCTCAAAAGGGAATATCCAACCGATTGAAGAACAGAATTAAGGTAATTGTTTTTGAGTCCCTAGCTAATAGACATGCTCAATAAGGCAACAAGCAAAAGCACATACAGCCTGTCCCGTTAAAAACCTAAAGTATAGCAATGTACAAAAGCGAGCACCACCGGCGGCCGGGAGACCTCCGGTTGACGTAAAATCATTAGGAAGAAGAATTCAATTGAGAGCGAGAAGTTCAATCCAATTAAAAGGAACGAGAGGAAATTTGAGAGATACATACACACGATTGTAGACTTTGACGAGCCAGAGAAGATATGGCGGTGAAGAATTCGTTCTCCGGCGTCCTGATTCTTCTCTCTCTGGTTCCTAGGGTTTTAGTCTTTTGGAACGATCGGCTCAGGATGTGTGTGTGTGATATTTCATTTTTGCACACGAGTCAAAAATGAAGTAGGCCTGTATAGGGATAGGCCCGTGACCGGCCCGGCTATGTGGCCTGAGGCTTTCTTTATGCACATGTGTATTTTTTACTATCAACTACAAATATTAATATATCTTTCTTTAATTAGTTTATTATATTTTTAGAATATAACTGTCAAAATGGTAAATAAATAAAAAGAATTTGAAAAGAATAATATAAATATTTTAAAATTGAAGAGTGTATATATATGCATTTAAGAGATTTTATCTTCGTAAGGTGTTATCTTTACCCAAATACCTGAAATTGTCTTTCCTCGTCAACACTTCTCCTCCTAAACATACTTTATTTCTTTCAACCGCACCTTGCTCGAACCTAAACTCTATATTCTGTCTTGGTCCTGCTTAGTTTGAAGCCCTTAGACTCCAACTTCTCCCTCCAAGTTTCGAGTCTGCTACTAACTTTGGCTCTAGACTCATCTACCAAGACAATGTCGCCTGCAAAAAGCATACACCACTAGATCTCTCCCTGAATCTTCGTCATATAAAATGTTAATTTTAATCTTCGTCAAATCGTTTTATTATGGAATTCCAACCAAATTCACTTATTAGGACCCTTAGATGCATTATATTTTTTGTCTCTGTGTTTACTTCTTGGATGACTTCCTTAAACATAGTACTTTTTAATGGCCCATTCTTTGTATTACCTGAAATCACTTACATTCGCAATCGCATCGAACAAAATTTTGTCCATTAAATGTCCATTGCAATGATGCTCGTCTATCTTCAGATGTTGATCTTGGAGTTGGAGACATTATTGAATTGTTATCCCTACATAATTAAAAAAAAAGTAATAGTAAAATTTTGTGTCCCATACGTGCTCCTTAAGGGCGTATTCCCAGTGTAAGGCTATCCAGTGTTGGTGAACTCGGTTGTATACCAGTTCGCGTGGCTAGTCCACCTCTATCTGAGCTTGATTTGCTTCTGTACGAAGAGATATCATACTTGGTTCACAAACCTTCACAACTCTATTAGGGACGACCGTTATCACTTATCAGCTGATCAGGCGTCAGCTTCATAACTTTGGCCAATACAAGAAGCAACCGCAAACCACAGAGGCTTGCAACAAGATGAGTGATGTTGGATTGAGACTCAGACAGACAGGAATTAACCAGTTGCAGGTCTTAGATTGCAGAGAGAGGGTATAAAGACTTGATAAGATTATAGAGTATGAAGCAATAATATGAATCCAGAACAAGTAGCTACGGATAACGACCCATCTAAATTAACCAATTGAGATCCAATCGAGATCACAAACTTTCTAAGAAGCCTACAATCAACTTGTATCCCTCTCTTAATTTAGCTTAACCTCAATTTATTGAACGTCATACACAAAACAATGGATTAGAACGTCATATATTATTAAACAGAGGAAGTTACTTGACTTGGAAAAGAATACTCAAATCTTATTACTTGACTTAGAAAAGAATAAAATAAAGCTCTATAAGGAACAAGCCACAGAAAAATCTTTTTAGTGCTAATTTGACACCATGCTTCAATAATCATTTATCCTCATAAATCTTCATCTGCAGATTCTTTATATCTGCGATATGCATCCCTTACATTGGTCCTGAACTTGCCCATGTCTTCAGCTATCTCTTTCCACCAGCTAGCACCATTTTTCTCATAAGATGTTCTAATGTGTTCCGGCTCCACCTGTGTCCACTTGTTGCCATCATCTCCTTCAAACAACACGTGAGCCCTGCTATAAACACTCAGCAATGGCCTCCAAGGCAAGGCAGCTCCTATCTCATTCCAGCAATTCTTTAATTCCGGATACTTTCTACAATGAAGAACCATATCAAGACCCTCTTCGCCCAGTTGATTTGCTTCTATATAGTCGGAAATTATTGAAAGTGGATCGTGATTGAGAACAAAGAAAAACGAATTTGTTGTAGCTCACTTTATGTCTAGATTCATTCAATCTGAATTAGTTTTGGTTACAGACACTCAAAGACTATTTATATTGTCCACTTACAACCGACTCTGAGACTTGTAACTAACTGGACACGTGGATCACTATTAACCACTAATCTCACAAGCTCATTTACAATTCATTACTCCCTCCTCAAGTTGGAATATCTGTTAATCCCAACTTGACACTAAGAAGATGATGCTGAGCTTGCCCCAAAGCTTTTGTCATAATATCTGCCAGTTGTAAAGAGGATTGTATATAAGCAGTTTGCAAAAATCCTTGTTGCACCTTTTCCCTTGTGAAATGAAGGTCAATTTCCAAATGCTTTGTTCTCTCATGATAACAAGGATTGGCTGCAATTTGTTGTGCTGCCTTGTTGTCACAAAACAATGTGATAGGCAATTGCACACCAATGCCTAAATCCTTGTAGAGAAAACTTGTCCACACCAATTCTGTAGTTGTTGCAACCATGCTTCTGTATTCAGCTTCTGCTAAACTTCTTGAAACTGTGTTTTGCTTCTTGGTTTTCCAAGACACCAAAGAATGCCCCATAAAAACACACCAACCTGTCAACGATCTTCTTGTGTTCAAGCATGAACCCCAGTCTGCATCACTAAATCCAGTGATCTTCACATCATTTTGGACTGGATAAAACAAACCTTTAGTCATACTCCCCTTCAAATATCTTAATACATGCTTGGCAGCTCTCATATGTGGCTCTCTTGGTGCTGAAACAAACTGTGATAAATGCTGTACTGCATAGCTCAAATCTGGTCTTGTCAAAGCTAAATACAACAGCCTACCAACTAGTTTTCTGTACTGTTCTGGTTCTGAAATCAACTCTCCTACATCTGGATGCAAATGCAAACCTGTAGGAAGTGGAAATGGTGCTTCATGACAATCCATCATCTTGTTATCTTGGAGTATATCATGTATGTATTTTTGTTGGCCTAAATAAGCCCCATTCTCTGTCCTCAGTATTTCCATGCCCAAGAAATACCTAGCTTTCCCTAAATCTTTGATAGTGAACTTACCATGTAAAGCTCTTTTCACTCTATCCATTTCTTTTTGATCATTTCCTGTGATCAAGATATCATCTACATACACTAGCAAAGCTGTGAATGATTCTTTTCCTGATCTGACAAACAGAGAATAATCATTTGTCAAAGACTGTTTGTACCCCAGCTGTACCACAAACTGAGTCAACTCTTGGTTCCATTGTGTTGAAGCTTGCTTCAAACCATAGAGAGATCTTTTCAGCCTACAAACCTGTTCCTTTCCAGCTTTCTCATAACCTTCTGGAGGTTTCATGTATATTTCTTCATGGAGATAACCATGAAGACAAGCATTGTTCACATCCATCTGGTAAATAGGCCACTCCTTTCCCACAGCCATAGCAATGAATATTCTTACTGTGGGAAGCTTTGCAACAGGGCTAAAAGTATGCTTATAATCTTTACCAAGCTTTTGGTCATATCCTTTGACCACCAACCTTGCCTTGTATCTCTCAATGCTTCCATCAGCTTTGTATTTTACTTTAAAAACCCATTTGGATCCTATAGCTTGTTGACCATTTGGCAACTCAGTAAACTCCCAGGTTCCATTTTCTTCTAAAGCTGCTAACTCTTTAGCCATGGCTGACTCCCACTCTGGATGTCCTTTGGCCTTCTGATAACTGCTTGGTTCTGGAATGGCAAGAACCTGTGTCATGGAAGCAAAAAATTCTGGCATATGATCTGGTTCATACTAAGCAGTCAACACATAGTCTTCTGACCAAACTGGCAACCGTTTCTCTCGAGTTGACCTCCTTGGTTCAACTCCTGTATGAACTATAGATGGCACTTCTATAGTAGTAGAAGGAGGTGCTGCAATTATACTCACATCCTCCTCTACAGTTTGAGGCATATGAGATCCAAAAATAGACCCCTGAACTGGACTGCCTTGTCCAGTAGTTGTGTCATTTGCAACTTCTGTAGTCACAAAAGGGAACTTGTCTTCACAAAATATGACATCCCTGTTGTAAAATATTTCCTTAGTACTCAAATCATACAACTTGTAACCTTTTTGATTCAATGGATACCCTATAAGAAGGCATTTTCTTCCCCGAGCATCAAACTTGTCTTTACCTCTCTTATGACATCCAGCAAAACACAAACACCCTATAACCCTCAAACCTTCATACTTGGGCAATTTTCCAGTCAACAATTCAAAAGGGCTTTTCCATTTGTTACTGGCAAGAGGCATTTTGTTTATCAAGTATGTTGATGCTAATATGCATTATCCCCAGAACTCCTTAGGAAGATTTGCATGCAACCTTAGAGCTCTGGCTGTTTCTAAGAGATGCCTATGTTTTCTCTCCGCTACACCATTTTGTTGCGGAGTATAAGGCATTGATTTCTGATGAATGATCCCTAAATCAGCAAATAATAGTCGACAAGATTCATTCACTAATTCAGATCCATTATCAGACCTGATTACTTTAGGAGTTACTTCATACTGATTCTTTATCATGATTATAAACTCTCTGACAATATCTGAAACTTGCCACTTATGACAAATCAAGTGTGTCCAAGTAGCTCTAGACATGTCATCAACTATGGTAAAGAAATATTTCTCACTATTTAATCCCTCAACCCCATAAGGACCCCAGAGATCCATATGCAATAAATCAAAAGCATTCAAAGATCTCGAATCACTAAGAGGAAATGGCAATCTATGAAATTTAGCCAAATTGCAAGTGTCACAAATAGTGTCAAACTCAGCATTCACCTTACATCCTGGCACATGATTCAATCCTGAATATGCAATGTGACCAAGTCTATTATGTAATAGTCTAATATCTTTCTCAACAATAAGAGAACAGATATTCCTAGTTTGAACATACTCCTTCATTTCTTGTGCCTGCAGCCTGTATAAACCTCCTTTTTCCTTTCCAATTGCAACATTTGTCTTAGTCAAAAGGTCCTGAAAAATACAGCATTCCCCATCAAACACTGCAATCAACCTTTTCTGAGCAACCACCTTGCTGACTGATAACAAATTGAACTTAAAAACAGACACATAAAAGACACTTTCCAACACCAATCCTGGCATCAATTCAACTGATCCAACTTGCTTAACAACCATTACTGAACCATCAGGCAATCTAACAGATATTGGTGCAAGCAATTCCCTCAAATCAAACAAACAGTCCAGGAAAGGCGTCATATGATCTGTTGCCCCCGTGTCTATGATCCACTCATTTTTATGCAAATTCAGTAAATCATTAGTTAGAAGATTACCTGCAAAATTAGCAGATGATGTAGTCATGACTCCCTTTCCTTTGAATGCTTTCATCATCTCTTGGCACAAGGCTTGAACAAGCTCTGGATCAAAGCCTCCATACTTTCCTGATGATGTCCCTTCACCAGCATCCAAAGGTGTATCACTCATGACCTGTGCAGCAGTTTTCTGACTACGTTTCTTCTTCCCTTTCCACCAATCGGGATAACCAATGACCTCAAAGCAAACCTCTGTAGCATGCCCATCCTTTTTACAATGATTGCAATGTGCCACATCACCATCTGATTGGTTCTTCTTCTGCTCCTTCTTTGCATTTTCAGCATTCTTCTTCTCATGATAACCAGAATTACTTCCTCTCTTTTCTCCATATTGCACAACAAAAGCAATAGAATCTACCGCAGGCTTCTTAATGTGCTTGTGTGTCTCTACTTGCATCACAAGATAAAATGCTTTTGATAACTTTGGAAGAGGATCTAATGATAGAATGTGGCTCTTGATTCCATCATATTCTGGATTGAGGTGAAGTAGAAAATGCATCAACTTATTCTGATCCTCCAATTCGAGAAATCTGGCTATAACGTTGCAGTTGCATCGAGCCAGAAAACCACAGGTACAACTTGGTATACCACTGAGACATGATAATTCATCCCAGCACCTTTGTAATTTGTTGTAATATGCCGTGACAGACAAATTCCCCTGCGTTATCTTCAACAACTCTTGTTTGAGTTGAAAAATTGCAGGAGTTGTGCCGTGATGATACCTCTCTCTGATATCATTCCACAGATTTTGTGTCGACGCCGTGTAGATGAATGTGCTCGATAGATCTGTTGTCATCGAATTTAGAAGCCAGCATGTCACCATCCTGTCACATCTTTCCCAGCGTCCTAGATCGGCCGATCCATCATCAGGTCTCGGAAGTGTTCCATCTACGAACCCTAGCTTCAACTTAGCTCCGAGTGCTAACCAGATCTGCTTGCTCCAGGCGATGTAGTTGTTGCCATCAAACAACGTGTTCGTCAATGGAGTTCCTGGTGCATCAGAGTTTGAAAGATTCAATGGATCACTTTGCGAAATTCCACTCATATGAGTAGCTTGAACAATCAGATTCCCGTTCTCGTTTCCTGTCATCTTCAATCGAATTCGATCGTGATCCTGTTACTCCTAATCTCAATCGAAAAAAACTCTCAATGATGATTTCTCATGCTCTCAATCATCCCTGTCGCTCTGATACCATATTGAAAGTGGATCGTGATTGAGAACAAAGAAAAACGAATTTGTTGTAGCTCACTTTATGTCTAGATTCATTCAATCTGAATTAGTTTTGGTTAGTTTTGGTTACAGACACTCAAAGACTATTTATATTGTTCACTTACAACCGACTCTGAGACTTGTAACTAACTGGACACGTGGATCACTATTAACCACTAATCTCACAAGCTCATTTACAATTCATTAGAAATAGCCTTTCTAATCATCTCATCTTCCTCCTTTGTGAACCGTTTGCCTCGCACCAAGCCATCCTCCGTGCTATTACTGCCAATGCTCTCATCTATTGTGCTCTTCCTGATCTGACATATTTAATTGATTTTGGGGATGAAAGACAAACAAAAAACAATACCAAGAAATGACTCAATTTGCAAACATGTTAGAAAAACAACAACATAAAAAGCCCTTAGATCCGGCCATCATCAGACAAGTCAAGTCAAGCATTTTTTCATGTGAGTTACTTATACACATCAACCCTTTTAGAGTTTCACAGAAGAAACAAAGATTACACGACCAATGATCTGTGTTACATGATACTACTACTTGTACAGAATAAACAAACAATACAGTATCAACATGATAAGCCAACAACAAAAAAACTCTACATGAACTTTAAAGTTGTATCTGACTTTCATATTGCTACGAAGCTAGACTTAAATTGTAAGCAGTGGCAGCGGCGGCCGGGAGCCGGGGAACAAAACAATTGAAAGTTTGAATATTTGTCAATTGTAAGAATTAAGAAACACGAATTTCTCATTCAATTGAGAACGAGAAGTTCGAACCGACCGATCAAATTTAGATATTTAAGAATTACAAACAAGACGAACGAGAGGAAAAGCTAGTGATACACATTCACCAAGTTTAAACCTTTGCAGACTTTGACAGAGCGGGGAAGATTTGGCGGTGGAGAATTCCGGGTTCTGATTCCTCTCTCTGGTTCTTAGGGCTTTTATAAGTTTTTTAGACCGACCTCAGGCTCAGTGTGTGATATTTGCAATATCAGTTAAAATTTAATCAAGTTAGGCCCAATGGCCCATGATCGGCCCAGCTATGTGCCCTGGCTCAGAGTACGTGATTTGTTTCGCTTCTAAAGCCATTTTCACCTTCTTAAAGCAACTCACTTTTATTGTGTTATTATGATATTTCTTGAGAGATTTCTTAGTATAATTTTTCAGATTTTGTAAGGAATAGTTTTAATTTGTTTAAACAGATCATTTGTTGGGAATTATTTTTATTGGAAAAGTGTTATTATATGTTTAAATTGATGGGTTATTGATGTGACCCCGAGCTTGACGGCTAGCCAAGAGGAGTCTATGTTCGTGCGCTCCGACGGATCCATCACATGAGCCAGGACCCGCGCCATCTCTCATTCCACGGCGTCCATCGCCGCGCGCACGCTTGCTTCTACGGCCGAGCCAACCTTCGCGTGCCTAGTCGCCATCAACACCGCGCCACCGTTGTCACTCGGCGTCGAGGACCTCACCTTGGACGCCTCAAACCACACACCCTACCATGTCCGCACCGAGCCACCTCGCGTCACGACATGAGGTTCATGCACCGCGCCTAGGCTGTGTCGTGTCGCGACACACCCTGCGCGAGCGCCTTGTCACGGCCTTGTCGCGACACTCGCGACTAGGCCACTGTAACCACTATCTTTTATTGCCTTTTTTAGTACTTTTCCATTCTATAAACTTTCTAAATAAGGTGTTACTAGTTTTAGTATGGCACCATTTATTGGCTCGGGCCGACCTTGGACCGCATGCTTGCACCTCCCTAGTCCCCACGCCCCATTAGGGTTTCTTTAATTTTTTTTAGGAGCCTCCTCTATATAAAGGAGCCCCGTCTCTTGTTTTTAGTACGGTTGATAATAGAGAACGAATTGTTGTTGAAATTGTTCCACACACATCTTGTTAGGCGTCACAATTTCCTCTCAAATCTCTCTTCCTCTTTCGAGTTCTCTCTTGAATTCGAGTCTCTAATCACTACACTCTGATTTCGTCCTTGATTCTAGGCTTAATCGTCTTGCCTATCGGTTACTTTGGTTCGTGAGCACAATACTAGTCCAAGTTCAAGACCCTCTCGTGAATCCGAAGACGGGTTCACATCAGTTATTACGGTTGAAATTAAAACTAGATGATCTTCGCACCAAGCATGGAGTTGGATTATATATATTTATTTAATAATTAAAGTATTGAAATCTATTTTTTAACATTAAAATAATAAAAAAATGAGAAGTTCTATTATAATATAATGTAATTGTATTCAAGCTTTTAGTTGTATATTTCAAGAATATGCAACTTAAAAACAATAGTATGCAACTTTATAAGCATGATAAAGAGATGAAAAATAAAAAACGTTTTGTCAATATAGTGATATAAAAATATGAATATATGACTTAAAAATACAATATTCAACTCTATAAACATGAATATGCAAATATAAAAACATGGGAAAAACTTCGTGAATATAGTAATATAAAAATATGCATATGAAACTTAAATACATGGACCTATAAACATGAATATGCAACTTTGAAAACATGAGAGAATCAAAATTTATAAAATAGGAAAATGAATTTGACTAATTACTCTTCTGCCCTTCTCATTTATTAATTATTACATGATCTATAATTATTTTATTTATAATTATTCCATATATAAATTTGTCGTAATCCCTTTAAATATCTTTTCAAACATTGACCCTTTAAAATTGCCTTATTGTGTAAATTTTATATTATAAGAAAATATTTTAAAATATTTTTTCTTAATTCTTTTATCATTACAACAAAATAGTTATAATGAGTTTTAACTAATACTCCCTTTGTTCTATTTTACTTGTTATTGTAAATAAATTCACACATATTAAGATACTACGATATCTTACTAAAATATCTATATTAAATATAATTTACAACTAGTTTAATTATCTTCTTTAACCTCTAAAATTATCCACATTAATATTTATTACATGTTCCAATTATTCTATTTTAAATTTTATACGTAAAGGAGAAGAAAAGAGATGAATGCGTAATAATTGTTCAAAAAGAAATATAATTAGTTGGGAGAAATATTTAAGTGACAAATAGAGGAATATATCTGAAAAATTAAATAAATATTTAAAATTACAAATTTTATTAAGCACAATTGTTTTTAGTGGTGGTGGAGCTTGTAAGTAGTGAAATCCAATTGTTGTTGGTAGAAGGAGAGACAACACTCTCGAGAGACATTTTATTAATAAAGGAAAAGGGCTAAGTAGTCATCAAAGAGGTCGGGGATAGCCCAACTCCAACATCGTCAAGCAAATATAATAAAAATCTCTTCGGGAGGGGCACTCAATACATGATAGCCTCAACATAAATTGAAAAGCAAAGGAGGCAAGGCGGTCCGCAACCGAGTTCGCCTCACGAAAAACATGGCGGAATCAGATGATCCAATTCCTACTAATTAAACCTTGACATCTCGATACCAGACTTGCAAGAGGATGCCTCCTCTTAACTCCGGTGCTTAGGAGATATATAATTAGTTTAGAATCCGCCTCGAAGAGTACCTGGTGCACAACTATTCTAATCTTTTCTTGTAGTGGTGATACCCACTTTCCCAAGCAAGATTCAAACCATCATACACCCCCCAAAGTTTCGCCATCGGAACCGAACATATTCCGATCCAATGTTGTGGACGACCCGTTGAGCCACCTGCTGTTACTATCCCTAATAAGTAATAACATTTCCCGACTTTGCTCTGCTGTCCTTCGTAGCGCGCGCCGTCCGTGTCGACCTTAACCCAGGTAGCCTCCTGTTTACATCATCGAATGTCCCGGACGCTTTTCACTTTATTCTTGTTTAAAAAATCAGCCTTACATGCAGCATTGTGAGCTTCCTTAACAAGCTCGATAATTAATGAAGAAGGTCGATCTTGTCCCTATTGCTCCTACAATTCTCAAAGATTTTCGCCTTCCACCATCTCCATACCCACCAAAGGGTAGTGACTAGTGACAAAGAAGGCACTCTCCAATCCAGCTCTCAGATCCGCTAGCTTGTTCTCGAGAACAGGTGGGATGGGACGTCATTAGCTAGCCATAATTAGGACGTCATTTAGCCTTAATTAGTTTCGGTGTTTATATCATCCTCCAATACAATTTGTCCCCGCGTTAGTGCGATTTAGCTTAGCAATTAATAAAGCTTAATCCTCCAATACAATTTCCATCTTTATAACGTAACGTAACGTAGCATGCATTCAATTTCAATTCTATCGTCGGTTGGATGAGAAAAATGATTGTTCCACGTCGGACTAGAGTGATCGACATGGCTTAAACTTTAATAAAAAGGTGGATACCAACTTTATATGCTAGGTGATAAAAATCCTCGACACGTCACCCAGCAACAGATTTAGAGTTCTCGACTTTTGAGAAAAGTATATATAATTGCTTTGGAAAAAGTATATATATATAATTGATTTGGAAAAAGTAAAAAAAGTATATATAATTAATATTAGGGGTGTCCTAATTAAAGTTTCATAATTACCTCAACCCGAATTACGCGCACACTGATCGACTTGGCGAGTGTGAGTCGATCTCTACTCTGGCATGGAAATCGCAGCCGACTTCCCCGGCCTCCTCCGCCTCCACAAGGACGGCTCGGTGCTCCGCCACTTCTCCGCTCCCTACGCCGCTCCCTCCCCCGACCACCCCGACCCGGAAACCTCCGTCCTCTCCAAAGACATAACCATCGCCTCCTCCATATCCGCCAGGATCTACCTCCCCTCCTCCACAAACGCCACCGCCAAGCTACCAACAATCCTCTACTTCCACGGTGGCGGCTTCTGCGTCGAGTCCGCCCTCTCCCACCGGTACGTCAACCACCTCGCCGCCGCAACCGCCGCCCTAATCATCTCCATCGACTACCGCCTCGCCCCCGAGCACCCCCTCCCCGCCGCCTACTCCGACGCTTGGGCCGCCCTCCAATGGGTCGCCTCCGGCGACAACAACCGTGACCCTTGGCTGGCGGCCCACGCCGACCTCGAATCGCTCTTCATCGGCGGGGACAGCGCCGGCGCCAACATCGCCCATAACCTGGCGATACGGGCCGGGGACGACGATCTCCCGGGCCGGGTCAAGATCAACGGCGCCTTCCTTTGCCACTCCTACTTCATAGACTCGTCGTGCCGGGCCAGTCCCGGGCCCATTGTGGAGGGCAAGTGGACCACTGCTTTGAGCTATAAGGTGTGGGAGATTGTGTGCCCGGGTGCCATGGGCGGGCCGGGTAACGCGATGATTGACCCGATAGGGCCCGGGGCACCGAGCTTGGCGAAGCTCGGGTGTGCGCGGGTGCTGGTGGCAGCGGCGGAAGAGGACGAGCTTAGAGACGTGAACGTCAAGTATTACGAGGCGGTGAGGGGGAGCGGGTACGGCGGGAAGGTGGAGCTGGAGGTGGTGGAAGGTGAAGGGCACGCGTTTCAGGTGTTTGATCCCGCGAGTGAGAACGCTAGGGTTTTGCTCAGGCGATTGGGTTGTTTTATTAGTGAAAATAAAAATAATTATTAATTAATATGGTGTGGGTTGGTTGATGATTGTTGGAGAAGTACGTACCTAATTAATTAATATCATTGCAGATGGATCGATCTGGAATTCCAGAAATGGAAGTGGAGAAAATAATGGGCGATGTGCAAGTATTGAATGGTTTGTTAGTTTTGTATATGGCCAAAAACGTTTTGGTATTTAAAAACACCTCCTTGAGACAGATTAGTATTTAAAAAAAATTTAAAAACTTTTAGGTATTTAAAAACACCTATTATGGATAATAAGGCATTTTTCCCATATGGTTTTAAAAAATCCCAATTTATATTATATTTAACAGGTTCAACTTCTAAATAATTAAAAGAAATTTCTTAAACCCAAATTAACCCATCATGCATCATCTTCATTTTACACAAAAAAAAATCAACAGACCTCTCTCAGTCACAAATTAATGCCGGGAAAATTTTGGGGAATGGTAGAAATTGATAGAATTTGAGGGTTCTATGACCAATTAGTATCTATAAATATGAATATGTCTACCTGTTATGTGAAAGTTCAGTTTTAGAATTTGAGGGTTCCATCTGATAGTTACTCCAAAACAAAAGCCAAGATATTGGGTTGTTATGTGAAAATGTGAGGTTTATCTAAATTACTAAGATGAATTTAACTACTGAAAATATGAATGCTATTTAACATGCTGAGTAAAATGATCAAAGATTTCTTTCCAGTGTGCAGTACATGGACAAGAGAAATATAAGTTTTTTGAAATCTACACCAAATTCATATCGGATTGGAAATTATTGATCTTTCAATTCTGATGCTTCTAAATCAAAATTAAGAATCCTAAATCATCCTACAGCTTATCAGACCTAACACCTAAACCATATATCCTAAAGCTTATCAGACCTAACATCAATCTATGTATGTAATTAGAAATACAAGTCTAAAGGACATAAGATTCCGATCTTACCAAGTAAACATCAACTTTAACCTCTGATTGATGGAAATGGAGGAGAAAAGGTGATTCGAACGGACAGACGAGTGTAGTGTGAATGAGAGAGGTCTGTAGCCTGTAGGTTTTCAACGTAAATGAAAATGACGGAGGGTTAGCTTGGGTTTAATAAATTTCTTTTAATTATTTAGAACTTGAACCAGTTATAAACCGGGAATTTTAAAAACCATATAGGTAAAATGTCTTATTGTTCATGATAGACGTTTTTAAATACCTAAAAGTCTTTAAAAAATTTTCAAATACCAATCTGTCTCAAGAGGTGTTTTTAAATACCAAAACGTCTTTTCGACCGTTTGTATATATATATATGTTTTGATTATTTGATGTGCAAGCATTTTGCACTAGCAAATGCACGTGTAAGCTTGGTGTCAAATCATAAAGACTGGTTTTCCTTGGGTCACGTACGTATGTACACTCGCCGTCGCTAATACTACTAGTTCAAAGGAAAATGCATATCGATCCTTCGGAAATCTAGTCAAGTGATTAAGCCTATAAGAATAGTATCTAGAGGTCTTCGGTTCGATTCTCATAAACAATGCCCTCCACCAAAAAAAAAAAAAAAGAAAATGCATATCCCCAAACAAGTGGAATTGACTTTTGAGGCATATCACTCTCACCATACCAAATACATGTACTACCAAGACGACCATCCCTGTTCAATATTTGTGAAGAAAATTTAAGGGAAATTTCGATTGATATTGTCGAGTTTTAAGTTTTTTTGGATGGTGTCCTAAGAAAAATCTTATTTCGAATGTTATTTTTGAACTTTTGTAAAAATCTGGTTGATATCCTTACTTGTAAATTTTTGTTAATTTATAACTAAGGCTCCGTTCGGCGGGCACTAGCGTGAGCTTTTTTTCCGCTTCATCTAGCGGAAATTGAAGAAGCTCGTGAGGAGGAGCTTCTTCAATCCGCCCAATATTCCGCTCCCTCTAGCTGAAAACGCTAGCAATTCCGCTTGTACCGAACGGTGCCTAAATTAGTATGTTTTCTAATGAAAAAAAATATTGTTGTTCTTAATTAAAATAAAACACAATTTTAATTTAATAACAATTCAAATAAATCGTATAAAAATATTAAATTAAAATTTATATTATATATATTGTCAAGTAGAAAATATGTTGTATAATTATAATAATTTTAAGTTAAAACCAAAAATATTACAATATTTATATTAAATAAGTATAATGCATGATTAAAAAATTTCATGTAGATTTTATATAGTAATTTTGATAATTTTTAAAAATTTAATAGAACTTAAAATTTTAATGTAACTTGAGAGTACCATAACAAAAGTTCTATTAGTTTTCTAAAAAATTGTCAAAATTATTACATAAAACCTACATGAAAATTCCAATTATAATTGTACTATAAATATTGTAATATTTTTTGTTTTAACTTAAATAATTTTAATTATACATATACAATCTACTTGAAAAATATATATAATTTAATATTTTTAATTTAATATTTTATATGATTTATTTTAATTGTTATTAAAATAAAATTTTGCTTTAATTTAATTTAATTTTTTATTAGAAAAATACTAATTTAGTTAAAAACTAACAAAAATTCACTAGTAAAGGCACCAACTGGACTTTTGCAAAAGTTCAGGAATACCACTCGAAATAAGTTTTTCTAAGAGCACTATCCAAAAAAGCCAAAAACTGGAGGATACCAACTGCAATTTTCCAAAATTTAATGAAGGTGTGAAAAAAAAAAGAAAAGCAAAGTCCAATATAAATGATTTGTGTGTGTCTTGATATAATTCAAAATAATTGCAAAGAATAAAATAAGGGTTGTAATTACGTAAAAAAAAGAAATTATTATGAATATTATAAAAAAAAATGCGACCCATTTTTAATAAAAAATTCCCAAACAAATCCATAAAACTTTATTGTTATATGCTATCTTGTCCAAAAAATTATTCAATAGTACTTCTTACCTTTAAATATATGTAGTTGATGGAGTCATTTCAAGAACGATATGACTCAAATAAATTTATGGATATCACTTTTTATCGATAAGTTAAATTAGTTTTATAATGGCAATAGAACCTTTTATAATAATTTTTTAAATAAAACGTATGATGCCATATTCTTAGTTTTTTTATATATATTTGACAATTTTCGTCGAAGAAGATGATTCAGTTCATATTAATTTCCAAATATAATCATCATAGAGATATGGATATCACTTTATATTCTTAGTTTCTTATATTTAATAATTTCCGTGTAAGAGGGTGATTCAATTCATATTATAGGTTTGCTAAAAAAAAATTCATATTATAGTTTTTCTAAATATAGTTGAATTTATAATATTATTATAATATAATAAATGTAAATACTAAAAAAATTAAGGACAAAGAGGTAAATAGGAAAAGTTATATGCATACATGGCATAGATATCGTGAAGACACATATGAGGGTTCGTTTGGTTCAATGTAGGAATTTAATTCTCGGGAACTTGCTTCCTAGGAAAAGTATTTTTTTGTAGGAATTAGAAAATCTTGTTTGGTTTAATTTATTTGATTTTCTATAAATGCAAGAAGTAACAAAATTACCTTATAAACTCATAGGAAGTGCATATTACCTACCATATCGTGGTAAGCACAATTACTATGATTTGGAGGAAGTTCAAGTTCCTAAGAAGTTACTAATACACGAGGGAATACCACGTACCAAAGAAAAGGATTCATGACGTCAAATAAGAAGGCGCAACCTCGACATGTCATACATCAAGTGGTATCTAGAGTCAATCGATATCGAATCCACAACAAGTTAAGGTCAAGTAGTTCTTATTCTTGTTTCATAATTTGTAATTTTAGTTCATCCTCCACCCTAAATTTAAATTTTTGTGTTTGTCTTGATCAAAATTTACAAAAACAAGCCAGAAACCCTACCTTGCAGCTCCAAACCCTAATCTTGTCTTGTGTTGTTGCACACACAAGTGCTCAAACTAACCAAAACCCTTGCAATTATTGCCTTGTCGCGCAATCCAACCTTGTCGAGCCTTTTCTTGTGCCAAAACCTAGCTTGCCTCGCGTGAAACTAGGGTGCCTTGCCTTCCAAGGCTACAACCGATCACCTTAAGCCTTGCCCAGTTGCCCTTCAAGCTAGCTTAATTTCTTGACTAGGAATCCTACCAAATAGCAAAACCAATCAACCTAGGAGATTCTCAACAATTTTTCAGATTTTAAGTCAATCTTGTTACATATTATTGCAAGTAGTGTTTAATTGAAAACTCTATGTAGTAATTTGGCTTTTATTCTATGCTTGAGAACGACTTGAGTGCGTCGAATTGTGTTGAATGTTGCATGTTTTGCTATTGTTTCATCATTGCTCCTTGATTAGTGTCATTGGTAGTATAAATCACATAAAAGACAACATAGTCGTGTGAGTCACCGACTAGTTCTTTGCATTGTCGTCTTGCATTCAAAGCACGTATTAGTAAATTGTGCTTCTTATAAAAAAAATCAAAAATTAAAAGTGATACACCCTATCTAGTAGAGCACACAAAAAGAAACTACATGACATTGCTAGTAGTCGCACATTAGCATAAGACTTTAATTTATTACCTTGCATAGTTTAATTTCTTAAGTTCTTTTGAAAGAGTTTGATTCATTTTTGCACCTTGCATTGTCTTGATAGCTTTGTTGAAATTTTCTCATGATTATCTTAGTACCATCCTAGCTTGTTAGTTCTTGCCTTTCTTAGTCACATTTTGAACTAAATTGTAAATTGTGATTAAGAAAGGATAAGTTTTGACTAAGATAAATTTTTGGTACTACTTGCTTGTTACACTCTAAAGTTCAAGATTACTCTTGAGTTTGTTTTCTTTCTCAAGGCGTTATTTGAATTCGAAGATGCCACAAGATTACATTTCGAGGATAATTGAACCGTTCTGTGGTGAATATAATCCTCACTATTACTTTGAGTGGGAAAACAACACAAACTTATTCTTAGGCTTGTTTGTCTTGTCGTGACATATGGAAATGTAAACGTAAACGGAACGAAATGAATTTAGACCATTTTTAGTGTCATAATACATTTATATAAAAAAATCATTCAACAACTTGTCCATTGTAAAAGTGAGATAGAAGGAAGTGATTCCACCATTTTGTTACCCACCCCTTGATGGAAGGATGATTGAGGTACGTGGAGCAAGTCCCTTTTTACAATGAATATATAAGAGGTTGTGCAAAACAAGTTGATTTTTTTTGTCAATGTATCATGACACTGAAATGGACTACATTCATTTCCATTCCATTTACGTTTCCATGAATTGCAACCAAACGAGGCCTTAGAGTATTATGACTATGATGGTGTCGGTGACTTGTATGCTGTTACAAGCGTCTTTCGTGGTGATGCTCAAAATTTGTGGGTTAATGATGTCCATCGACGTCGTCTTCATGGTCGTCAACCCGTCGTTTGTTGGAATCAACTCATATTTTTAATGCGTCGAGCCTTTATTCCACATGCGCATTAGAGGTGTATAGCTATGTTCAAATCTTGTCGACATGGCTTTCGTTCACCTCTTGCATACTTTCTGGAACTTGAAGCTTTGGCTATTTTTGCTAGCATGTCAAATAATTCAGAAGATATATGCCCTCGTTTCTTGGATGGTTTGACCCTTCATATCAGTTACACCTGAGGAAACAACTGAGAGATGATGTTGATGAGCTGGTTTGGATTGTTATGGCTTTTTACTATAGTGTTCGACGAGAATATGAGATTATGTGTGATGTTAAAAGTGTAGCACCACCTCAAGTGGAGGAGGAGTCACCCGTCGAAGCGCCTATGGTAGAGGTTGCCACCGCAGCCTATGCCTCCGAGCCATTGTCTTGCACCGACGCGACGGAAAGTGTTGATGAGGTTCACCGGGAAATATTCGTCCATTCGGCCTCAAATTTTGTGGAGCATTGTGATTCTGATATTGTGGAGTCTCTGCAAAATTTCAGCCCAATCATGGCGTCGAATAAGAAGGACAATTAGGTCTCGACCTTACAAGAGGTCCCAAGCTTTCAAGTATAAAGAGGAATTGACTCTACATGGGCCAACTATTGAGTTGGGCTTGAAAGAGTCTTTAGATGTCCACTAAAGTTCGCTCACCAAGTTACAAGTGTTGTTGGTGTGTTTTAGCTGCTTGTGCGTTTTTGGCATCGTTGGTGCATTTTCAACCGAGAAGGTGCACCGTCGGTGCGTTTTCAACTGTGAGTGTGGCACTACTGATGCTTTTTTCGATTGGACTATATTAGTATTAGCATTTGATTGAAATTTTTATTATTTGATTAATTTGGTTGGTAGCTTTAGCATTTAAGCGTAACTCTATCTTTATTTTAGGATTAACGTAATTTGAGAGAAGATACCCTTGTGTATTCTTCTCCTACATCACCTGTGAAGAACAACAACCTTCAACTTTCACTACTACAAAATGGCTCAAATACACTTGTGTAGCCAATTTTTGTAGTAGAATTTAGTTTGGATTTCAGTTTGGTTTATGCAATTGGTCGGAAGTTTGTTTGATGTGGTTCTTAAGTTATACTCCTCTTCTTCAATAGTTTTGCTTGTTTGGTTGAATCAAGAACAAGAAGTTCATCAAAGCCTTATACTAGTTGCGGGATCTAGATCCGAGTTCATCAACCATGTTCATGGAATGAACAACCTCGACATGTCATGCATTAGTTACTTCCTCTACTTATTTTTTGAACCAAACACAAGAAATACAATAATTTTCTGGACTAGTTGTACTCAGGGGCGGACTTATGTTGTGCCCAGTGGGGGCTGTAGCCCCCACTGGGATTTAAAAAAAAAAAAATTAAATATATAAAAAACGATGTTTTAGGTTAGTTTTAACGAAAGCTTCAGACGCCGCTAGTCCCGCTACCAGTCTCCAGATCTCGTACCCTCTCGCGGCTCACCACTCAGGCGACATTGGAGGAAGCTTCGGACGCTCGCCACTCACCAACGTTGCTCGGCTGCTCGCTGGGTCACCGACGCGACGCCGCTCGCTTTGTCGCTGGGACACCGACGCCGCTCGCGGGACACCGACGCCACTCGCGGCTCGCCTGCTTCTCCGTTCAGGTTGGTCCTTCACTCCTTCAATCCTCCCTTTGTCTTCCCCGGTTTCCCCTTCCTTTTTCTGTTGGCAATCCACTAATTAATTGTACCCTTGAATAGGAAATTTTGGATGGAGGGGATATATTTCCAGCATATTATTTCTGTTGGCAATCCTTCCTTTGTCTTCCCCAATCCCCAACATATTATTTTTGTTGGCACTTGTCAATCGCACTAATGAATTGTACCCTAAACCCTTGAATAGGAAATAGGAAATTTCGCACTAATTAATTTGTTCCAGCGTTTGTCCCTAAATTGGTTTTGAGTTTTAGGGTTAAAATATAAAATTCTAGAATTCCAGTACATGATTGATCCTAATTCTTGAACATACATGATTAAAGTTTGCTCTTGAATCATTGTTACTCTTTAATCATTGTGTGTGCTTGATGATTTTAAATTATTTGTGTTAAAAAGACAAATTTTTTTAATTAAAAAGACAAAAAGCTCTTTAATCATTCCAGTACATTATTGTAATTTTTTTTATATTTTACTAAAAAGATTAAAAAAAAAATCCTAGCTTTGTCAGGAAAGTTTCTGTAGTGGAAGAAATTTAGCTCCCACTGAGAAATTTTCCTGGCTACGCCACTGGTTGTACTTCCTGGGAAATAACACTCGAACTAAACGAGGGTGAATTCCAATTTAATTATAGTATATTAATACTGATTAAGAATGCATGAAAATAGTATATTAAAAAATGGACCGATTTTATCCCAACAAACATTACAAACATCTTGTACGTTAATACTATATACACAACTATATTTTCTCAACGCGATTCAAAAAGAAATGGTAAAAAATGGACACAGAAGAAGAAGAAGAAAGGATGGATATTATCATATAAACAACTTAGTAGCTTACACATAAATTACCTCAATAGAATCAGATTTCATCAATTGGTGATTTTTTTCTTGGTAGAAGTTGCAGTTTCTCTTTGGCTACGGAAGTGACTGAGCAGCTGCTGTGCCTACAAAGTCACATATATCAAACAAACTAATCACAACAATGAAGCTCTGAGATTTCTCTATGCTAAAATGTCACTTGAACCAATATTGTTTTGGCTCATGATCACTTGGAACAAAAAACAAAGGAAGATAAAGAAAAGAAGAGAATTCATCATACTTTCTCCCTTGCTCTTGGAGTGCCGGTTTGAGAAACTGCAACAAGAGGCGGAATAGCGCCTACTTCAAGAACCATGCTACAAAACTTGTCACTATAAAGACACAATTGAAGCAATGTGAAGGCAGCATTCTCCTTTCCTCTTTGTGATCCACAATCAAGTACCTCAACAATCATTGGAATCCCTCCTTCTCTAACAATAGCCATAGAACCTTCAAAAACAGTGGCTAGATTCGCCAAAATGGCAATCGCCTTGTCAACAAGCCCCGAATCTTGAGCCAACAGCTCAACAAGGCACCTCACCGCGCCAGCCTGGACAATTCGAGTTCTATTTTCATGACAGATTGACAAATTGAACAAAGATGAAGCTGCATCTTTTTTCCCTCTGACTCTCCCTTTCCCTAAGAGGCTGACCAATTCTTTAATGGCTCCTGAACGACCGATCTTGAGCTTGTGTTCTTCATTTACAGCCAGGCTGAATAGAGCAGCTGCAGAGTTTTCCTTTGATGTATCATTCCCTGATTTAAGAACATGGTTTAATGATTCTATTGCCCCGGATTCTACAATCATGGCTTTGTTCGGTTCATGGATTGATAAGTTCAAGATTGCTGTAACCGCGTGTTCTTGGGCTGTCTTTACTTTAGAGTACATCAGTTCAATCAATGGAGGAATGGCGCCGTAGTTTTTAATGATGACCCGGTTTTCCATGTTGTGTTTCGCAAGGAGGCGAAGCGCGAATGCAGCTGAAGTTTGGAGTTCAGTCAGTTGGCTGTTTAGATCTTCAACTAATTTCTCAACATAGGAATATGTTGTAGTCTCATCAGATCCTAAGAGTTCAGGAGAAATGGCCTTCTGAATTTCCCTGCAATGACACACACTGGATTCTTCCTTAATCTGGTTGGTTTCAGACTTGATCATCTTCTTTTCAATACTGATTCTCTCCTTGAGCAACTCTTGATTTGAGTTCAAACCAAAAGAATTGATGATTTCTACCAAGTCTTCAGCAGGGGAGATTGAATTGTCATTTTGATTGCCCCAAGCATGTTCAATCTGTGTCAACACTTTGTTTGGTTGCCAATTTTCAAGCTCCTGGATGCAGTTCTAAGAATATTTTCATCTAGTAGTTAGTGACACATGTTATCAACTGACACATAGGATAATGCATGAATAAAAACCAAAAGTGTGTTTAATAAATTGAGATAATGCATTATGCTGTGGTATAATCTATGTAATTCAATATAATGCATTATCCCAATGTACCAAACTCGTTAGTACATCAGTACATCATCGCCCAGTGAAGTCTCGCTCCAGCAGGATCTGGGGGTCAAGACGGGGCACCCATAGCCTGAACACGTCAGGAGGACGGCCCCACAAGTTTTAAGGAAAACTAAAATTAAGCTATGTGACAATAATAACTGAATTTAGTTAAAATACACCAAAATTGATTTAGGGGTTATATCCATCTCAAAGGCATTGTATAAAAGCCAACAAGCATGAGGATGCACCCCATTGGGATAATCCAACTGAACAAAGTACATACTTGCACACCGGTTAAAGTAGAAGGCGATGCTCGTAGCAATCTGCACAAGACATGGCATATCTCAAGTGAAGAGCTTCTTATTCTACTGAGCACTAACTCACTCTGCCAAACCTGAAATTTGAGCAATGTCATGATAGCGCGTAAAAAAGTACAAAATGGGGTAAATAAGAAGCTTATCTTTCATTTCAGTATGATATTCTTTGGTTTTGATTTTAAGGTTATGTGATGATGCTCACAGATAGAGTCATGCTTGCTTTAGGAGACCACCTCTCCATGTACTCTCTAGCCTCATTGATGTCAATATCTAGCTTCTCGCACTCGTTGAGCAGAAATTCATCAGGGATTATCCTTCCATCAACGACTTCGTCAATATATGGCTTCAAATGCTTCAACAACACGCTCATGCTCTCGAAATCTTTTTGAGTAGGCATGGATTTTAGTGTCTGGCATGAAACCATAAGGATAAACCGAGAAATGCTGTTGATTAAACATCTTGCAGAATTGGTCTCCATCAGCCCTGAATCAAAATCAGGAAACTACATTATTGGAATCCCTTCAAAACTTCCCAAAATATGAGCTTTTTAAGAAATACAATGAATACCATGAACAACCCACCTTTCAGAAACAATTTGTTTAAAGAGAACGGAGGAATACAGGAGATACCAATCTAAATATGAGTCATACAAACAACAAATCAAATAAAAGCAACTAAAGAGAACTTGCTGAAGAGGAAGAAGCTTACGAGCAGAAGATTAGGAGACTAAAATACCCTGAAGATGCAAAATAAGCAAGGTGATTTTGAATCTAAACAATTAAACACATTAACAGAACAAGGAGATAACAACTCCAGAGCATGAAAGTAGGTTGCAAGCTACAGAAATGTTTGACTACCTGGGTATAACTTATTTTCATTATTTTAGCAAAACAAACCCCCATATACCCTACCTTGTTTACAACGCTCCATGAAAAACTCTAGAAATAAATATATTTTGAGGGCTGAAAAATGGCCATAGGGTCCAGCTTTGAAACACGTTTTTTTGGGTAGAGAATGCCAGAAGGATTTGTTGGTTTGTGGTTAGTCTTTATATTTAAAAAAGAAAAGAATGATTACTTGTAGCCTGGAGGGATACATGGTATACATTAATACATAGAGCTCATATTCATATACAAAACAAAGGCTTAAAAGTAGTTGGTAGGCCAACTTATGCAATGATGGAATTTTGTAGAAGTATAAAGTAGATGTTCAAGTGGCATGTTGTTAGAAAGAGCATTCAATCATCAAAAGGTTTTAGATTAAGAGATTGTAAGCTCATATTTAGTTATATATGTGTTCATAAAAACGAACAAGAAAGAGTATTCTAATGTATAGTATGAAAAGAATTCAAAACCGCATTATTGAATGGATAAACTAAACTAGGACAATATCATCTTTGAGCCTCATAAGTGCATAGATTTCTATGTATAGCTATCATTGATAGCTAAAAAGGCCGAGAGCTTAGCAAGTTCGTAGTTTCTTCTTTTTATTTTTGCTGATGGGTTAGGTCATAATTAAAGAGGAACAACCTTCCCCTACATGTGCATAATTTCTAAAATTGTGGGGCCAAAACTTTTATCCTATGCTTGGAGAAAAGAAACAAAACAATCATGGTAATTATATGTCAAATAACACCTTTCAAATGCAAAATCATTCACTTTGTTTTGTTTTTTGTGATTATAATAAAAAATTAGAGAAATTTATACAGTTCAACAAAAAAAAATTTGAAGAATAAATCCACAAGAGGATGTAGATCCATCATAACATGAACTGGGACTACCTGCAAAAAATGAAAGAAAGAGAGAAAGAAGAACCAACTAATTGAGAGTCTGAGACTATTAGTTTGTTGAATTGATATAACACCTTTTCAAAATCACTAAGGTGTTGTGTACATAGATTGCATATTAGATAATAGCATCTCACAAAAGTTGAAAATTCATAACTAATTGAGCAAAAGACCAAAACCAACTGAGAATACCCTGTAAATGATGATCCTGTGTCTGATTTTTCTACAATCCTAGAGATGCCAAATTCAGCCTCTACAAGACTCTACTGAAAGTATAGCAACTCCTACACAAACATCAGAATGATAAAACAAAAATTACAGGGATATTTGAACTTTCTCTTTTTTAATCTACTTCTGTCATGGATGACAAACTTTAACAGACCTCTTCAGTGAGCAAATCAATGAGCTCGGATTTCTTCAGCTTTGAGTACCTTCTTATGCCCTGAGCTTTTGCCAATGCCCTCAAATCTTGCAACTTCGTAGCCTCCAGATTTTTGTGCTCTAAAGCTGGCTTCTCTTCCACTTCTTCTTCCTCTTCCTCTTCCTCTTCCTCTTCATCATCGTCATCGTCATCGTCATCAGCTTCTTGAGATGCTGAAGTTTCATCATCAACCTCCAAAATTCTTCCAGCCACATCTCCATCTGCAAAACTGGACTCCAGCTCAGTTTCATGCTCTAACTCATCATCAACATCCGAACCCAGTGATATTTCGGGTTTTTCATCAGACTTGGCTTCAAGCTTATTTGGTTCAGATGGGTAATCAGTTTTTCTACTTTTCTCATCTGGGTCAAAAGATGAGAAGGAATCAACAGTTTCCTTACTAGAGATATTAATGGGCTCATATCTAACCCTAGGTACAGGAGATCTGCGTTTGAAATTTGAGGCTGGCCTGTTCAATGATGAGGTATCAATGTCTTCTTGATTTCTATCCTTAATGTTGCTAATTGGGTTCAGGGAGCTTCTGCCTTTATCTTCACCAAATGTTCCAACCTGTTCAGGTTGGTCAAAATTGACCTCAATGCCACCACCATTGACTTTCTTTTTCCCTTGCTCAACTGAATGCTTCCTCAAAAGCTTAAGGAGAGAATCAACAGTTTCACTCCCTTTGTTCTGTCCTTTTGAAACATCAAATTTCTTCTCTTCTTTGGCAGCTGTTCTCTCACGGAGCTGAGCCTGGACTTTACGGAATAGTTCAACAATCTCCCTTTCTCTGGGCCCAGGACCGGAAGTTGCTTGATTTTTGTTACTGCCGGAATAGGAAAGTAATGGACCATTTTTGGAAGATAAATAGTCAGGATCTTCAAGATGTTCAGAGTTATCCCTGTCTTCATTCTGCCTGTTCCTGTTCAGCGAGTACCCTTGCCTGTTTTGTCTGGGATTCCTTCTCTGGTTATTTGAAGTAGCTTTGCAGACAAAAGACCTCCTTTCTGAAGAGCATTTTAAAGAAAACCCCTTTGCCATTAAAAGAGTTTTATTACCAACAGGAGGGCAAGCTGCCATTCCCATTGCCCTTACGTAAACCCCCGAGCAAGGAAGGTTTCCACCATCTGATGGTCCATGACCTGAAGTAGAGTCAAACAATAGAGAAACATTTTACAATGTAGAAACTGAAGCATGGATCAACATATAACTATAGAAGCATTAAAAAAACTCCATCATGTGTTTTGCCAAGAGAATAAGTTGAGGAAGTCTATAGTTGATCAACCCTAAGATGGGTAGGCTTGATGACAGGTTGTGACAAAAACAAAAATTCCCATAAAACAATTAAAACTGCTCAAATGTTCTAATCTTGAAGGAAATCACTTTCTTCTTCCTTATGTGTGAAAAAAAATACTATTTGATGCACAATACAACTAGAAAAACTCAGCTGCATACCCACAATCACGAATTCTAGTAACCTAGAAAGCAATCTTTATCCCATTTCTCCATGTCCAGTAGAGAGAGCAGCGGGTATTCAACACATTTTGGAGCTAAGTCTTACCTCTTCCTTCCTATGCAACAATCCTATTGACTATAATCAGAAACCATGCAAGAGAATACTTGCAGAGTCATCCAGCAAGTACTATTTGAGTAACCAAACGCCCGAAATTATACATTTGAACAGCACGCATAATTCATCCAGAATCATGAACAAGGGAATCTTAGTTTCAAGAAATATCCAACCACATCCGTCACAGTTTCAACGGTGGCATTTTGTCAAACAGCTTATCTACAACATCCTCAAAACAAGGAAAACCCCACACAAGCAACAACCTCTACAAAAAACAATCGACAGAACAACAGAAAAGAACCACGTGAAGGAAAAATTAAAGCATCCAAGGCACCTAGAACTTCAGAGCATGCAGAGAAGGGAATCAAAAAAGGGCGACTTGATAAAAGGGAAGGAGGAGTTGGGTTTTAACATGTTCAGGTTCTTCTTTGTAGGAAACCCTAACTAGGTAGAGAGATTTACCTGGAATTTTATTGGAGATGATATGGAGAGCTCCAGACATTTTCGTTGTCTTTTGAAAGAGTTAATAATGGCTGCTCTGCATTTCACGGGGAAAGCCGAAAAGAGAGCGGTCTCCGGCGAGTACTGAGTACGAACTTGCGAAGTTGCGGCTCTAGAAAACTTAACACCGTGATAAGGGATTTGTTCAGTATTTTTGTTTGTAAACAAGGGCAATATCGTCAATCTGTTAAAGACATTGTAAAAAATGTAAGTTGTACATTTAATAGAGTTGAATTATAAACCTCCCTTTAATATCAATAGACCACACTAATCTAAGCTAATGTTATAACTAAATAACTAGCTAATTATTGATTTAGTTTATATATGTTTCTAGAAAAGAAAATTTTTATAACAAAGATTCATT
Source organism: Fallopia convolvulus (assembly GCA_964016875.1). Taxonomy (NCBI): domain Eukaryota; kingdom Viridiplantae; phylum Streptophyta; class Magnoliopsida; order Caryophyllales; family Polygonaceae; genus Fallopia; species Fallopia convolvulus. The sequence continues at coordinate 6,971,839 of OZ024729.1, forward strand.
TGAAAGTTTGTAAAATATTTAAACAACTATTATAAGTTTATACATAGTTTATCATATCATTTTTTAATTAAAATACATAATCATGTCATTATGATAAAAAAAAAGTCATTATTTCTGGTAAACTTCTCTCATGGGCAGATGGCGTTTGATGGAATAAAACCATCGAATGAACTTTATTTTACAATCAAGAGAATTTGGACATTGCAACATTGAGCTTATGAAGTGATGGTCACTTGTAAGTTAATATAACAACAAACAGTTTAGAACAATGAAAATCTCATGAAATAGTACCTTCAATTCAATCACCGTGACTGATTGAATTTAGTTCTTCAAAAGTAGAGCATTAAACCTAAAGATGTATTCAACTTAAAACATGTGAACAATCAACTTTCGTCACAGAAACATGAACAAATAAGACCGTTCGGCTCACGGAAAGCAAACCCAGAAATAGGTGATCACTCAGTGCTCATGCTCTCTTCCTTTCCTTGCTTCTTATTCGTGCTTGTATTAATCTTTCAGCTTCAACAAAGAATCGCCCTCAAGACGAAAAATCACCAGAAAACATACATACATATCATTCTAAATTAGATGAGAATAGAAAATTTTCATTCCTTGTGATTCTTTGCCATCTCCTCGACATCTAGCTCCACCTCCAACACAGGCAGATCCTTTCTCATGCTTACAGGGCTGCAATAAACCCAACCAAGGAACACATATCAGTTGCTGTAATTAAAAAAAAAAAAATAAGAACGCATACCATTTGTGTTCTGGAAAGTGTAATTAGTTTCAAAAGCGGAAACTTAATGGAGGTTGGTGTAATGGCTTACCTGTTCTGCACAGGACCATGATCTACTGCATTTCGAAGACAATATATGGCTCTGCCAATTATATTGGACATAGGAATTGGACCAAAGGTTCTGCTGTCTTTAGCTTCCTGCCATTTACAAAATCAGGGAAGATTGTCAGAGTAAACTATGGATATCTGGTAGAATTTCACAAGATTTTCAATCCAGCAGATGGACAGATAAATTAAGAATGAGAACTGAATGTAATAATCCTATAACAAACTTGTGAATTTAAATTGACATAAGAGGTGGAAAGCATGTATGTGCCTTTACACATGCTTTATTATTCAGTAAAACCAAAAGTAAAACAAAAGCCAACAGGCATTTTGTAATTTACAATCTCAGAAGTGTCTAAGCTTATGATAATCCGTGCCTTCTTGCACGTGTACTTGTACAATCAATATTTGTCAAATATCGCATAGTTATATATAATATTTAAACCGGAGAGATGACCTCATACCTTAGGCTTCAAAGCATCATTGTCAGATAACACCCAACATTCACCCTTATCAAGAACAAAGGGATCCTCCTTTTCATCGGTTGATACCATTTCATACCCCTCAACTGCAGCTAATCTTCTGACTATATGATTCTCTGAGTTATCAGGGTCCTTCATGACCACAACATCTCCAATAAAAACACGACTGTTGCAATTTCTTATCTTATTAGAGAATGCAATCAAGAATGGATTGAAAAAAGTAAAAAACAAAGCAAAGCTGGGCTCGTAAAACTCAGCTCTTTGGCTCTAGACCTCAAATCAAGAATAAGCATAAGACAATAACAGATAATTAGAACCCCATTTAAGAGACTAAATAGACTGTCAATGCAGACAAGTGCTAATCGGAATCAGAGCTAATTGTATATTACACTAATGAATGTGTGTCCAATAATATGAAATTGCAGACCACATAAATTTGATGAAAATTGAACTTTCAGATGATGTATGCAAACATTCCAAAATGGCAGTTGAGTATTACCCTGGATCAGCAGTTGGTATTCTGCGAACCAAGAGTGTTCCACCCTGAGTTCCAATTACAGGAGCCATTTCTTGTCCCTTGTTCCAGTGCAAGTATGTTAGCTTGCCCTGAAGCAAGTTTTTCCATATGGAATCACGCACTTCTGTGTTTGAAATCTGTCCTTTCGTATAATTCTAGAGCACATCAAATGCCAAAGTGAGTAGGCAAAACAAAGTATATCAAAGAATCATTTGTTTAACCATTTAACAAAAACTCTCAGTTCCCAGATTTATCATAAAGAAGAAAATAGTAAATGTTCTTGCAAGAAACTGATAATATACACAGATTATATCATTCAAAAGAGTATCCAATCCTGTAAGGAGCTCAACATAGCAAATCAATCAACCAATATATTCAACACCTTTTAACTAAATCACCACCTCAGATAATCATAATCTAAGACAATATCAATAACATAGTAGCTGAGGCTCACCGTTTCAAGGATGTTCTTAGGCCATAATTTATTTAACCTACATTGAGGTCTTAAAGTATCACATTCATCTCCATTTCGAACATGTATTAATTAACCTATAAAAGGTAATTTACAAGCATCATCAAGATCAAACCTCTAAGAATGCCCTCCAGATTACACAGCTGATTATCACTACAACCAAGAATCTCTTTAGCATGTAGAGCCTAAGAGGAAAATTAAAATTACAAATTAGCAATTAGCAATTGAGGTTGAAATCAAAGCTATCTGCTATTCTCCTTTCATCATCTCTTCCCCCACTTTTCGCTTTCTCTTACTTCTCAATAAGACCCTAATTGTCTTGAACGGTACATCCCCCCAGCCATTCGTACAAAATTTCCAACTTATCAAATCGATTGTACAAAAAGACCTAATGACGCGACAAAACCTAATACTTTTGCAGGCAGATCAGAACAGAAGCATTGAAACGCCCCGAATTAACCATTCCAGAAGGGGGCAAAAGCACAGGTGCACACAAACATGAAATTGGTGACTAGATTGGACTGAATACTACAATTATTCAAATAAAAACCGAAGAAAAAGGAGAAAGAAAACAAATTTACAATGATGGAAGAGGATAAGAGAATCCACCTTCCAGCTGAGGGTAACGGAGTACTCGAACTTGTGGGCAACATACCGGAACCACGTTGACACAGACACCATTATTAGAACGATCTGAGCTCGCTCGATCGCGAACCCCAAGATGAATCGCTGCTACGCCGCTTCCTCCCGTGATACACCACCACACCTTAAACCCTCTTCTCCTCTCTCATTAATTTTTAATTTGTCGACGAAGATATAATTCTCACCGGCTTCTGCAAATCTGTTTCCAATTTTTACCCTCATCACATGTCGAACTAATCGGGCCAAATTATGGGCCGTGGCCCGTGGGCTTTGCAAACTGGAACCAAATATGGTATGAGACTAGCTTCTTCTTTTCTTTTCTTTTTTAATGAGGATTTATATTTGCCTCATCAATAAAAAAAAAAATTTGGTAGAATGCCTCATCAATAAAATAGAAGCAGTGTGTTCCACACCTACGGGGTTGGGATTCAACTCTAGTGAATGTAAAAAAAAAATTATTTGAGAGAGTCAAAAAATATTATTTGAGAGAGTCGCCCGCCAAAGCCAGGTCTGTAACCCTGATCGAGCTGGATGTGGCCACGACGAAGCTCTGCAACTCAGTAGGCAACCGAAAAAAATAGAGATATCTGCTCGAACTCGTGACAAGTAGAATACAAGATGAATTGCTGTAAACAGTGAACCCAGTTTGAATTATGCTGTTGCTTTGAGACTTTTAGAACTTAGAAGAAACCCAGTATCTAAATCCACTTGTATCGTCAATATCTAATAGATTATTTGGATTATACAAGATAATGCATCATCTAGCATTTAAGGATCAATGCAATGTAAGGCCTCATCTTGGATATTCCAAACACACTATTAAGATGCTTTGTTGCTTTAACTTGTCAATGCAATGTGTCCATATACAAAACATAGCGATTCTATTGGTGTTGAACCATGTAACTACAGCAGCTAGTCGGCCAGGATGAAATGAAATAGGCAGAAACAATGCATGAAATGAAAGTTTTCAGGAAAAGCTACTGCCCTCCCTTCTACAAAGGCTCAAAATTGGGGGGGCAAAAAAAGGTGGTATCAGTATATCAGCTTTGAAAGATCTATCTTCTCTATATCAATGATCAATGAGCTAGCTAGTTACAAAAAACAGCAGACAATATTCAACCCTCCATTGCAAGCCATAAACTTTAGATCTGGCATTGAACTTCAAAAAGGCCCTGGCTGGTGTTTTGGAGGCATGGATCTTCATAATCCATAGAGTCATAGTTTAAATGTTCAACGACTGATCCTGTACACAACAAGAAAGAGATGGGTGAAGAGATGCATGAAATAGCTGTGCTTGTGCTGAACCTTTTCTTCTTCAAGTTGCATCAAAACAAGAATTTGCTTACTAGTTACTACTGTGTGTGTTGTAAATGAGTTTTGATACAATCCAACATTATCATTTTTATATGTTATTTTCCATTCTCAATTCTTATTATTATAATTATTATTCAGATTTAGCCAATAAGTAATTTTTTCATGAATTATATGTATAAAGAAAAATGCACATCTTGTAATTGGACGACTTTGTTATTGAAATGTAAGGATTTCTTCAAATCTGTCGAATAGCAAGATGCTAGCTATAGGATTTCCTATCATTTTATTCAATTTTTAGGGTTCAACAAGTTTCTTGGGTATTTCAAATTATATATTTGAAAAAACGTACCAGTTCCAGGGAGGCAAATTGCCAAGATTCCAGTAGAACACAGCTGCTGAAAAAAACATATAGACCTTCACTGCCTCTCACCCCAAGACGGTCCAAAACATGCGTTCCCTATTAATGATCAGAATTCCAGCTTGGGCATTTGACATTGTTCATTTGTTCTGAACTTCAAATAGGCATGTGGTCCTAGTTGAACTCGGGCGAACCGAATCATCACCAAGTTCTTGAAGCATGTTGAGCCTTGGCTGTTTCCCTCAAGACAGCGCCAACAATAGCAGCTTGTTCAAGGCAATCAGCCCTATGCAAAGCATCCAGCAGAACCACACACGTTTTAGAATGAATTCCAAACCCTTTACGACGTGCCTCTTCAAAAAGAAGGTAAGCATCAGTGGCTCTGTTCCCAACACTTAGCCCCTCAATCATTGCATTATAACAAGGCGCATCAAGAGGACCACCTTTGACCTTAAAGTTCTCAAAAAGCCCCTGAGCTTCTGAAATGTTACCAGACTTTGCAAGCCCAGCTATCATACTGGTAAAAGTGATGGTATTGGGCTCCAGCCCTTGTTTCCTCATGTCTTGCAAGAAAACAAAGGCTTTGTTAAACTTTCTAACACGGCAAAGACCGTTAATGAGGATGCTGTAAGTGTGCGCATTTGGAGTGCATTTCATGTCTTTCATAGAGTTGAAACACACAAGGGCTTCGCTGACTTCTTCTGACTTTATCAACGCATCCAGCAAACAATTCCATGTGTACACATTCGGGGTTAAGCCCTGTTGCATCATTTCTTCCATGATTAAGTAAGCTTCATCAATCCTACCAACTTTACCAAATCCGTCAATAAGGCTGCTATAAATAATTACATTCAACTCGAATCCTGTTGATTTTGCTTCTTCAAAAAGCATGTATGCTTCATCCAGTCGGTCGATCTTAGCAAGCCCATTAATAACAGAACCGTATGTGACAATTGTAGGTGTATGCCCCTTCACCTTCATCTCTTCCAGCACCTGATATGCTTTGTTCACCTTTCCTGATTTGCAAAATCCATCAATCACAGCATTGTAAGCACGTGTGTCCAAAACACAACCTTGTTCCTTCATAGCATAGTACAACTCGTAGGTTTCACGAGCCAGGCCAGCTTTTACAAGGCCGTGAATAAGTATAGAGTAGCTCCTTGCATCAGGGGTAAATCCCTTGGCCTTGATTTCCTCAAACAGAGATCTGCCTTTGTCTATTTCACCAGCTTTAAAAACACAATCCATGTAAGTATTGAGAAGGGTCAGATCAGGAGAGCAACCTGTACGAACCATCTCTTTATAAATCTTATGTCCATCAGACGCTCTACCAGCTTCAAAGAAATTCTTGATGAGAGATGTGTAGATAACAGCATTTGGCAAATGACCTGCATCTTGCATCTTTTCAAACATCCTATAAGCATCATCTACCCTATTATGTCTACCTAATCCATCCATCAATGAACAATATGTAACAGCATTTGGGTTGCAGGTTTTGTGATCCAAACTTTCAAATATAGAGAGTGCTTCGTCAAGCTTATGAGCCTTACAAAGCCGGTCCACCATAATATTCACTGTCATAAGATTAGGAAATAAGCCAGTTTCCTTCATGATATTTTGCAAACTAAAAGCAGCCTCAACATTTCCTGTCCTGCAAAGCATGTCTATGAGAATGTTATAAGTTGAAAGATTGGGAGCAGCATCACTTTTCATTTCCTCAAACAATTGTAATGCCTGTTCTACTTTCCCCTTCTTTCCAAGGCAAGTGAGAATACAATTATAAGCAATTACACTAGGGATAGAGCCCTTTGCTTTTTGCCTCTCGAGTAAGCCGTACGCTTCATCAAACTTACCAGCCGAGCCATAACCCATTATCATTGTGTTATAGGCATATGCACATGGAACTTCTCTATTAACTTCCATCTTCTCAAATAGCTCTACTGCTTCATTGAGTTTATTTGCTTTACATAAAACGCCAATCATGCTAGTATAAGTCACATCATCTGGTGTGAGACCCTGGGCTTTCATTTCATGAAAGAATTTCCAAGCCAGATCCACTTTTCCCAGCTTACCAAAACAGTCAATACAGACATTATAGAGAACAATATCTGCATGACAGGAGTTGCTCTTCATCTGATCCAGCAAAGAAAGTGCATCATCAACCCGACCCTCTCTAGCAAAAGCACGTATAATAGTTGTAAACAAGTAAACATCAACTTCATAACCCATTTCCAGCATCTGGTTGAAGAGAACAAGCATGAGATCAGGATCATTAACAGAAGAAAGAGCACCAAATAACGTTTTGTAGGCTGAAAAGGCAGGTCGAAATTTGAACTTTCTCATGGTCTCTACAAATCGGAAAGCTTCTTTTAACTTAGAATACTTGACACAGATCGCAACAAACTCAATTGATGTGCTGTAAAATGGATCAAATCCAGCAACAGACATTTCCTCCAGAATCTCCTCCACTCTATCAAACTTTCTACTCTTAGCCATTATCATGAGGAGACAATTGTATGCCTCAGGACAATGTACTTGGTTAGCTGTCCTCTCGGTCCATCTGAAATAATTAATGGCAGCATTTACATCTTTTAGTCTCTTTAAGGTTGCAACTACAACATCTGGTTGGTGGCTTTCGCTAAATGTGGATAAAGCAGACTCAGTAGCAGGGCCCCATGCACCACCCTCCAAAATCTGGCACACAGCATCAACTCCTTGTTTTGAACCAGGTTTATTTGTGCTTTCTGTTCCACCCAATTTAGGATGAAAAATATTGCTTTCAGAAATCCCGGGAGGTGGGCCATGGATGAATGAAATTTTTTTAAGGAGGATGCATGACATGATGTATCCTTTTGGAGTTGACTGAAAGATGGCTCCTGCCAGGAATATATCAGAAATATATTCAATAAATAAGAAGTCAAGAGAATAGATGAAATAACAGAAGCTGATGTGTCTCAGAGACTCTGCTGAAAGAAAAATGCTAGCTATACCCATCGTGAATGTGGAGCATTTGTAGAGTATCAGCTCAAAACTCTTTATACTCAATCAATATATGATGAAAAGCTTCTAAAAGATAACATGAGATTTTGAATGCAATCAAAGTTGTAATATATTGTTCCTTGATTAATGATTACCATGTCTTCTCCATAGCATGCTAGTGACCATATGAGCAAATGCTGAACTTGTTTCACCTGAGACCTGTTAGGTTCCATAGATATCTCAAACTTATATCTCCAACATACAATTGGAACCAAAAAAAATCGAGATATATATGCTAGCCATCTAGCTCAATTGTACAAGGAAAAGCATTTCTTTCAAATCACGAGATAAAAAACTAAGAAGTACAACCTGAACATTAGCAAGCCAAGCATACAATTGAGTAAACTAATAGTGTTTGAATTTATGCCTTTTTTTTTTTGAAAAATTAGACTAAATTCACTTTACATTTTACACGCATCAGAAAATAAAAATCTAAAAGCCTAACATTAAGAATATCTCAAAATCAGTGGCGGAGGCAGGTGGGGCGGCCGCCGGTGTTCTCAGCCAGCGTCACAAAAACAAATGAAATTTTGGATCTTTCTCAATTGAGAAATAAGAGCCACAGTTAACATAAATACATTAAAAACAAAATTCAATTGAGAAAGACGTGTTCAAACCGATCAATTTTGGAGACGAATTTGCAGACTTTGACGAGGCAGAGAAGATATGCCGGCAGCGAGGAATTCGGATTCTTTCTCCCGAGTCCGTCGTTCCGTCCTGATGATTTCCTAAAACAAATAAACAAATCAATTGAATGAACTTGGGCCTGTTTACAGACAGGCCCGCTGGACAAGCAGGTAATCGGCCCGCTAGATAAAAAAATACAAGTTGAAAGAACTTAAGACAAATGGAATGGTGGGTTTACGAATGGTTTGCCGAGATTCTACCGGTTGCATTCTGTTTGCTGCTGTGAAACATGTTTTGGGCAGTTCTGATGTCCTTTTAGCTGAAGCAAGGGCTTTGCTTTTTGGTATTTCTTCTGCATCTTCGCTTGTTTCAGGTGCTTGTATAGCCGAGTCTGACTCCTTGTCTTTAATTCAGAACCTTCAGGCTCCTGTGTCTAGCTTCTCCTATCTTGGTCTTTTGGTTTCTGATATTTTGTTTACTGCTGCTTGTTTTTCTTCTTTAAGTTTTCATCATGTTTCTAGAACAGGAAATTGTGTCGCTCACCATGCCGCGAGGCTTGTTCCGGTTAATGGGCTTGCACAAATGTATGTTGCTGATGTCCCTCATGCTTTGAGGCATTTAGCTGATCTTGATTTAATATAATTTCCTGTTTCTTTTCAAAAAAAAAGACTTGTTTATAGACAAATGAATGTACTTGGGTCTAAATATTTTTAGTATATATTATAAATGAATAATTAGTTTAAGACACTTACTATGAAGGGTGACGGTTGTATAATTAATAATATTTTGTTATGATGTTTAGTTACGGTTGAGTTTAAAAAAACTCTATCGATGGATTTGGTTAAATCAGAATCATCTAAATATAATATTAACGGTTGGATTTAGTTTGTTCTCTCTTCACATCTACTAATGATTTTTTTTTTGTGATGAAGTGTTGCATTTATTTATTGTGATGAGGTGTGTAATATAGGGGTTGGATGTTAATAGTTGTGTGTAACGTATGTGATGAATATCAATAGTTATATATTTTATATTATGTTGTTTTAATATGTATCTTCTATCTATACAACTATAAAAGTTGTTCCTCTCAAGTCAAATAAATGCACTACATTTATGTATTGATTTTCATCAATATTAAAATAAAATAATTATTTGAAAATTTATTTGAAGACATTATATACATATTTACAAATTGATTATTTATCTCCTTTCAAAAAAATTAGATTCTTCTTTTAGAAAAATATTAATAATAAACATTATGTATGATATAAAACATATAAATAAATAATATCATTTTTCTTAAAAAATGACAAAATATTATTGTTGGCTATTCACAATTTTATATGCACGAGAACCACATTAATTTGAATTTGAAAAAATTAATTATAAAAAAATAAACAGGCGAAATTGATGGTAGATTGAATAAATAAAATCAAAATAATTCCAACCAAATTTAGATGGAAAAGAAATTTTCTATATCTTAAATTGCTATGTAGTGTACACCGATTAATAAATCAAATAGTTTGTTTCTGTATGATTTGCAATATTTTATTTTTCTTTTAATTGTATGATTAATTATGATATTTCATAATGCAAGTCAATAAACTATAATTTAGTAAACTTGCATATGTTATAATTTTCAAAAACCTAGCATTTGAAATAATAACAAACATAAAATATAACTTTTGACCCGTCCAACGGACGAGATTAGCTCTCTAGTAATTTCTAACAGTTGGCAAGCCTAAAACAATTCAATCAGACCCACTTAGCCCAAATGCAAAATTAGGCCATTATTGTGGCCATAAACAAATCAGAATTGAATGAATTAAAGTTATAACATTTATTTTGTCATTGGGAATAACTTTACAAGTTGTAAGGATAAGGATGACCATGTTATATGGTGGACTTGGACATTAATGGTAAGAGACTCAAATAACTAAGCTCTAATTTTGCCATTAATGTTTTACCATAAAAGCTCAACTAAATCAGTTAATTGTTGAGCTCCCATATCTAACCAATCTTCTTACGAGCTACTTGAAGTTGGATGATCGTCCCCAGATCTTTTGTATTCCTGCTTAAGCTCGTATGTTCCCTGGTTAGCGCCTTTGTTGTTATAGACACATAGATCTTTGAGTATATCTTTCAAAAATTGCTGCACCAAGGAAAGAAAAACATTAATTGAAAAAATAGTAATAGAAAATAGATGCAATATGTTAGGATCAGAATAAGATATCATAGAAAAAATAGAAGAATTGCATTTACCAAGTATCATACATCATTTATTTGCATCATAATTCTGTACATCATGAATCATCAACTTTTTTGTGATCCTAGTATGAAATTACTATGTGATGTGATCATGAGCATTTATAATGATTAATGAAATACTTTCATATTGCATATGCTTTTCATGACAACACAAGAAAACACAAGTCGTTGGATTCAGTTTAAAAATTCTCTTAGGATTACAATTTAAAACTAGTTCCAAAAGGAGCTTTGTAAGATCAAACACTAGCTCTAGAAAAACGTATAGTCTTCTTGAAACTTATTTCATTTATTCATTGAGAATACTTATAAATGCAAATTCTTATTCAAATAACTTTTCGGAAGATGTAACAAGACCATATTTTATAGCATTATTGACAATCCATGTAATGTACTGAAATCTAATCAAGTTGAGTTGAGGTTGACAAAACTAAAAATGTTATGAGTTTCCATTGCAATGCATCAAAACATTAGGTAATTTGATCTATGAACTATGCAGGTGGCTATTTGACACATATACTTTATCTGTGAAATACAGTTTTAAGAGTAGGGGTTCTACTTTATTTCACAACCGAGGATGTAGAGGAATTAGTGAATTACTATATATTGACAAATATATGAAGGTGAAGACATTGGTGCATTTCTAATTAGAGTTTGGACTTGAAGAACACTACTCAAAGAGATGTACCTCGGGTTGGTCCGTGTCTTGGATCAACTGTCTTAAAGTCCAATTAGGTTGCCTTTCAAAAAGCTTAAACATAATCTCTTCCATTTCCCTCCGATCCCTTCTTGTTCTCTTCATTTCAAATCCTTTAGCAGATGCTTTCTTCTTTTCCTATTATATAAACCAAATGAGAGCAACAACTTGTATAAATCACAATAGAATATAGAAGAACAAATGAATAATGATTTACAATAAGAAAACATTCAAACCAACCACCGATACAATCATTCCTGGCATGGGCCTCATATGTGTCCCCTTGTAATTGTCAATGGCCTAAGACGTATGTATAAGCCAATAAGATGATAAAGAAGATCAGTTACATGTTTCCATCAAAAAATAGAAGAAAAAAAATTAAACTTGGGATCATGTGTTTGGAAAGGAAATACAACCCACCTAAATTCACTAAATGTGATTATATCCATAGTAACTATAAATAAGTTAAAAAATGACCTGTGTCTGTCTACCCCTGGTCATGTACTTGTTTGTCCGTTCACGACAGAGTTTTCCATATCTATCCATTGTTTCATTATGAGGCTTCATGTCAAACTTGTAAAGGATTTTCCCCTCAGCGGATAGCTTCCCTTAGTAAAAGAAAATTCATGAACATTGATTCAAATTCTTATCAAACAAAAATAGTCACACAAGTTATTATATGAAAACTTTTTATTAAATTACAAACTACATCAAACATGAAGATAATCCCGATTCTTGAATCTTACTAATCAACTCATATACATAATGTAAGAGAATTTGACAACAACAAGAAGAGACATACAATATTAACATGTTCCTTCTTGAGTAGAACTACAAGATTACCATACAACTATCATTACGTTTGTTATACGTGCTTTTCATTCAATATTGATACTATATATATATAACTCTTAGCATTCATACAAACTAGCAATATAGATGAAGATCAAGTGATGTATCAAAATGAAATATGCTTCATGTGTTCTCACATTGGTTCGACTCTGAAAATACACACATTGGAACAATATCTTTAGACATGTGCATAGAGTACCATGTTGGTATGTTCCCAAGCTTAGTCCCAGCCAATTCCATCGTAAACTGTCCACCAATTTCAACATTTTAGAGTTATGAAAAAGAAGACGGTTATATGTGCCAATTTAAAGATGGAACTCATGGATAAGTATGTGACTACAAATTAAGGGTTTACAAATACACACCAATCGAGAACATAACAATTGATATCTGAAATTCAAACGTTATCATCCCCAATTTCACTCAATCCAATCCATACAAAAAACTACAAACCCTAAAGGAGGCCCCAACTTTCAGCAATACAAAATTTAGATTAGAAATTCAGACATAACGCCACCAAATACCTGAGGAGAATAATCATCATCGTTGGAGCGAAGAGGATCAATGGAGAGAACGACCTTGGCAACAGGGCGAGAGAGGTATTCAGAGGAGTGGAGAGATTGCGAGACAACATTGGGGCACTTCATGAGCCAAACCGCTCTATCCCAACAACTGGTGTCGAAGTGTCTGATATTGTTGTTTCCACTGCTAGATGCGACATTGCTGTCGGCGGTTGTCGAAGGTGCTTCCATGGTGGGAGAGGGAAAGAGAAAGAGGAATCGGTATTTTGATTACCTTTTGTTAATGAACTGGAATCCTATAGCTGCTAGGGATTATAGTATGAATATTATATAGTTTCTCACCTTTTTGCTTAGCACTTCGTAATTTGTTGAATACCCGAGATTTACTCATTCTCATTCTCCCTATGAAAATTGGAATTGATTTTTTTTACTTTTGTTTATTGTTGCTACTTCAGAGAAAAAAAAGAACTTTTCTTAACCACTCAAAGGATCCTCTTTAGATTCCAACAAAAATAAATAAAAGTACGAGGATGAGTAAATCTCGGACCACAAAGTAGACTATAAAAGTGAATCAAAGAATTCTTATTGCTCAAATTCAATCTTTTCTAATTACCTTAGAGTATTTCAAGCCGTTGGCCAATTTTTTGCCATGAAAGGAGAGAAATAATAAAGAATAATAAATTGAAGAGAAAAAGAGTTAATTAATGGATGGTTTGATCATCACAATGGCCAAAAATCATTTAGGACATTCATGTGACATCTTACATATGTTTATGTAACATTCTTACATGTGTGGAAAGAGAAAAAAATCTCTCTTTAAACAATCGCACTTTAAAAATGAGGAGAGAAAGAGTGAATATCAAACCAAATTAAAAATATAGTCTATCAATGGATATACTCTTAAACCACCTTTTTTAAATTCAACCACTCTTTAACCACTTTAAAATTGTAAACTTTTGTAATCGATGTATTGAATATATGATGACTCGCTTAATTTAAATTTCACTAGTTCATTATAATATATACACAATCTAAGTACTCTAATTTGGCATATCTAACAAGCATATATCCAATTAAATTGATAATTGACATACTCCTCCCTCTCTGTGCATCAGGGAAAATAGCCCAAATTATCAAAACTTTGAAATAATAAAGCCCAAGATAACCAAAATCAAATATAGAAAATATAGCCAAAACGTTATAAGTCCTGAAGCAATCCTTAATATTTACACCACCAAAACAATAAGAACTAGTAAGGCATTTCGTATTAAGTTGACGTTGTCATGTTCGAACCAACATATGATGTTTTCCAAATAGGGAATATTTCTATCTGTATTTTTGTATGTTTTATGCAGACATTATTCCAATAAAATAATAATAACAAACAATTGATTCACTATTAAAAAAACTAGGTGGCTAATCCTGTGTGTTGTACGAGTCGAAATTTATATTAAAGACTTAGTAATTAGAAATGTTATGCGAGATGTTTATAGGTCATTGGTTTGAAATATTTGATAAAATAAATTGAAATATTATAAATTTTTAAGTATTATTAGGTTTCTTTTTAAGTAGTTTGATTTTAAAAATTTGAGTGAATTTGTATAAATGGTTAGTTGGTTACATATGTGGTTTATATGTGTTAGTTTGTAGGTTCATTTTTAATTTCATGCATTAATGGTGTTTTTTTTTAATTTTAAGGGTTGTATAGAAGATTAGAGTTTTAGTAGAAGTTCCAAAACATACAGTTGGTGTTGTATAATAAAAAGCATAAACTATATTTGATGGTTATTTTCCTTTTTATTAATGGAATCGTAGTTTCCGAATAGAAGAATGAATGAGGTAAGAAAAATAGAATAATGGATTGGTAAAAAAAAGAATACAAAAATCAAACAATTTCTTCTCAAAGAAAAGAGAAAGAAAAATTAAAAGTATAGGCGACTTAAACTTTAATTCCATCACCCCATTCTGTTTTATGTTTGCCCTAATATTTTCAAGCCTTATCTTGTCATCGTCCCTATGCGATGCATAGTTCATACACTATTGAAGAGAGAGAGAGAGAGAGAGAGAGAGAGAGAGAGAGAGAGAGAGAGAGAGAGAGAGAGAGAGAGAGTGATGACAAGATATTGATTATTGCTCCAATGGGATGAAGGAGATGGAAGACATGTTAACGGAAAACATCATTAGGGTCGTGATAGACATGAAGTAAGGGAGGACGGTGAAGTACGGTAACCTCTTGGGGATGGTGAAGTAGGTATCTATCGAAAAATGAGGAAATAATGAAGATTAGCATGTACACATGAATATACATATGTAAATAGCCAAATCCTTACCAAAATGTTGGAAGATGACACGATATCTCGATTAATCTTTTAGTTGGGCGTAGGAGAGAGAATGGAAGTTGGTGAATATGGTAATCGGGACTTGAATATATATATTGGCATGAGGTGAATCATAATCGTTGGGTATTTATATTTTGTTTTTAATACATAAGAGACAAAACGTAATGTAGAGTAGAATTTGAGGAGTTAGGAAATGTGAAGGGTTGCATATATTTATTTATGTGCATAATATAAGGATTGAATGTTAATAGTTGTGTGTAATATATGTGATGAATATCAATAGTTGAATATTTTATATTTTGTTGTTTTAATATATAATTTCTAAAAGTTGACAAGCCTAGATCAATTCAATCAGGCTCACTTAGCCAATATTTGCAAAATTAGGCTATCATTATGGCCCATAAACAAATCGATATTGAATGAATTAACACTATAACTTTTATTTTGTCATTGGTGATAGCATTACAAGTTGTAAGGATTACAAGTGCAAGGAGAAATACACTAAACATCAAGAAATTCTCCACCCTTGAAGGTACCCACATCACATGTCTAGACAATATAAAAGGGATTTTCAAATATGATTCCACCATTAGGAAATTAGCCAAAATAAACTACAAGCCATCCAATAGGAAATCATAGAGGCCAACAAACTCCAACTCACAAAACCGTCTCTAACGCTGAGATTAAAAAAACCATCTTTGATATCGGAGATGACAAATCCCCTAGCCTCGATGCCTTATAATTTCTACTAAAATACTAGCATATCACTAGGCATGATGTCATTAAAGCGGTGAAGGATTTCTTCCACTCTAGAACATCCTTAAATAATTATATCACACTTTCATAACCTTGTTGCCAAAATGTGATAACCCAAATTCAACCAATCATTATAGACCTATCAGTTGGTGTAACACGATCTACAAAGTTATCCCTAAAATATTAACAAAAAGACTCAAAATGTTATGGGTAAAATTATTCACCTCCTCCAAGGAGCTTTTGTTAACAAAAGGAACATCCAGTATAACACCCTCGTGACTCATGAAATCTTCCAGTTATTCCGCAACAAAAGAGGGAAGAAAAGGTGGATTGTCATCAAACTAGATATGAAAAAAGCTTACGATCGGATGAGCTATGAATTCCTCTTCCATACCCTCAACAGAATTGGTTAAGTCAATTAGCAAGTGGCTTAATCAAAACATCATTCTATTTACATGTTTTTTGCTGATTTTTTCCTGATAACTAAATTGGCAGAAGTCCACTGAATATGCTGATTAAAAGTCAAGTCACAAGGTAAAAGATTACTAATTAAACGAAAAGGATTGAAGATCAAGGCATTTCTACAACCTCAAATATGCCACCTAAGAAAGCAGAGAATTACACTATGAGAATTAGCATTAATTGTTGCAATTAAATTGTCATTAAATTTCCTATTGTAACTAGTTGGAAAGAACGATTAATTTTAAGTTCTAGATGTGCAATCATTTTTTGAGTAAAAGTACAATGGAAAAATAAATGGTTTAAAGTTTCATTTTCAATATCACACAAGGAACAAGTGTGTGAAACACAATTAAAGAATCTATTTAACCTTTTAATTGTTGGCAAACACCCAACACACGATTTCCAGAGGATTTTTTTTTAAATTTTAGGTAGAACTTTTGTTTTCCAAATCCAAGAGTAACCATAGGCAGAGGGAGAATTTTGAGATGAATCAATGAAGGTAGAAGCGGACTTAGTAGACAACCATCCAAAGAAGGAAGCCAAACTAGTTTACAATCAAGATTAGGTAAAGTAATACTAATAGAAGTAATCAAATTAATGATAGAAGGTGGTGGGAAGACAAGAGAAAGAGCAAGTATGTCTCAAGTTTATTGAGAAGTGATAAAAGGTGAAACTTTTAAATTAGGATTAAGATTATCAAAATAGTGTAACAAATTAGAGTCCGCAATCCATTTATCTCTCTAAAAATTAATCAAATGTCCATTTTCAACCATCCATTTAATCCCTCAGAAAAACTTGTCTATAATATTTAATAGGCGACCAAATTGCCAAGATGCATTTTTCTTTTAATATTCAAACTAGGTTTGGGAGTTCATGTATTTGTCTTTTATAATTCGAACTCACAAATTATCTAGTTGAGTCAAGAATTTCCACAATAATTTCATTTGTAAGGAAATATTTGCATTTTCTACGGTCTTAGAGACAAGACTTCCCTTATCTTTTGGAGAACAAATTTTCTCCCAATTGAGAAGATGATGAAGATTAGGTGCAAATTTATTCCAGAAAAACGATTTATTTACTTTGTCAATAATAGCCCGATCTGCTTGATAAATGAAATTGGCTTTCCATTGAGTGAATTATTTTTTAATTTATTAATTAAAGTTATGAATATTGCATTTTGAACACGTTCTTATAAAATAGAAATACCAAAATATTTTTTTATGGTGATAGTAATCTAAATATTAACAACACTATTAAATATTTTTTGGGTGTAATCTAAATATTGAAAACAATAGCTAAAGATAAAGCTATAGGTTTTGAAATATTTGATGCAGAAATGTCTATAATTTACTTGAATTTATCAAGAAATTATTTAAAATAATTTATATTAGAGTGAATTGTTGTGCCTTCGGATATTTCTTTAAACAGTTAAAATTTTATGGTAGGACTATGACTTTTCTGTTTTTACTAGTGTTCAAGAAAAGAAAAAAAACAGCAAAATTAAGTAAAGGCCTACACAATGAGCAGTGGGGGCTCCTAGCAAAAATGGGTGGTTTTCGACGGTTTCAGCCATAGAATTAATAACGGGAGTACACCAGCATACCCCACACCCTAATAATTGGATTTGGAAACTGGATGTTTACCCTAAAGTTAAGAATTTCTTATGGAAAGTTGTTCAGAATGGGCTTCCGACGAAAGCAAGACTACAAGAGAAAGGTGTTAACACCCCCGCAGGATGCCTAACGTGCAATTATACACATGAAGATATAGGCCATTTGCTCATAGAATGTCCGCACACAAAGAAACTAGTTAAAGCAATTAACATTAAAACAGAGGCTATTATCAGAAATTGGGATATAAGAAATAAATCGACTGGGCAGATAATTAATGATCTAATTAAAGTCATGGACATAAATGAATTTATAGAGTTGGCTGTTTGTTGGTGGTGTATTTGGCATCAAAGAAACAAGTTAGTTTTTCAACAAACCTCAAATGACTTTATCTTGAATTTAGAACAATACACAAAAAATCAAATTGCTCAATGGGACAGATCAAAAAGATGGGAAGAAGATGAGGAAAGGTTAGAACAGAAAACAAAAATTGAACAAGCAAGGAAGAAAAGGAAAAGGAGAAGTGGATAAAACCGCCTAATAACCACCTCAAGTTGAATTTTGATGGATCCAAACTTAATTCAAATCTAGCATCTTCAGGATTTGTGATTCGCGATCACAATGCAGAAGTTGTTGGTATAGGCACAAAGAAACAAGGAGCTATCTCGATCCTAAAAGCGGAAATGATTGCTCTAAGGGAAGGAATCAAGGAAGCACGAAGATTAGGCATAGAAAACATCGAAATTGAAGGTGATAATCTCACTGTTATAAATGCTATTAAACAAACTCGGAGATGCCCATGGGAAATTGAAATGCTAATATCAGATATCCTAGTCTCCTTGCAACAATTTTCATTTGTGTCAGCTCGACATGTGGGTAGGGATTGTAATGCCGTGACCGACAAAATTTATAAGCTGGGCCACAACATCCCTACCAACCTCCTTTTGGATAATCTAGAGCTGCAAGCTCTCATCCGTAAGGATGCCCTAGGATGCCCTGTAGGGGTCTCCTAATCTTTACCGTTTCAAAAAAAACAAAAAAAATGAGCAGTGGGGGCCCGCGCAAATGAGAGAAACCCACCCCGCTCTCAGCTACGCCCGACCCTCTCCGTCTCCGAGGCTACGACTCTCAATTAAGTTCTATTCGCGCTCTCTAGCTACACACGGAAAACCCATCCAGCAAACTCAATCTCCCCAATTCTTCAACAAATCGAAAACCCTACCCAAATCCCAATTTCCCACTGAACTCCATATCAAGTGATGGATAAATCGAAGCTGGCCTCCATCGGCGAGCGCCTGAAGTCCGGCGGTGCACAGATGGGGCGGATGGTGAGCTCGAAAGTGCGAGAGATGAAGGACCTGCTCCAGACCCCGACGCCGGAGTCGAAGATAGTCGACCAGGCTACTTCGCCGGCACTGGAGTCGCCGGACTGGGGCCTGAACCTGCGGATTTGCGCGATGATCAACGCCGAGGAGCTGAGCGGCACCGAGGTGGTAAAGGCGGTGAAGAGGAAGATCAGCTTCGGCACCGGCGACGTGCACAGCCAGAGGCTCGCGCTGGACCTTCTCGAGGCCTGCGCGATGAACTGCGAGAAGGTGTTCTCCGAGATTGCGTCGGAGAAATTGCTGGAGGAGTTGGTGAAGGTGATTGTGTATCCTCAGTCGGAGAGGGAGTGTAGCGTTCGAGCGATGGAGATGATTAGGGCTTGGGGCGAGTCTGAAGAGTTGACTTACTTGCCTATTTTCCGCCAAACTTACGAGGTGAATGCTTCTCTTATTTCAATTAATTGCGTCTGATTTGAAGCCTTGCTCATTCAAGAGATCCAAATTGCTGATTTTAACCATCGGTGTCCTAGAATTTGCTTGATTGTTGAATTCTGTGTTCCCAAATAAATATTTCTCTTACCCTAGTTCTTGATAAGTTTCACAGAATAGTTGTTCTTGTTGATTCTGAACAAAATCAGTTATAGATTTCGCTTGTGGTTCTCATTCACATTGCCTTGGATCAGAACATTTTCATTAAAGTTTAATTGATTCACTTTCTTTATATGCTATACTCAACAGAACATAAAACAAAGAGGCATGTCATCACATGTACAAGGTGGTGATTTTTCTGCAAACTATCCTCTTCCTGATACTAATGCTTCAGGAAATGAGCTCCCGTATAATTATGTCGGCCTCTCCATAGAAGAAAAGAAGGAATTCCTTGAAATTACTCGCAATAGCCTTGAGGTGTTGTCAAGCTTGATGAATTCGGTTTCAGAGTCAGAGCCTGAATTACCAAAGGTAACCTGGTATTTCTAGCCTGCTCGTTTCTATATGCCGTGCTACTGTGATACATCGCTGTATAATCATATTGCCTTCTGCTATTAACATTGTGCAATTGAAAACAAGCTTCAGAGATTGATGTGTAGCGACCAGAATCTCTTCACTTTTTAGGCATCGGACTGTTTGAAACCGGGAAAATTGTCCATCCATACTTAAAAAACATAATGTGCTGATTTTTTGTGTTTATACTGACTTACAGTTCTGTTTTTTCTTAGTTGGTGTGGTGATCATTGTTGACCACTGACTTATATTTGCATCTAGATGTATATTTTCTTAAGACAAATGAATTCTGGTAGCTATTCAGGCAAATTTCGCAGCTGTAAATTGGAAAATGTTTTGACATCCAAGCTAACTGAGCCAATATGTATAAAAATTTGCAGCAGCGGATAATGATTTGTTACCCTACTCTTAGTTTTGGTTGTTATTTATTTTGATCCGCCATCATAAAGAACAAACCAGAAGCCTGAAGGAATATTCTGTGTTGGTACTTTGTAGGATGAGCTGACGATGAGCATGGTGGACAAATGCAAGGAATCACAGCCTGTTCTCCAGAGAATCATAGAAACCACATCAGAAGACGAGACTTTGCTCTTTGAAGCTCTGAACCTTCATGACGAGCTGGAACAAGTCGTTTCCAAGTTTGAGAGGCTACAAGTTTCTGAACCATCAATTGCACAACTTCCCGAACAACCCCATCCTTTTGACCATGATCCACAACCTCAGGTACAAACTCAATATAGTAATGAACCAAAACAAGATCCGGGTTCCCCCAAAGCTGAGAGTAAGGCCACATCTCATCCTCCTAATCTTCTTGAAGGTGAATCCAGTGGCAAACGTGAGTAGACTAGGTTGCTTTAGTGATGGCCTGTGTGTATGTTTTCTGTGGATGTCAGGTCTTCAGATAGCTGTACTTGATTTTTTCATTTGCTGAACGTTTACTTGTCTTTCTGTATAACCTACTGTAAGATTATCATGGCTATTGAACTTATAATCCTTATTTTTGTTTTTGCCACGTACGTTGCCTGTAAATCTTCATTATACGCCTTGCTACCACCTCTTGTCTACACGCTTGTGGTCTCATTTTTCCCCCCATTGATAAAGGCGAACTCTTTTTTTTTTTTGATAAAGGCGAACTCTGGAGTGTGAACATTGTGATTTATTGATGAGAAACCATAAGAGTAGAAATACATCAAATTGTGGTTTTGTTCCATCTTTTTGTTCAAAATCTATATTGTTTGCCTGTAAATCTTCATTATCTTATTTTTTCTTTTGAGAATAGAGATACTTATATGATCTGAACACCAACACCAAGAAGGAATCTACTCTGATTTTTCTTTTTCATTTTTCATTTTTTTCATTTTTTTTCTTTTTTCTTGTTACAAAAGAAAAGGTTTGCAATCTTTTCCCCTGTACAAGAAAACGTATCCCATAGCAAAACCGTCAAGTGTCTAATTGCGCACTTTTTCCTTGAAAACCCACTCCCCTACTTTTTTCTTTTCTATATTTTTTTCTCTCTTTTCCAATCCGTTGGCAACTGTTCTTCGAGCGCGCAAATTTGACGAGGAACTGTTCTTCCGAGCACGGATTGTAAAGCATTATTTTGGAGAGAATTTTCCGGTGGATATGGCTAGCCGGAAGATTGTGCGTGATCTATTTCTTTCCAAGCAGCCTGTTTTCCGGCGTCTCTTGCCGTCTCAACTGGTTCGTTGCAATCTCTGCCTCTCTATCTCTCCTTTTTATGCCCTTCATGTTCGTCAGTTTCTCAATAAGATATGATTTTTGTAATCTGCAGGAAGCGAATGTCAATATTAGATTGATTCGGCCGAATTATTATACGACTAGTCGCCAGCTTAGCGTGTTAAATGAGTTCTCCAGGCAGGTTAAAGGCGAAGCCACCAGGTATTTCAAGCTCTTCTATTTCTCTTGCTGGTTTGGATAACATCGTTCTTTGGTATTGGGATGTAAAATTCGGTATAGATATGGATTATGAAACTGAGAAACTCAGAATTTTTGCCGTAGTACGTCAAAAGTTGCATACTGATGACTTCGGATTCGTATAAGTTAGATTTTTGAACAAACATACTTCTGCAATTACATGTCCTAGATTTTTGAACTAAGTCCTTTCTTTTGCTAATCTGTTGACACAGAATACTTTGAGGTTTACTGTTTTGTATGTTCAAAGCTGTAGGATAAGTGACAGAATTCTTTTTTATCAATTTTGTTGATCCCTTAATGTTCATTTATCTGTAGCCATAAGGAGTTCCAAAAAACATTCAATGACCTGAAGGAGAAGACGGAAGAGCTGAAAGTAGTGACAGAAGATCTCAAGGCTAGGTACTTTGCTATTCACTTTGTTCTTGCATGTTTCTTGTTGTTTATAGCTTGTAGGCTGAGACATACTTTTGTATGTCAAGGCTGATCAGACACTTTGATGAGGATTCTAAGATATGGTGAAATGTCCGAATGCAGGACAAAGCAGACAGCTAAGCAATTGTACAAACAAGTTGATGGAGTGTGGACAGAAGCTGAAGCTACTGCCAAGAAGTTATATGTAATGTTTTTGGAAAAGCTAGTCTCATATTCTCTTGATCCTTTCTTAATTCTATAATTTTTCTTATTTCCATAGGTTTCTGCCAATATTTTTGAAAAGATTTCTGTAGCCAAAGAAGAGGTATACTTTCTCAAGGTTGTTGATTTTTTTTTATATATTTTCCCTGAAACTTTATTTTTAAGAAGATAGCTTAACATTTGTTATAGGTGAAAGATTCTTTTCAGGTCGGGAAAGAGCAAGAGTCTTCATCATCCTTGGGTACTTCATTTAAAAGTGGCACTGACAAAAAACCTGATAGCAATAAAACATCTGCTGAAGGAAGCCAGGAGTCTTGTCCTACTCATACTGCCGGAACATTATTTGATATGTTTAAATTTGGTGTTTCTAATGCTTCTATTAAAATTTCTATGGCATTCCAAAAACTAAAGGATGTAAAGGTTTTGGACTTTACAAAGATGGGATATGAAATTGTGAAAGAGGAATTCACTGGCAAGCCGAAGAGAAGAAAACCGATGAATCACACCTACCCATCAATGGGAGAAACATGTGCTAGAACAGAAATTGTCTTTGTACCTCGTAAACAATCTAGATGGAGTCAAATGTGGGAAGAGTTCAGAGATAAGGTAATCTATGCAAAGCTTATCTGGCATTTTTTCTGCATTTTCTTTCTTAATCTCAAATTGTTTTTTTTTCCAGACACGAGGCCATCCAGTGTTCAAGCGAGTAACCAAGATAAGCCAACCAGTGGTGGAAATGAGTAAAGAGGTACACTTGTATAATATGGTTGATTCGATGATGAGAAGTCATGTTTTGTTAAAAAAAAAACTTTATGTAGTTTTTCATATCCATACGACTCATATTTAATGACTATTCACTTATTTTCGTTCAATGAGGTGGGATGTGTATTCAACCTATCAATATCATTCATTAAGTACAGTAATTCTTGGTTAGATGGGCTCTCCATCTCATTCTCATTCAAGTATTAAATGCATCTGATTGTCTAAATTATTCGATGACTTAATTGTATTTTTGTTTATCTCAGTTCACAGAAGATCTGCAAGAAAGATGGGAAACTAGTGATAATCCCATGGTTCACAAAATCCAGGAGTGAGTGGGTCTTTTTAACACTAATGTAAACTATCATTTGGAGTAGTTTTCTCTTTGTTGAGTAGTGCAGTAATTTCTCTTTGTTTTTTGACAGTTTGAATGACAAAGTCTTTGGTGAAAATGATGTTGCACTGTCATTTAAAGAAATACGCTCTCGAGATCCGTGAGTTTCATTCCATCAGTTTTGCACTTGCCAAATTGTGCATGATCTTACAACAAGTTTGCATCTTCTTTTGTGGCAGTGCTTTCTCATTGCCCGACTTTGTAGCTGAAGTTCAGGAAATCATCAGTCCTGTTTTAAATGCATATATGAAGGTACGTAAATTCATAACTTTTGCTTGAACACACTCCCACATTATTCTGCTCCTGTTTTTCTATGTTTCCTTATGTTATTGGACTCAAAATTTCCTTTGTTAAACACAGGCAGATGATAAAATCTTACAGAAGTATTGTAGCCCTGAAGTGATTGAACGCCGTGTAGCAGAGCATAGAGCTTATGAGAACCAGGGTATCTTCTTTGACAATAAGGTGTGTGCTATTTGCTATACAAATTGCTCTCATTTTTTGGCATAATGATGCTATTTGCTATACAAATGATGTTTTTTAAATGAAGTTTCAAGTAGTAATGTTTCTTGGCCTTTTGTAAGAGAAGCAACATTTCATATTAAAAATTATGATAGCTTTATAAGGTGCATGTTTAACCATCACTTCCTGTAATTGGTTTTATGCTGCTTATTACACTCTTATGTACATGGTGATCATTTGCGTGATAAATTGCTTCTCCCTTGAACCAGATTTTGCATATATCTGATATTGAAGTAAGAGAGACGAAAATGATGGGAACCACTCCAATTATGATTCTCGCGGTGAGCTTCTCTTATGCAATACTTCACCTTATCTCATTCTAATCATATCATTGAAGCAGTTGTAAACAAAAATAACCCTAATCTAATTTCTTCACCTATTCTATGACCATTTAGTTCCAAACACAGCAAGTTCATTGCGTCCGTGATAGGCAAGGTTCTATAACAGAGGGAAGCAAGGTAAACTAAATGCTTAGTTCACTTTGTCTAAATCTTGAAACACAATCTACATTATATGGCACTGAATTTGTATTTTGTATGAGCAGGACACGATCCATACGGTACACTATGTATGGGCAATGCAACAAGTAGAACCAGAAGATGTAGGAGAAGATGCAGTTTACTCAATGTGGAGATTAAGGGAGATGTTACAGATGGGCGTTCCAACTCTCATATAGGTTTGCAATTTATTTTCTCATGCTGAGTTTGTGAGTTGAGGGATTCTCTGGTTTTTTTTTTTGTCTAGTGCCAGGGAAATTCATTTGCTTCTTTTAGTCTTTTACTGTCATGTAGGAAAAAAAAATGGTTTACCCAATCAAAGTATTGTGAACTAATAAATTAAAGTTAGGACAAGCTTTGTGTCAGTAATTAAAATTTCATTGTTTCTCTATAACACAATCCGTGACTACATAGTAATACACCCTGTTATGTAACTCTTTTTTTTTTGATAGGTTTGAAAGTAATCAGTAATGTGACATATACAAAATGATTTTTCTCCTATTGTTATACTCTGCTCTAATAAAATCAAGTTTGAAAGTAATGTGACATATACAAATTTGAGAACTATAAAGTCAGTCCACAAGTTTGAATTTCCGTTTACCGTATACATTAAGAGAAGGGTAAAAAAAAAAAAATCAAGGTTGAAATTTTTCTAAAGTTGCTTTCATTTCGAAAGTTGAAAAAGGTTCTGTTATTGCATGATAATGATATTACGGACATATCAGAATTCAATATTGTCGGTCAAGCTGATGTGATAAATGGTGGAATATGCGTGAATTGGTTCACAAAATTTAATATGAGCAAAAATAATTCTTGGGATTGCATTATTGTCACGAAAGGGTAGCTATGATATTCTAAACATGAACCACATCTTCATACTTTTTTTGTCTCCCACATTACACTCAACCTAATTACATAATCTATCAATTAAGTCGATCGATTGGATACTTTTCAAGTTTGAATTATATATAAGTATTAATGTAACGTGTTTTTAATGCTTACTCTAAACAATGTTCTGGGTCCAACGGGCCAAGTTTCATCTTAGGTTAGATTTTGTCGTGCTTATACGTTCTCCTTGCAAAGTTGCAATTGTGTACCATTTTTGTGTGTTTGTTCATACTTACTACGACCTGTTTAGATCGCAGGGGAGAATACATTATACGTTTAATGCAATTTTGTATTAGATGGAATAAAGGAGAGATTTTAGAACAGTGAATATGTTTCAAAACTTCAAATATTATTAACCTTTTGAACAAAAAAGTTGTCGACCCTATTTAATATTTGGACATTAAATAGATAATATAATAGAAGTGTTACATTCAATTAGAGGATTTAGCCGCATGCATGTACAAGAAAGCTAAATGAATCCATCAAATCTTTTTTACTATGCAAAGATTCTATCTTTTATATCAGGCTCAATAAAAATACATTAGGAAATTTGATTTAATATTTCATTCATCAAGTATAATATCCCCTAAAAATCTGCTTTATTAAAAAGAATTCAATATTTAATCCTGGCATCTCTAGAATCGATCACATGTAGATATAAGGTCATTGATATGTACAAATATATCTCAGATTTTGAGTTATCATTATTTCATATAATAATTGTAGATGAATAGATTAATAATCTATACAGAAAAATCTCTCTGCTCTATTACGACACGATTCATTGCAACTTGCAATTAATTAAATCTTTCTTAGTTACAGATGCAAATCGCCCTCCACGTGTGGGCAGTCTTGTTTGACTCTTACTTTTATGTCAGATGATTAAAAAAAATGAAAAATTCTGAAAAATGACATGTTGAAGAAATTTATAAATGCAATTTCTATGATTTGCTTTTGTATTTGGTACAAGTTTTCTGGTTTGCTTCTTCATTATCAAAACCTAATTTAGGGTCGAAGATGTTGTAAGAAGAACGATAAAAGCCTGAAGATGTTGTAACAAGAAATAGAGCCTAAAGAAAGAAACAGAGGGAAATAGAGCCTAAAGAAAGAAACAGAGGTTTACATAGTTTATTAATGATGTGTTGATCACGTCTACGTAAAGAAATCGAATTTTTTTATTATGGAGGTTGAATAGAACAAATTAAAATAATAAGACATTTTATGAGTATATATATTGATTCATGAAAACCTAATCAGATTATATATAGGTCGTAAGTCCAAAATAGAAGACGATAAGCCTGTTAATATAGAAAATATAACATACCGTTTTGGTAGGGTGGCATTGCCTCTAGTCCCCTCCCCGACCAGGGGCATATCGCCTCTTGGACCCCCCGACTCGCTGATCGGTTAACGAGACTACCGTCGTGGGGTGCTGCCCCGAACCCCCTACTAGTGGGACCCCTGGTGTTGTCGAAGGTTCCGCCCCCGAACCCATGACAAGTATAGATCAACAACAGATTCAAGGCATATTATCAAAGAATTTAGGATTTATTTTTTCTTTGCAATTGACCTGATACATCCAGCCAGTCAAGCTTAGATTTGGGTGGTGTCATGTTTTTTTAATCGAAAGAGAGGTAACATTGTAATGAACATCGATTGTAACAAATTAAAATCGAATAGGGAAGTTGAACCCCTAACCCCTAACCCCTAACCCCTAACCCCTAACATAGTTTACTAACAAAGATCTTATACAAATATTGTTGTAAAAAATTCGCCAAGATACTAGAAGGTCTCATCTCTTCTAATTTTCTAGCCCCTTTAGACGCCCATCTAGCCAACTTAATCTAAAATCCTGTTTAGGTCGCCTAGGCATTGATTTGACTTCTCTCCGCACATAATCTACTTAGCGTTTTTTAAAATATTAATTACAATTAGACAAATCGGATTAAACGTACATAAATACCTAAACAAAGAGTAAGCGCAAAGTTAGCGAGACTATATGCAATACAATTGATTTCCTTAAAAATATACACATTAAACAATCTAGTTCCTTTTTTTTGGAAGAAAAGAGATTAGGGTTGTCACTAACAAAATAGTGGTCGCCCTAGGGCATCTGACGGATGAGGGTATGCAAACCTGAATCAACTGGAAGCGGGATAGAGGAGACATGCCGGAAGAAACTAGTGATGAAGTCCACAACATAATTGCATTCACAAAAGATGTGAAATATTTCAATCCTAAAACCGAACAAGTAAACAGTGAATGTCCGACCGGAATAAGTCAATCTCTAATCTATAATGGACATGCTAATAACCTAGATAAAAAAGTCAGTCATCTATAAGATTGTGTCATGCTGATGACGGCAAACTTTGGCCTTTGCACTGAAAATAATGAAATATATTCATCATAGGTAGTTATAATTCCTTGAATACTAGTACATTATTGTTTTGATAATAATTATACATTTGAAAATTGTATAATTACTTCTACAAAAGGGATAATCTTCAAAAATCTATAATTAATTATTGGATTTCTAAACATGGTTGATTTAGATAGTAGCAAAGTCTTTTTAATTTATTATTTTTCCTGTAAGTTTTCTTGTGTTAACTTTTTTCACCGGAAACATCACACATTGCCTTTTTTTGTGTGTCAATTTCAACAGTCACTCCACTCAATAAAGAGGGAGAAAAAGAAATGCAAGCAAAACAAAACGAACAAAAAAAAAAGCACGGGAAAAATGAGATAGTCACCAATGAAGACAATTCGGATCAGCCGCCCTATAAGAAGTTGCACAAAAATCACCCCCTATAAAAGCTTATTCATAATTTATTCCCTCCATTTCTAATAATTCCGGAAACTCCCCCATTTTCGACATAAGATTACACCAAAAGTCCCTTTCGTCGCCAATACCAAAACCATGTGCATTTGCAGCTTCATATTCGGGTACCTGATCGATCGGACATACTAAATCGGGCTCGAAGGCACCCTCGTTTGGCATCGAGAAAGTAACATTACTCGATAATATATGGGTCCAAAAATCTTCACTTGGTAACTCGGGAACATAATAACTATCCGAAGTCACCGTTGTTGTTGTAGCAGTAGTAGTAGAAGTAGCGGCAACAACAGAAGTTGTAGACAAATCAGTATTTGTACTATACTGCGGCGACACAGATGAACTTGATCCGTTTTCCAATTCAGATTCTCTCTTGGGAGCATCAACCAATTTGGACCAATATTCAACTTCAGCCACTTGACACTTCCGATTATTGTCTGAGTGGTGTATATTGGGACTAGGATTATCATTAACATTGAGGTGTAACCTCTTCTTCAAGTGAGTATGCCAAACGTTCTTTATTTCATTATCTGTTCGCCCCGGTAACTTCTCCGCTATAGTCGACCATCTAGATTCATTCAAGCACAAGACATAGAGAAAGTTAATGTTTGCTTAATTAGTGTGCAAAATCAGTACAAACAATCTACAAGGATAATTGTGCTTCTTAATTATAGGTTATTTTTTGTCATGTAGTATATTATTGTATACTATTATATTTGTGGTATATTGCAACGTAATTACATAGCACGCTTCACGCTTGCATGCAATTTGTATATATAAAAAAAAATATATGTCAGGATTATGATCAGGAATCTTTTATTTGCCCATCGTTTTTTTAGTAATAAAATGCTTCGTTTAATCTGTTTTTTTTTCTTATAATAATGGAACTATATATGAACATAAACTTGTTTTTGTTGGAGTAAATTTCATATCAATTGACTTGCCTATAGAATGAAGACATGAAATCATCATCAAATATAAGATAAAAAACAACATTTAACACATACATACCTATTTCCAAGCACTTGGTGCAACTTGATGATCATCTCCTCCTCTTCATTAGTGAAATTTCCTCTCTTAATATCCGGTCGCAAATAATTCATCCATCGTAACCTACAACTCTTTCCGCATCTTAACAACCCTAAGAGTACACCATTAACAAACCATTTTTCAATCCAATGAGAAGGTAATGTTAGGAAATTTGCCTTGCAGAATAAGAGAAGAAGAGGAAAAACGAAAAACAAGGACAACACGATTTGTTCACCCAATTCGCTATAGAAGTAATTAAGTCTAGAGGCACTACCACGTCAGGGTTTTCTAATAACTTCTTGAGGATACGATTACAATAATCAACATGGTTATAAATAGATAGGAGTCCTACTTTTCTATCTTGTACGAGATGGCTCAAAATTCGATATGGATATATAGCGGAGAAAATTTTAATTATCAACCCAAATTCATCCGACTCCATACCCAACATATAAAACTAGTATATCTTTCGATTCGAACGAAATTAGAAATAGAAAGAGATAATTTATGAACAAATTGATGAATCGACTTACCGGCTTGTTTAGGAAGAGCCCTCCAATTTCCATGGCCGAATCGATGGACATAAGAGATAAGGATTTGATCTTCTTCAGGAGTCCATGGCCCCTTTTTCAGCCCGATCTTCTCACAACATGGAGCTCTTCCCATATCGATGAGTTGCTTCTTTATAATTTGTGAGTAGTAGTGAAGTAATACTGATGAAAAGTGGGTGTTTATAGTAGCAAAAGGCTTTTCATGAGTTAAGGACTTAAGGTCTCCAAGTGAGGATATTAAGCATATTTATATAATGGAAAAAAGGTTATGAATAAAACTTAGTTAAATAATGCCAATAAAATAAAGAAATGCTTTTTGGGGGGAGGGAGAACACATCACACATGTACTAATTTCGAAAAGGCAATTTGTTCTGTAACTTCTGGCTGGCCGGCGTCGATTTCTAAGCAATCTCTCATCTTTTTTGTACGCATCCATCCCTTTTATGTGTTTTGAGAATCTTATATTATGCAAATTAAGTTGAATATTTATGAATTTTTGATCTTGTTTTGAAATTTATTTATGTTATTTACCCAACCTTCATTATAAAATAAATATTGACTAAACTTTTACAACCAATTCTCAGTCTAAATGATAGCCAAAAAGTGTTGGATCGAAGACAAACCAACCTTTTTTTTGAAAACTTTACTAAATTTACTAAAAACTCGATATTCATATCTAATTTAAAGATTAGATATAAATACTTCATGTAATTTTATAAGGAAAAAAAATAAAAATATTGTGCACACAATCATCTATCTACGTATGTATGTTGGACCCAACACTGCAACATATAAACACAATGAGGTGATTGATATTAAAACCAATTGACGATAGCAAGAATAGCCCATGAACTTAATGGTCTTCTTTAGTCCCAATTTTTAAATGTTAAAATGACATATTCTCAATGCATTTTCGCAAGTGTGACTGACTTGTACGTCCTGATTGGCACTTGAAAAACGAATTGAATAGCCCATGAACTTAATGGTCTTCTTTAGTCCCAATTTTTAAATGTTAAAATGACATATTCTCAATACATTTTCACAAATGTGACTAACTTGTCCTGATCGATTGACTGTTGGAAAACAAATCCAAAACCAGACCCACTCTAATAGCATTTTAGAGTTTGTGGGTCGTTAACTTGGGGATGCACACAACTGTCCACACCTGTGCATGTTGGGCCCAATATATAAGTCCGATGAGTTCCATCCTAAAACCAATTAGAAAAGGAGGTACTCATGAACTGATATAGTGTTCTTGTTTAGTCTCAACTTTCAAATGTGGGAATGCATATTCTCAATACGATCCCGCAAATACAACATGCATGTATCAATTGACACTTGAAAAATGAGTGCAAAACCAGACCCATTGTGATACCATGTTATATGTATATATGTTGTTAATGTAGTGATTCACACGACTTTGCGTGTTCTTGTATATGAATGTTGGGCTCAATATATAAATCTAGTGGGATTCCATCTTAGAACTAATTTATAATATTAAAAATAGTTCCTAAATTTAAATAATAATTATATTTAATTTCAATTTTTAGATGTGAAAATGTATATTTGAGTCCTTATTATGAAATTTTTATAAATATATTTCCTACATAAACAAAACAAGAGCTTTTTTTTTTTGAGCGAAAAAATAAGAACTAAATGTATCAGATTTTAGATTTTAATTAATCAAGGCGAGCAATTTCATCATTACAAAGGATAACTATAAAGTGGACTGAATTGAAAGTGGTATTGTGTATATATTCTAAACTTTTTAATTCAATAACATTATAAAAGTTTTAAAATAGTCAAATATAACGTGCCACATGCCCTAAAAGACTAAAACCGAATGTGGGAAGGAATCATCAAAGTCGTCATTTGAAGATGAAGAAGGAATTAGGACTTAGGAGCTAGAGTCCCTCTATGAATGTAATTATCATGGCTCTCAGTTGTCCGTCCACCTTTTCAACTAGTACGTAACTACGTATATTCATCTTTTGGATACACACTTCCATTATTGTAAAAATCCCAATTCGACACTCTTGTAGAATTCACATATTTAACATTGTGGAGAAAATTCAGCATATAATTAAGAAGGGTATAATTCCTATTTATTGACTAAGTTTTATATTGATTTAAGTTTTGAAATAGAAGATAAATCGTGATTTTATATGTATAAGTATTTTATAAATGTGTGTTTTTAGGCATCTAGTTAAACGGGTAGAACTTTAAGGTAGTACCACGAGGTTTACATTTCAACTCTCACGGGCAATGTCCTTGACCAAAAAAAAGTATTACAAATATGTTATGTGATACGCTATAATTATATTAGGATAATTAGTTATTTAAAATATTATCTTTCCTTTTATTTATGGATTTAGTTTTATTTTTTTTTGTAAGGTTATCGTTTTAATATTTCTGCAATTAGGGTTTTCTTATTATCTAGATATTAGGATTATTATAAATACCCTGATAAGTTGTTATTAGGGAATCAATCAATAAATCAGAAAATCAATTATCTCAAACCCTAATCTCTCTTTATCCTTCTCCTGCTTCTTTTCTATCGTCTAATTCTGCCTCTAATCTCAATTTCTTCTTCTATTTCCCCAATTCCCCTATTGTCTACTTAATTTGGTACTAATACGATACATGCTATTGTATCAATTGGTGCTTTAATTTCATCCCTGGACTCTGCGTTTCCATGGCCAACAACGAGGAGGATCGAACGCTGCTCGTCATAATTCATTGTGAATACTACCTAATCTCCGATCAAGTGTTGTATCAAGTATTTTCACAAATCGGAGACTTTGAAAGCATTCAAAGAGTAGGTTATGGGTCTCAATTTTATTGGCAAATCCAATTTCAGACTCATGATTCCGCTCTCAAGGCAATTAAATCTCTCTACGGGAGGTGTCTACGACAGTTGTTGTCAACTAGAATTGTTCTTTTGTCCGACAGCCCCCCCAACGACCAATCACCACCAAGTCAGCAGCAGTCGCCACGCCCGTTGCTCGCACGGCTCCCACGCCAGCGACTTCCGCGCCCGCGGAAACCATCACCACACTTGTTACATGTGTGACACCCGCGCCCGCGGAAACCATCACCACACTTGTTACACGTGTGACACCCGCGTCCGCGGTAACCACACCTTCCGCTCCCGCGGCAACCACAACTACGAACGGGATAATTCTTGTCGGTACAAGGTTTACGTTGCGCCGTAGTCGTTGCACCACCTCGCCAAGACCCCCTTCCAAAAATTAGGGTTGCGGCCCTAGTTGAGTATTCGATTGAGTGGAGACGCCATACGCTTAAGACTGAGCGTATTTTTGCTGTTTTGATTTGTGATTTTGGCGGCTACTTTGCATCGATCGACTCATTTGTGTTTGACCCTGGAGGCCATGATTGACACTTCCGCAGCCTCCTCCTGATTTCCGCCTCGAGGACGAGTCGATTCTCAACGGGGGAGAATTGATATGCTATAATTATATGAGGATAATTAGTTATTTAAAATATTGTCTTTCCTTTTATTTATGGATTTAGTTTTATTTTTTAGTAAGGTTATCTTTTTAATATTTCTGCAATTAGGGTTTTTCTTATTATCTAGATACCAGGATTATTATAAATACCCTGATAAGTTGTTATTAGGGAATCAATCAATAAATTAGAAAATCAATTATCTCAATCCCTAATCTCTCTTTATCCTTCTCATGCTTCTTTTCTACCGTCTAATTCTGCATCTAATCTCAATCTCTTCTTCTATTTCTCCAATTCCTCTACTGTCTACTTAATTTGGTAATAATACGATACATGTTATTGTATCATTATGTCATTTGTTTAATATCGGCCCATTGAAATTTGATCCGTGGACTAATATAATCTGGAGGTCCACACGTTCGTTTGTATGCACAACATTAGAACGCAAGTTTAGTGAATTTTCATCCTAAAATCAATTGATAATAAAGGAGTAATTCAACTATCCAAGGGCTTATATACTAGACAAATTTTATCTAAATTCTCAAATGTAGGATATATTGTTCTTTCACAACTATTATGATTTTGGCAATCTAGCTAGTAGTCCAAAAATGATACAATCATCCCGAAGTGGGGTATAATTTAGTGTGTAATTCCGATGATTTTAGTGTCATCAAGTGAATGTTCCCTACTAGGAAACAATGCATTTAGTATGATTAGGATTCATGCTACGCAATGAGACATGGGTCATTTATCTTTAACACAAGTCTAGGAGTGTGGAGTACACACTTGTGTAAGTAAAATTGAGGTTATATGGAAATGTTATGAATACATTATTTTACCCGTTAGGATACCATGTCTCTATAATAAGAAGTTTGTATATGACATTAAAGATGAACGATTTTTTGTTGTTTCCTTGGGAAGAACAATGGTCGTCTCTAGTAGGGGATGATGATAGTATTGTGATATGCCTTTTATTCATTATGTGCTTAATAGTATAAATTAGATTTGTTCATTAACTGTATTGTAGCTATGTGTATATGTAAAGGCCTAAATTTTTAGAAGCACTATCTCATGTCAATCCGATGACTTCCTATGAGATCACCCATACTGGTACAACTCTCACCCTTGCACGCTTAACTTCAGAGTTCTTTGTTCCCACTCGAACCCTGAAAAGGAAGAGCTCTTGTTGACATGAGTGGCACCTCAATCTCTTATAAACCATTGGGGCATTATAGTATAATTTTGTGATAATTATTTATGTATGTTTATTTTATTTATTACTATTATATGCCTTTTAATATCTTTAGTTGGCTAGATGCTATCTTATTTTAGGATGATATTTTAATATGCTATATTACTTATTTATTATACTCTTTTATGAATTTATTATATAGATAGAATTAATATCTTTATTATGAATAAGATATTCCTATCTACGAATGAATAGAATATCGGGTAGCTTCCAAGGCAAGCAAAGAGCTGACAGACCCTAGGAGCGTGTATGCATGCTTCTTTCTCCATAAATATGGTAAGCTTTGTTCTTGAAACACATAGAGCAAAGTCAGAATTAGGGGGGGTAAGACCCTCTTTGTCCATTATATTTACCTAGAACTCCTACGAGATGCTTGGGATCGACCCAATACTAGCATGTCACCGATTGAATGTCTACTCTAAATACATAAAAGTGCTACATTAGCTAATGATGTATAAAAAGGATTGAGAAAAGACAACTTTCATGATACCTAGAGGGATATTTGTTTACATGGTGCTCAAAGAGAAATCGTCCCAAGACAAAATTCATGCAAAGGATTGAAGATGAGTTGGGAAGTAAGGGCCAGGAGCAAAACCGCGATCGCGGGCTTGATAATCGCGACTGCGGGTCTGGCCCAGAGAGGTTTGCTCCTTCTCTGAGGCAAAACCGCGACCGCGGATCTATAGACCGCAATCGCGGGTTCATCGACCGCGACCGCAACGCTGAGGACGTTCCTCATCCACTAGAGCAAAATCGTGACCGTGGCCCGCGTGGGCACGACCGCAATTACCCGTACTCCCCTGCGTAGGGATCTCGGGATTAGAAAATGCATGTAAATAGGGTACTCTTTTTCCCACGTGGTTTTGATGAGGCCCTTAAATTTTTATTTCTCATTCATTAGTTATGTCCTTAAGATCATGTCATTCATGTTTATTTTTAATAAAAGTCGGTTTTGCATTAGCTTGAGTCTTGCATAAAAAAAAAATAGAGCGTAAGGTTAATTCATCGCATTAACAGACTTCTACATATGCACATATATATGTAAAGGAGCAAAGGATCCCATGATATTCGCTCATGGATAATCAATCATACAAATGTACGAATATACGAATACGCACGCTAAGGGGACCTGTCGACCAGTCCGTATGGCCACTTTGAATAGGACCTAGAGTACTTGCGTTCTAACGTAACTAACACTCAAGTGGGGCATTTGTGAGCGAGTAAAATTAATTACCTTATTATTTTCGCTATTATCGGCCAAAAAGTTATTAGTATTTATTATGCTTTTAATAGTGTTTTTTTATTGTGGTAAGATATATATTTTGTTATAAAATTAAATACGATAGTTATTCGTTATAATGGGGGATTCTATCGTAGTCGAAAGATAGAATATACGCGTGGATTGGGAAACAAGATACCGCTTGTTGAGCATTGAGCATGATCGACCGGACCTAGAGGCCGGGTAGATATTTCGACCCCTCTCTCCCTCTCATCTATTATAAATACATGTCTTCGCCATTTATGGTAAGCATATTCATATCCATATTAGTTGAGCTTTCAAGTAAGTCTTATCCTTTACCTCGACGTTCGATCGACAACTATTCTTTTGACTTAGGCATCGGAGGTGGATCAGGAGGACCCCGCCCCTATGTCCATTATTTTACAAGAGGTTGAAGAGGAGTTTGGAATAGAAGTTGAAGAGGTGAATCATATATAAGAGCATTCGATCAGTGCATTGAAG
Organism: Fallopia convolvulus; assembly: GCA_964016875.1. Taxonomy (NCBI): domain Eukaryota; kingdom Viridiplantae; phylum Streptophyta; class Magnoliopsida; order Caryophyllales; family Polygonaceae; genus Fallopia; species Fallopia convolvulus. Next base: position 7,008,462 of record OZ024729.1, read on the forward strand.
GCAAATTTTTGTACACTAACACCACCCATTTAATTTTCGTTAGGGATATATTGAAATTTCATTAAATTGCTCAAAAGGACTAGTGTAACACTAACAAGATATGTAATCTAGGTGACATTTGTCCAGCTCGATATATTTAACCGACAATTTGACACAATTTAAGTGAAATGAGTGGTTTTATAAAGTTTGTAATGCGTAATCCTTACTAGAGAGAGACGAGAGTATGACGAGGTTGGTGAGCAAAATGTTAGTACCACGACCACTTGGATATATAGAAGACAAAACCTTGATTGAAACGGCTTGAAAGTGTAAGCATATAGGTTAGATTTAGTGGGCATATTATATCAAGATGCAAGGGTTAGGGGTCAAATAAAGAGGCTCTAAGTGGGGTTCTACTAGCTAATCCACATATTTTGATCGAGCTTTGATGATGGTGGTTCAAACTTCAAAGATTGATTTTAATTGTGTTTGGTGTACGTGAAGATTTCTACCTTTTTCTCTTTTGAAGATTTTGTTGTATCCCACCTTTATTAATTATGACAATTAATCTACAACAAAGAAAGAAAGAGAATGGTTTTTTTGGGGGCAAATGATTCACTTGTAGGACTAAAGTAGTGACCTAATATATAAATCAACAATCAAATCCAACCACATTATACCATAGAGTCAAAGAATTAACATATAATAATGCAAGCAAATTCAAAATACAACTACTTAACGTTGAAGGTTACACTAATATTTAATTCAAAAAAAATATAGATAGTCCATGAGATTTGGGTCATTTGACCCATTTGTTACAAAAAGGTCCTACAAATTAATTATTTACAAAGATTATTGATTGCTAATCAATGAGATTGGGCATGTTATCTCGTTCATTTCAAAGCTCGATCATAATCACCTCATGCTCATAGGTTTATTATAATGCTAATTTTAACATGGACCAGTGTTTGATAATTGTAGTTAAGGTCTTTATTAGGTGTTAATGTAAATTACTATTCCTTTTCTAAAGGGCGCCATTTTTCCTTGTTTGGACGACCTACCACTTTGAAATCTGTTTTAACTTTAGAGTCTTTGAACAAGTACAATATAACGAGCTAGTTTAAGATCAATAAAATCATTTTTTTTAAAATAAAACAACTTTCAAAGGTGAATCAACAATCAAAGGAAAAGAATAGTATTCATAAAATAAATGAATATTATACAACTCTTAGCCCATGTTTATTTATGATACTCAAGTATTCATAAAATATCTATTTTTCAAATTTATCTTTCTTTTACACTATATATAAACATCGATCATATCTAATTTCTATCATTTTATCAATGATTTTGGAGTAGTCCAAAAAGTTTTTTTTTTTTTTTTAAAATGGCCGGGTTAAAGCACAAATAACATTTTAAAATAATTAAATTAATATGCCACGTGGAATTGGACAAAAAATATTTTATTATAGAATTTTCTAAAATTAATAGCCTTTTTAAATAATTAAATTAATATGCCACGTGGAATTGAATCAAAATATGCTTTGGAAGCATCAATATTAATATTAGCTTTGGTAGTGTGAATCATTGATATTTCATTGATTTTCAATATTTTATTATAGAATTTTCTAAAATCTCACCTTTTTATTGTAACAAATATAGCTACTCCGGTTTAGTTACGGACGATTTTCAGTTGTACCGTAATTTTTGTGTCGGGTTAAAATTTAGGTATTATTTGGTACGGTCCAGATAATGTGTTCTCATTAGCATATTAATAAACTTATTGGAAATTATTTCAATATTATATCCTAAATTGAAATAGGTGAACCTTTTTAAAAAAAATTAAAATCAACAAATAATTTTCATACTTGTTAAAGTTGGTAATTTTATTGTGTGCCTAGACATATATTAAAACGATTTTTCTAACCTTGGTCCGCATGACATAGGTTAAGAACTTTAAAATGGAAATATTTTTGTTAAAGTATATTAATTTAGGTTTAATTTATTTTTCAAATAGGGTTTATTAATTTTGTTTTAGGGTTTTACTTTCTAACAATAGAATGCTTAACCTTAGGGCATAGGTTACAAAAACCGATATTAAAAAAATACTATTTGGTAATATAAAACTAGACATATAGAATATACTAGTATGTAGAGGTTGATTCTGGTAGAAATAGTTGTTAAAATAAAAACTGAAAACAAATCTGGGACGTTAGATCTATGAGATGGACGAACAAGATCAAAATGGGTACATTTAAAAAATCAGACACGCGCGTCCCAAGGATTCATTTTTAATGGCAATTTTATAAATATGTTAAAAAGCTCTAATTTATCTCAAAAATAACCCCAATGTCCCTTCTCCTTCCTCCATTCAAACTCCCAAACGTGTAAAACCTAGAATATCTTCCTAAAAGCTTCAAACCTCCATTGAAGACAAAAATCTCAGCCTAAAATCCCTATTGAAGACACAATCACCCTAACAACTTCAAATCCTCATTGAAAACAACAAATTCCTTGCTTGGGTGCATACAATTCTTTCATGAATCACACAAATTCGTTCAAGGTATGAAGTAGTTTTTTTTCAATAGATCTCTCTCTATCTCTCATGCCATGTACAAAGATGAAGACCAATCTATCAATGAAGCATTTGAAGAAGGTAATTTCTTAATCTCTCTTTTGAGAATTTGTATGGTGCATAGCCTTGTTGAAAAAGATGAAACTTGGGGATTTTGGTTGATTTTTCTTTCGAATTTCTAGGACAAATTAACTAAAGTTCAACTTTTTGGAGGAATGAGGTTTCTTGGTTCAAAATATGATTCATACAATGTTTAGTAGATTGTAGACGGCAAGGTTCATGTATTACATTGTAATGTTCATATATAATTATATAAGGTTCATATTATGCCAGTTGAATGAAAATCATGTTTTTGCATTTGTTGCCCCCTTGATACTACTTTTTTGGTGTTTTTCTTTGCTAATTGCTATTGGATTTTTGCTAGCCACTACTGATTTTGGTTGTTGATATGTAATGGTTGCTAGTTTCTTCCCATTGGTAAGGAAGTTTACTTGGCTCAATACAAAATGATAGGGTTCATGTGTCACATGTCCAAATATCTGATTTTGTCCTAGCCTATTAGCTCAAATGGTAGAGCAATGTGTTTGTACACATGAATGTGGGTTCGAATCACTCATACGCTTCATATTTTGTGTGTGATGTTTCAAGTCAAAGTTGAGTTATCTTGTATCATGTCCAAGTTTATATATATTACCTTAACGTTCACATATCGACTTTGTATGTTCACACATTGACCATATATGCTCACATATTTTTGAACAAGGTCTTAATATTTTACAAAATCATTTACTAGCATTCAAGCCTTGAGCTCAATTTCTGAGCCTTGACTTTCATAGTGGCCTCCCTTGCTATATTAATCTCGTTTCAAACTCTCATTAAGAGCATCTCTTAACCTATTTGTTTCCACCCTTTCTATAGTTTAAACACTTAGTATATATTTATGATGTTAAACAACCATTTTTTCATGTTCATAAATATATATTACTTTTGTATTCACAGGTTGAATGTGTATGTTTGTTTATTACGACTAAGGTTAAGATCTTTATAAGACAATTCATTCATGTTCATGTATATTTCTTTAACGTTCACATATTCATTGTGTATGTTCACATATTGATTATGTATGTGCACATTTTTTCAAAGAAGGTCATTATGTTTTACGAAGTCATGTACTAGCCAGCATCCAAGCCTTAAGTTGTAATTTCCCAATCTTGGCTTTCATAGTGGGTATCCCTTGATACATTAACCTAGTTCACAGTCTCATTGAGAACGTTTCTCTTAACTTCAGTGATTTCCTCTCTCAACTTGTCACTCTTACGTCCAAGTCAAGTCAATGCTCTTATACTAAAACACCAGCAAACTTCTGAAAGTCATCGCAAGTCGATTGTAAATTAGGAAACGAAGCATCATCAGCCAAACAATAAAACATTTATTGCAACAACAACTAATTATACTCCAAATAATAAAATAGAGCATCAAAAACTTCTATCCATATGTTTCTAATTCTCAACCTCCTTGATTCTTATACTCTAAACAATAAAACATTTGATTCAATGATAATTGACAGCCATACAACAAAAAACATGCTTCATTGACACACACACACACACAAAAAAAAAAAAAAAAAACGCAACACCTTTATTGCAATAACAAATAATTAGCTTAATTACTCCATCAATCATACAAGCATTGGACAAATTTCTACTCACATTTACTGATATTGATAACAACTAGCAATGACAAGTTCACAAAGTAATACTGTAAGGTTCACACAAAACCTCACGATGTTCATACAAATCATAGTAAGTTCATGTAAAATCCAATTCATTTCAGAAGCAGCTATCATCACTTGGGAATTTCATCGAATAGGTTATGTGCATTTCTAAACTCTTCCATCAAAATACCATAGAAATCGAAACAGTAATTATGAGAGCAACACAAACATCAAATATGCTTGCTAATTGAAAGTGGTAATCGATTCCAACAAAAATACATGCCAAGTTCGAATCTAAAGTTCCAAGGAATCTAAAAATAAGAAAACGGAAATGAACTTCGAAAATAATAAAGCACACACCTGAATTTGAATTCATTGAACATAGAAAACGAATAATCAATGATTTGAGTGATCAACTAACAAGATAAAAGAAAAACATTGGATTGAATCAAGAGAAAAATGGAGTTCGTATTTAGCTGAAGAGAAAAGAATGCAATGGAGAAGATGACTTATGGGATGAAATGACGAGATTGCCCCTTAAGCTTAAAAAGTAGGAGAAATAAACAACGCATCTGAGCCGTCCGTGTTGCAAGATCCAACATCCCTTATGCATTTTCAGTTTTCATGATAAGACAGGTTTTCATTTGATTCAATCTCCTAGTATGTATTCCCGCACCTTGTACGGGTTTTTCTTAAATAAAATATTTTCAAATATATTTATTATTCGATAAAAATAATCATGTAAATGCTGAAATATAAATTTTGAATAAATATTTAAAATCAATAAACTATAAAAGTTGTTTATTTGAAACAATAATATTTTATTACTATTAAGAATTAAATTAATATACAAAACATGATATATTTATAGATATATGAAGAGAGATATGAAATGATATCTTAAATGAATAATTATATTGAGATTTTCTACCCTATTATAACTTAAATAAAATAAATATTCTAGAATTTGTATGATAGCATAAAAAAATATCCTAATGATATTCCTATCTATCATATCCAAAAATAAAAGATTGTTTAATAATGCAATTTTTTATCTTATATTCTAAAAACATGGATAAGAATTTATCATATCCAAAAATAAAATATTATTTTTTAAATAAAAAAGTATAGTGTGGTCCAATCTAAAAGTGACATAGATCGTTTAATAATTTTTTTAACCTCCACTTTAGGTTATAGTTATGATAATAATAGGTGTAATATTCATAAGACGGTTGATAAACATGGGTTCCTCGTCAAGCATTCACGTGAGATTATGATTTATGGTGTACAGTAGTACAGGCTACTAGGTTAACTTTTGGGCTTTGTCCAGTTAGAACCCGACCAAGCCCAAAAACAAATGATTTGTAAAGCCCAAAAAATCGATCAGATTCCTCATCCTTGAAATAGTATCAAACTATCAATTGATGTTATTATATGCCAGAGAATATAATAAAAAATTATATATTTTCCGCATAATTTGGATATCATTTTTTTTGGATATTTACAAATGATCAACCTATATCAATTGTGAGTTACTATGATCGGTTCGGCTAATGTGTGTCCGTGGACACACATTAAAAGTGTTAATTTGGGAAATTATTTAAAAACTATTGCCTAAATTGGAATTAATGAACCCTTTTTAAAAAATCAAAATTAATAAAAAAATCCAGATTTACCAAAATTAGAATTCTTATTGTGTGCCCATGGGCACACATTAGAAAAATCCTACTATGATTTGTATTGAATTTTAATTAAGGTACCCTCTTCAGTCTTCACACATTAGTTTTTTAATGGTGTTTGTCATTATCAAAACTGGAGAGTGTAATTGCTGTTCCAATGTTATACAACGTGAGTTCTCAATACTATTCCAACAATTTTTCTTTCAAATGATAACAAAGCTATTTAAAAAAGAGAAATATTTCAATGCGCGTGACAAATAATTGAATGTATCAAAATTCCTTAAGAATTCCATATTTTCATGCTAGAATTTTTTCTTCAATTAAAATTTCTAATAATTGAAGTTTGGTTCAAATTAAAAATTCTTATCTTGAAAAATGAAAATAAATGCACTTTTTCTATTTTATAGTGTACTTTTCCTACTTTGGAGTGCACTTTTTCGCATTTGCACTTTTTGTACTTTGTAGTGCACTTTTCGTACTTTGTAGTGTATTTTTCATTTTTCAGCATAGGGTTTTTTTTAATTTGAACCAAACTCCTAATGATTATTAGTGCATAATAAATTAATGCATGCATTTAAAAAGTATTTGTTGTATCCACCTTGCAACATTTATAGTGCTAGTAATAAAATGTCATCAATTAGAGTATTGCAATTTATTCATTTACACCTTTATTTTTTGGTAGAAATTCATTTACACCTTATTAATTGAATCATTATACAGCTACAACCAGACTTTCCCATACACGAACCATCAATCTTTTCTAGCAACAGAAACAATACGTAGTATTAATCAACATCGTCAATGTTGACTTTCTTATGATATAATGTATGATATATGTTGCTTCCTTAGACAATTTGAAGTTTTTCTCCTCATACATAACCTTAACATCACATTTCGCCATTTAAAAGGGATCCATTATCGATCATCTTCAACTCAACAACAATAACAACAACAAAATGACTCACAACTATCAAAACATCTTCGTTCTTCTTGCAACCATGGCCCTTCTGCTCTCCGTTTCCGGTTACCCGATATTCTCAATTGTCAAATATCACGTTTCCATGAGCAATGACTTTCCAGTTGAAACCTTAATCGTCAATTGCAAAAAATCCTTCCGCGACAAGGACAAGGCCATCGAAAGCACTGATGTCAGCAACGACGTCGCCTTTGTGATCCAAGCCCAAAGGAGCTCCGAATGGGGTTTTTATACTCATTTGTTCCAGGCAATTGAGTACAATTGCGAAGTACAATGGGGAGAACGACGAGGGTATTGTAATTTCCAAGCCTTCTTAGATGACCAGAAATTTGTGGATTATTTGTGTGGGGGGAGGCATTGTAATTGGAAGTATAACGCGACGGGTGTGTTCTTATACCATTTGCAATTACAGGATTACCGTTTTATGCATCCATGGACCTCCATAGCTTCTTAGTTACAAATTTGGCTAAGTGCTAGGGAGTTTATCCTTTGGGAGAACAAAAATAAGAGCAAAGGTTTATTAGGGCTTGCGTTTGAACAATATCCTTTACAACTAATGTCTTCTCCATAATTTTAACAAAAAAAATGTTTTCTCTATATTAAAGATTGTCGTTTTAGACTTTACCATAGGCTGTATTGGGGGCAGGATGAGCGATAGAGCCAACAGCCACGTCGAGAGTCTTGGCTGGAACATGACTAGCAAGACGGAACAAGTCAAGTTCGAAGGCCTCCAAAGCAGTTTTGACACCCCGAAGCAGCGATGAGAAGGTTTCCTAGCTCTTGTTGTTCGCAACGTCATGGGAAGCAGCGAGGAGAAGGTTTCCTAAGCTCTGGTGGTTCGCAACGTCATGGGTTTCGATCAATGGTGTCTTAGGGGTATAGTTGTCACTGGGTCAGATCAAGGATTGTCCGAAAGTGGGGCGAACTTTGAATCTAACAATATTTTAATATAACATACAAAAGTTAGCCTCAAACAAATCAAGCTAGTTTGACATAAAAAATAATGAACATACGCGCATCAAGCTACATGTGATTTTCCGTCTCGATCCAATGGAAATTCACCATTCTTCATTGTGTCGAGTCGGTCTCCACTTGCCAATTACTTTACTAGATATATAGTTCAGAAATTGGGATTTAGAAACCCTAAAATTTAGACTAAAAGTCAAATTTTCATTAAAAAATATTTTCGTCACTCGCTCTGCCACGGACATTAAATCTCCCATGAAAGCCCTTACTCCTCCGAACGGATGTGGGGGCGACCGCCCCGCCCGTCCCACCTAGATCCGCCCATGTTTGTCGGTAGTCATGATCAGAAAATTAATCTGAAGAACATGTTTTGTTTAAGGATTGGAACAAACTGATACCATATACGGTACCATAATATTTATGTGAAAATATTTTTCAATGTTCAACCGTTTCTTCATCACCAAATATGGCTAAAAGGTCTACAAGTAAAAGAAGAGGAAAAAGGAAACAAAAAAAGTATGTCAGATGATCATTAACTCTAGCTAATGAATCACGTATCAAAGAAACATTACCTATGTTGCCTTCGTCATTTGGCTTTCATTCTAGACATTAAAGTTACACACTTTTTCATAGAGGACTTTATTCAAGGAGAAACTCAAATACACATATAGAAATTTGCAAGACTATGGGCAGTAATTAACATGGGATAAACTAAGCCCAAGAATCCAACCTCTAAATGAAAAGTTAAGATCAGAAATACCGAAGAATAAATCTCCTACACCTTTCCACACCTAAAATACCACTGTTAATTAAGGGTGCGTTCGAGTAATCTTTGCTGATAAGTTACTGATAAGTCGATGGTACGGTGTTGATAAGTTACTGATAAGTCGATTGTGCTGATAAGTTCCGATGCTGATAAGTCGATGCTTGTTTCTGAGATAAACAAGTGGTGTTCGGTTAGAGGGTTTGCTAATTTAATTTTTAAAAGATAATTAAGGAATTTTCTCAAACGCATTCCATGAAACACCCTAAGTGCATCATTATAACAATACCAATTTGAAACAATATGAAGCTATCATCAAACCTAGAGCTTTAAGAATGGTACCATGATTTCGTAAATTCTTCACCAGCCTAACATCCTTTGTTGAGATTGACGAAGAAGACTCCTGCTCTGATACAGAATTTCTGTATCCGAGATCAATTTTGATAGAAAATGAGATTAATGTTCTTGAAACACCAACTACTCATATTATTCAAGAGAAAAAAAAAGAGATTTACAAGAGGAATGCAATGAATCTTACATCTCTCTCTCTCTCTCTCTCTTTCTCTCTCTCTCTCTCTCTCTTACCTTCTTATTATGTTTCCCCCCGTAATAACCAACTAACTTCTTTACATTTTTTAACCCTATAATTACAGATTTTACTTTTTTTTACCAACTTTCCAAAAACAATACAACTATGGACAACTACCATTCCCTACATCAGATCCTTCCCACCCAAACAACCTTGACCTCAAGGTTGAAAATCTGGATACTTCTTCATCAGGTCATAAAAGTACTCCCACATGGCTTCTTCAATTGGCTTATTAACCCATTTAACCAATACACTAGTAGCAACACGCCCTTGCCTGTTTACCATTTTCCTCTCCAGAATTTGTTCAAGTTGCTTGACATGGATATCTGGCATAACAGAAGGTAAAGTTGTAGAGCTAACAACATCTCCAATGTGTTTCTTCAACCGCGACACATGGAACACTGGATGGATCTTAGAACTGTTTGGAAATTCCAGTTTATATGCAACCTTTCCACATTTATCCATGACCCTGTAAGGGCCAAAATACATAGGAGCCAGTTTATCAGTCGTCCTAAGTACCACACTCTGTTGTCTGTAAGGCTGAAGCTTTATATACACAAAATCTCCCACTTCAAAAGCGCTATCACTTCTATGCTTGTTTGCCAACTATTCCATCCTATGATGAGCTCGGGTAAGATGGAATTTAAGCAATTGAATCATGTCCTCCCTATCTTGCAAATTCTTAGCAACCACATCAACTTTAGACTCACCCGACAAGTATGGGAAATGTAGTGGAGGAGGTTGACCATATACTACTTCATAAGGAGTTAATTGAGTAGAAGTATATGTAGTGTTATACCAATACTCAGCTAAAGGCAATCACTTACTCCACAAATAAGGTTTATCACTACACATGCATCTCAGATAGGTTTCAAGACATATATTAACCACTTCAGTTTGAACATCACTTTGAGGATGGTAAGCTGATGAGACATTGAGAGCAGTTCCCTGAAGAGTAAACATCTCCCTCCAAAACTCACTCATAAAAACTGCATCTCTATTACTGGTTATAGAAGAAGGAAATCCATGCAACTTGAAAACATTATCTAAGAAACTCTGAGCCACAGTCAAAGTTGAATAGGGGTGTGAAAGAGCCATGAAATGAGCAACTTTACTCATCCTATCAACCACTACTAATATGACAGATTTTCCAAATGACAATGGCAAACCATCAATGAAATCCATGGATATGTCAGACCAAATATCATTAGGAATTGGTAAAGGATTTAACAAACCTGGATAAGCTACAACATCATACTTGCTTCTTTGACAAACAACACAGCTCCTGATAAATTGTTGAATATCTATAGCTAAACCCTTCCATTAAAACAACCCTTTGACTCTTTGAACAGTCACATATCTTCCCGAATGCCCACTAACACCTGAGCTATGCAACCAATTCAATATCTTGTCTTTAAGCTTCACATTATCACCTATGACCAACTTACTTTTCCTCCTTAATTGATCATGAAGCCAAGTGTAATGTTTCTTACCATTTGCCTTCTTTTTGAGGTCCTGAATGAGTTGTTTCAGTTTAACATCTGTCTCATAACAACCTTGAATTTCTTTAAGCAAATCAGATTCCAAATAGTCATGACCATATGCAAAACCTCATATCCTTCCACCCTGCTCAAAGCATCTGCCATCAAGTTTTCTTTCCCTTGCTTGTACTGTATTTCATAGTCGAACACAAGCAATTTTGGCAACCACTGTTGCTGTATAGGTGTGCTCAATCTCTGTTCTAGCAAGTACTTCAAACTCCTTTGATTAGTTATTATGATAAAGTGTGCATTTAACAAATAATGCCTCCACTTTTGCAAAGCAAAAACCACAACCAACGACTCTTTCTCATAAATTGAGAGATGTAATTGCCTACCTTTAAGGCGTCGACTTATAAAAGCTAATGGATGGCCCATCTGCATTAGTACAACACCAATTCCATAGCAACAAGCATCAGTTTCCACAATAAAATTCTTCGAGAAATCTGGAAGAGCCAACACAGGTGCATTGCACAAAGCATGTTTCAAATCTTAAAAAGCTACAGTCGCCTCCTCTGACCATTGAAACCCATCCTTTTTCAACAACAATGTTAAGGGCCTGCAATGACTCCATAATTATGTACAAACCTTCTATAGTAACCAGCTGCTTCAAATTCTTTGGTGTAGGCCATTAAGAGACTGCCAAAATTTTCTGTGGATCAGTAGAAACACCCCCAGGAGAGATATAATGACCAAGATACTCCACCCTGTCCACTGCAAAAGCACACTTGCTTCTTTTTGCAAATAACTTGTTAATTCTCATCAATCTGAACACTTTTGAAAGATGATAAATGTGTTTGATAACATGTGTTTATTACACCTTTTGACTTGATTAATCCCCACTTTTGTGCATAAAACATACAATTGCATGATCATTTTAGCATGATTATGGTTGTTTGTTTGGATATTTGCTCTCGTTTGCTTTTGGTTGGTAGGTGCAAGAATTTGGATTCTTCTAGGATCAAATGGACTTCAATTCAAGCAAAGAAGAACCCAAGGGATTCAACTTGAAGATTTAATGGAGAAGAATGAGTTACACAAGCCATACAAGCTAAGGAAGCACTCAAATCCAATCAAAAGTTGTCAAGATGTCTTCCCAAGATATTGCATGAGGTGCTTGTGCCACTCGGCATGCCCATGCCATGAGCCAAATGCCTAATCTCAATATTCAGTTTTTGGCATGGCATACTCGTGCCAAACGGCATGGGCATGCAGTTTTCAGCACATCTTCTTTCTAGGGTTGTATCTCTCCCACCTTTTTGGTGGCTCATATAAATAGTTCTTGTAGAGACTTTTACAAGACTCATGCCTCATTTTATCTCATCTTTCTAGGGTTTTAGAAGACTTTCTACCTTCCATTTTTCATTCCCAAAATCTCTCTTAGATTTAAGTTTCCTTTTTCTAGATTTTAGCTAGTTTAGTAGTAGATCTAGTTTAAAAACCCATTTTGGGGGTTTGTTTGAGCTCTCTTGTACTTGGAGAAATTTGAAGAGAAACTCAACCCCAACTTGTTTTCCATGGATGAATGAAGAATCAAAACTTGATTTGAATGATAAGTGTCTCTTATCCATTTATCTTATTTCTTGTTTTTCCCTTCATTATTTCCATGTGTGTGATTGTTGGATTGATTTCTTATGCCATGTTTTTTCCATTTATGAGTGAGTAGTTCCTTGTGTTGGGATTGGGGGTAGCCCAATGGTGATTATGTGATGTATTGGTGAAGATTTCTCTTTGGTTGAATGAGTTTTGGTTTACTACTCAATTCTTGCACACCAAGTGTTTGTGAAAATGCCTAGCTAGTATTTTCTCGTATTTTGGATGTTAAGTATGCATTGAAAGATGATATTTGACATTGGACCTTCAAGAATTGAGCTAGGAATTTTAGGACCACGAAAGTAGGCCTGATTTCCTAGTGGTTATTTATAATTGTCATTGTGTTTAATGTACTTAATCTAGGATTAATTACCACGAAATTAGGAATTTTAAGCTAGATTAGAGTAGTTTTCCCTTGCCTTGAAAGAGGATTGGAGATATTTTAGGAAAATTGACCATGGTAGACCATTGCTTGCAAACCTTAGAGAGATTTTTGCTTGACATTGTGTAGTTCCATTGTGGTGAACCCAATCCTAGCCTCCCATCATTCAAACAACCAAAAACCCTTTTCTAGTCTTTCCTAGTTTTATATTTTGTTCTTGTGTTTGCTTTTATTATAAAAATTCCAAATCTTAATCAATTGTTTGTGGTCTAGATTACTAGTTTGTGTGAAATTTGTGATCAACGAGTGCTCCCTTGAATTCGATATCTTTTATATTACTTCGATAGTACCGTGCACTTGCGGGCCTATCAGTGTTCCTCTAATGAAGAGCTATAGATCAAGATATCCTCAAAGAATATGAGAACAAATTTCCTCAAAAATTCTTGAAGAACTGAGTTCCTTAAGTTCTGGAACGTGGTTGGTGCATTGGTGAGGCCAAAAGGCATAACCAAGTATTCAAAATGCCCACTATGAGTCTTGAATGTTGTCTTGTGAACATCCTTAGGGCACATTCGAACTTGATGATATTCATCCCTAAGGTCAATTTTAGAATAAACTTTTGACCCTCCTAATTCATCCATCAAATCCTCAATTAAAGGAACAAGGAATCTATCTTTAACTGTCATGTTGTTAAGATCCCTATAATCAACACATAACCTCCATGTGCCATCTTTCTTTTTTACAAGAACTATTGGTGATGCATAAGAACTAGATCTGGACTGTATAATACCTGACTGAAGCATATTCCTTCACAATTTTCTCAATTTCATTCTTCTGTTGCATAACATATCTGTATGGCCTCTAATTTACTAGATTAGAACTCTCCAATAAAGGAATCCTATGATCATGCTTACCCCTAAATGGTGGTAATTGATCTGGTTCCTGAAAGATATCAGCAAATTCAGATACTAGCTGTTCAATCTGTTGTGGTAACTTGTCAGTTTCAACCTTTCCATCAATAGCACACACAGATGCTTCCTCTAAAACCTCCTTAATACAGACCATAGCTAACTGGACCTCATGGCCTAAAATTTCGTTAAGCTGTTTAGCTTTGAGCTCTCGAACTAACCCTTGATTAATCCCTTCAACCACCAACTTCCTTCCAGCTACCTTAAACTCCATAATAAGTTTCTTGAAGTCCCACATTACTGGACCAAGAATCTCTAACCACTGTATTCCAAGTGCCATATCACAACAACCTAAAGGAATGACCATGAGATCAGCCTGAAAAGGTACTTTCTGAAATTCCCATTTGAACCCCTCCATTTTTGCAGACACATCCAAAGTACTACCATCTTCAACTGCAACTTTTGTGACCCCTGAAGGACTCAATTTATACCCTAACTTCTCAGCAACCACCTTATCAATGAAGTTGTGTGTACTCCTTGAATCAATCAAGATGAACAAGTACTTTTTCCCACTCATATCCCTTACTCTCATAGTCTTATAACTTGACAACCCTACGATAGCATTAACAGATATCTGAGCAGCCTCTTCTTCCTCACAAACAACTTCCCCTTCTTCTGCCTCAAAATCTTCCTCTAATTCCATCATAAACAACTGCCCTTTCTTATGCTTAGCATAATGTCCTGGTGTATAAGGCTCATCACAGAAGTAACATAAACCTTTAGCCCTCCTATCATTCATTTCTTCGGTGGTCAAAAACTTCCTGGTAACCCCCTTGTTTTCCCCATTTTTCTGAGTGTCAACATATTTGGGCACCATTGACAGCTTCTGAACTGGACTGAATTCCTTCTTGCCAAAGGAATTAAACTTTGATCCCACATCATTCTTAGAATCCACCCCCTTCCCGGATGAATTAGCTTTCGGGTGAGCAGACTCATGCAACTTTGCTAATGTTAAACAATGCCTCACAGTACTAGGTTGGAACATACGAACATGCATTTGAGTATCATGACGCAACCCTGCTAAGTAAGCACTCACAAGATACTCTTCATACAACAACACTCTTGTTCTGATCATCTCAAACCTACTATGATAATCCATGATTCCATCTTCCTCCCTTAAATTGTTTAATTCAGCTATTAGATCATCAATCACCTCACGAAATCGTTCAAGCAACAATTTCTTATACAGTGCCCAGTCAAGAATCATACCTCGAAGTTCTTCAGGTTGAACAACCGACTGATGCCACCTTGCAACCTGATCATCTAGATGAATAGCTGCAATATTGACTTTGATTTCCTCTGACGTTCTATCAATCAAGAAAAATCTGCTCACATTTAAACCATTCCTTAACCATATCTCCATTAAACCTTGGGAAATCCAATTTTGGTAATCTTGTAATGCCGGAGTACCCTCCATAGCTAGGGTTTCCACCAAAATTTCCTGATCGACCTCCTCCCCCTTCTTGAAACTGGAATTGCGATCCTGGAACTTGAGAATTCAACACCATTGGTGAAGATCTCGGAATTTCAGTAGCTTGTACTGGCGAAGCCACTCGATCTCTTGCTAATTGCAATGACGAAGGTCCTCCCAGCAACGACAAACGACGAATTGCCTTAAACATCTCACCGATTTTTGCGTCCAACTTTTCATCAATCTTGGATAGCTTCCCTTCAATTTCATCAACTCTGGACAATTTTTCCATTTACTTGCTCTCCAATAGTTGACATTCTCGAGTTGACAATTTCTTCTACTTCCTTCATCGCAGCTTCCCTGAGAATTGCCTGTGCTCGTGTTTCCATTTCCATCACTAAATTGTCGAGGATGATAGCTCAAATACCAATTTGATACATAATTTATGTATCCGAGATCAAGTTTGGTAGAAAATGAGATTAATGTTGTTGAAACACCAACTACTCATATTATTCAAGAGAAAAAAATGAGATTTACAACAGGAATGCAATGAATCTTACATCTCTCTCTCGCCTTCTTATTCTGTTTTCCCCCATAACAACCAACTAACTTCTTTACATTTTTTAACCCCACAATTACAAATTTTACATTTTTTGACCCAACTTTCCAAAAACAATACAATTATGGACAACTACCATTCCCTACATCATGCTCCAACAACAAAAAAAACAAAAAGCAATTAAGAAACAATGTAAAACCTCAAAAGAAAGTGACAAAACCCTAGAATTCATATAATTGAAGTAGAAGAACGTATAGAATTGGGATGAACTAATGAATATTATTGATCATAAGATCTCTTTAAATAGAGAATACAAAATATTTGTATGTCTTGTATGCCAAACAATATCTAGGGTTTCCTAATAACTAATATAGACTAGAAAGATAAAAGAAAACAAATATAAACTATATTAAAATACAAATATATGATAATAATAATATCTCTAACAGAACTGGACAAAGACAACTCGAATTCAAAAGACCAACACCAAAAGACACACATAGCCCTAAACGAAGCAACAAAGGTCCCAGAGCTAAAATCAACAAAGGGAAAACAAGAATCAAGAAAATAAAACACTCCACAAACATGGTAAATCAATCAACAATTTTATTTTTATGCATGAATTATACAAGAGTACAATGCACTATATTGAAATGGATATTCTGAATTGATAAAATAATAATAACAATTATCTTTTTAAGTTATTTTACATGAAAAGGTACTTTTATTTATTTTACTATCCTTTTTTAAATAAGATTTTTATTATGGTAAGATCTTATCTTCTTAATATTGATAGAATATCCGCGTGGATTGTGGAGTAAGATATCGCTTGCTTGGGTGACAAGAAATCTCGACCGGTCCTAGGGGAGGATTTTCGGCCTCCTACTCCCTTTCTTCGATTATAAAATAAATGTTATTGGTTGAAGATTTTCTATTGAAAATCCCATGACTTTTAAATTTCATGAATTTTTCAATTCCTCCATTTCATAGAACCTAATTACCTTAGGAAAAATAGGTCAGATTTTTTTACTCCATAATTTTTATAAAATAAAATTTTAACCAAATATATTTTCTAATTTCCTATAATTTGTAAATTCTAGTAAATTATTTTAATATGAATTAAATTTCTAGGAATTATTCCCTCTACATTTAGCCAAACAAGCACTAATTTTAATTGATATAAGAGCACAATTGAAAATTAAGTTAAATAACAATACTTCACAAAAAAAAAAGCATTAAAATGACAATTTGATGGAGTATCGGTGGTGTAGCTATGTCCATATTTTTCTGCTAGAAGTTTTCCTTCAATTTAAATTTCTAACAATTACGAGTGTATAATAAATAAATGCATGCATTTAAAAAGTAATTATTCTATCCACCTTGGAACATTTAGTGCTAACAATAAAATGTCATCAATTAGAGCTAGTATTGTAATTTATTCATTTACACCTTATTTATAGTATCATTATATAACTATAACCAAACTTTCCCCCATACATGAACAATTAATCTTTCTAGCAACAGAAACAATACGAATTAATGCATGATGTTGCTTCCTTGAACAATTTGAACTCTTTTCTCCTCATAACCTTAACATCACATTTCACCATTTAAAAGGAATTCATTATCGATCTTATTTCAACTCAACATCAACTAACAACAAAAAATGGCGCACAACTATCAAAACATCTTCCTTCTTCTTACAACCATGGTCCTTCTTCTCTTCTCCGTTTCCAGTTACCCATTTTTCTCCGTTGCCGAATTTCACGTTTGCATGATCAACGACTTTCCAATCGAAAACGTAATCGTGTATTGCAAAAAATCCATCCATGGCTACAGGAACAAGGCCATCGTCGAAAGCGCTGACATCAACAGCGACGTTGCCCTTTTGATCCAACCCCAAAAGAGCTCCAACTGGTCGTTTTATAACTATTTCATCAAGCAAGTTGAGTACAATTGCGATGTACAATGGGGAGTACGACGTGGGCATTGTAACTTTCAGGCGTTCTTAGATAACATGAAATTTGTGGATTACAAATGTGGAGGAAGGCATTGTATTTGGAAGTATAACGCAACGGGTGTGTTCTTATATCATATACAATTGCAGGATTACCGTTTTATGTATGAATGGAGCCCCCTAGCTTCTTAGTAACAAATTTTGACTAAGAGCTTGGGAGTTTCTCCTTTGGTAGAACAAAAATAAGAGCAAGATTTGCTAGGGCTTGAGTTTGAACAATATCCTCGATCTACAACTAATGTGTTTTCTCTATTCATTAAAGATTATTATTTTAAGCCTTCGGGCATCTAGTTAAACGGTTAGGTCAGAGGTCCTCGGTTCAACTCTCATGGGCAGTGCCCTCACCAAAAAAGAAAAGATTATTATTTTAAACATTAACATAGAAATTCTAAAACTAATCAATTTTTTAGCACTATAAGAAAAAAAAAGTCCTTCGAGTGACGAAAATAAATGTCGCTTAAACGCTGATTTGCATTGCCCAAAGTCAAGAGTGATAAAACAATTTCGCCATGAAAAGTGTCCTATGAGAAACAAACAATATTTTTCGCAAAATGTTATATTTTTTGTAATGAAATTATTATTTTATCTTCACAACCTTTGGGTCATGAAAAAAGATTTTTATAGAATAAAGGCGGTTTTAAAAGATAAAAATGTTATTTTTTCGCCAAAATAGGTTATGAACAACAAAATAGTTTCTTGAAGATCATCAATGCAATGAAATTCGCCGCCAAGTTGATTTCCTTGAAGTGAACATGTGGTGCAATAACCAAATCCCAAAACTTTGAGCGGACACTAGAATATCTGACATTAACATCTCGACTTCTCACAAAAAACTCCAAACGCCATTAATGGCTTTGATAAGGAAAAGGTCATCGCCATCAATCTCGATCTTCTTAAAGCCCGGACGAAGCGCTATGTTATTTCTATTCCTCATACCAAGGGCTTCCGTCACGATGACTGACTAATCACCACATATAGCATTTGGCAATTATATAGTCTATTTGGTAATCTTATTTTTTTTTTTTTTTGGAGCACACTTCTATATGTGTGCATTAATTTAAGAATATAATGTTGTTAGAAGGAAATAAAATCCGACAAGATTTAACCGAACCGAACACCAAATTTCTCACAAATGATTCCGTTCATTCACAACTCTATTGGTCATTGCTCAGTAAAAGTCAAAAGATTTCATCTAAATCAGTAGTTAAACGCGCTCTGCTACAACTAGCGTTTATTTAGCTAGACCAATTGTTAAACCCGGTTTACATATAACCCTATAACATCAAGAAAGTTGTTGGGTTAGCCCTTTTAAAATACGTGCCAAGGCTTGAACTGAACCCATCTTCTCACTTCTCAGGATTGATGGTATTTAAAGAGTTTCTAAAGGGAGTTGACAATTGTCAAAAACTATTAGAAGACTGAACACATAGAGCTGAAGTGATGTGAACCCCGTTGAAGGATTCACGAAGGATCGATCGTTGGACTCGTAAATGGTCTTCTCACGTGTGTAACCGATAGATTTGAGACGAATTAATGCCTAGACGGGGTTTGAGTGAGAATTGAAAGGACTGAGAAGGTGATCTCTTTTGAGGGAGATCGAAAGAGTATGGGGTGAGATGAGAAATTGGGTGACGCCTTTTAGAAGTAGTTCTGGAGTAATCTCGACAGCATAACGTTAGTTCATTCAAAGCGTAAGAAACAATGAGGGGGCGTGCCTCTTTTATAGAGAAGATGGCACGCCAAACCCTAGCTTTCAACCTAATGGCAAGGGCGGCTCAAGGGGGAGGCACGCACGCGGCCCAAGACGCAAGCCCAAGCCCAAAACTCTAAAAATAGAAATGACATAAGTAGCAATGTTTCGGAATGGAAATAGTTCTAAAAATAGTAAGAATCATAAATGGTCACGGTGGCCTAGTCGCGAGTGTCACGACAAGGTCGTGACAAGGCGTCGGCGCGCCAAGGGCATGTCGCGACACGAGGCGCGGCATGTCTTCGGCGTCGACGGGGCTGGTGCGCACTCGAACCTCGAGTGTCGAGGCCGAGGCGCACCAGAACCTCAAGTTCCCACGCCGGGGTGGCCCGGCGTGGCATGGTGCTCGGCCTGCGAGGCTGGCACGGCACCGAGAGTGAGGTTCTCGGTGCCGCGGTGCGTAGCATCGGCCTGTGGTGCCGGCGCGCCTTCGATGAAGGTGACGCACCGGGTGAGGGGCGCGGCAGTGGTTGCGCCATGGCTCGCGAGAACGCGCGCGACGAGGGACGAAGTGGCTCGGGCTATGGCACTGGTCCTGGCTCGAGTGATGGGTCCGTCGGAGCGCACGGACATGTCTTCCTCTTCTTGGCTCGCCGTCAATGTGGGGCTCACATCACCCTCCCCCCCTTGGGTGGGAAACGTCCCCATTTCCTCGTCATGATACTCGGGATCTATATATGGAGAGAGATTCGAGACATTGAAGGAGGCGGACACGTTGTAATTACCCGGGAGGTCGATGATGTAAGAGTTGTCGTTGATGCGTCGGAGGACCTTGAAGGGACCGTCCCCTCGTGGGTGTAGCTTCGTCTTCCGAGCAGCGGGAAAACGTTCTTTCCGAAGATGGACCCACACCAAATCTCCGGGCTCGAAGATCAAAGCGCGGTGTCCCTTGTTGCGTTGGGCCGCGTATTGATCCGAGCATTTCAGCAGTTGGGCCTTGGTGCGCTCATGTAGGCGTCGGATATGGTCAGCGCGGTTGGCCGCGTCGACATGATCCTCGGGCTTGAAAGGCAAAGGCACCAAGTCCATTGGCGTGTGAGGATTACGCCCATAGACCACCTTGAAGGGTGTCATCTTCGTCGCAGAGTGGTAGGACCTGTTATAAGCAAACTCAACATGGCAAAGTAATTCCTCCCACCGATGTGGGTTTGCCTTGAGCATCGTCCGAAGAAGAGTGCCCAAGGTCCGATTGGTCACCTCAGTCTGACCATCGGTCTGGGGGTGGTAAGCAGTAGAAAACAAGAGTCGTGTCCCTAACTTCCCCCAAAGTGTTCTCCAAAAGTGGCTGCAGAACTTGGTATCCCTATCACTAACGATAGTGCGAGGAATACCATGTAGCTTCACGACATGTTCGAAGAACAAATTAGCGATTTCCACCGCATTGTTTGTCCCCTTACATGCTATGAAGTGGGCCATTTTGGAAAACCGGTCCACGACTACAAAAATGGAATCTTTGCCACGTTTCGATAATGGAAGTCCCGTGATAAAATCCATAGAAAGATCTTCCCACGGAGCATCAGAAATTGGTAGAGGCGTGTAAAGTCCATGTGGTTCGGACCGAGACTTGGCTGTATGACACGGCACACAACTTTGACAGTACTTGTTAACATCTCGAGCCATGTGAGGCCAGAAGAAATGCTCACGAAGTAATGCCAACGTTTTGGCTATGCCAAAGTGGCCTCGGCCATCATGAGCCTCTTGGAGCAACAAGTGTCTCACCGATGATGCCGGAATGCAAAGCTTCCCAGCTCGGTAAAGATACCCATTGTCCAAGAAGAAGGACTCATGGATGCGAGAATGCTCGAGATCCTTAATGATTGAGGAAAAATACGGATCTGAGGCGTATAATTCCTTGATCATCGCAAATCCGAGCAATTTGGAATGAAGCTGGGTTAACAGAATGTACCTTCGTGAGAGAGTGTCGGCGACGACGTTCTCTTTACCCTTTTTATTTGCAATGACGTATGGGAACGTCTCCATGTACTCAACCCAGCGTGCGTGGCGCCTATTCAGATTCGTTTGACTCTTAAGATAAGCCAAGGCCGCGTGATCCGTATGAATTACGAACTCGCTTGGCCATAGATAATGTTGCCACGTCTTAAGGACCCGAATAAGAGCGTATAGCTCTTTATCATAGGTCGGATAGTTAAGGGTAGCCCCAGCTAGCTTCTCGCTAAAATAAGCGATAGGCCTGTGCTCTTGAAGGAGTACGCCGCCAATACCATAGTCGGAAGCGTCGCACTCGATCTCGAAGCGCTTGGAGAAGTCCGGCAATTGCAGGACCGGGGCTCGGCATAAAGCATCTTTCAAGGCCTCGAAGGCGGCCTCGTGATGCGGCATCCACTTTATTGTGGCTGCCTTCTTGGTCAAAGAATGGAGTGGCCCGACGATAGAACTAAAGTCCTTGACAAATCGCCGATAGAAACCAGCTAGCCCCAAAAAAGAACGAACCATAGTCGGGGTCGTTGGGGTTGGCCACTCACGGATGGCTCGGATTTTGTCAGAATCCACTCGTAGGCCATCCTTGGATACGACGAAGCCAAGAAAATTCGTCGTATTCGAGCAAAACACACACTTGTCCAAATTTACATACAACGAATGTTCGCGGAGGCAATCTAACACCTGCCTAAGGTGCCCCGCGTGAGAGTCTAAAGTTCTACTATAAACTAAAATGTCGTCAAAATACACGACGACGAAAAGTCCCAAAAATTTACGCAAAACAAAGTTCATTAGGTGCATAAAAGTAGAGGGAGCGTTAGTGAGGCCGAAGGGCATCACCAACCACTCATAAAGACCATTTTTGGTCTTAAAAGCCGTCTTCCACTCGTCCCCTTCTTGCATCCGAATTTGATGGTAGCCGCTCCTCAAGTCAATCTTGGTAAACAACACGGCACCATGTAACTCGTCTAGCATGTCGTCCAAGCGGGGAATCGGGTGGCGATACTTGATGGTGATTTGGTTGATGGCACGGCAGTCCACGTACATCCTCCAAGAACCATCCTTCTTCGGCACCAAGATAACCGGAACCGCACACGGGCTAAGTGACTCGCGAACATAACCCTTGTCCAAAAGAGATTGGACTTGGCGGTGTAGCTCTTGAGTTTCCTTAGGTGATGCCCTATATGCAGCCCGGTTCGGCAGTGAGGCACCGGGAATGAGATCTATGCGATGCTCGATCCCCCGAATAGGTGGCAACCCGTCGGGGAGCTCGGCAGGCATAATATCCGAGAACTCCTGTAGCAAGGCAGAAATGGAGGGAGGTAATACATGTGTCTTATCAATAGTAATATTAATTAAAGGACACAATAAAAAACAAGTAATACTCCCCTCGACATGTTTGACCACGTCGCGCCGACGACATAGGAAGAGGCGATCTTGCACCGAGCCGAGAAGTGGGGGCTCGGTGTCCTCGCTCGTCCGAGGTGCGCCATGGGCAACATGTGGCTGGCCAACAGGTCCCTGCCAGTGAGGAAGATTGGGACCAGGCGCGCCGCTGGAACCAAGCTGGCTCGAGCCAGCGCCGGAAGGCAACGACGCTGGCGCGATGTGGCGCGCAACCGAAGACGCGTTCGGCGTCCGAGGCTCGTCCCTCACTTTTGCTCGGCGTTTCTGGTTTGAATCATCATGTCCACCAGAATGTTGGGTTTTGGAACCAGGAACGCCGCCAGAATGTTTTTCCATGGCCAAGAGCGCCGTTTGTGGTGGAATTCGGCATAGGCGCGGCCGTGGCTTTTTCCCGAGCGTTTGCTTGTTGCCTTTCAGCTTCATCCTGTAACGCTTCACTCGGAGACATAGGTAAGATGGTCACGCGTTTACCATGGTAATTGAATATGTAAGTGTTCAACCGGCCATCGTAAATCACGTGACGGTCAAACTGCCATGGACGGCCAAGAAGGAGATGTGTGGCGTCCATGTCGGTGACATCAAACAAAACCGAATCTGAATAAACACCAATGGAAAATGAAAGGCTAACCTGTTTCGTGATCCAATGGTCTCCATCGTTTGAAATCCATGCAAGCTTGTACGGTTTTGGATGATCCGATTGAGGCAACTTGAAGTGGTTTACGACTTTTTTGGACAAAAAATTGTCGCAGCTGCCCGAATCAATGATGACGCTAAGGGAGACGTTTTTCACCAAACACCGAGTACGGAAAATGTTTTCCCATTGATCGGTGGGCACGGACTCCCGCAAGCTAAGCGCTCGGCGCGTCACTGGCAACAACTTGTCGACGCCGGCGTCGATGTCCGATGGTGCACAATATGCACCGTCGTCGATTGGGGCGGCATCATCCTCGTCCGACTCAGCCTCGTCTAAGCTCTCGTAAGCCGCGGTTTGAGCCAAAAACAAGACGCGCTTCGTGTTGGGGCAATCCCGTTTCAAGTGCCCTCGACCACCACATAAATAGCACTCGATGTCTCGAGACCGTTGTGGGGGAGGGGCTGTCTTGTCACGGTTTTGGCCAACCGAAGTTCTCTTGGAGTCCGTCGCTGGGGTACCTACCTTGGGTTTAGAATAAGAAGGAGTAGAAAACGATTTAGTACCCAAAGCGGAAGGACTAGGGTTAGAAGATCCATACCTTTGATAAGGGGACGTCTTTGGCCTCTTGAATTGCGTGTAAAGCTCCATGGCCGTGTGTATCAACCGTCCCAAATCCTTAATCGGCAAGACCACCAAACGATATCGGATCCATTGGTGGAGTCCCGCCACAAAGCGAGACCGCAACGCCCCCGGTGAAGCGCTTATGCCCGCCTTGAAGAATAAATCTTCGAGGTAAGCGAAGAACTCCTCCGGAGTCATGGATCCTTGACGTGCGTCTTGGATCAAGATCCGAACCTTCTCCTTGTAGTCGGGTGGGATACATTTCCTCTTCATGATGAAGACAAGTTGATGCCACTCGGTTATGGGGGCTTTACCCTTTCGGGCTCGATCCGATTCGAATCGATTCCACCACATACGAGCGGCACCCTTGAAATGAAGGGTCACCACCTCGACTTTCTCGTGCTCCTCGTAGTGACAATGCTTGAGCACGTGCTCGGTACCCTGCAACCAAGAAATAAACTCATCAGGGTTGTAATTACCAAAAAAATCTTCAAATTTTACCTTAACGTCTCGGCGTGATACATGCACCGGACGTTCATTATCGGCGCGCCGGTTGGCACGCGGAGGCGGTGTGCGTCGGCGTCGGGGGCCTCGGCCATGGCCTCGGCCGGGTCCGTCGCCATCATCGCTAGGCTCGTCTCCTCCATCGCGCCGAGGGAGCCGCTGGTCCTCGCGGTCTTGGTTTTGGCGACGCCGATCCCCATCGCGCCGAGGCCGTTCGCGGTTGTCACGACGCTCTAGCCGATCATACGCCGCGAGGTTCTCGGGCAACTTGGGTCTCGGAATCCAATTCCGATCCCAATCTATCCACTCCTCCGAGTCATGGACCGGAGGGTGGTCAAATTACTCCTCGGAATCCTCCTCGTACTCCGTTATAGAGAACTCGGAATCCGAAATTGGAGTTGTGGGACTTTGATAACCTCGATAATCATTGACATCGAAGTCATCGCGGTCTTTGTAGTGCTTTTTCTTAGGCGTCGGAGTGACCGCCTTTTTCTTTTTCTTGGCGTGTTGACGTCGCCACTCCTCGGAGTCATACTCCTCCTCGGAATGAACGTCAACAACCTCCTCCACATGTTGAGCCTGATTAGTCGGGAGACTTTCCTTCATGGATTCCAACCTTTGGACTCCAATTGGGTTAGTCGCTTCAACCATCGGACCCTTAACCTTCTCTTGCGAAGTAGTCCGCTGAACCGAGACGCCGTGTGGCGTTACGCTCGGCTGCGCGGGCTGCGTGTGGATTGTAACTGCGGGGGGCGCTTGTTGCTGCGTGAGGAACCTCGTAAGGACGCTTTCCAAGTTGGAAAAGCGCGCCTCTAGGGCCGCCAGACCATCGGATGGCACAACTCCGGTTAACGTCGCGCCGGGCGTCCCGAGGAGACCCGGTTGGAGCGTCGGCACGATGGGTGGGTTGTTGTGTTGTTGTTGTGCGAGACCTTGCTGGTTTGAATGCTCATCCCCTTCCATGCTAACGTCTCCGATCTCAAGTATAGACATGAAAAGAGTCAAAAGTTCCCAAAACAAACAAGCAAAAGAAACGCCAAGATATTGTAAGACTCACCACGCAAGTACCCTTAGTTTGCACAAAAAGTACTCGAAGGGTATGAGAGGCTTAGGGTCTCGACTTTGCACAAGTATAGAACAACACAAAAGCACAAACAAGCAAGACAATCAAGCATGCAAGTAAGAAAGGAAAGAGATGACGTCGGCTTTGGAAAGCCTTGGCACGTAAGAGAGGGAGAGAGAAAAGGAAAGGATCTCGGCCTAAGAGGGAAGGCAAGATTATATCTTAACAAATTAGAAACAAAAAGATCATGCAATCAAAGAAGATATGCAAGATAATCAAGAATAGATCACGATAAGAGAGAGAGAGGATTTCCGAAAATTAGGTGAGATACTTGCCTTATTTTGGCTTGTGTATCTCACAAGATCTTGGAAGATCTTTTTTTTTTTTAAACTAATTTGGATAAAGATTGCCTTATTTTGGCTATGCTTTTCCAATAATATCTTTTTTGATTTTTTTTAATATGGGAACTACGAGATCTTTGGAGATTTGATCTCGCAAGATTCTTGCTCAAACTAACAACGACGAGATCGGCCAAGATCGGACCAAATCTCGCACAAACAGAAACAATGGACGACGTGCACAAATCAATCAATTCAAACAAACATGAAGAATGCAAGCAAGTTCGAAATCTTAAGATGATGAACCAACAACAAGTGCAAGTCGGAGAGGAGATGGTATTTTTTATGTGATTTTTTGTTTTTTTTCTTGAATTTTTCGAAACAAAAACGATGGATCTAGTGGATGTTGGTAGAGATGGCGGAAGCTAATGAAAACAATGGTGGTAAAGAAAAAAATTTCGTGCAAAAAACGAGTAAAAGCGAGAGAGAGAGACTTACGCAATCCGAGGCTCTGATGCCAGTTGATGTGAACCCCGTTGAAGGATTCACGAAGGATCGATCGTTGGACTCGTAAATGGTCTTCTCACGTGTGTAACCGATAGATTTGAGACGAATTAACGCCTAGACGGGGTTTGAGTGAGAATTGAAAGGACTGAGAAGGTGATCTCTTTTGAGGGAGATCGGAAGAGTATGGGGTGAGATGAGAAATTGGGTGACGCCTTTTAGAAGTAGTTCTGGAGTAATCTCGATAGCATAACGTTAGTTCATTCAAAGCGTAAGAAACAATGAGGGGGCGTGCCTCTTTTATAGAGAATATGGCACGCCAAACCCTAGCTTTCAACCTAATGGCAAGGACGGCTCAAGGGGGAGGCACGCACGCGGCCCAAGACGCAAGCCCAAGCCCAAAACTCTAAAAATAGAAATGACATAAGTAGCAATGTTTCGGAATGGAAATAGTTCTAAAAATAGTAAGAATCATAAATGGTCACGGTGGCCTAGTCGCGAGTGTCGCGACAAGGTCGTGACAAGGCGTCGGCGCGCCAAGGGCATGTCGCGACACGAGGCGCGGCATGTCTTCGGCGTCGACGGGGCTGGTGCGCACTCGAACCTCGAGTGTCGAGGCCGAGGCGCACCAGAACCTCAAGTTCCCACGCCGGGGTGGCCCGGCGTGGCATGGCGCTCGGCCTGCGAGGCTGGCACGACACCGAGAGTGAGGTTCTCGGTGCCGCGGTGCGTAGCGTCGGCCTGTGGTGCCGGCGCGCCTTCGATGAAGGTGACGCACCGGGTGAGGGGCGCGGCAGTGGCTGCGCCATGGCTCGCGAGAACGCGCGCGACGAGGGACGAAGTGGCTCGGGCTATGGCACTGGTCCTGGCTCGAGTGATGGGTCCGTCGGAGCGTACGGACATGTCTTCCTCTTCTTGGCTCGCCGTCAATGTGGGGCTCACATCATGAAGGAAGATCTCAATCATGATTGTCAATTTGTCATGGAGGAACCTCTGATATCTTTTCCGTTTGCTGTCGGTGGCATGAACTTGCCTCGCCGTTTGGTGGGGGTGGTAATTTTTTTTTACTTGTTTAGGTTTTGGGCTTATATGCTACGTGGCTTTTTAAGCCTGGTGCTTGATAGACTTTTGTACTAGTTGGTTGTGTTGTTATTTTGATAGGTTTGTTCAAGTTTGTGTTTTTGTGCATAGTTTCCACTCCCTTGTGTTGTTTTTGAAAATATATAAGCTTGATTAGTATATTAAGTTATAATGTATTTCCTGTTATTAGTAGTTTATGTATGTAATAGGGTTTGTAAGAAGCCAAACAAAAGTTAAATGGTTGGCGTGTAAGACAGGGAGAATAACAGTCAAGTTAACTACTAAGTTAGTTAGAGACGATTAGTACAGACTTATGTGTGTTATATATATGTAACTCGTGTAAGAAAATAGACTACTGGTTCTGTTGTTTTAAGAAGATCAGTACAAGATTGCAGTATTGTTCATTAAGTGTGTTCATTTGTGTGAGATTCATTGAGTTATTGCCAGAATCAATTGATATTGTCTCTGCAATTGGTATCAGAGTATAAAAGGAGAGATAATAATGTCGAAACAAAAAGGTATAAACACAGATAAAGATGTTGAATTCATGAAAATAAATGGAGGAAAGATCGTGTTTCTTCAATACCCTATATTGATAAAGACCAATTATACTGTGTGGGCGATTAAGATGGAAGTATTCTTCACAGCAAAAGGATTATGGGAAGCCGTGTAACAATTAGTGCATGCATTTAAAAAGTAATTATTTTATCCACCTTGTAACATTTAGTGCTAACAATAAAATGTCATCAATTAGAGTATTGTAATTTATTCATTTACACCTTATTTATAGTATCATTATACAACTATAACCAAACTTTTCCCCCATACATGAACCATTAATTAATCTTTCTAGCAACAGCAACAATACGAATTAATGCATGATGTTGCTTCTTTGAACAATTTGAACTCTTTTCTCCTCATAACCTTAACATCACATTTCTCCATTTGAAAGGGATCCATTATCGATCTTATTTCAACTAAACAACAACAATAACAAAAAATGGCACACAACTATCAAACCATCTTCCTTCTTCTTACAACCATGGTCCTTCTCTCCGTTTCCGGTTACCCATTTTTCTCCGTTGCCAAATTTCACGTGTGCATGATCAACGACTTTCCAATTGAAAACGTAGTTGTCAATTGCAAAAAATCCTACCATGGCTACAGGAACAAGGCCATCATCGAAAGCGCTGACGTCAACAACGACAAGAACAAGGCCACCGTCAAAAGCGCTGACATCAACAATGACGTCGCCTTTACGATCCAAGCCCAAAGGAGCTCCAACTGGTCGTTTTATAACAATTTCGTCGAGATAGTTGAGTACAATTGCGAAGTAGAATGGGGAGTACGACGTGGGCATTGTAACTTTCAGGCGTTCTTAGATAACATGAAATTTGTGGATTACAAGTGTGGGGGAAGACATTGTATTTGGAAGTATAACGTCACGGGTTTGTTCTTATATCATATACAATTGAAGGATTACCGTTTTATGTATGAATGGAGGCCCCTAGCTTCTTAGTTACAAATTTGGCTAAGTGCTAGGGAGTTTCTCCTTTGGTACAACAAAAATAAGAGCAAGATTTATTAGAGCTTGAGTTTGAACAATATTCCCGATCTACAACTAATGTGTTTTCTCTATTCATTAAAGATTATTATTTTAAACTTTTAACATAGAAATTCTAAAACTAATGATTTTTTTTAGCATTATAAGAAAAAAAGAGTCCTTCGAGTGACGAAAATAATTGACGCTTAAACGCTAATTTTCATTGCCCAAAGTCAAGTGTGATAAAACAATTTCGCCATGAAAAATGTCCTATGAGAAAGAAACAATATTTTTGGCACAACATTATATTTTTTGTGATGAAGTTATTATTTTGTTTTCACATCCTTTGGGCCATGAAAAAAGATTTTTATAGAATAAAGGCGGTTTTAAACGATAAAAAAGTTATGTTTTCCCAAAATAGCTAGGTTATGCACAACAAAATAGTTTCTTGAAGATCATCAATGCAATAAAATTGGCCGCCAATTTGATTTCCTTAAAGTGAACATGTGATGCAATCACCTAATCCCAAAGCTATGAACGGACACTTAAATATCCGACATTAACATCTCTAACTTCTCACAAATAACTCCAAACACCATTAATGATTTTAATAAGTGTTGGATATTGGTACCATGGGAACAATATCGATCGTCTCTTGTGTTTTGATAATGACAAACTCCAAGAGATTTGATGAATTGTATGTTTCCATAGTAATTTCAGGTAATACAGGTCAAATGAGAAGTATGGAAGCAAGAATGAGTTGATGCTGATGTGAGGGAACACCGTCTGTTCCAAAGGGAACAACAGTGCCAGCAGCGTCTGCGCTTGGAAAGATTCTAAATAAGGAAAGCGCGTCCTTTCAACTTTGGAAGATTTGATTCTTGAAGATTTGACAACTTGAATAGTTGGTTATTAGAAGATAATGTCTAAAGATAAAATCGGAATCATATCTCACCAAATTGGGAGTAGCTTGTGATGCAAGGAGAAGATTTCTAGGTTAAGGAAAGATCTCATGGAATATTATATTGTTTAAATCAGTTTGTAGAAGATATTTTGAATGGAAAAATATTATTTCGTGGTAAAGAAATAATATTATTGATGGTGCGCAAAATAACCGCTAAATAATCAAGGGGTGATTAGTAAATATAAGAAAAGAAACAACTCGTTGCGTTGTATGTACGCGTCTAAAAATAACATATGCGTACGAGGTGGCAGATAGTCTAAGTTGCATGGCCAAGTTTATTAACAAATGCAAGAATGCATCTCATATGTAAGTGGGAGCACAAGTGTGCTTGGCCCACAATTCACGTACCAAATTCACAAGGCTGAATTTTGAAATGCATGCAATTTAATGCATGCAAAAATCCACGCGGGCCATCAAATGTTTATACGCTAATAGGTTGTGAAACAATCTGGTGCTTATATATGTGAGCCGTCCCACATCGACCAAACTCAAAACAGGCAAGCAACAAAACATTATATATAGCAAGGCTATGGTACAATCTTAAAGGTCGAAAATCCTCTCTGGCTCGAGAACTATCTCGTTTTGCCAAAGCTCGACGTGTTTGATCTCCGAGTGAGATCGCGCTATAAACGGTATAAAGTCTAAAGGCTTTATTCGTAAAGAGCACAAAAACAACCGGCTGAGGGGTGGGGAGGAGGAATAATCCACGTACGAAAACCGTTTGGTTGTACGAATCCCGAGAGTTAGTATTTTTATAATCCCGTTTTATAGCGCGTATTATATCGGGTTTCATCACTGGCGCCGTCTGTGAGAACCTGCTCTCCCTATCCGACCTAACTCTCGGATAATCACGTAAGTGCGTCCTCATCCCTCTTTAGTTAGCCCTGGTCTCTGGTGCGGTGCCTCGGGGTTCGCCCCTGGCGAGGCCGCCATATTCGTGCGGCGCCGCGAGGTTCGCCCCTGGCGTACACTGGCGAGGCCTCCATGTTTGTGCGGAGCCATGGGGTTCGCCCCTGGCGTGCGCTGGCGAGGCCGCCATGTTCGTGCGGCGCCACGGGGTTCGCCCCGGGCGTGCGCTGGCGAGGCCGCCATGTTCGTGCGGCGCCACGGGGTTCGCCCCTGGCGTGCGCTGGCGAGGCCGCCATGTTCCTACGGCGCCACGGGGTCCGCCCCTGGCGTGCGCTGACGAGGCCGCCATGTTCGTGCGGCGCCACGGGGTTCGCCCCTGGCGTGCGCTGGCGAGGCCGCCATGTTCGTGCGACGCCACGGGGTTCGCCCCTGGCGTGCGCTGGCGAGGCCGCCATGTTCGTGCGGCGCCACGGGGTTCGCCCCTGGCGTGCGCTGGCGAGGCCGCTATGTTCGTGCGGCGCCACGGGGTTCCCCCTTGGCGTGCACTAGCGAGGCCGCCATCTCTGTGTGGCGCCTCGGGGTTGCCGTCGAACCTCGTTTTACACGGGACCGCCGAGCTTCCCGCTCGGGGTTGCCATCGAACCTCGTTTTATGCGGAACCGCCGTGCTTCCCGCTCGGGTTGCCGTCGAGCGATAAGTGCGCAAATCCACCCCTTGCTTCCCGCTTGGGGTTGGAGATTCTCGGAAAGTGCGCTAATCCACCCCTCGCTTCCCGCTTGGGGTTGGAGATTCTCGAAAATTGCGCTAATCCACCCCTCGCTTCCCGCTTGGGGTTGGAGATTCTCGAAAATTGCGCTAATCCACCCCTCGCTTCCCGCTTGAGGTTGGAGATTCTCGAAAAGTGCGCTAATCCACCCCTCACTTCCCGCTTGAGGTTGGAGATTCTCGAAAAGTGCGCTAATCCACCCCAAGCGGGAAGTGAGGGGTGGATTAGCGCACTTTTCGAGAATCTCCAACCTCAAGCGGGAAGCGAGGGGTGGATTAGCGCAATTTTCGAGAATCTCCAACCCCAAGCGGGAAGCGAGGGGTGGATTAGCGCACTTTTCGAGAATCTCCAACCCCAAGCGGGAAGTGAGGGGTGGATTAGCGCACTTTCCGAAAAGTGCGCTAATTCACCCCTCGCTTCCCTCTTGGGGTTGGAGATTCTCGAAAAGTGCGCTAATCCACCCCTCGCTTCCCGCTTGGGGTTGGAGATTCTCGAAAAGTGCGCTAATCCACCCCTCGCTTCCTGCTTGAGGTTGAAGATTCTCGAAAAGTGCGCTAATCCACCCCACGCTTCCCGCTTGGGGTTGGAGATTCTCGAAAAGTGCGCTAATCCACCCCTCGCTTCCCGCTTGGGGTTGGAGAATCTCGAAAAGTGCGCGAATCCACCCCTCGCTTCCGGCTTGGGTTGAAAACTCTCTTTGGACGAGGTCTAGACTCTCTTATGGACGAGGTCCAAACTCTCTATGGACGAGGTCCAAACTCTCTTCTGGACGAGGTCCAAACTCTCTATGGACGAGGTCCAAACTCTCTTATGGACGAGGTCCAAACTCTCTTATTGACGAGGTCCAAACTCTCTTCTGGACGAGGTCCAAACTCTCTTGTGGACGAGGTCCAAACTCTCTTGTGGACGAGGTCCAAACTTTCTTGTGGACGAGGTCTAAACTCTCTATGGACGAGGTCCAAACTCTCTTATGGACGAGGTCCAAACTCTCTTTGGACGAGGTCCAGACTCTCTTATGGATGAGGTCCATACTCTCTTATGGACGAGGTCCAAAATCTCTTATGGACGAGGTCCAAAATCTCTTATGGACGAGGTCCATACTCTCTTATGGACGAGGTCCAAAATCTCTTATGGACGAGGTCCAAACTCTCTTATGGACGAAGTCCAAACTCTCTATGGACGAGGTCCAAACTCTCTTATGGACGAGGTCCAAACTCTCTTTGGACGAGGTCCAGACTCTCTTATGGATGAGGTCCATACTCTCTTATGGACGAGGTCCAAAATCTCTTATGGACAAGGTCCAAACTCTCTTATGGACGAGGTCCAAACTCTCCTATGGACGAGGTCCAAACTCTCTATGGACGAGGTCCAAACTCTTATGGACGAGGCCCTGACTCTCTTATGGACGAGGTCCAGAACCTCTTATAGACGAGGTCCAAACACTCAAAGGACGAGATCCGAACTCCCTAAGCGAACGAGGTTTGCTAACTCTCTAACGGGACGAGATCCTTACTACCTTAGCAATGTGCACTCACCCTACTTGATCTCGTGTTTAGGTCAAATCGCATAAAATCGATAAAAACCCGCGCTTGAAACTCGACTGGCGCACCTGTTTATTGTCTCGTTGCCCTCGTGGAACGAGGACGCTGAGCCAAGGGGTTGTGATGGTGCGCAAAATAACCGCTAAATAATCAAGGGGTGATTAGTAAATATAAGAAAAGAAACAACTCTTTCTCGTTGCGTTGTACGTACGCGTCTAAAAATAACATATGCGTACGAGGTGGCAGATAGTCTAAGTTGCATGGCCAAGTTTATTAACAAATGCAAGAATGCATCTCATATGTAAGTGGGAGCATAAGTGGGCTTGGCCCACAATTCACGTACCAAATTCACGTACCAAATTCACAAGGCTGAACTTTCAAATGCATGCAATTTAATGCATGCAATTTAATGCATGCAATTTAATGCATGCAAAAATCCACGCGGGCCATCAAATGTTTATACGCTAATAGGTTGTGAAACAATCTGGTGCTTATATATGTGAGCCGTCCCACATCGACCAAACTCAAAACAGGCAAGCAACAAAACATTATATATAGCAAGGCTATGGTACAATCTTAAAGGTCGAAAATCCTCTTTGGCTCGAGAACTATATCGTTTTGCAAAAGCTCGACGTGTTTGATCTCCGAGTGAGATCGCGCTATAAACGGTATAAAGTCTAAAGGCTTTATTCGTAAAGAGCACAAAAACAACCGGCTGAGGGGTGAGGAGGAGGAATAATCCACATACGAAAATCGTTTGGTTGTACGAATCCCGAGAGTTAGTATTTTTATAATTCCGTTTTATAGCGCGTATTATATCGGGTTTCATCACTGGCGCCGTCTGTGGGAACCTGCTCTCCCTATCCGACCTAACTCTCGGATAATCACGTAAGTGCGTCCTCATCCCTCTTTAGCTAGCCCTGGTCTCTGGTGCGACGCCTCGGGGTTCGCCCCTGGCAAGGCCGCCATATTCGTGCGGCGCCGCGGGATTCGCCCCTGGCGTGCACTGGCGAGGCCGCCATGTTCGTGCGTCGCCACGGGGTTCGCCCCTGGCGTGCGCTGGCGAGGCCGCCATGTTCGTGCGGCACCACGGGGTTTGCCCCTGGCGTGCGCTGGCGAGGCCGCCATGTTCGTGCGGCGCCACAGGGTTCGCCCCTGGCGTGCGCTGGCGAGGCCGCCATGTTCGTGCGGCGCCACGGGGTCCGCCTCTGGCGTGCGCTGACGAGGCCGCCATGTTCGTGCGGCGCCACGGGGTCCGCCCCTGGCGTGCGCTGACGAGGCCGCCATGTTCGTGCGCCGCCACGGGGTCCGCCCCTGGCGTGCGCTGACGAGGCCGCCATGTTCGTGCGGCGCCACGGGGTTCGCCTCTGGCGTGCGCTGGCGAGGCCGCCATGTTCGTGCGGCGCCACGGGGTTCGCCCCTGGCGTGCACTGGCGAGGCCGCCATGTTCGTGCGGCGCCACGGGGTTTGCCCCTGGCGTGCGCTGGCGAGGCCGCCATGTTCGTGCGGCACCACGGGGTTCGCCCCTGGCGTGCGCTGGCGAGGCCGCCATATTCGTGCGGCGCCATGGGGTTCCCCCTTCGCGTGCACTAGCGAGGCCGCCATCTCTGTGTGGCGCCTCGGGGTTGCCGTCGAACCTCGTTTTACGCGGGACCGCCGAGCTTCCCGCTCGGGGTTGCCGTCGAACCTCGTTTTATGCGGAACCGCCGAGCTTCCCGCTCGGGTTGCCGTCGAGCGATAAGTGCGCAAATCCACCCCTCGCTTCCCGCTTGGGGTTGGAGATTCTCGGAAAGTGCGCTAATCCACCCCTCACTTCCCGCTTGGGGTTGGAGATTCTCGAAAAGTGCGCTAATCCACCCCTCGCTTCCCGCTTAGGGTTGGAGATTCTCGAAAATTGCGCTAATCCACCCCTCGCTTCCCGCTTGAGGTTGGAGATTCTCGAAAAGTGCGCTAATCCACCCCTCGCTTCCCGCTTGGGGTTGGAGATTCTCGAAAAGTGCGCTATTCCACCCCTCGCTTCCCGCTTGAGGTTGGAGATTCTATTAAAGTGCGCTAATCCGCCCCTCGCTTCCCGCTTGGGGTTGGAGATTCTCGAAAAGTGCGCTAATCTACCCCTCGCTTCCCGCTTGAGGTTGGAGATTCTCGAAAAGTGTGCTAACCCACCCCTCGCTTCCCGCTTGGGGTTGGAGATTTTCATAAAGTGCGCTAATCCACCCCTCGCTTCCCGCTTGGGGTTGGAGATTATCGAAAAGTGCGCGAATCCACCCCTCGCTTCCGG
Organism: Fallopia convolvulus; assembly: GCA_964016875.1. Lineage (NCBI taxonomy): Eukaryota > Viridiplantae > Streptophyta > Magnoliopsida > Caryophyllales > Polygonaceae > Fallopia > Fallopia convolvulus. The sequence goes on from OZ024729.1 coordinate 7,043,951, forward strand.
CTTGGGTTGAAAACTCTCTTTGGACGAGGTCCAGACTCTCTTATGGACGAGGTCCAAACTCTCTATGGACGAGGTCCAAACTCTCTTCTGGACGAGGTCCAAACTCTCTATGGACGAGGTCCAAACTCTCTTATGGACGAGGTCCAAACTCTCTTATGGACGAGGTCCAAACTCTCTTCTGGACGAGGTCCAAACTCTGTTGTGGAAGAGGTCCAAACTCTCTATGGACGAGGTCCAAACTCTCTTCTGGACGAGGTCCAAACTCTCTTGTGGACGAGGTCCAAACTCTCTATGGACGAGGTCAAAACTCTCTTATGGACGAGGTCCAAACTCTCTTATGGACGAGGTCAAAACTCTCTTTGGACGAGGTCCAGACTTTCTTATGGACGAGGTCCATACTCTCTTATGGACGAGGTCCAAAATCTCTTATGGACGAGGTCCAAACTCTCTTTGGACGAGGTCCAGACTCTCTTATGGACGAGGTCCAAACTCTCTATGGACGAGGTCCAAACTCTCTTCTGGACGAGGTCCAGACTCTCTTATGGACGAGGTCCAGACTCTCTTATGGACGAGGTCCAAACTATCTTTGGACGAGGTCCAGACTCTCTTATGGACGAGGTCCGAACTCTCTTATGGACGAGGTCCGAACTCTCTTATGGACGAGGTCCGAACTCTCTTATGGACGAGGTCCAGACTCTCTTATGGACGAGGTCCAGACTCTCTTATGGACGAGGTCCAAACTCTCTTATGGACGAGGTCCAGAATCTCTTATGGACGAGGTCCAGACTCTCTATGGAAGAGGTCCAGACTCTCTTATGGACGAGGTCCAAACTCTCTATGGACGAGGTCCAGACTCTCTTATGGACGAGGTCCAGACTCTCTATGGACGAGGTCCAAATTCTCTTATGGACGAGGTCCAGACTCTTTTACGGACGAGGTCCAAACTCTCTATGGACGAGGTCCAGACTCTCTTATGGACGCGGTCCAGACTCTCTTATGGACGAGGTCCAAACTCTCTATGGACGAGGTCCAAACATTCAAAGGACGAGATCCTAACTCCCTAAGCGAACGAGGTTTGCTAACTCTCTAACGGGACGAGATCCTTACTACCTTAGCAATGTGCACTCACCCTACTTGATCTCGTGTTTAGGTCAAATCGCATAAAATCGATAAAAACCCCCGCTTGGAACTCGACTGGCGCACCTGTTTATTGTCTCGTTGCCCTCGTGGAACGAGGACGCCGAGCCAAGGGGTTGTGATGGTGCACAAAATAATCGCTAAATAATCAAGGGGTGATTAGTAAATATAAGAAAAGAAACAACTCGTTACGTTGTACGTACGCGTCTAAAAATAACATATGCGTACGAGGTGGCAGATAGTCTAAGTTGCATGGCCAAGTTTATTAACAAATGCAAGAATGCATCTCATATGCAAGAATGCATCTCATATGCAAAATTGTGGGCTTGGCCCACAATTCACGTACCAAATTCACGTACCAAATTCACAAGGCTGAATTTTGAAATGCATGCAATTTAATGCATGCAAAAATCCATGCGGGCCATCAAATGTTTATACGCTAATAGGTTGTGAAACAATCTGTTGCTTATATATGTGAGCCGTCCCACATCGACCAAACTCAAAACAGGCAAGCAACAAAACATTATTTATAGCAAGGCTATGGTACAATCTTAAAGGTCGAAAATCCTCTCTGGCTCGAGAACTATCTCGTTTTGCCAAAGCTCGACGTGTTTGATCTCCGAGTGAGATCGCGCTATAAACGGTATAAAGTCTAAAGGCTTTATTCGTAAAGAGCACAAAAACAACCGATTGAGGGGTGGGGAGGAGGAATAATCCACGTACGAAAATCGTTTGGTTGTACGAATCCCGAGAGTTAGTATTTTTATAATCCCGTTTTATAGCGCGTATTATATCGGGTTTCATCAATTATATCAGATCCAAGTCTCTTCTATAAATAAGAATATCGTTTAGGTTTTCTATTGACCGATCTCGACCGATCTCCATTGCTATCGAGCAGCAGAGCATTCAAGTGCCATTGAAGCTTCGTCAAGGTGTTAAGTAAGTTGTTACTAGGGTTTTTAGGTCTTCTTAGATTATTATCTTTACGTGCTTAGGCTGAGAAGTTAGGGTTTGATAGATCTAGGGTCTAGAGATTAGACTAGATTATCTTGGAGTCCCTGCTTGCCTTTGTAGTTCGTGAAAGAATTAATAATATAAGAAGTCATTTGAAATCCTCTAAGGAGGTAGTGGTTTTACTCGCTCAACTAGTTGGTTGATTGAGGTTTCCACTCTAAAGAGATCGTGTCAAACTGTTACCTGCATAACTGTATTTATTTCCGCTGCCCAGTTCACTGTTCTCTTGGGAATAGTGTCTGTATTTCTAACACACTCGTTCCAACAATTGGTATCAGAGCAGGTTTGCTCTAGATAGTGTGTTCATTGCAGGTTAACAAGATGAGTTCCAACACTCACTACGAAGTTGGTATCACCAACAACAAACCACCCTTTTTGAAGGCTGGAGAATACCAACACTGGAAGATTCTGTTCTCTTACTGGATTCGAAGCAATGATTATCAGGCATGGTGTACCATTGAAGATGGCGACTACGAGGTTCCTGCTGCTAAGAAAGACAACAAGAAGGATTGGGGACCCACTGAATATCAAGGGATGGAGAAGAACTTCAAGGAAAGAATGTAACTGATGAATGCCCTTGGGAGTGAAGATATGCTAAAGGTCGTGAATGTAAAAGATGCCAGGAGCATGTGGTTTGCGATCGAGCAAATGCATGTGGGAAGTGACGATCTTCACAAAAGTCATCTTCATGACGCCAAACGTGATTTCTTCAACTTCGAGATGAAGGAGGATGAAACTGTTTCAGCCTATCAATCAAGGTTTGAGGTGCTAGTTAGTCGACTGAATGCTCTAGGAGTCGATGAGAAAGTCATTGACCACGAAGAGAGAGTTCTCAGGATCATCAATGGTCTTCACTCCAAATATGCCTATACCAGGGGTCTGCTCAAAGAAAATCCCCTAACAAAGACCTCAACCTTACAGGTGTTTGGGAAAATCAAAGACTACGAGAAGTATCATGTCAATGCTGAACCTGGAAATACTTCAAGCAAGGGAATAGCTTTAAAGATTGAGAAGGCATATGATAATGTCAAAGTTGAGAAGGAAGAGTATGAAGATGACAATGATGAAGAAACAACCATCATTACTCGAGCCTTGCGAAATCTCTACAACAAAGGAAAGGCTCGAGGCAGTCGTGATTGTGGGAACAGTAGAGATAGACGAGACCTCAAGGATATAACATGTTACAAGTGTCAGGAGAAGGGGCACTATGCAAAGTATTGTTCCCAAGGTAACGATTCTAAAAAAGACAAAAAGGAGGTTTGTGTTGCAGCATGGGACAACGACTCCGAAGATGAACATGAGTCTTGGACAACTTCAAACATGTGTGCCATGACCATCCAAACCAAGACAGTCGACCAAGAGGTAAACCATGAACAATTTCTTGATACTCTTGATTCTAGTAGTAGATATGATCTTGTCAAACTTCTGAAAAGAATGTATGATGAAAATCTAGGTTTACAAGATGACTTGAATAATGCTGAGGAACAATGTTATAATCTGAAAAAGAAAATGACTGTTCCCACTGAAGGTGTTACTGTTCCCTGTAAGACTTGTGGTCCCTTGAGAGAAGAAATTGACTCTCTTCGAGAGATTAACAATTCTCTTAGATCTGATTTACTGGAAGTTGAGATAGAAAGAGATAAACTTTTAAAGGAAAAGGAGAAAAATGAAACGAAGTTTTGTCCCTCTAGACATGGAATAGGTTATGTCTCAGGAGATGATGAGCCTACACCTGATGTTCCCCTTCCACAAATGATAGAAAATAAGGATAAAGAAATTCAAAATCTTAGGGAAAAGAATTCTCACCTAGAACAGAGGCTTAAAATCCTAGAAAGTGGAAATAGTGGGAAAAGGGATTGGTACACTAGTCAAACGGCTCACAATATCTTTATAAAGCAATCTTTAGGTAATGAACCAAAAGACTTGAATGTTGACCGTGTTAAGGAGAGAAGGCTTCAAAAACCTCATCCTAACTACTATCTTGGCATGTACTATCAATGTTGTAGGCAGTGTGGGAAGAAAGGTCATGATCACACTAAGTGTAAGAAGGCCCAAATATATCAAAACTATCAGAAAAATCAGAAGAACAAGTCTTACAACCAGAATGGTAATAGTGGTCAAAACAAGAAAAGAAATAATCGTCACCGTTGGGAAGGGAACAATAATCAGCAGAAACAGAACTCATACTCTCCACATGTTCAAGATAATAGCTTTGTTTCAAGAAGTGTTAAGAAAAATCATGAAAAACAAAGTCGAAGCAATGATGTTAATCTAAATGAATATTTTGTTGCTAGTCCTCAGGAACATAAACGCTTTTATCTTAACCGACCCAAAAAGGCAATGCTTGCCTGGGTCGTGAAGCCTTGAATTGTTTTTTTTTTGCATGATGAAGTGAGGGGGAACGACCATTGTTATGTAGAGAACTTGTTTCCATACCACGTGACAGGAAACAACAAGAATCTATCCTCACTTCATAAAAAGCACTAGATGAAGAATTTCCTTTGGTGACAAACTACAAGGAGCAATCACAAGAAAAGCTAAACTAAGTGATCACATCAAGGTAAGAAAGGTAAGGCTGGTTAACAATCTTGGTTATAATCATACGAATATTGCATAAATCTGGTCCCAGGGTAACAATGAAAAATGTGTTCTCAAGAGAGTGTATTGTGGAGAATAAAAGAACCTAGAGGATAATATTGAGATGATGAGACTAGTAAACCATTGGATGCTTTTGGCACTGGGAACAGTACTACAAACTTTGGATGTAACATGAGTAGTTCTCAGGGGAACAATGATGATATTGTTGATACCATACATGTTCTTGACAATGTTCGTGATATTTTAACTGATCCCACTTCAAATCCCGAAGAAGCGCTTGGTGCCACTCCAAAAAAGGACTTCGTGACCTATGTTGGAGGGGAACCATGTGTTCGGGGGGAAGATGCGGGATTAGAGTCAATTGATGTCACAAAAATTCAAGTCAAGAACTAGAAACAAGAAGCAATGAAATCACCACAATTGAGGGCTATAAGGTGGAATGAAGCATTCAAAGGAAAGAAGATGGAACGACAATTTGTGTCGTTGTTACCGAAGGAACAATCCCAGAAGGAACAATCCAGGTAAGTATTTCTAATCTTATTCTTGATTTCTATTGTGATTAGCTCTTTGTTCCATAGAATTGCATGCATCCATGAGAGTCTTTAGATGTTTCTATGTTGGGTTGAAAACCAAGTTGATGATATCCTTACCAAAGCATTTGACAGAAAACCCTACGAGCATTTGATGATGCTCATAGGAACAATACCTTGAACTTCCAAGTCCCGATCCATTATTCCCTCAATGATTGGCTAAGATGATCAAAACTATATAGGGAACGATGATTTCAGTTGCTTGCTTTTCTGATTATGATGTCTTATGGTGATATGCTTGGTGAAGTGCACATCCTTTCATGATTACATGCATGTAATTTCAAAAAAAATGTCATGGAACAGTAGCATAAGCATAAAGCACTTTTTTTTAGCCCAAAACGACCAACTTGATCTATGTTATCCCTCATTATAAGCCGATATGATAATTGGTCGTACAGTCGTCCTAAGCCATAGTCCAAGTAAACGTTTCCTATGAGCTTGATTTTTTTTACCACCCAACGGGACTCAATTACTTGGACTACTAAATGTTCCCTACCATGTTTTGTTTGTTTGGATATGCTATTTTTGTCTTCTGACCCTCTTACTATCCAAACCAACCTTTTCTTTCCATTCATGATGATGAGGAAGGGAACAATGATTCTCAAAGTTCAAAACAAAAGAGAAAAGGGAATGTGGTTTGAAGGTGGAGTAAAAGAAGTTGAGTGGCTAAGCATGCGCCAAAGAAAAGAAAAGAAAAGAAAAGAAAAGAAAAGAAAAGAAAGAAAAGTGAAAGAAAAGTGATCTTCAAAGATTCTTGGTCAAAGAAGTTAAAGAGGATAAGGGAACAATAAGAGAAAAGAGCCAAATGAAGTGGGGTATGATTTTGGAGGTGCAAATCAAAGATAGTGAGAATAAGAATCTCTGACTCAAAATCATGAATGGATCCCTCTTTCTCCCTTTAGCCGTCATTTCCTCCACTAAAAGGTTTTCTTTTGATGTTTTTGGTGTTTTGCTTACTGTTCCCGTGATTACCTATGATCTTACTTTGCTATGTGTCTGTGATGGTTATGTAATCTTTGCCCAAATGTTACAATGACAACGTTATGATGATGAGTTTAAATTCTGTGCATTGTTCCATTAGTATGGTATTTTGATCATTTGATGATGCCAAAAGGGGGAAGTATGGAAAATTGCAGAGATGCGCTTGTCTACAGGTTCAGAAAACAGTTCTCTAGGGAACGGTTCAAAAGTTGAGGGGGAACAACATCACTTGATTGCTCGTATGGTAAAGTCCTATTAAGGGGGAACATTTGTTTGTTTCATACACATGGTGTGTCTGTTTATCAACTTCATAGATGATAGGGCAATTTTGTGGTATTAGTTTGTCATCATCAAAAAGGGGGAAATTGTTGGATATTGGTACCATGGGAACAAACATTGTTACCATGGGAACAATATCGATCGTCTCTTGTGTTTTGATAATGACAAACTCCAAGAGATTTGATGGATTGTATGTTTCCATAGTAATTTCAGGTAATACAGGTCAAATGAGAAGTATGGAAGCAAGAATGAGTTGATGCTGATGTGAGGGAACAACGTCTGTCAAAGGGAACAGCAGTGCCAGCAGCGTCTGCGCTTGGACAGATTCTAAATAAGGAAAGCGCGTCCTTTCAACTTTGGAAGATTTGATTCTCGAAGATTTGACAACTGGAATAGTTGGTTATTAGAAGATAATCTCTAAAGATAAAATCGGAATCATATCTCACCAAATTGGGAGTAGCTTGTGATGCAAGGAGAATATTTCTAGGTTAAGGAAAGATCTCATGAAATATTATATTGTTTAAATCAGTTTGTAGAAGATATTTTGGATGGAAAAATATTATTTCGTGGCAAAGAAATAATATTATATCAGATCCAAGTCTCTTCTATAAATAAGAGTATCGTTTAGGTTTTCTATTGACCGATCTCGACCGATCTCCATTGCTATCGAGCAGCAGAGCATTCAAGTGCCATTGAAGCTTCGTCAAGGTGTTAAGTAAGTTGTTACTAGGGTTTTTAGGTCTTCTTAGATTATTATCTTTACGTGCTTAGGCTGAGAAGTTAGGGTTTGATAGATCTAGGGTCTAGAGATTAGACTAGATTATCTTGGAGTCCCTGCTTGCCTTTGTAGTTCGTGAAAAATTAATAATATAAGAAGTCATTTGAAATCCTCTAAGGAGGTAGTGGTTTTACTCGCTCAACTAGTTGGTTGATTGAGGTTTCCACTCTAAAGAGATCATGTCAACCTGTTACCTGCATAACTGTATTTATTTTCGCTGCCCAGTTCACTGTTCCCTTGGGAACAGTGTTTGTATTTCTAACACACTCGTTCCAACAATAAGGAAAAGGTCATCGCCATCGATCTCGATCTTCTTAAAGCCCGGACGAAGCACTATGTTATTTCTATTCCTCAAAACTCTGATCGTGGATATTTGCTTCTTTCTGATATCTTTTTACGTGGTTTTATTTGTATGTTGCATTGTTGCATAAGCTGGTCTATATATGTGGCCAAATTAATTTGCACCTGATTTTTTTTTACTTGTTTAGGTTTTGTGCAATTGTGCTTATATGCTACTTGATTGTGTTGTTATTTTGATAGGTTAACGTTTGTTCAAGTTTATGTTTTTGTGCATAGTTTCCACTCCCTTGTGCTGGTTTTGGGATGAGCTTAATTGTTTGGCTTCTGTGGAATACCTCAGTATGATGGCCTTCTCTTTAAGCTTCAGCCCATTTGGGTAACCTTGTTAGGCTTCTTGTATATTTGTTGTTTTGCAGGTCTTGCTCAAACTTGTTGTGTATTTCTTCGTTACTGAGACTTGTGGGTGGGTTGTCAAGTCGATGGACATCGCCATGCATGAATGTTTAGTAAATATGATTATTGTTTATTAATTGTAATTTTTTAAAAAAGATTCATTAATTCCAATTTAGGAACGGTTTAAAAAAATACTAAAATTAAAAATTACATTTACGGGAAAGAATCTTACCATCGATTATTTTTTGGAAATCAAAATCTTAGCAAATCTATGCATAGAATATATTTTTCAAGATTAATTCTAATCAATACGGAGTAACAGATTTTCTTAAACCTTCTCACAAATAAATAAACCCTAAAAAACAGCAAATAAGAAATAAAAAAATTGATATAAAGGGAGACAGAAAAAGAAAATCTTACCATTTAATTTTATTCACAGTTAATCTTTTCAAATTTACTTACAGAGTTGATTTAAAACTTTAGTCGATGCCCTTTTTATTCATACAGTATGTACTAAACAAAATTAAAACACGGACAAACATATCCGATTGAAACTAGTAATGACTATTTACCGTCCTTAACTCATGAATATTCTTTTGTCAACAAAAAAGATATTACCCCTAGTAATTTTTTTCCGATTTTATTAATCATGGGGTTGTTTCACTTGTGGGTAGAAAGGGGTTTTTGGGTGAAAAGTGATTTTTAATGTCTTGAAAAATGTAAAAAGCAGAGAGAGTTGCACGAATTTCAAGAATATCAAAAGTAATTTTTGGACAGAAAGAAATTTTATGAAGAAAGTGAAACAAGGCCCGTATCAAACTTATAAAAAATCTTATAAATATGTTAAATCGAGTCAGTAATTAAGAAAATCATTACCGACTTCCAACTACCAAGTAGACATCAATTCGGTGTACGTATATAAGGCAAGTCGGTTATCTCACGTTTAGCCGTGGATCTCAAGCTAGCTATCCCATTACAACGTACTACAAATAGAGCGGATCTCAATCAATTTTGACATTGCTCGCTAGTCGCATCGCTACTTGACGAGAGAAGATGACGATGGTTGTGGATAATGCGTTTGGCGATCATGCTCATCAAGTATTCGGGGTGATCGGAGATCGGCTTGGGCGCCTCGTCGGAGACCACCGCAAGTCGACGGAGAGGAAGCATGTTTTTCGGGTGTACGGCCTCCTCTTTGAAGTGGACGTCAAATACGTTCCCACCAAGGTTCTAGGCAAGGGCGCGTTCGGCTTCGTTTGTTCATGTCTCCACCAGGAAACCGGCGAGCAAGTCGCCGTCAAGAAGATCGGAGAAGCCCTGCGCAGCCAATTCAGCGCCGTGGGGACGCTCCGAGAGATGCAGATGCTCCGGAAAACCCGACACGAGAACGTCATAGGCTTGAAAGACGTCATGGTCTCGTCGCCCTCCAAGGCGGGTTTCCAGGACGTCTATTTGGTCCAAGAACTCATGGATTATGACCTCGGCTACGTCATCGACTCGATGAAGCTCTCGGGGATGCAGTGCAGATATTTGTTGTTCCAGATTCTTCGCGGAGTCGAGTTTCTCCATTCAGTGAACGTGATCCATCGGGACTTGAAGCCGCAAAACCTCTCGGTGAGGAAGAATTGGGACCTCAAGATCTCGGATTTCGGCCACGCCCTTCACCCTATACAAGGAAGAGTCTGGACCGAGGAACGTTAACATTGGGACCACGTGGTACAATGCGCCCGAGATCCTTATCGGGTCCCGGGATTACGAGGATTCGGTGGACATGTGGTCGGTTGGGTGCATCTTTGCTGAAATGCTAACCGGAAAGCCGATCTTTAACGGGGGTGACGACGTGGAGCAAATCAAACAGATTTTCGGGTTCCTTGGCAAGAAGACGGATCTTAGCTTCGTGGAGTGTTCGGAGACTAGGAAGCTTCTAGAAGAGTTGCCGTGTTCGTGCTTGTCGGAGTCGAATTTTAGGAGACTGTATTGGGATGCGGATCCTATAGCGGTCGGATTGTTGGAGAGGATGCTTGTGCTCGACCCTAAGAAGAGGATATCTGCCAAGGGATCGCTCGAGCACCCGTACTTCTCGTAGATGATGTGTGTTCCAATGGTAGTGGATCCGGTTTGCTCGAGTGTGAGGCTGGAGGTCGATGAGAGGCCGGATCGAGTGGATGAGGAGATGGTGAGGGAGCTGATTTGGGAGGAGATGTTGCTGTATCATCCTCAAGAACAAGTTTACAGCCTTTTCTAGCTACAAGTTTACTCTACATTTCAGTTAATTAGTTGGAGTTTCTAGTGCTGGATGGAAGTACAAAGAATCTGTTAGTTTCATTTAGCACACAAGTACGTTAAGGTTAGTTATGATGTTGTCTATAAGGTGAAGATTTGACTGTCTGATTTATATGATTAGTAAAGTTCAATTCATATCAATAGTTATGATGTTTTTTCCTTATTTACTCGTTACTAAGCACTCTTTATATATATATACACGTACGTTCTCTTTGTTTATATATGCTCATATTCGGTGCTACTGGCGTGATTTTTTGTGACCTTTTTTGTGAATGGAGAACAATTGATTAAGGGTTATGTCAACGGGTTCGTTCGTTAGAGTTAAAATGGGAGTTGACATACGCTTATGTAGTTGAAATGAAAAAAAATTTAACTACTTGAGTGTTCGGGTGTGGTAGTTGAGATGCGTTTATACTAGTTGATAGTAGTTGAAATTCTAGGAAAAAAATAAGGTGAGGGGGAGGACCTTATGGAGTTGAAATGCGCTTATTCAAACTAGTTGAAATTTAATTTAACTTTTTTTCTATCTTTTTCAACTTTCATAAACTATTATTTTCCCAAGCACTATGTAGCTTATATAGAATATAAACATCTCATTTCAACTACTAATTTCAGCACATAATTTCAACATCAACTACATCAGATTGAACTACATCAACATCAACTCATATAAGTACATCGTTGTCGAACGGACCGTTATCAAAATTTTAACAATATCCAAAGAAATTGCCTTCAATATAGTCGATTCATTCCCTCGTCCTTACCAAATCGCAATCTGTTCAAGAGGAGGAGGAAAGGAGTGTGGTTTTTTGAGTAAATTAAAGGACCTCTCAACAAATTATGTAAATTTTGTGTTAAATTATTATTTTTAGGGTGTTATATATAATAGTTATGTTTATGAATTATTAACCCCTTTAGGTTATACGTTTTAGGCACATTACAATAGGGAATCAAATTTGGCCAAGTTTCTCAACGTCAACAAGTTAAGGAGGGAAAGGTTTCAAAATTACCCACTATGAGCAACCAAAGATTCAATACATAATAGTTTTGCACTTTGCACACCAACATTTTACAGATTATTCTACTTGGGATATCGTTGAAATACCCAAAATAAAAATTTACAAGGGGCGATTCCTTATGTACAGTTTAAAAACGCCCGGCGCACACGGGACTTATAACATTTTACAGATTATTCTACTTGGGATATCCTTGAAATACCCAAAATAAGAATTTACAAGGGGAGATTCCTTATGTACAGGAAAAAAACGCCCGGCGCACACGGGACTCATACGCTTTATGAAGCGTACGCTTCATGAAGCGTATGGCCCAAAGGGTGCCCTCCGCGGGGACCCTGGGGCATGCGCTTCACGAAGCGTAAGGGTTTAGACAGTTTCTCCGCGCGCTACTTCACAGCTGCCATGGAGTTAGGTGTTAACGTAAATTTGGAAAAAAAATTATTTTCATACTCTAATTTATATCTTTGTATCATAAGATAGATTAGATATCAAACATTGAAGTCCTATATATATATATTCATACATCACAAAGTTTATGAGTTAAAAATCACAACTTTCACAAAATACAATGGCATCCAATAGATCATATGAAGAAAATTCATCGACGGAATCGCCTTTTTCAGATGAACCGTATGAAGCGGAATCATCATAATCTTATGAAGAGTTGTCATCATCTTTTGAAGAAGAAGGAGGAGGAGAAATAGATATTGATGAAGAAGAAAACAACATAGTCGAGGTAAGTTTTTTAAATATAAATTGCAGTTTATAGTTTTATATTCAGAAATGTGAAGGTATCGTTATTTGTATTTGTAAATTTAAAAAAATTTAAATTATTAATCTTATACATTTTTACTGATTATATACGTTTAGAAATAATATTATTGTTATTTAATAGTGTAGAGTTGAATGGAAATAATAGTTAAAAATATGTTATTGTTAAAAACATACTATGTGTATTTGCAGTTTAATTGAAAGTAATTTTAATTTATAAATAGGTAAATGAGAGAGATTTTTCTGCTGACTTTCATCACGATGGGGTGTGGGATAGTCAAGATGAAATGATAGCCTGGGCTAGGCAAGTTGGGCGTGAAAGATATATGGTGTTGCCTATAAAAACGTCAAATGAAAATTTGGTTAGGCTAGCATGTCATCGGCATGGTATGTATAGACCTGGGAAGAAGGGTGATTTCATCCCTACTGTTACACCGCCTCAGGTGCGAACCATGTACACAAAGTGCAAATGCAAATTCGAGTTGCTTGGCGTTAGAAGTAAATCGACCGGGAAGTGGGCACTAACGGTTGTGTGCAGAGTTCACAACCACGACCTCCCCACTAGTTTGCTTGGCAATTCATTTTCAGGCCGAATGACGGAAGCACAAAAATTGCTTGTGAAGGAATTGAGCTATATATATGTGCCACATGCTCGTATAGTGGAGCGGTTGAGAAATATTTACCCCGGAAATGTGACATCAAGGAAGCAAGTTTCAAATTTGAGGGCACGGTATTTGAAAGAGGATAGTGCAAATCTGACAACCACCCAATATGCACTGCATTTTCTACAAAGAAACGATTACAGAGTATTTCCGAATAAGATAGGTGGTTCAGATTATATTGATATCCTCTTCTTTGTGCACCCGACGTCACTGCATCTACTGAAGTTGTTTCCGTATGTCGCCATTATGGATAGCACATATAAGACCAACAGATACAATCTGTTAAGTTTTTTTCTATATATTGAGGCAATTATTATTTTTGTAAAGTTGTATAATTGTTTCATGTATTGACAAGTACGACATGGCTTTGCTGCAGATGGTTAGGTTTACATGCACTAACAGATCGTTCAACATCGGTTTTGCATTTCTTTCAAGAGAAGACACAACTAGTTATACATGGGTGTTGAAGCGTTTGAGGCATTTGTTTCAGGAAGTGGGAGCGATGCCAAATGCGATTGTCACAGATCGAGAGAGGGAAATCGTTAACGCAAAGGACGCTGTGTTTGGAGATGAAGTCAAACATCTTCTATGTTGGGTGCATGTTAAGGGCAACATATTAGCATACACTGTAGGTATCCTAGAGGACCAAGGTAAGGCGAAAAGGTTTGCTAATAGATGTTGGGGCATATTCATGTCGACAACGAAGGCAAAATACGAGGATAGGCTTAGAAGAGTCAAAGAGCATTGGCCAGGGCTGATGAAGTATGTTGAGAAGTCGTGGCTCACGCCTTACAAGAAGTCGATAGTTAGAGCATGGACTGATCACTGTACCCACATCGAAACGAGAACAACAAACAGGTACCCACGTTTTAATGTTTTATATATTTTTGGTTGTTCAAATTATGTGATTTACACATTTGTAATGTACATAATACCGATATGTATTACACAGGGCGGAGGGCATGCACAACGTGCTTAAAAAAATACTTGACAGTTCTCGAGGAGGCTTCAACACAGTGATCGAAAGGATCCACAATCACATTCAGTCCCAAGTTAATGATATAAGGGGGGATCTGGAGATGTAACGTAGCAAGATTCCAACTGAGTTGAATAGTGTCCCTAGTCGAGTTAGGACGATATTCATGCGTCTATTTTACAAAGTGTCAACTTTGTGCATTATGAAGTTGTTGAATATGTACTACGACCTGAATAGGGACGCCGCAGAAGGAAAATTAGAGAAAGAGTGTGCTGATTTTTGGGTAAGGGAGTGCATGGGTCTTCCTTACCGTCATACGATTGCCCAAGCCATTCTCACTAAGCGGCCGATCCCGCCAGGTGACATACACCCATTTTGGCATTAGGTGGTATGGGAGGGAGTTGATCCGAAGGGCATGCCCATAGAAGACAAAAAGTCAAAAAAACTTACCGAGATTATATTGTATTAAGCTCATGTATTGTAAGAAAAACCAAAACTTTAACATAACAGTGAAAGCAAGACAAACCAACTTCAATTTAATGAAAGCAATACAAACCAACTTTGCTGAAGGAAAATGTCACATTGAAAGCATTCTTGCAATACCCAATTAATACATCTACTTATAATACAAAATGTCAACAGTTACATGCACAAGATATAGAATCCCTAAATGGCAAATAACTGATGTCACCCTGCGGCACCTCCAGACCCACTCCCCTCACCAGGATCATATCTAGAAATCCCGAAACGGCCTGCTCAAAGGAGGTGGCATTGGCGGACGATCATCCCCTAATATGCTCAGCATGTCCAACAAGTACGGCCTAGTTGGATGATCAGCAGGCATCGCCGCCAAAGCGTCGTGAGCATATCCAACGAGTTGTTGTTGTCGCTGCATAATTTAAGACACATTTTACATAAACCCTAAAAATATAAAAAAGATTAATGATTGAATGAACTATTTATTGAATAAACTTAGACTTACAATGGTAGCATCTACTACAGCTGATGGGTGGGTGTGTGGCTTGCGCGGACGGTCCTGACGCTCTGACCTCGGATCTACGTACGCATGTGTCACGTCACTAAACCAATCCCAATAGGCGAGGTCCGCCTGGTAAGCATACCGAGCCAAAGGGTGCTGCTCAAGGTCAATGAGGTGGTCGTACCGCTGGTTTCAATAGAGCTGATCGTCGGAAAATTCCACCTCATACTTGCGCCAAGACGTGCTACGAACCTCTGTAGCCGGCACAATCGGATCAAGAGGTATGCACTGGACCCGGAAGTACTGACGCAGCCACCTATCGGGCATGTAAGCCTCTCGAATAGTAAAGCACTCAAGCATGCCTCGAAACCTCGAAACCCGGTAACGCTCTGACTCGAAATCTATGCCTCTCCATGGCTGCCACTTAATCTGAAAAAAATAAAGATTTTCCGAAAAAATATCATATCCATTGTTTGGGGTTATTTCATTCCAAATATTGTTACATTACATTTTTTACCTCATCAGCGCGAACCATGTCTAATACTTTACGAATCTCCTCTAACCGCTTTGGCTTCTTAGGAGGAGCGCGTGTCTCAACTCTAGATCGGGCACCCGCGTGCGGGTTGACCAAAAGATCTATCCTCAGTATCGGATGCCTGCCAAAAAGCTGCATATACTCCGATATCCAAGTCTATGCCATAAATTATAGTTAGTTTCTTACATAACTAAAAAATAAAGTGACATACAAAAGTACTACTCAAATAATTTTCTTACCCTTAGAAGGAGAACACATCCAGCAATGCCCTTGCTATCACGTCGTGACGCAACACCCAGCTCGCGGTACATGAACATCAAAACCGCAGCACCCCAAGCAAATGTACTCGTGCGGTCGGGGTCTAAGAGACAATGCAAGTACTCAATGCTGACATTGTTAGTGCTCTTGTTGACAAATAGTGCTGAACCAATGACCCACAAAAAGTAAGCAGTAGCTATAAAATGAGGTGCTACCCCCTCTGCAATCATCCTAATAACATGTGCCTTGAGGTCGTCAGATGGAATGCCACGGAAATCATATCTACGAAAGGTCCGCACATTAATCGAGAACATCTACATGACCCGCGTCTGAAACTCCATCTCAGAGAACTGCTCGCCGACACGCTCCCCGTCGATCGGCAAGCCTAAAATGCGCTCCACATCATGCAATATGATCGAAATCTCACCCCATGGAAAATGAAAGTTGTTGGTCTCGGGATACCAACGCTCAATAAATGCCGAAATGATGGCGTGGTCCGATCCTCGATAATCCATAGCCCCGATATGCCTCAATCCACTACGCCCTGCAATATGCCACCACGTACCCGACACATCAACTCTGTGGGGCTCAATATCAGTCCAATCCAACAGCCGTGAGTATGCCTTATACAACTTCCTCCACTGTCAAAATTAAGAAATACATTTAGATTAGTTCATTTATGTCAATACACAGAAAAATTAAAAAAAATTCGTAAATAAGCTCACCAATACATCTTCAACAACTGGTGTAGGAGGATCGACTGCGGCATGAGGGGCGGGAACAGCTGGAGCCTCAACAGCGGCAGGATGGGCCGGAGCAGCTGTAGGCTCGACGACGGCAGGAGGGGCCGGAGCATCTCGAGGAGTCCACCTCGATATCGACTCCGCAGTATGAGTGGGGTAGTGTCGAAGGAGGACGGCCAAACGTGGTCCTCTTGGCTGCCACATGGCTACGTCAGCAACAGGAGGGACCGGCGCGGGTGGAGGGTCAACAATGGGAGGATCCGGGGCAACTGGAGGCTGAACAACAATAGTCGGATGAAGTGGAGGCTCAGAAAGTGTAGTCTGTATGCTGGGAGGGGACGGGATATGAGGGGTCTGAGAAGGTGAAACCGAGGCAAGTGGAGGAGTCATATCAAGGTCCCTCGAAAGATCCTCTTCGGTGCCAATCGGTGTCTCTAAACTAAATGAATCAATTTGCTCAAACTCTCGTCGAGGGGTGGGCTGTTGGGTAAGGGAAGGCGGACCGACGTCCTCTGATTGATCAGTCACAACGACGTCCCTCGGAATCTCCTCAGCAGTCTCAACTGGAGCAGACGGACCTACGTCATGCTCTATCTGAATATCTGCACCAACATGCGCTGCCTCGTCCCTCCGTAACTCAGATATCAACATATCAGCCCCTAATCTCCTAGCCCTCTTTTTCGGAGGAGGGCCCTCAGCACGATCAGACTGTAGTATACCTCGTGCATTCGCATTCCTAGTCCTCTTCTTCTTCGGCACAGTAGGTGTAGTCGCGTCGGGAGTACGCAACTCCCGACTCAACTCCTGAAATGCCTGTTTAGGATTTTCATTATTTGCTTACTTTCTGTATTACATTCAATTGCTATGTTTTTTAATAACTTTTTATCCTTTAGTCTTCAATTACATTTTCTTGCATTTTTTTTTCAATTTAACTTCAATTTTGGTATTACATATTTTTTTATAAATAAGTGTCTATTTACATACTTATAAGCTTAAATTCCCTAAATAAAGGCCCATAACTACATTACTATAACAAAACCAACTTAATAAACTTCAATCATATATTAAAACTAATACAATAACTAATATATGATATTTTAAAAATTCTAATTTCATATTATTAATACTAAATTAAAGAATACGTACCATCATGGTAGCCTCACCCCAACCATCCCTCGTATCAGCATGAGTCAGAGAACCCCCTCCAACAATCCTCAAACCATCATCTCCACCAACAACATCAACAGCCCTATCACTAGCCTCAACATCCATACCCCCAACTGTACAATAAAAACAACGAAATCATGATATGTTGATAGAAGGCTAAAACTCAAAACTTCCTAATCGTTAATATAAGGATATGCTTAATAAACAATCCAACTTTTTCCTCCGGCTTAGAAAGAATCATCTCATCTAATTCCTCGTGAACCTGTAAATGGACAACATCTTCATAGTTTTGATAGTAATCACTACAGAAATTTTTGAAGTAGCATCAACAATAAATGAAAATGATCATTTCTAAGCCTAGAGTCTGAGTCTCAGTGAGAAGGAAATCAGAACTGCATCCAGCAAGGATTCACATCAGCACATCAGTTAGGACTTAGAACAGGAACTCCAGAAACAGCCATTAACAGTTTTTCTACTATGTAAATGACCAAATATACATGCAAAAGCCGAATACACTCCATACTGTCTCTTCTTGATCCAGAAGCTTACACAAATTTCATTAGTCACACTTTTCAATTTCATTCAATTCAAAGTACATAGTAGAAAAACTGTTGAATCCAAGACTGAGAAATACTTTCAAAATTAACAATTGCAGAACACGAGTACTAGCTGGACATTCTATCTTCAGGCAGAGACCACTAAAAGCCCTTTCCAATGTTATAAATGCAAATAAACAATATGCATGTCATTAATGTATTTTCTACAGAAGGAGAATTGTTTCAGAAGGAGAATAAAAGATTTTCTCTATAACTACTTGCTGGTAAAACAAAATCCTAAAAAGAGAAGGGTCTTTGTACTAGAAATGATGAGGGTGTATCTTCCAACTAATATTATTGATAAATTCATTTCACAGTTTTGGGTTTAAGCGCACGACAAAGAGATATAACTCAAGTAAGCACCTCAACCACATGAAAGTCTTATGGGTTCACAGTTCAAACCCATATATCTGAGGGTGGAAAAATTTGAGGGTGCCAAATTTGAGGGTACATTCAAGCTAGGTTGAATTGTGAACCCAGAGAATGGCAAAATTTGAGGGTGCCACATTTTTAGCTAAAAGATAGTCAAGCTTCAATAGAATCCTTGAGCCATTGCAAATATATGCAAGCATGAAGCCTTTCTCCAAACTATAAAAAAAATCTAGAATGGCTTTACCAACAATCTGCACTATAATTCCTCAACCACATGAAAGTCTTATGTTCAAAGTCTAACACGACTTAGATGAAGGAAACTAGGAAAGATGAAGCCATCTCATCAAAGCCAATCTTTCTTCATATCAAGCTGTCATAATAGTATATTCAAGGCAGTAGCCAACCTACAGTGGATGAAGCTATTTTCCATTGAATACCTAGGGGTATAGGAAAGTTGTATTTATGCATGCTTCCTTCAACTCAATGAGTGTGTCTTAGGGCCTCATGGACTAAGCATTTGTGATTGATGTCTTGCTCTGAATGTTTATTTCTCCTTTCACATATAATACTCCTCACAAACAGAAAAATTATCACAATCCTAATGCCCAGAACACACCGTGATACATATTGGGGAATGAGAAATTCTTTCTTGATAAACATCAACCCATTGCAAGAGCACCCAAGTCATGAGCTGAAGAGCCGCTGACCTTCTTTTCCTACATCTTTTCCTAGCAACCTCACAAGTTTCAGTTCAAATACTAATTCAGTTCAGGTTTCACTGAACAACAGAATGTGTTCTCACCAACAAATCAAGTGCCAACCATTATAGTTCAAGTTGCACTGAACAATGGTTATCTTCACCTAAGACTGCTCAACAAAACTCACAAGTTTCAGCTCAAATACAATGCAAAATCACTCAGTAATGTCAATTACCTTTGACTGGTTTTTGACATCAAATGGATGAAAACCACATTTACAAATGCAAACCCCATTTCAGCTACATACCACACCAATGACATCTCAAATCCAATGTCAAAACAAAATTAAAGTGCATACATAACTATTTTCGAATTCAACTTGCCAAGGTCTATGTACAACTAAGTTGCTACCTTTTCGAATTCAACGATACATAAGTCCATTCATATAACCTACATGCCCCAATTCAACCACAATAACCTACATTTAAATCGACATCCCCAATTTTTCTCAAATTCAAACACATACATAAACCTAGAAGCTGTCTCTTCACTAACAATTTGCCCCAAATCAAAGCACCACTTCCCGCATACATAAACATCAACATGGGTACTTTTCAAGCGGATCTGAAATTGTAATTTACCTGGGCAATCGGAGTCCCTCCCAACGTCGCTCTCCACATTATCCGCTTGCACATCGTCGTTGCCGTCTTGCTCCGTCCAACCACGACCTCTGCCAGCACCAGTGGTACAACCACCAACTACTTGCACCATTGACGATTGACTAGCACGCAAATGTTTTTCAATAAACACTCTCTGGAATTGCACTCTGGTTTGTCTATCGGGAGGAAGGAGGAAGACGATGGTAACCTAACGCGTTTAAAAGCGAGTAATATAACTAACGCGTCACGTTTCGTGAAGCTTTACGCTTCATGAAGCGTGACACCATCGGGTATGTCCCCCAAAGGGGTACCCTTTGGAACTCACGCTTCATGGAGCGTACGCTTCATGAAGCGTAAACTCTCCTGTGCGCCAGGCGTTTTTTTAGTGTGAATACAGATTTTCCGTTTTTTAAGCTTTGAAATGAGTTAAATCATATTTTTTTTTTGGTTGAAAAATGAGTTAAGCATATTAATAATAGACAATGTTAACATAGATATCTTCAAATGACAAGGTATTCATATCAATTAGTAATTTTCATTTATATGGTGATTGTGTGATTCACCTGTATCCAGCATATTCATGATATAGAACGATAAAAGAAATGATGTTTGCGATAGATAGATAAATTAGCCACATAAAAATTATGCTTAGGAACAAAACCGAACAATAGTAAGAAGTTATATAAGGCATTCGCGCATCTAGTTAACTGATAATTAAGGATCTCAGTTAATACCATAAGATCCCCGCTTCGACTCTTATAAGCAGTGTCTAAGATCAAAAAAAGCAGTCGCATGAGGAGAAAAAACTAAAACAAATATAAAAAATGACCATATAGTTTTATCAAGAGATACCGTTTTAGTCTATGTGAGATTCGAACCCACGTCTTTGTACGTATATAAACATCGCTCTACCAATTGAGCTAATTGTCAACATATAGGAGCAATACTTTTTTGATGCCATTCTCAACATTTTTTTTTCATCTCTTCCTGCCTTTTTTTTCGTCTTAAAATTCAAAAAAGCATCATTAAGAATACAAAACACACAGCTTTCAGACATCTAGTTAAACAATTAAATCAATGGTAGTACCCAAAGGTCTCCGCTTCGACTTTCATGGAGTGCCCTTCACACATAAAAAATACAAAACGCATGTATAAAACAAAGTATATCATCAAAGAGTGCACCATCACAAGTAAAAGCTTCAATTAGGAAAACATTGATCCAAAAACTAATTTTGGTTTTATACATATAAGCGACCAATGTTAGTTTTATGCATATAACAGGCCCGTCCAATGAGATTAGGGGGCCCTGTGCAAATATTAAATTTAAAGCTTTTAATTATTAATTATTATAAATTATTAATCTAGTGATCTCATTAAAACTCCTTAATATAGTAAAAATTTTAACATTATTTTTTCTGTTAGAATAAAAGATGAATATTGAAAAGTTAAAAAAAATACTTCGTAGTTTTAAGAGTTTTTTTTCAAAATATAAATAAAAATCATGATAAAAATGATAAATAAAGGGATAGTTAATCTTTAAGATTCAATTAACAATACTAATAATAATAATACACAACTTATACAAATAAATTAGTATCCGGTTCAAGAAAAAAATAGTAAGTAAAAATAGTTGACCATTTAAATAAAAATTATATTGCATAAAATATAATCATAAACTCAAAAAATAAATTTATCCCAATAAAATAAATTAGGTTGTTAATTAGTTGAATTTTTTTTTATGAAGTAAATGTTATAACAAAAAACGATAAAAATCAACAAAAAACGATAAAAATCAACAAAAAAAATAGATAGGTAATATGGACTCTACTAAATGATTAAAAACGTAAATACAAGTATACAGCAACAAAAAATTTAAATGAAGCAGCTCCCGTGGTTCGAACTTGGGTGTATATGCTGCAAATTTTTTTAGTTTTCCGCCACTGCACTGCTATAGTAAACACATAATCTACTATCATAAATTTTTTTATATATAAAATTTACAAATATTAGGGCCCCAGAAATTTGGGGGCCCTGTTCCGTTGGTCTGTTTGCACAGCCCAATGGACGGGCCTGACATATAAACAATCAATTTTCAGACAATTTTGTCATAAAAAACTTATATCCAAAAACTAAGTGCATATAAGCAATCAACAAAGAAAAGACAACACTCAATTTGGATTTGTTAGAATACACATCCCACATTTGAATGTTCGGATTAAACAAGACCTCCAATTGTCAATTGTCTTTAGGATGGGACCCCACCGAGGCTTGTGTACGAGGCTTACGTATACACAACCCTCAGTCTATCGGACCATGAAAAGTTTATTATGGTATTAGAGCTATGCATGGGCAGTTTCAGCTATAAAAAGATTGAGATGCCCCCACTTAGGGTTAGTTTCGGATAAAGAGATTGAGATGTCCACCACCCATTGTATTGTCCAAGTGTCAACTGGTCTACACGACCCTCAGTCTATCAGCCTATGGAAAATTTATTAGGATTTATTATCATCCTGATATGTTAGTAAACAACCATTGCAACAATATTATATAAACTACTTCACACACAATCACACTGTCTCCACGTTTCATTCTTGGCAACTAAGCTTTAATATGACGCAAGATAGTACACACATTAATGACAAATTAGTAGTAAATATACCAAAAAAAAGTCAATATTGCGAAAAAGATACACCTTTTTTCAAAATTGCAACTTTACCAAAATTAATTAAGTGGGTACCCATTTTTATTGCAAAAATACCCACTCATCCCCCAAATGCAATTTTTTTTGAATTAAAAAAAAAGTTAAATTAAATATTTATGTTTAATTTTGTTTAATACGAAAATTGAATCCTTCTTTCTTTTTCAGATCTACGCCTCCCCCATTACAAACTCGAATCCGAGTTTTCCGTCTTCGCCGGCGCCGGCGTCCCGATCGTCCTCACGCAGGCCTACACCGTCGTTCTAGGGATTGTGATCGCCGCCTGGTTCACTCAATTTCCGGAATGGACGACCTGGACTCTCCTCCTCCGCGCCCTTATTATCCGGTGACGACGACGATTTCTTCACCGGCGGTGACGAAGACGAAGATAGCGTTGGCTCGTCACGCTCGTCGGAGGAGGAGACGGAAATGCGGGATGATCCGGCGCCAATCTCCTGCGACAACCTGGCCGGATTCTACGAGAATTTCGTGGTGAAAGGATCGGAAGATTCGGACGATCGCTCGGGGCGGAAACGGAAATTCATGATGCGTAGGAAGAGGAGTCTCGGCGGCAACGTGTTCTCGTTGGGCGATCTCGTCAACGGCAAGAGCATGGTGAAGCTCTGGGATGGGCTAGGGCTAGGGTTAGGGATAGACTTCGACGGTTCTCCTTCTTCTTCTTCGGCAGTTTCGATTTTAGATCTGGAGAGGAGTGTGAAGATCGGCTCACTTCCGGGGCGGATTCCGGCTTACTACAACTCGAATCCGAAGCCTCCAGTGCCTCGCGTAGCCCGCCCCGATGCCCCTCGGCCCACTGACCCGCCCCGCCCCGGTGCCTCCTGCTCGACGGTTACTCCCAGTAAAAAATTTTCCGGCGACAGGATAAAGCATACATAATGACAGGATGTACTATATAGAAAGACAAGATAGAATTTTCATATTTCTTTTAAAATTTAATCCAACTGCGAAATATTTGACCGAAAAAAGAATTTTTATTTATTTAAAAAAAGATTTATTAATGTTCATTTTATAGCAAAGATGCCCACGTGGGTATTCAAATGCTATTTAAGTATAACATGGTCATTTTTGCAATAAACACTTTTAGTTGGTGTATTTCTGCAAAATCGCCCAAATTAATTCGCCCAAAAAAAGCTACACAAATTAACAAATCGAAGCTAATTTTAGAAATGTCCTAAAATTAAATCTAAAACCATAACTATAAATTTAAACCCTAATTTAAACTCAAGATTAGATATCACTCAAAATTGAACATATAAACAACAAGTTAGGGTAGAAAACTAGCCCTAAATTCCATCATTAACATATTGGTTGCCAATAAAACCCTAAATCGCAAGAAATAGCCCTAAGTTGGATCTTTCTTTATTTGTAAATCTAATAAAATTTTAAGATAAAAAATAAAGTTAGGTATGGGACGAACTCGGATGAAATCTCGAAATATCGTGCGAAATAACTTTTTTTCGGCACTATCAATTGAAAAGAGTAATGATATTAATTCAAATTTTCCTTATTAAATTTATCCTTCCAAATTCCAATTCAATTAGAATAACATTGTGGTATAATTTCTTTAAATAAATTAAATATCAATCCAATATATTTATATAATTTCTAAAGACTATTATGGTTAAAAAGCTATCTTGCTAATACTCTATGACCTATCTAACCCACATGTAAGAAGATTAAAAATTGTATTTTTTGTATAATAAATTACAAAAAAAATGAAGATGGAGAAACTAATTTTTTTATAAAAAAAACTCAAAAATATATACAGTAAACATAAATACTATAGCATTAAAAAGCTTATGTAAAGGAAGGTAGACCACAACTACCAAATAAAAAGGTAAAAAATGCTATATTAGGGCTTGAGTTTTCGATCCCCATATGATATGAGTAATTCATTAGGGCTGTAAAAATCGGTCTGGCCCAAATTTCTTTTATACCGAACCAGACCAAACAAAATACTATTCGACCCAGACCAATTTTCAACCTTTCTGTGCGTTCCTCTCAAGTCTCAACACACTAGTGCCATTCAGTCCCCGGCAAAACGATCTCTGTGCACGCCGCTGCCCAGGCTTCACCGCTCCTCACCGGTCTCCACTTTCAGGTTGGCGGAGCTCTCTGATGTTCCTGTTGCACTCAGATCTTCGAATTCGAGGTGTGTTGTGTGTCGATGTAACTGATTTATTTTAAGATTTTATCCGAGGTAACTTGTGCAGTTGTGATCTATGTTTGTTTTCCAATGGTTGCAATTCTTACCCATCTCCTAATTCTACTTGCTGTTTAAGACCAAGATTGTCAAAAACGAACGGAAGGTTTCTGAAGATATTATTTGCAATCTGTAGGAGTACTCAATTTTCCTGTTTACATGAATGCTTTTTGTCAGACAACTTTAGGTAGAAACGAAGATTCAGTCCATTTGTTCCTCCTGGAACGAATCGATTTCAAATTCGGTTTGACGCACAATGTACGCCGTTTACTACATCAATTTGAACTATAATCGGCGGAATCAGAATGT
Organism: Fallopia convolvulus; assembly: GCA_964016875.1. NCBI lineage: Eukaryota > Viridiplantae > Streptophyta > Magnoliopsida > Caryophyllales > Polygonaceae > Fallopia > Fallopia convolvulus. The sequence continues at coordinate 7,068,967 of OZ024729.1, forward strand.
GACCCATCTAATTAATGAATTATAGTCCTATGCTTCGCTCACCCTAGGCGAGGTTCTAATGTTTGTTCTATGTAATTGATTCTAACAATGCTGAGTGTTGCTAATCAAGTATCTAACAAATATAAGCAAACTTCATCTTTGCAGTGTGTTTTCTTTATTCACTTATTTGTGAGTACCAATTTTCAGCGCACGGCAGGCAGGAATGTCTTCACGAGTTAGAATCAAAAAGCTCTCTTCTTCATATCTATCCGTTCGTGGTAAAAGCTCTCTACATGAAAATTTCCTGCAAAATGACTGTAAATCGGGTAAATTTGACATTAGTGACGCCCATTACTTCTTCAACCACATGCTTTCCATGAGTCCTCCCCCTTCAATTTCACACTTCAATACACTACTGGGTGCTCTTGTTAGGCGTAAGCATTTCTCTCTCACCATCAATTTCTACAAGAGATTGGATATTTCAGGTGTTCTTGGGCCGAGATCAGATCTCGTCACATTAAATGTTTTGCTGAACTGCTATTGTAGTATGAAGTTAGGGAATGCTGCATTTTCATCTCTGGGTCTGATTTTGAAGTATGGTCATCGTCCCAGCGTCGTTACTTTTAATTCTTTGCTCAAAGGGCTGTGTTTGGAGAAGAAAACTTTTGAAGCTGTTGGTCTGATTTCAAAGATGGTTCGGTTTGGCTGCGCACCTAATGTCGTTGCTTACAACACTATGATGCAGGGTTTGTGCAAGACGGGGAACACTGCCTTAGCTCTTCGGTTGCATCGGGAAATGGTGCATAGTAAGACGGGTACTACTCAAGAGATTTGTAACCCAAATAATATGTCATATGTTCTGAATGATGGTCGCTCTATAGAGTGGCCTTTAACTGGCCCGAAAGGAAAGGTTGCTAGAATATCTCCTGATGTTGTTTCTTATAATTGTTTGATCGATGGGCTGTGCCGTTCAGGGATGGAAGAAGATGCTAGGTCGCTCTTTGTTGAAATAATAAATAATGGTATTCGTCCCAGTTTTGTGACTTTTAGCATCTTAATAAACTTGCTTTGCAAGAAAGGGAAAGTTGAGCAAGGAATGGAGCTTTTGCAAATGATGATCCAGAGTGGTGAGGCCCCTGACGTTATTACATATAACACAATTGTGGATGGATACTGTAGAGTTGGGAAGATAGAAGAAGCTATGAGATTGTATCAGGATATGTTCTGCAAGGAAATTTATCCTGATAATGTGACTATAACTACATTGCTTAAAGGGCTTTTTCATTTGAAGAAAGTCGAAGATGCTCTAAGTTTATTTAGTGATCTGAAAAAGATGGATTTGAAGGATGGTAAACTTGGAGATTATGGACCAGATCAGATTACTTACAATATCGTGATTGATGGATTATGTAAAGAAGGGTATGTAGATAAGGCTGAAGAGATTTTCTTCGAAATGGAAAGTAGCGGTATTGGCCCTAATCTAGTTGTTTATAATTCTCTAATTAATGGGTTGTGTAAAAAAGGATACATGGATAAGGCTAGAAAGCTTTTCTCGAAAATGCAAAGTAATGGTGTTTCTCCCGACATCATTGGCTATAATTGTTTAATTGATGGGTTGTATCATTGTGGAAATGATGAGGAGGCTAAAAGACTTTTGGAGAAAATGATTACTGATGGTATTTCTCCTGATGTTGTGACCTTCAATGTGATAATGGATAAACTTTGCAAGAAAGGAGATATGGAACAAGCAAAGAAGTTGCTAGAGTTGATGAACCAAAAAGGCGTGCTCCCTAACTTAATTACTTACAACAGTTTGATCAACGGTCTCTGTTTAGATGGAAGGATTGGCGATGCAAGAAAAGTGTTTGCTTTAATGGGAAGTTTTGGCTACAAGATTGATGTTGTGACATATACCACGTTGTTGAAAGGGTACTGCAAAGCAGGGATGTTTAAGGAGGCAAGCAATTTGCTTCTTGAAATGGAATCGAAGGATTGTTCTCCTAATGTTGTGTCGTACACCATATTGATAGATGGGTATTGTAGAGGAGAGATGGTAGAGGAGGCATACAATTTGCTTGTTGAGATGGATGCCAAGGGTTGCTCCCCAGACGTCATTACTTTTAATTCATTGCTCAATGGCTTTGCTCGTCGGAAAGAAAGTGCTAGAGTTATAGAGCTTCTTCAGAAAATGCTGGACAAAAAGATCTTACCCGACTCACAAACAGAGCGTATTATAGTAGAATGTATCAACAAGGATGAAAGTTGTGAGAGTTGGATAAAATCCCTCCCTGATTTCTCTTCAATTCGAAACCCAAAAAAGACTCCTACTGAGCATGTTATAGGTGAGTTGAATCTTGATCTTGATTTAGGTGAAATTTCTACCTAAATGCTTTAACAATGGCTTTTTCACAAAGATATTCTATTGCTTATGCGATTGGTCTTGTGCAGCGGAATCTTTTTTCTGCAGCTAGCGGGCACTGGGGATCACCAGGCATCAGCTATGAAACCTACGACAGAGTGAGAAAGACACAAGTGATTGATTTTGTTACATCCTTTCCACTTTCTGAGGAATTAGTACTATGAATTACCATATGAATATATGATGTGCATGTAGTACAAAGTCTGATGACAAATAGTCGTCATTGCTATCTTGTATAGTTGTGCGGATCTTATCTCTGTCATTAATTTCCTGGACAAGAATGTGCATGTCACTTGTTAATTTCCATTTTGGTAGCCTAAATTAAATTAATCTTCTAACCGAATGAAGATCTAATTCAACCTCTTTGTCATTAGCAATTATTTGTAGTCCGTCTGTCATTATCAAAGGCGAACACATAATTTTTACTAGAAAAGTTAACAAGTTATGATCAAATTCATCCCCAGTACAAGATGGAGGCCTAAGTATAAATCTGTGTGGGGGTCTGAGAATTTAAGCATGGTGAGTAGCAATGAGGCCTTGCAAGATAACACTGCAGTCATACAGCACAATAAATCCTGTATTTTTGCTGACTTGCATGCACATATTCTTTTGCCTCTTACAACAGCAACACAAACTGAAGTGTGTTGCAATAAATTATCCCCCCCAAAAAAATCATATCCATTAGCCACTATTACATAATAATAGTACCTATTTAAAAAATAAGAAACATTGTCAATATTTTTTACCAAATTACGTTTGACTTGGTGAAAATAATATCAAATCATTTACTAGATTTAGAGCATGAGGAATATATGTTAAGAGAAGAAGAGGCCTTCTCCACAATCCCATCGACTACTTACTGTGTTAGAACAAAGAGACTGAACATGATAAATGTTGGATTTTTGGGGTGGGGAGAAGAGCAAAGGAGCGTTTTCCAAACTACGAGTAATTTTTCTGATCATATTGGATTTCCAAACTACTCATACTAGTTATACCCGTCATACCATGTACGACTACGATTCGATATTTTTATAAATATTATGAATAAGATATTAATAAATAAGTAAAAATATAATATAAATTTTAATATAAGTAATTTGTTGCTCTAAAATGTCTAATTTTTTAATCAAATATTATATTCTTCATATTTTATTACTTTTTATGTACGTAAATTTAGAGATTATCAAACATTTCAATATATCTATTAAATATTTTATTATCTATTTTTATTAATTTTAAAAATTATAAATATTTATCTATAAAAACAAAACACTATATATCTATAAATAAATTTATCAAAAGATATATGCGAAAAGATTTATATTTATTTTAAAATATTTTATCTTTAATTTTAAATACTTGTATAAGGAAGTTTTCAAAAGATATTGTTATACTAAATAGATATTTGTTTGATGTTAAAGATAGATTTAAATAGTTAAAGAGGAATTTAAAAGAAAAAAGTTAAAATATTAAAAATAAAAATTAATTTTTTAAATATGGAGTGGGGCCAGAATCGTTCTGGTGGCTCGAAAAGGGACAACTTTAATATATAGTTATAGATTTTTTTTAGAAAAGAGGCTTTAAAAAAGTACTAGTATTAAAAAGCTTGTGTAATGGACAATACAAGGGCTTGAGTTATCCCCATATGATGATATATGAGTAATTAATTAGGTCTGTAAAAATCGGCCTGGCCCGGTTTTCTTTTACACCAAACCAGACCAAACAAGATACTATTCGACCCAGACCAATCTTTCAACCTTTCTGTGCGTTCACTTGTGCCATCCAGTCAGTCCTCCAGCAAAGCGATCTCTCTGCCCGCCGTTGCCCAGGCTCCACCGCTCCTAGCCGTTCTCTACTTTCAGGTCGTCGACGCATTCTGATCTTCGAATTCGAGGTGTGTTCAGTGTGTCGATGTAACTAATTTTTTTTAAAAGATTTTATCTGAGGTAACTTGTGCTCTATGTTTGTTTTCTGATGGTTGCAATTCTTACCCATCTCCTAATTCTACTTGTTGATTAAGACCAAGATTGTCAAAAATGAACGAAGTTTTCTGAATATATGATTTGCAATTTGTAGGAATACCCAATTTTCCTGTTTACATGGATCCTTTTTGTCAGAGAACTTTAGGTAGAAACGGAGATTCAGTCCATGTGTTCCAGGACCGAATCGATTTCAAATTCGGTTTGAAAACAATATACGACATTTACTGCATCAATTAGAACTAGAATCGGCGGAATCAGAATGTGACCCATCTAATTAATGAATTATAGTCCTGCCTAGGCGAGGTTCTAATGTCTGTTCTATTTTCCCTTTCTCTGTAATTGATTCTAGCAACCTTCATCTTTGCAGCACACAGCAGGCAGGAATGTCTTCACGTGGTAGCATCAAAAAGCTCTCTTCATCATATCTATCCCTTCGTGGCAAAAGGAGTGCACTTGAAAATTTCCTGCAAATTGACTGTAAATCGGGCAAATTCGACATTGGTGACGCCCATTACTTCTTCGACCACATGCTTTCCATGAGACCTCCCCCTTCAATTTCGTACTTTAATACACTACTGGGTGCTCTTGTTAAGTGTAAGCATTTCTCTCTCACCATCAATTTCTACAAGAGATTGGAGATTTCAGGTGTTCTTGGGCCGAGATTAGAGCTCGTCACATTAAATGTTTTGCTGAACTGCTATTGTAGCATGAAGTTAGGGAATGCTGCGTTTTCAGCTCTTGGTCTGATTTTGAAGTACGGTCATAGTCCCAGTATCATTACTTTTACATCGTTGCTCAAAGGGTTGTGTTTGGACAAGAAAACTTATGAAGCTATTGGTCTGATTTCAAAGATGACTCGGTTGGATTGCGCTCCTGATGTCGTTACTTACAGCACTATGATGCAGGGTTTGTGTAAGACGGGGAACGCTGCTGTAGCTCTTCGGTTGCATCGGGAAATGGTGCATAGTAAGACGGGTACTACTGAAGAGATTTCTAACCCAAATAAAATGTCGTATGTTCTCAATGATGGTCGCTCTATAAAGTGGCCTACAATTGGTCTGAAAGGAAAGGTTGCTGGAATATCTCCTAATGTTGTTTCTTATACGTGCTTGATTGATGGGCTGTGTCATTCTGGGATGGAAGAAGATGCTAATTCCCTCTTTGTTGAAATGATAAATAGTGGCATTCGTCCCGATTTTGTAACTTATAACGTCCTAATAAATTTGCTCTGCAAGAAAGGAAAAATGGAGCAGGGAATGGAGGTTTTGAAAATGTTGATCGAGAGAGGTGAGGCCCCTGACGTTATTACATATAACACAATAGTGGATGGTTATTGCAGAGTTGGGAAGATAGAAGAAGCTATGGGAGTATATAAGGATATGTGTTGTAAGGAAATTTATCCTAATATTGTGACTATAAATACATTGCTGAAAGGGCTTTTTCATTTGAGGAAAATGAAAGATGCTCTAAGTTTATTCAGTGATCTGAAAAAGATGGATTTAAAGGATGGTAAACTTGGAGATTGTGGACCAAATCAGATTACTTATAGCATTATGATAGACGGACTCTGTAAAGAAGGGCATCTAGAAAGGGCTGAAGAGATTTTCTTCGAAATGCAAAGTAGCGGTATTGACCCTGGTCTTGTTGTTTATACTTCTTTAATTGACGGGCTTTGTAAAAAAGGATATGTGGATAAGGCAAAAAAGCTGTTCTCGAAAATGCAAAGCAACGGTGTTTCTCCCAACGTCATTGTCTATAGTTGTTTAATTGATGGGTTGTATCATCATGGAAATGACGAAGAGGCTGAAAGACTTTTGGAGAAAATGATTGTTGCTGGTATTTTGCCAAATGTGGTGACGTTCACTTTGATAATTGATAAACTTTGCAAAAAAAGAGATGGAACAAGCGAAGAAATTGCTAGAGTTGATGAACCAAAGAGGCGTGCTCCCTGACTTAATTACTTACAACAGTTTGATCAACGGTCTCTGTTTAGAAGGTCAGATTGACGATGCACGAAATGTGTTCTCCTTGATGGGCAGTTTCGGCTACAAGTTTGATGTTGTGACATATAACACGTTGTTGAATGGGTACTGCAAAGCAGGGATGTTTAAGGAGGCAAGCAATTTGCTTCTTGAAATGGATTTGAAGGACTGTTCCCCTGATGCTGTCTCGTACAACACATTGATACATGGGTATTGTAGAGGAGAGAAGCTAGAGGAGGCATATAATTTGCTTCTTGAAATGGAAGCCAAGGGTTGCTCCCCAGACATCGTTACTTTCCGTATGTTGTGACATATAACACGTTGTTGAATGGGTACTGCAAAGCAGGGATGTTTAAGGAGGCAAGCAATTTGCTTCTTGAAATGGATTTGAAGGACTGTTCCCCTGATGCTGTCTCGTACAACACATTGATACATGGGTATTGTAGAGGAGAGAAGCTAGAGGAGGCATATAATTTGCTTCTTGAAATGGAAGCCAAGGGTTGCTCCCCAGACATCGTTACTTTCCGTATATTGCTCTGTGGCTTTGCTCGCCACAATGAAAGTGCTAGAGTTATTAAGCTTCTTCAGAAAATGCATGACAGAAAGATCTTACCCGACTCACACCTGGAGCTCATTATACTAGAATGTATTAGCAAGGATGAAAATTGTGAGCACTGGATAAAGTCCCTCCCTGATTTCTCTACAATTCGAAACCGCAAAAAGGATACGCTTTGAACCTTTAGGTGAGTTGGATTCTAGATTGGCAAAACGCATCAGTGGTAGACATAATTTTTTGTCCTTGTTGTGGGTTGACTGAGGAAACTGATTTACACATTTTGAGAGATTTTTTTTTTTCCCTCCTGAGGGGTCCGAGGGGGTGTTCAGGAATGGATTATTTCTGTTATTGATTCTTGTACAGATGGAGAGTTTTACAAGTTCCCTCCTAGTGATCTTGTGGAAACTCTGGAACAGAAGAAATGCCTGGGCTTTTGATGAAATTTTCACTTCAGCGAGGATTTTTTTTTGAAGTGGCGAATAGAGACAGCTGCAAGGAACCACAAGTCCTAAGTTATACACAGATGCTTCTGTTAGAGAAAATAGATTCACTGGTTTGGGGATCGCAATTAGAGACCATAACTAGCCCAGTGTTCTTCCATAACTAGCCCTCTGTTGGCTGAGTCTCAAGCAGTCATTAGAGGACTACAGTTAGCAGCTGTGCACAATATCGATATGGTGGAGGTGGAGAGTGATTGCCAGGAACTCATTTTTTTCTTGCAGGGTAAAGGCAGGAACTCATTTTCTCTTTAGTAATTTTCAGTTGCCCCATGCATTAGCTCGTGTGGAGCCATGGGAACTTGGTGTCATGTTTTGGGTTTACTCTTCTCCCAGCCTGTGTATACAGTTTATCTGAATGAGATGATTAACAAAAACAGCTAGTGCCTCTGAGCACTTTCCTTTCAATCTGAGCACTTTCCTTTCAAAAAAAAACACAAGTGATCACTGCAATGGATATTAGTACTGGAAGTCTATACAATAAATTCAGTTAAAGATTAGGTGACACTTGTCCATCTGTTGTGAACAATGTATACCATAGATGAAGATTATGAGAAATGAATTGCTTGGAGGGTGACTTCAAACAAATTCATTGAAAACATCCAATGAATATTTAGATAGATTTGGACGCACTTCATTCTCCAGAATCGGTACTTAAATTTTCTTAGTAAGCTCTTTGTGTGGCCAATATAATTCTTGAATCAATTTGTGTAATTATCCTCTTGTTTAGCGTACTTATAATAAACCATTGCCCTAATCTCCAAAATAGATTCTTAAAACATGGCTGAGCGCATTAAAGACGTGGTGAATTGGTTCATGATATGCTGCACTAGGAGAATTATGCACCATGTTTGATTTACGATGACAGCAAAAATGTGATGGCTGGAACTCCACCACTTACAAATGTGTTAGAAGTAACAAAAGCTCGGATTTGATATAGAAGTATCATTGAACACCTCACCTAGAAACATATACTTTTTTATTATATATAGAGAGGTTACATTTATTCATCACAAACTATATTCAATCCTTCTCAAAAAAAAAAAAAAACCCTTCATAACCCCTAACTTAAATCATCTAGGGTATAGACTGCCACTCATACATATAATTATACTGTTGTGATTGCAAATTAAACATGAACAAACCTGTCTCGTTATACATCCAAATGCACTGCCTCCCCCCGCAATCATCATCCACAAAGGAAATATCGTCCGCAAACGCTTCAAACCTACAAAAGCCTCCACGCCCCCCTTTTGTGCCCCATTGTGCATCACAATAGTACGTCTTGACGCGATCGATTAAAGGATGAAACGACCAGTTGAAGCTTCCATGGACCGGGATCAAAACGGGATCTCCCGGGGGAGGTGGGTTGTTAACTTGTTATGGTAGCAATGCAACGATAAGGTGTCCCTCGAGAAGCCATTGAGCATGCACAGATGGTAGATGATGAAAGGGAAAGCCCGGAATCCGGTGGCGGAGAGAACTAGGGTTAGGGTGGTCAGAAGAAGGAACAAGTGTTTATGGTTGTGGCTCATCTTTTTTATATTTTCTGTGTGTGTGAATGTTTTTTTAGATCTCTAATGTTGAGTTTTTAAATCTTCTTGTTTGTTTTGTGATTGTGAGGGAGTGATTTGGTATGGGATCTTTAATTGGTTTAAATAGTGGTAAAGTTCAATGCAGGACCATAAATATGTGGGCGTTCCATCTTGGAGAATACTTGGATGGTTTGTGCAAAATGAGAAAGTTGGATTGTAATGAATAACCGTAGAGTAGTGCAATGAATAGCATGTAATTAATGAAGGAATAGCAATTATATATAATTATTGTTTATTTAGCATTTAAGGATATACATAAGTGGATATAATTAATACATATATTCCATTAATGTATGGCATGTACTATACATCTCACCCTAAGGAAAATTAATTAGAGTTTAGTGGACTTTGCTCGTCATACTCCACTATGTATTCATATTGTTTTTGGATAAGGAAAATGATTAGAAAGACTATAATGCAATTTCGGTTCTAGACTTAGATCGATCACGACGAGTCCGAGTCTACTGAGACTTTGACGTCCGTCTTAGATTCCGACATAGCTCGTTATTATTATACTCCCTCCGTTTTACAATTTAGGGGTTTTTAAGCTACAAATGAATTTTCAAAATATAAGTCCATTTTTTCACTATTTAATGTAAAACTTCTTAATTAAGGCATGAATTCATTCACTTATCATTAATTTTATTTAAACAACAATACTAATTTCAATACATGTCATGGGAAGTGTAAATTGAAATGATTGTTTTTAATTAACAACATTTTTCTATCGGAGTATATAGTACTACTCCAATTTGTAAGTTGTTAAATATATTCCCTCCGTTCTATTCTATTTGACACTTTAGAGTTAAAAGCGTGTTTATTAAAACTTGTCATATTGGAGTCTTTATTTAATTAATGTATTGGAAAGTGTTTATATAGACTTTTTTCTTTCCATCTATTGGCTTTAAAGATGGATTAGTAATTAATTGTTTATTACATTTAGAAAATTTTGGATTTCCAATGGTATTTTTTATATTTTCAATGAATTCCTTAATATGTGTGAATTTTTCTAAAGTGTCAAGTAGAATAGAACACAGTAATTAAATTCATTAAATTTACTCGTAAGTTGATATATTTATATATTTAAAAACAGTCATTAAATATAAAAATATTTTATTTTAAGCTTGTCTTAATATATGTGAAAAATTCTAAAAGCCCCTAAAAGTATTTTAAGCTTGTCTTAGTATTTATTATTATATTTTCTATTTTTGGCATGTTTCTATTTACAATTAGCTTGTCTTAATATATGTGAAAAATTCTAAAAGCTCCTAAAAGTATTTTAAGCTTGTCTTAGTATTTATTATTATATTTAAGCTTAAGAGACTGACTCAATAGTTGGATTAGGCCCATTAGCTAGACCTAGTTAGGGTTTGGGTTAGGTCATTTCGGGTTCGGGTTGAGTCGGGTTCAGGTTGTTACGGGTCACGGGTTAAACCGGGTCGGATCGATGCGGGTTTTCGGGCGGGTCGAGTTGACCAGCGGGTCAAAAACATAGAATTTTTTATGATTATTAAAATAGATTTTTAATTAAATAATATATATAATTATAATGTATTATTTTATGTATTTTAATAATAAAAATAATATTTTAAAATAAATTTGATACATTTTATAAATGTACTAAATCGGTCAACCCAACGGGTTTCGGGTTTCAACCCAACAAGTTTCGGGTTCTATCGGGTTCAGTTGATTTCGGGCTTCGGGTTCAAGTTTTTGAGTCTTGATCCTAAAATTATCGGGCGGGTTGGATCGGGTTAACGGGTTCGGTCAGCTTTTGACGGCTCTAAAAATTGGTTTGGCTTTGGCCCGAATTTCTTTTATACCGAACCAGACCAAACAAAATACCAATCTTCAACCTTTCTGTGCGTTCCTCTCAACACAGTTAATGAAATTATACATGTTACAGTGCCTTGTTAGCGTTATCTATGTAAGCTGGTAGCTGGCTATTTTATTCCCTTTTACCATGGTTAACCGTTAGAACTTTGGTTTAGTTAAGTCTAGTTAATTTTAGCTGGTTTATCCATCCATATATAAGGGACACTAAGATATTTTGTAATTGCTTCTCTCCATTAATGAAACAGTGAGTTTCTTGAGAGCAAGCGCTCTCTTTCTCTGAGAATCCATTCTCTCAATTTGTTTATGGAATTCCTTGTTCAATCGATTCTCTTCATGGTATCAGAGCGAGGTTAATCAGATTGAACAAGCCAGAGAGTAGCACTAGTTCTTCCTGAGCGAGCGTGAGAGAGAGCCACAAAAGTTAGGGTTTCTTCAAAAATCAAATTCGTCTTTGTCATCTTCATTCAATCATGCCGGAAACAAGCGCTAGTCCAGAGATGATGTTGCAGATTGCTCGTATGGCGCAAGGCCAAGGAAATCCACAAGGAGACCCGCTGAATTTGGCGAACTCCGACTACCCTGGGATGTCGCTCACGGCTACCCCTTTCGATGGAACCAATTTCATCGCCTGGAGCAGGCAAGTGGATTTGGCGTTAGGGGCTAAGTTGAAGACGGGGTTCATCGACGGCAAGCTCGAGAGACCACCGGAAAACTCGACAGACCTGGGACGATGGAGTCGAGCAGACCGAATGGTGACCTGCTGGATTCTCAATTCGATGACCAAAGAGGTATCAAATTCTTTCACCTTTACTTCTTCGGCCAGAGCGCTTTGGAAGGATATCTTGGAGCGTTACAGTCAGAGCAACGCACCACTGGTTTACCAAATCAAGCAGGAACTGATGAAGACGGTTCAAGGTAATCAATCTGTTACAACATATTACTCTAAATTGAAGAAGTGTTGGGATGATCTAGATTATCTAAATGGTGTGCCTAATTGCTTATGTGGAAATATGGCAAAGTGCACTTGTAACGTGATGTCAAGAGTTTTGGAATTGGAGAATCAGGATAGAGTGATGCACTTTTTGGTAAATTTGAATGTTGATTTTGATCCTGTAAGAAGCCATATATTGGCATCAGATCCTTTGCCTAAGATAAACAAGGCCTACAATCAAGCCTTGACGCATGAGACGCAAAGGCAAATTACATATAATTTGCCAGATCCTGCAGCTTTTGTAGCTAATACTGGTGAACAACAGAAGGGACAAACAGAAAAGAAAGAATTCAGGAAAACAAGGGATAACAGTAAGAAGTGTTCTCATTGCAAGATGATAGGCCACACTAGAGATGGGTGCTTTGAGATCGTAGGTTATCCTGATTGGTTTAAGGGGAAAAGGAACAAGACAGCTCCTAAAGTGGCTGCACAGACAGATGTAGGCGATCAGTCCACACCCTTGGATGATGGAGCAAGTACTTCTACAGGAAAATATGGGAATATTGATCCAGATTTTGTCAAGGCAATGTGTCAGGAAATGATGAAAGCTTTTCAAGGGAAAGTGATGATGCCCTCGGCTAACTTTGCAGGTAGTACTTGTGTTAACTATGTTGGTCATAAATCTCAAAAATATGAATGGATACTTGACACAGGTGCCACAGATCATATGACACCCTTTTTAGATTGTTTGTTGAATGTGAAGCAACTGAATCAACCTGTATATGTGAATTTGCCTGATGGTACTGTGAAATCAGGTTCTGTGGTCTTGACAGATAATTTTGTTATCCATGATGTACTTCATGTCCCGGATTTCAAATTTAATTTGCTTTCAGTAAGTAAAATAGTTGCTCAAAAAGGAATGGTGGCATGTTTTGACAGAGTTCAGTGTGCTTTACAGGACCTTTTGAGTGACAGAGTTGTGGCAACCGGGGCAGAGAATGGAGGTTTATATAAGATTCAAGCTAATGGACATAAGGAAGGCAACCTGGAGAGGGCATGCTATGCTTCTGAAGTGGAAGAAAGCAAACATGTGATCCACAATAGACTAGGACATATTTCCTTTTCTAGAATGGCACATGTGCCAGGTTGTAAAGTTGAGACAAGTTTTGACAGTTTTTGCGACACTTGTAGACTTGCTAAGCTACACAATTTGCCCTTTAAACTCAGTGAAATTAAATCTACAACTTGTTTTGATCTTCTTCATCTGGATCTCTGGGGTCCTTATTCAGTTGCTAGTTTGACAAGTGAAAAGTATTTTTATACAATAGTTGATGATCTAAGCAGAGCAACTTGGACTTATCTGGTCCATAATAAGCAACAAGTTGTTGCTATAGTGAAATCCTTTATTGATATGGTTAAGACTCAATTTGGAGTTATACCAAAGAAGATTCGGTCTGACAATGGCACAGAATTGTTGAATAATGAGATGAAAACTTTTTTGTCAGAAATGGGAATTCAGCATCAAAGGACAATGGCATATAGGCCACAACAGAATGGTGTGGTTGAAAGAAAACACCAGCACTTGTTGGACACTGCAAGAGCCCTCAGGATTCATGCTAATTTGCCAAAAGAATTTTGGGGAGAATGTGTTCTAACAGCAACTTACCTAATTAATAAGATGCCTCTAGTTAGCATAAAGTGGAAAACACCCTTTGAAGTGTTATTTCACAAAGCACCCACATATGATAATTTGAGAATCATGGGATGCTTGTGCTATGGGATTGTCCTAAGAAGAAATAGGGACAAATTGGATCCCAAAGGCAGAAGAAGTGTTTTGTTAGGGTATCCAAGCAATCAAAAGGGCTATAGATTGTATGACTTGGTCACCAAAGAGATTTATCATAGTAGAGATGTGGTCTTTCACGAAAATATTTTCCCTTTCAGAACCAGTAGTGTGCAACAGCCTCCTTCTGCTCACAGTACCCTGTTTCCAAAATTGAATGATGTTGTAATCGATGAGGAAGAAAGATTAGATCTACCGCATCAAAGTGTAGAAGTTACAGAAAGAGTGCCAACCATGCCCATGTCAACAGAATTGATTCAGAGAAGATCCAATAGACACAAACAGGCACCAATATGGGCTAGTGACTATGTTATGACAGTTGTTGATAGTGATCATTCATCTCCATCTTCCAGAGCTTATTATGCTTCACTAGCTCATGCAATGACAGTTTTTGAACCAGCTACTTTCTCGCAAGCACAAGGCAAACCAGAATGGGAAGAAGCTATGAAGAGAGAATTGGAAGCTTTGGATTCCAATGGAACTTGGGAATTATCTAAGTTGCCATCTGGTCACAAGGCAATTGGTTCAAGATGGGTCTTTAAAGTAAAATTCAGGGCAGATGGGACAGTTGAAAGGCACAAGGCAAGATTGGTGATCAAGGGGTATAATCAGAAGCTAGGTAAAGATTACAAACACACTTTCAGTCCAGTTGCAAAATTGCCCACTGTAAGAATAATCATTGCCTTAGCTACAGCTCGAGGATGGCCATTGTTCCAACTTGATGTGAATAATGCATTCCTTCATGGATTTCTTGATGAGGAAATCTATATGCAGATTCCTGATGGGTATGACAAAGCAGCTCCAAATCAGGTTTGCAAATTGAAAAGGTCACTTTATGGTTTGAAACAAGCCTCACGGCAATTGAACCATGAATTGACACAATTTTTGGTGACACTTGGCTACAAGCAATCCACCAATGACTACTCTTTGTTCATTAAAAACAAGGAGAACGATTTCACAACATTATTAGTATATGTAGATGACATCATGATTACTGGTAATGCCATGGAGGAAATCAATACAGTTAAGCAAGCTTTGCAACACAAGTTTACTATAAAAGACTTGGGTGAAGCTAGATATTTCTTGGGTATGGAGATACTCAGAACTGAAGAAGGGACATACTTAAGCCAGAGAAAGTATGTCAAAGACATACTCACAAATGCAAAGATGATAGAGGCACAACCAGTTGGATTTCCTCTCCCATCAGGGCTGAAACTAAGTGCAGATTCAGGAGAATTGCTTGAGAATCCAGAAAGCTATAGAAGGCTAGTTGGAAGGTTACTTTACCTAGCCTTAACACGTCCAGATATTAGTTATGGAGTGTAGCATCTCTCACAGTTTGTGTCCCAACCAAGAAAACCTCATTTTCAAGCTGCACTTCACCTCCTCAAATATCTAAATGGAACAATCAACAAGGGCCTATTCTATCCTAAGCAGACAGACTTGCAGATCACAGGGTATTCTGATGCTGATTGGAGAGCATGTCTTACCACAAGAAGATCACTGACTGGATTTTGTGTTTTCTTGGGTAAAGCTTTAGTCTCATGGAAAACTAAGAAACAGAAGGTTGTTTCTAGATCTTCCGCAGAAGCTGAGTACAGGAGTATGGCCAACACCACATCAGAGTTGGTTTGGACTAGTTATGTGCTTCAGGATTTGATGCTTGCAGTGGCGTGTCCCGTTACATTATTCTGTGACAACAAAGCCGCTCAACAAATAGCTGCTAACCCATGCTTCCATGAAAGAACTAAGCATATTGAGTTAGATTGTCACTTTGTGAGAGAGAAGGTGCAGAGTGGATTTATGAAAACTGCTTATATACATACCAGTCTTCAGCTTGCAGATGTCATGACAAAACCCTTGTCCAAAGCACAACATGAATACCTTATACTCAAGTTGGGTTTCACAGCTCTTCCAACTTGAGGGGGGAGTAATGAAATTATACATGTTACAGTGCCTTGTTAGCGTTATCTATGTAAGCTGGTAGCCAACTATTTTATTCCCTTTTACCATGGTTAACCGTTAGAACTTTGGTTTAGTTAAGTCTAGTTAATTTTAGCTGGTTTATCCATCCATATATAAGGGACACTAAGATATTTTGTAATTGCTTCTTTCCATTAATGAAACAGTGAGCTTCTTGAGAGCAAGCGCTCTCTTTCTCTGAGAATCCATTCTCTCAATTTGTGTATGGAATTCCTTGTTCAATCGATTCTCTTCAACAGTAGTGCCATTCAGTCCCCAACAAAGCGATCTCTCTGCACGCCGCTGACCAGGCTTCACCGCTCCTTACCGGTCTTCACTTTCACGTTGGCGGCGCTCTCTGATTGCTCTGTTGCACTCAGATCTTCGAATTCAAGGTGTGTTGTGTGTCGATGTAACTGATTTATTTTAAGATTTTATCTGAGGTAACTTGTGCTCTATCTTTGTTTTCTGATGGTTGCAATTCTTACCCATCTCCTAATTCTACTTGTTGTTTAAGACCAAGATTGTCAAAAACGAACGAAAGGTTTCTGAAGATATTATTTGCAATCTGTAGGAGTACTCAATTTTCCTGTTTACATGAATGCTTTTTGTCAGACAACTTTAGGTAGAAACGAAGATTCAATCCACTGTTCCTCCTGGACCGAATCGATTTCAAATTCGGTTTGACGCACAATGTACGCCGTTTACTACATCAATTTGAACTATAATCGGCGGAATCAGAATGTGACCCATCTAATTAATGAATTGTAGTCCTATCCTTCGCTCAACCTAGGCGAGGTTCTAATGTTTGTTCTATGTAATTGATTCTAACAATGCTGAGTGTTGCTAATCAAGTATCTAACAAATATAAGCAAACTTCATCTTTGCAGTGTGTTTCCTTTATTCACTTATTTGTGAGTACCAATTTTCAGCGCACGGCAGGCAGGAATGTCTTCACGAGTTAGAATAAAAAAGCTCTCTTCTTCATATCTATCCATTCGTGGCAAAAGCTATCTACTTGAAAATTTCCTGCAAAATGATTGTAAATCGGGCAAATTTGACATTAGTGACGCCCATTACTTCTTCGACCACATGCTTTCCATGAGACCTCCCCCTTCAATTTGGCACTTCAATGCACTACTGGGTGCTCTTGTTAAGCATAAGCATTTCTCTCTCACCATCAATTTCTACAAGAGATTGGATATTTCAGGTGTTCTTGGGCCGAGATCAGATCTCGTCACATTGAATGTTTTGCTGAACTGCTATTGTAGCATGAAATTAGGGAATGCTGCATTTTCAACTCTTGGCCTGATTTTGAAGTGTGGTCGTCGTCTTGATACCTATACTTTTAATTCGTTTCTCAAAGGGTTGTGTTTGGAGAAGAAAACTTTTGAAGCTGTTCGTTTGATTTCAAAGATGAATCGGTTGGGCTGCGCTCTTGATGTCTTTACTTACAACACTATGATACAGGGTTTGTGTAAGACCAGGAACGCTGCCATAGCTCTTCGGTTGCACCGGGAAATGGGGCATGGTAACACAAAGACATTGCCATATGTTCTCATTGACGGTCGCTCTATAGACTGGCCTACAACTGGTATAAAGGGAAAGGTTGCTAGAATATCTCCCGATGTTGTATCTTATAATTGCTTGATTGATGGGTTGTGCCGTTCAGGGATGGAAGAAGATGCTAAGTTGCTCTTTGTTGAAATGATAAATAGTGAGGTTCATCCCAATTCTGTTACTTTTAGCATCCTTATAAATTTGCTCTGCAAGAAAGGCAAAGTAGAACAAGGAATGGAGGTTTTAAAAATGATGATCAAGAGAGGTGAGGCCCCTGACGTTATTACATATAGCACAATAGTGGATGGTTATTGCAGAGTTGGGAAGATAGAAGAAGCTATGGGAGTATATAAGGATATGTCTTGTAAGGAAATTTATCCTAATATTGTGACTATAAATACATTGCTGAAAGGCCTTTTTCATATAAAGAAAGTCGAAGATGCTCTAAGTTTATTTAGTGATCTGAAAAAGATGGATTTAAAGGATGGTAAACTTGAAGATTGTGGACCAGATCAGATTACTTATGGCACTGTGATAGACGGACTATGTAAAGAAGGGCATCTAAAAAGGGCTGAAGAGCTTTTCTTCGAAATGCAAAGTAGCAGTATTGACCCTGATCTTGTTGTTTATAGTTCTTTAATTGACGGGCTCTGTAAAAAAGGATATGTGGATTAGGCAAAAAAGTTGTTCTTGAAAATGCAAAGCAACGGTGTTTCTCCCAACGTCATTGTCTATAGTTGTTTAATTGATGGGTTGTATCATCATGGAAATGACGAAGAGACTAAAAGACTTTTGGAGAAGATGATTGCCGATGGTATTTCTCCTAATGTGGTGACGTTCAATGTGATAATGGATAAACTTTGCAAGAAAGGAGATATGGAACAAGCAAAGAAGTTGCTAGAGTTGATGAACCAAAGAGGCGTGCTCCCTTGCTTATTTACTTACAATAGTTTGATCAACGGTCTCTGTTTAGAAGGTAAAATTGATGATGCACGAAATGTGTTCTCCTTGATGGGCAGTTTCGGCTACGAGTTTGATGTTGTGACATATAACACGTTGTTGAATGGGTACTGCAAAGCAGGGATGTTTAAGGAGGCAAGCAACTTGCTTCTTGAAATGAAATCGAAGGATTGTTCTCCTGATGTTGTCTCGTACAACACATTGATAGATGGGTATTGTAGAGGAGAGATGCTAGAGGAGGCATACAATTTGCTTGTTGAGATGGATGCCAAGGGTTGCTCCCCAAACGTCATCACTTTTAATGCATTGCTTGCCGGCTTTGCCCGTCAGAATGGAAGTGAGAAAGTTTTAGAGCTTCTTCAGAAAATGCATGACCGAATGATCTTACCCGACTCACACACAGAGCGTATTATACTAGAATGTATCAACAAGGATGAAAGTTGTGAGAGTTGGATAAAATCCCTCCCTGATTTCTCTTCAATTCGAAACCCAAAAAAAGACTCCTACTGAGCATGTTATAGGTGAGTTGAATCTTGATCTTGATTTAGGTGAAATTTCTACCGAAATGCTTTAAGAATGGCTTTTTCACATAGATATTCTATTGCTTATGCGATTGGTCTTGTGCAGCGGAATCTTTTTTCTGCAGCTAGCGGGCACTGGGGATCACCAGGCATCAGCTATGAAACCTACGACAGAGTGAGAAAGACACAAGTGATTGATTTTGTTACATCCTTTCCACTTTCTGAGGAATTAGTACTATGAATTACCATATGAATATATGATGTGCATGTAGTACAAAGTCTGATGACAAATAGTCGTCATTGCTATCTTGTATAGTACGTTGTACAGATCTTATCTATGTCATTAATTTCGTGGACATGAATATGCATGAAGATGGAGGCCTAAGTAGCAGGGAGACCTTACAAGTTAACACTGCAGTCATACAATACAGCACAACTAATCCTTTATTTTTGCTGACTTGCATGCACATAATCTTTTGCCTCTTACAGCAGGCAGCAGCAACACAAACTGAAATGTGTTGCAATAATATCTCATAATGGCATATAGGAGGAAATATCCATAATGGCTTGATTTGACCATATATTGTTAAAAAAAACCATTAGCCACTATTACATAATAATAGTACATATTTAAAAAATAAGAAACATATATTGCCAATAATTTTTGCTAAATTGAGGTTTAAATTTACACAATTGAACAATAGTAATTTTAAAAAGATAAATTAAAAGTTAGATAGTCTAATTCTCTTGTACTGATTAATACTAAATATTATATTATCTTATATTATAAAAATAAAATTAAAAAACGGGTCTATATATGACTTGGAAATTTTGTAAGGCTTACCAAAATATGAGTACAAAATTCAATGTTTTATAAATTCTTCTGATTAAAATTATTTATACTTGCACATAATTTTAGTTAAACAAATTTATTATTTTTTGAAACAACATATACATGATTGAGTATATTTATCTTTTCATCTAAAGAATAAGAGAGGAAGAAACAACTAAAATGTTAAAAAGATTGAGAATATATATTTGATTGGATCACAAGGAAAAAATTCCAACCATAATAAATTGTGAGAAAATTTATAGTTTAAATTTTTTAATTAAGATATTATCTAAAATTTGGAAATAAAAATAAATTTTAAATTAAGAAAGTAGGAATTGATGGATTTGATATAAATGTGAATTTAACCTTCTCCTCCTCCGTCTTTAGTGAGCAAAAGTTTTTGGTGGTGTCAATTGGTCGAGAAGAAGCAAATAGCTTTGTGGCAGCAAATCATAGTAGATCTAGACAACGAGGAGAGACAGGTGAAGTTTCGTTGTGGGAAGTCGATCACTAGAAAGAGTGAAAGGAACTCGACGGGACACGAATCGGGAAATTTGATGGTTCGGAAAGATCGGCAGGGAATCGTAGATCTGGATGGAACAGAGAGCCATGTGAAGTCCGTGGAAGGAAGTCGGACAAGGGAAGTTGGTCGTCGGGAAGAGTGAATAGATCGAACTCGAAGGAGTCGGAAAAGGTGTTCATGGGAATGAGCGAAGGAAAAAATCACGGGGATTGAAAATAACTCTAGATTGTTTACTAATTGAAAATACCATATATTTGCAAGGTGGATAATGAAGTGAAATTGTTTTTCCAAATATTAAATAAAAAATTAATTAATATATAATTTTTATGAAACAAGGATAAAATGTCATGCCGGTAAAATCTTAAGTTGGTTAATAATAAGATATAATGTGACGAAAATTAATATAACATAATATGAATGACTCGAATCCTTTGAAATTTTAATTATATAGTATAGATAAGATAGGAATGGTACGCCAAAAATGTACAATTATTAACTAAGCAATGCTCGTAGGCGCCGAATAGACAAATTTGACTTTGAATACATGTAAATAATTATGACAATTTATTATATCTACAGATGTAACTCCATCATTAACTACTTATACATTGTAATTAAAATATAATAAATGATCATAATATATATATATATATATATATATATATATATATATATATATATATATATATATATATACAAAATAAGACCAAACAAAAGAAGATCAAAAAACCATAAGAAATCAATTGAACTCAACAAAAGAAGAAGAAGATCAAAGATGATCCACAACCATCCAAACCTCTTCCTTCTCCTCACCACCCTAACCCTAGTTCTCTCCACTTCCGCGTATCCACTCTTCCCTTTCGTCATCTTTCATCTCTGCATGATCAATGGCCTCTCGAAAGACGCCTTATCTCTCCAATGCCACCAACACCCTGAACCACCAACTCACGACAACGACGCCTCTCCTAATCCTCTTATTATACCGCCCCATGGAAGCTACAACTGGTCGTTTCAACAATATGTCATTGGCGGCAAGAAAAAGACCTACACTTGCGACGCGTTATGGGGTCCCAAAGGAGTGTATGGCGGGTACAAAAATTTTGAAGCGTTCTTTGATAGTCCTGACTTTGTGGATCGTACTTGTGGGGGGAGGCATTGCATTTGGCTTTATAATGAGACCGGTGTGTACATATTCCACATCAATTTGCAGGAGTACGAGCTTATGTATCCATGGGAACCGCGCCTAGCTAGATAAAATTTGCTAAGGGTATGCTATGAATGTTTTTACTGGCAATGGTTGAATAAAGTGGGAGTGATACAAATATTTTAAACCAGTTATACACGTTGTGTCATGCACGACTACGACTCGGATTAAGTATGAGCATATTTATTTTGGTATAATGATACATAAAAGACAAAAAGATTTGTACTCACATACAATAGTTTTTTATTTTTAGAATCAAATAAATTTCGAAATTTTACAATTTTTATAAATAAACAGAGAGAAAAATTATTTGAAAAAGATAAAGTAATATAAATAAAAGTTGAAATTTTTAAAAATAAATTTTGGTGAAAGTCAATGTGCTGGCTCAAAAAGATATAACTTTAATATATAGTTATAGAAGATTTTTTAACCAAAATTTCATTTTTAAAAAATATTTTACATTATAAATGGATAAAAAGACAGAGCTTGGTTCAAATGAAACGAATTCTTATCCTGAAACGAATGCACCTTTTGTAGTTAGTAGTGCACTTTTCCTACTTTGGAGTGCACTTTTTCGCATTTGCACTTTTCGTACTTTTTGTAGTGCACTTTTTCGTATTGCACTTTTTGTATTTTTCAATGCACGTTTGTATGAAAAGTGCACTACTAACTAAGAAAAGTGCATTCGTTTCACGTTTTAGGATAAGAGTTTGTTTCATTTGAACCAAACTCTAAAAAGACATAGATAATTTAATTTTACTAGGTGGCACATAGTAAAATCCTACATGGAAGACAACTTATATTGTGATAGAAAACATAAATTAAATAAATTGTTATAAATAATATTCATTAATAATATTTTATCAAATATTTAATGCTCTTATAGTTTATTTTATTTTAGATATAATCTTTTTAAGTTAAATAAATTATCATATCAAATATTAACATTAATACTTAAGATTTAACATTAGATTACATCTTTATTTTTAGATAGAATCTTTCCTAGATTAATTTATCTTATTTCTATATTATCCTAAAATAATATCAACATATATAAATTCTCAAAATAAAAATTCTATGTGGTGAAATCCTAGGTGGCTTAATGTGGGCACGACACGTAGAAAAATCCTAGGTGGCGTAACGTGGTGGACTTATTCCTTGCGTTATATTAATCAACTAGTTGTCCCCGTCGTGCCATGCACGACTATGATGCGATATTTTTTAC
This sequence comes from Fallopia convolvulus, assembly GCA_964016875.1. NCBI lineage: Eukaryota > Viridiplantae > Streptophyta > Magnoliopsida > Caryophyllales > Polygonaceae > Fallopia > Fallopia convolvulus. The sequence goes on from OZ024729.1 coordinate 7,091,374, forward strand.
ATATACTGTAAAAAAGATATTAATAAATAAAAATATAATATAAAATTTAATGCAAGTAATTAGTTGCCCTAATATGTATAAAAATTATTTTGTTTTTTAAAATTAAATAAAACAAATGTAATTTAGATTATTAAGTTTAAAATTGAGAATAAACATAGATTATTAAGATAAAATAATCGACATTGCTCATTTTCCTTGACAATATTTCATAAATAGGTTTAATTTAAAAGAAGGAGATAAAATATGAAGAAGATAAAGCAAAAAAGATATATTTTAAAAATATGGAAGAGATGAGATTTTGAAAAATAATAATTAATTTAATAATAATATATTATATATGTAATTGAGTATATTTATCTTTTAATATAAAAGAGAGAAAGAAACAACTAAAATGTTAAAAAGATTGAGCATATATATTTGATTGGCTTATAAGGAAAAAATTCAACGGTTAGTTAAATTTTTTTAGTTAAGATATTATCTCCTACCAAATATTAAGATATTATCTAAATTTGGGAAATAAAAATAAATTTTAATTAAGTGGAAAAAATTTGTCATGTGGAATATGAAGTGGAAAGAATAATTAATATATAATTTTTATGGTGCAAGGATTAAATGTCATGTGTCAAAATCCTATGTGGATTAATAATAGGATGACATGTGTCAAAAGCTGAGGTGGCACAATGTGGTGGCTCCAAACCTTATTGCTTATATATATATATATATATATATATATATATATATATATATATATATATAGTAGATTCAATCTGTATACATATATTGAAGCTAAAAAATTGACCGAATACTTATCAATCAATTTGCATGCATGACTTCATATTTTTTAGCTAAATTCTATGTATAAATATTGAATTGATTAATATAATGTAATGTCCAATATATATCAATCAAATTGTCAAACGATGACCGCAATTGGGTAAAGAAGCAAGTACTACTAAACTTTTCAATTGGTTTTTATTGTGATACCTTTCTCTTTGATGTCACGGACATGGACGTCACCCATCTCTTCTTGGGGCGCCCATGACAATTTGACTGTCGCGCGTTTCACGATGGATTTTTGAACAACTACATCTTCAACTTCTATGGTAAGAACGTGACTCTCTTACCGATGTCTCTTAGTGAAGTTATACAAGATGAGACCGAAAGGCAACGATCTAAGGCTAGGGACTCGAGCACGGCTACGCTAGCGCAAAAATAAGGATAAACAACCAATTATATGTGGAATCTGGACATTTTGTCGACACACCTCGTGTCGATGGTCTATAAAATGGACAAGAAACTGGTGGGAACAAAGAGCGCCCACAAGAACTGAAGTCAAGCCAACATGACCAAAAACAGCCCACCGGTGATGCGCAAAACACCGCAAATTTAGGGAAAATCGGGCTCATTTTCTATCCAGGAAAAATCAGGGAGCTGTAGAGGGTGAAAAAGGGCCTATAAAAACTCAAGGGTCGTTGAAGACGACAAGCCCCCCATTCCTCGGCCTATAAAAATTCAAGGGTCTTTTGCCCATTGCATTGTTTCCTTGCTGCAGGAGTATAAGGATGTCATGCCCGACGAGCTTCCCGAGGGCTTGCCTCCTATTCGAGGAATCGAGCATAGGATTGATCTCATCCTAGGTGCCTCACTTCCTAATTAATCGGGCTGCATATAGGGTGTCACCTTAGGAGACTCAAGAATTGCAACATCAAGTCCAAGAACTTTTGGACAAGGGGTTCGTTCGAGAGACTACCCTTCTTAGGCCTACCATCATATAAGAATGCTAGAAGGCGACGAGTGGAAAACGACTTTCAAGACCAAGCACAACCTATATATGAGTGGCTCGTGATGCCTTTTGGCCTCACGAACGCTCCTAGCACTTTTATGAGATTGATGAATTTTGTTTTACGTAGTTTTTTAGGTAAATTTGTCATTGTGTATTTTAAATGAAGAAGTATATATGATTTCACCTCCTAGTTCAACTAGCATCTATCCTGTTCATGTTTGCAAGCTTCAGAAATCCTTATATGGCTTAAAATAGCCTCCTTCGAATTGGTTTTCTAAACTTGCCTCAACATTATGACCTTTTGGGTTTCATGAAAGCTAGGCGGATTATTCATTATTTTTAGTAACACGGGAGCTATTATTTTACATGTGTTCATTTATGTTGATGATCTAATTATTGTTGGAAATCATTCCCACATTGTTGTTGCATTCAAGGAGTACCTCAGTCAATATTTCTTCATTAGGATATAGGTTCTCTTAAATATTTTCTTGGGCTTGATATTTCACGTAATTCCATTGGTATCATCTTGACCTAACAAAAATATGCTCTTGAGATTGTTGCAGAGACATGGTTACTAGGCTCCAAGCCGTGTGGATTTTCCATGGATTCACAACATCAACTAGCCTTGGATGAGGGAGTTGATTTCAATCAGCCCGAGAGTTTTAGGCTTCTTATCATTCATCTTATTTATCTCAATATCACTCGTCCAAAATTGAGTTATCGTTAATACTTTATCCTTGTTTATGAAGAATCCTAAGGAGGTACATTGGCAAGCTACTTTATGTGTTGTTCGGTATTTAAAGGGTCATCATGGCCAGTATATTTTTCTCTGTATATCGAGTGATTTTCGTCTTAATTCAGGCATTTTGTGATTCTGATTGGACATCTTTCTCGTTGTCTTACCAATCCCACTACCGTTTATTTCATCACTACTCTTGCGCACTCTCCTATTTCTTGGAAGATTAAGAAGCAAGTGAGTATAGCTCGTTCTTCAACTGAAATGGAATATTGGTCCATGGCATCCACTTGAGCTGAAATGGCTCAAATCTTTCTTGATCGAGATCACTTGGTGTCATCCATCACTCTCTAGTTTGTTTATATTGTCATAGTCAGACTGCTTTATACATTACTACGAATCCCATATTTCATAAATGCACCAAGCATATTAAAATTGATTATCTTTTTGTTAGAGATTTAATTATAGTTGGTCATGTTGTGAAAGGGCGTGTTCCTACATCGATCTCAACAACCAACGAATATATTTACTAAGACTTTAGGCAAAGCTCAATTTCCGTACTTACTTTTCAAGTTGAACATTATTGATCCCTATTCTCCAACTTAAAGAGGAATGTTAGAATATTATTATAGACCGGTTTATATAAGATAGATTATTTCTTAGGATAGAATATATCAATATATTTAGATAAAATAGTTGACTAAAAAATATAAAAATATCCACGTAATCATATATATGTAAATCTTTTGAAGAAGAGCGATACAATTCACATTTCAAATTTTCAAACGTTTCAAAAACTATGATCTAAATACCCACATAATGTCGAGACAAAGAGTATTAAATTATTTGGATTTAAAGAGCACTTTTTGTATCTCTACCCAATATCATTGCTTGTATTTCAATGTCAATAATCACTTAATATAAGAAGTAGTATAATATATTCATTTACACCTTTATTAATTGTATCATTATACAACTACAACCAAACTTTCTCATAGATGAACCATTAATCTTTTCTAGCAATTCAACAGAAACAATACGTAGTAATAGTGTTGACTTGCTTAGGTTGCAATGCATATGATGTTATAATTGCTTCCTAAGACAATTTAAACTTCTCCTCATCATCACCATAATCAACGTCACATCTCGCAATTTAAAAGGGATCCATTATCAATCTTTAACTCAACAACAACAACAACAAAATGGCACACAACTATCAAAACCCCTTCGTTGTTATTACAATCTTGGCCCTTCTTCTCTCCGTTTCCGGATACTCAGGCTTAGTCGGAATCGAATACCACCTTTGCATGATCAACGACTTTACAAATGCGCCCGTAAATGCCCGTTGCAACAAAGTCTACCTTGATAACGCACACAAAGGCGTCGAAAATGTAGACTACGTCAACAAAGAGTTCACCTTCACGATCCCACCATCCCAAGGGAGCTACAACTGGTCGTTTCATAGACATATCATGATGCATGTTGGGTACGATTGCTTCGTATAATGGGGTCAAGAAGGAGGGTATTGTAGGAATTCTAAGTTTCAAGCGTTTTTAGATGAGAGGAATTTTGTGGATTTTAATTGTGGGGGGAGGCATTGTATTTGGATGTATAATGTGACGGGTGTCTACTTATTTCATATTCAATTACAAGAGTATCGTAGAATGTATGCATGATCTCCCATATATATGTGTTAGGGAGTTTTCCTTTGCTAGATGAAATTAAATAAGAGCAAAGATTGAACATGGGGATTGAGTTTCAGCAATATTCTTTATAACTCATACTCGATCTATCTATTCACTAAAAATTGTCCTTTAAAACTTTAACTAGTTTATTATCCGTACCATGTACCATGTCCGCTTCAGGTGCGAATGGGCGCTCATGTGCGAAATAAGAAAGAACAAGAGCCGTTGGATCAAGAAAAATCAAAGGTGCTGATCATTTCACTTAAAAAGGGGAAAAAACGGGACGAACGAATTTTTGGCGAATTATTCGCGTATTTTAAAAAAAAAGGGAAATAGGACACGCGCCCAAATTGTTCATTGAAAATGTGGATTTGTTCATCAGTACGGTTGATTTGTTCATCAATACTACAATTTGTTCATCAACAATGTGGATTTGTTCATCAACACTTTGGCATATTTGTTCATTGGTTTTGACATATTTGTTCATTGGTTTGTGCATATTTGTTCATTAGTAACATCAATTTGTTCATTAGTTTATGCATATTTGTTCACTGATATATGCATATTTGTTCACTGATATATGCATATTTTTTCATTGTTATATTCATATTTTTTCATTGGTTTTGGCATATTTGTTCATCGGTTTGTGCATATTTGTTCATTGATTTATGCATATTTGTTCATTGCCTTTTCATATAATTGTTCATTGCTAAATGCATGTTTGTTCATTAGTAACCTCTTAGCATACACCATATTATTGCAAAGTCAGATTCTTTATCTATTATTCTTTGTATTCAAGTTTCTAAATCAAACTTATCTTGTTTAGGTACTACATTGAGCACTTCATTCGTATTGACAAGTTAGGCTTAAAGCACTTCATTTGTATTATCCTTTGCATTCAAGATAGCCTTAAAAGCACAAAATAAATATAAAAAATGCACAAATAGATAGTCCTAAATGTACAAGTTGATGATATTAATAGTCCTAAATGTACAAATTGATGGCATTGAGTATTGACACATAAGTATAAGTATATTTCTATTCACAAATAGGATATATTAATGAACAAACAAGGTTATATCAATGTACAAATAGAAGTATATCAATGAACAAATATGGGTATATCAATGAACAAATAGAAGTATATCAATGAACAAATATGCATGAGACTAATTTGAGCCAGTACATATCTAGGTCAACCTAGAATTTGTAATTATTATAGAGGCATTAGACGCACCTCAGACTAATTTGAGCCAGTACATAGTGGTGGGATCCACTGTAACTGTCAGTAGCCATTCAAGGAACCGTTACCATTTAATTTTTCATAAAAATGATGGTCAAATGCAAATTCCTGCGTCGGAATATGCACCAATAGTGGTACACACTACCGCTACCGCTACTCCATGATTCTGCAACAAGTTTGACAACGCAGGGAAGGGCTGGGCAAGATATTAACAACAAAAGCAAAGCTTTCGTTTCCATTTCTTTCACGATCTCCATGTCCTCCATTCCCTCCATATCTCTATCCAATGTTCTAAAAAACGCTAGGCGGACCCTGGGCGGAGAGGGACCACCCAGCGCCTAGACGGCTTGAACGGTTGCCTAGGCGATCCTAGACGGGTGCCTAGACGGTCTGGATGGATAGGCGGGCTAGGACCTTCCAGCGCCTAGGCGGGGCCTAGACGGGGCCTAGAAGGGTTTTTTAGAACAGTGTCTCTACCTCCTCCAACACCATTTTGTCCATTTCAAGCGCCCCATACCCCGCTTCTAAGCTGCCTAAAATCATATTTGAAGAGTTCCGACCACATCTTCCACTATGTCAAACTTGTTAAAAGATGGTTGGGTATATATTTTTAATTTAAGTATTAATTTTATCAATTTAACTATCTTAAATTTTATTTACTTTTTTAATTAGAATTGCTTAAACAAAAGTCGAAAACTCCATCTCCCGCTAGCTAGTTCTAGTTCTTGTTCCCATGGAAGACGAAATTCACCCCGACCATACATTTAGAGGAGGAAGTCACACGGGAGAACGTTGGTGGATCGAGCGCTTAGAGGAGGTTGAAAACATGGCTTCAGAAGCCACGACAAGCCAAAATCCCTACTTTCCGCACACCCCTTTCATCTCCATCAAGGGTGTAGGTATGTAATATTAGAACTTTTGTAGATAATTATTTTTCCTTATTTCGCATAATTTAGGGTTTAGTTAGATTATTAGTTTAAATTATGTCGTATTCTATAAATTTGTAAGGTTTAATTATTCCGCATAATTTATGTTGTGATTATAGAATATATATAATAATAGTTTTCTTATTATTTTAGGGTTAAATTGTTTAGTTATCTATAGGGTTTAATTATTTTGATTAATTATTAGTTTTCTTAATTTATCTTGTAAATTTGTATGGTTTAATTATTAGTTTTATTGGTATTCATGCCATAATTTTGGGTTTAATTATTATTTTAAATTAGGTTTATTGTATGTCATAGTATTAGAATATACATGATATTAATTTATGTCATAAGGAAAAAAAATTAATTTATGTGTAATTTATGGCTTAATAAATGTCGTAATATTCATGATATTAGTTCTAGGTTAATGTCGTTAAAATTGATGCAGATCTAAGTGATATTTCAGCTATTGAAAGGTCGCTTAATAGAAGCGGTGGTATTTTTCTGGATCATATCTTACATTCAAACTCTTTGCGGACCCTACCCTGCTCACCCATGAAATACGAATTATGCGGCAGCCAGTCCATCTGTTGGTTCTTCCTTGTATGGGTGATACCAATTTCACTCCCAATAACCAGACTCTCAAGGGTATTATACTATTATATGCTGGCCCAATAGCCGCTCATGCCGATCACGCTCTACACGAACCCGGAGGGCTCCCAAATGTCGTCTCGAGACCCTTCCATGCGTTACGCGGCACTGAAGAAGACCGATATCATGGCCCATGATGATGTGGACTTTGGCTACACCTCCCTGTCCATCTTGTAGGCAGATATGCTGGCGGCCCTGTCGACGCCTCCTTACTTACCCACTTTCACACCCATAAGTGTGTAATGTGGATAACTAAGATGTACAAATTACACATAATAATTTTTATTTTGTTAATACATTTCAAAACTTAATTATTTTTTGTTGTAATGTGGACAGTGGATGAAACTGCTTAAAGTCCAAAGTCGGTCCCAATCACTAGATCTGTTGAGCAGCTTGGCGAAGGACCATCCACTATTAGAGTGGATGGGCCTTGTGAACCAAAGGTTGGTGCATACGATAAGAGTTAACTTGGTGGTTGTAAACTAGCAAATAAGTAATGGTGGCATCTACATCGTTGCCCTAAAAGCTAGGCTAGAGGACCTGATGAAGCGACGAATGTCAATTGTAAATACATGTGATACTTATATATAAAAAAGATATACAACTTCAAAAACTTTATCAATAGAATATATAATATTTGAAAAAATTAAATACATAAATATGTATAAAAGAATTTAAATAGAATTTCTACTTCTATCTCTTCTGTTAATTTATATTTCTAACAATTATGAGTGTATCATAAACGGATGCATGCATTTAAAGAGTACTTATTTTATGTCTCCCCAGTATCATTGATCGCTTGTATTTCAATGTCAATAATCACGTACTGAATATAAGAAGTACTATAATATATTCATTTACACCTTTATTAATTGTATCATTATACAATTACAACCCAAGTTTCCCATACATGAACCACTAATCTTTAATTTCTAGCAACAGAAACAATACGTAGTAATAATGTTGACTTGCAATGCATATGATGATGCAATTGCTTCCTTAGACAATTTAACATCTTCTCCTCATCACAACAATCAATGTCACATCTCGCAATTTAAAAGGGATCCATTGTCAATCTTCAACTCAACTCAACTCAACTCAACAATAACCAAATGGCACACAACTATCAAAACACCTTCGTTGTTATTACAATCTTGGCCCTTCTTCTCTCCGTTTCCGGATACTCAGGCTTAGTCGGAATCGAATACCAGCTTTGCATGATCAATGGCTTTACAATTGCAACTGTAAACGTCCGTTGCAACAAAGTCTACCTTGGCAACACATACAATGGTGTCGAAAATGTAGACGACGTCAACAAAGACTTCACCTTTTCGATCCCACCATTGCAAGGGAGCTACAACTGGTCGTTTCATAGACATATCATGATGCATGTTGGGTACGATTGCGACGTATAATGGGGACAAGAAGGAAGGTATTGTAGGAATGCCAAGTTTCAGGCGTTTTTAGATGAGAGGAATTTTGTGGATTTTAATTGTGGGGGGAGGCATTGTATTTGGATGTATAATGTGACGAGTGTGTACTTATTTAATATTCAATTACAAGAGTACCGTAAAATGTATCCATGGTCACTCTTTAGTTATCCATGTTAGGGAGTTTTCCTTTGCTAGATGAAATAAGAGCAAAGATTGAACAGAGGGATTGAGTTTCAGCAGTATTCTTTAAGGCCCGTTTGGTATCCATATCAGGATATCAGATATGGGTATGGATATGACTGATACCCATATCTGGTGTTTGGTATATCCTGATATCGATATCAAACTGATATCTACTGTTTGGTATAAGAGTATATCGATATCAGTTGATATCAGAAGTATATCAGAGTGATATTAGAGTGTTATTTTCATATACCACAAGAAATTGGTATATCAAAGATATCACTCATATCCATACCCATATCCGATATCTAGATATCACTCATACCGATATCTTGATATCCATACCGATACCGATATCCGATATCTCATACCTTAGATATCAATACCAAACGAGCCCTTATAACTCATACTCGATCTATAGCAGTATTCTTTATAACTCATACTCGATCTATCTATCTATCTGTTCTCTAAAAAAAAGTCTTCGTATATCTAGTCGAATGGTTAAGATTTCATGGTAGTATCATGAAATTTTCGTTTCAATTTCTATAGACAGTGTCGAATACTAAATAAAATTATAAAAACTAAAAGTTGAATTTTATTCAAAATTTTAATATTATAACTGTAAGTTGTCTAATCGAGCATCACCAAATGTTTTAGTAACTTTTATCTAATATAAATCATTACAAAACTATTAATACCAACTTTCTAAGGCAATGCTATCAAAAAACTTTCTAAGGCAATATGTATATTATTGATTTCTCTCTCTCTCTCTCTCTCTCTCTCTCTCTCTTGTTCGGTACAAATGTATTTTGTGTTGGTCTTCGGGCATTTAGTCAAACGGCTAGGGTTTCAAGATAGTACCATGAGGTCTCCATTTCGACTCTTTGGGTAGTACCCTTGACAAAATAAAGAAATTTATTGTGCTTTTTCAAGTTCATTTGGTATTATTATTTTTTATAGTTGAATTAAATCCATTAGAAAAAAAAACTTCAAAGTACTAACTAGGCTAGATTAGTTAACGTATGAGGGGCGTGTTGACAAAATGAGATTCTCACATCAGAATCTCATAATAAACAACTACTAGAATGATCATCTTCGAAATTGTATCTTCGCAAGATGAAAAAATAGGAATAGAGAGAGTCCGTAAGAGATGGATGGAGTATATGTGACTAATTTGAGCTTGTACATATCTAGGTCAACCGAGAATTTTCTAATTATTTTAGAGGAATTAGATGCGCCTCGGAGAACATTTTGAAGCGCCCCGGCTTTTAAAGCGGTGGGATCCACCATAACTGTCAGTAACAGTTCAAGGAACCGTTACCTTTTAATTTTTTTAAAAAATGCTGGTCAAATGCAAATTCTTGCGTGGAAATCTGCACCAGTAGCGGTATACGCTACTGCTACCGCTACTCCGTGAGGGGCGGGGCGAGATATTAACAACGAAAGCAAAGCTTTCATCTCCATTTCTTTCACAATCTCCATCTCCTCCATTTCCTCCATATTTCTATCTCCTCCAACACCATTTTCTCCATTTCAAGCTCCCCATACCTCGTTTCTAAGCTGCCCACAATCATATTTGAAGAGTTTCGGCCAAATCTTCTGCTATGTCAAACTTGTTAAAAGATGGTTGGGTATGTATTTTTTATTTCAGTATTAAATTTATTATTTTAACTATCTTAGATTTGATTTAATTTTTTAAATAGAATCGCTTAACCGGAAAGTCGACAACTCCATCTCCCACTAGTTCTAGTTCTTGTTCACACGAAAGGCGGAATTCACCCCGGCCATACATTTAAACGAGGAGGTCGCGCGGAAAAATGTTGGTGGATTGAGCGCTCAGACGAGGTTGAAATCACGACTTTAGAAGCCACGACGAGCCAAAATCACTACTTCCCGCACACCCCTCTCATCCCCATCATAGGTGTAGGTATGTAATATTAGAACTTCCGTCGATAATTATTTCCTTATTTCATATAATTTAGGGTTTAATTATATTATTGGTTTAAATTATGTTGTATTCTATAAATTTGTAGGGTTCTATTATTTCACATAATTTTATGTTGTGATGTTAGAATATACATAATATTAGTTTTCTTGGTATTTCTGGTTAAATTTTTAATTTTTTGTAGGGTTTAATTATTTTGTTTAATTATTAGTTTTCTTAATTTATGTCGTAAATTTGTATAGTTTAATTATTTCATTTAATTAGTAGTTTTCTTGGTATTCATGTCATAATTTTGGGTTTAATTATTAGTTTAAATTGGGTTTATTATATGTTGTAATATTAGATTAATATACATGATATTAATTTATGTCATAAGAAAATAAATAAATTTATACGTAATTTATAGCTTAATGTATGTCACAATATTCATGATATTACTTTTAGGTTAATGTCATTGAAATTGATGCAAATCTAAGTGATATTTCAGCTATTGAAAGGTTGCTTAACAGAAGCGGTGGTATTTTTCAAGATCTTACATTCGAACTCTTTGCGGACCCTACCCCACTCACCCATGAAATACGAGCTATGCGGCAGCTAATCCATCTGTTGGTCCTTCCTCGTATGGGGGGATACCAACCAACCAACCAACCCCCCCCCCCCCCCCCCCCCCCCGCGTCTATCTTAGGCAAATATGCTTGCAGCCCTTTTTTCACACCCATAAGGCACATGTGTAACGTGGATAAATAAGTGGTAAGAATTAGACATAATCATTTTGATTTTGTTAATACAGTTCGAAACTCAATTATTGTTTGCTACAATGTGACCAGTGGATGAAACTGCTTAAAGTCCAAAGTCAGTCCCAATCACTAGATCTATTGATCACCTTAGCAAAGGACCATCCACTATCGGAGCGGATGGCCCTTGTGAACCAAAGTGGCTTGGGCCATTTAAAGGATTGGACATTCAGAAAAACTGACTAAGTGTTGATCACTGCATTTATGGAGGGATGGCGCCCAAGATCTAATAGTTTTCATTTTTCTTGGGTGAGATGACCATTACACTTCACGACGTTTCGAAGATACAGAACCTGCAAATAAATGGCATAAAGATAACCTCAGGGCACAATGGTCTGGATGACATTGGCTTACGACAAAGGTTGGCGCATATGTTAGGAGTTGAGTTGACGATTATGAACTAGAAGATAAGTAATGGTGGCATCAACATCGTTGCCCTAATGGTTAGGCTAAAGGACCTAATGAAGCGACGACAAGACCCGCACTTCATCGCGTCTCTATAATCGTTCTTATTGGTTAGATGTAATTTATTTTTTGACAAGTTTGATAACGCGGTGTCTGATATTCATGTTTTTAGTCTAGTTTTTAGTGTGTTTCTTAGTTTGTTTAGTTTAGTTTTAGTAGTTTTTAGAGTTAGTTTTGTGTGTTTTTGGATAAGTTTACATATTTTGTAAAAAGTATGGAAGCTACTCCATTTTGTGTCTTTTTGTAGGTTTTGAGCAGGAAAGAGCGCTTTTTAAGCTGAATTGGAGTGTTTTGGTGGAGGTCGGAAGAACATGAAGATAAAGAGGTCAAAGTCCAAGCTTTAAGTGAAGAAGAGTTGAAGAAAAGCCAAACAACAGGCTCGTTAACGATCTTGTGAAGGTCGTTAACGAGGCTTAGAGATAGGAATTTTAGAGTGGATTCTGTGATTTCTACCGACCCTGTGCGGAGGTCGTTAACGAAGGCTCCGTGTCAGTAGAGTTTTAACTGATTTTAGGGTTGTTATATCTTATATCTTTTATCTTGTTATCTTTTAGAGTAAGTTTTTATCTTTTAGGCTTTTTAATAGATAGTTTCTTAGTATAAATACCTTTGTTCTAAACCTAGAAGAGAGGACAATTTATTTTTCTTTGGAGAGCCGAAATTGACGAAGAAGAGTGGAGAAGAATTACGAGCCTGGTCGTTCGAGAGAAGAGCTAGGGTCGTTAGTCGGATTTGCTCGGGTTTTGTTCTGTGTTTTTGGTTTCTTCAGGATATTGTAAGACGATATTTTTCTTATTAATTTCAAGTAAGTTTGTTTTGTTTTCAATGTTTCCTCCTATTAAAGTTGTTTGCTTTATTACTATGAGTAGTGAGTAGTTTTCTTATCTAGGGTCGGGGTTGAAACCCGACATAGTTATTCATGTTTGATGAGTGAGTTGATGTTTTGAATGCCTTTTATCTATTTCAGATTGCTTGTGTGTTTATGCTTAGACGATAGTCGAAGTAATTTGAGTTTGCAATTTGATCGAAAGATAAAGTTGTTAACTTGAAGGTTGATATTGTTCGATTACGAAAGTTTCGAACTTTGGATCCAAAACAAGTGATTAAAGTGAATTAATTTATGAGAATTGATTGATTTACTTGCTAATCAGCAAAAGTTGATGAATTTATCTCTTTAAAGGCATGATCTTTATCTTCTTATGAGTTTATATGCATGGATATGTTGTGGTAACCCTTGTCCAAGATTTTTATTCTTATTTGAGTTTGCATTCGTTATATTCGTTATCGAGTTCAGTTGCCTCGGTACCGAACCTGTGTTTAGGTTGTTATTCTGTGTTCGTAGTTTATCCAGGTTCGTTAACGACCCTAACAAAGTCGTTAACAAGGTTGGTCGTAGGGTGTTTTGTTTTGCTTTGTTTTATTTTTAGTAGTTGATAGACAAACAACCGTGCTTCCCGTGGAACGATCCTGACTTCGCTATACTCAGCGGGGTCTTGACTATAAATTTATTTGTTGTCAAGTTAAATATCCCTCCTCAACAGTGTCATACAAATGCGTGCACTTGCTCCTAAATTGCTAACTATATCTGTTCCCCTGGACAAATACCTAGGGTGTCTGATTATTAATAGTAGAGTGACTAAAAACACCTTCAAACCTCTAACGCTTAGAACAAGAGCCCAACTTTCAAATGGAAAGCCAACACATTATCACATGATGGTCGGAAAACCCTAAGTAAAGCAAACTTGTCGGCACAATAAAACTTCCTCATGCAATCATTCCTACTACCACAGTCTACCTTCAAAGAACTTGATCAAATACACCACCATGCAATGCATCTACAAGAACAAAGGGATCCCCATATTAACTTGGAATGGATTAGTAAGTTTAACATCCCACCAAAAATAAAGAATTTCTTGTGGAAAGTTACCCAGAATGAGCTCCCTACAAAAACTCGCCTTGGGGCAAATCACATCACAGTTGTACAAGGATGTGTAGCGTGTAATAACATTAATGAGGACATTAACCACATCCTACTCTCTTGCAACCGCACCAAAACCACACTTCACTCAATTAACCCTAAGATAGCCTGGATTGTGAACTAAATCGACGCAAAAAGGAAAACACCATACCAAATTCTTGATGAAATTAGGGCCACTATTTCATATAAAGATGAATTGGAGGCTTTGATAAGCTCACGGTGGAGCATCTGGTATTTCAGGAACAAGGCAGTGTTTAAATCAAACAATAGTAGACAAATAGAACCTCAAAACAACCTTTGCGAGTTTCTCTGCAAAAATTTGGGAAAATATTGATAAGACCGATGACACCAGACCCTATGTTGGAGTCCGGAACACCAAGAGTATGAGAAAAAGTGCACAGTGGAAAAAACCCGCAGTGAACTATATTAAACTCAATTTTGATGGTGGAGTGATCGTTGATGGTGTAGCCTCGTTCGGGTTTATCCTCTGGAATCACGACGGCTCCCACATCCGCTTTGGCAGAGGATTGATTGATCGGGAGTCTGTTCTAACTTCCAAGGCCATCACCTTACGACAAGGGATTCTTGAGGCCACCCGACTTGAGATTTCCCACATCCAAGTTGAAGACGACAATTTGCAGCTGGACACTGCCGTGTTTGGTGACTGACGTTGTCCGTGGGAAATCGAGATGTTATGGGCAGATATTCATTGCTTGCTCTTCTGGTTCAAGTGTTGGAGTATTTCTCACGTCATCCGGGAGTGCAATTTGGTGACGGATTACATTGCTAGTTCCTCTCATTCTAATCTCACGATTATAAAAACAAGATAAATATCACCATTATTAATTGTATCATTATACAACTACAAAGGATTATTGACTTGTTTATGCAAACTGAAAAGAAGATGAATATCACCTTTATTCATTGTAGCATATTTTTAATTTTATCAAGGGATCATTGATTACATGTATTTCAATGTCATTAATCACTGAATTTAAGAAGCACTATAATATATTCATTTACACATTTATTAATTGTATCATTATACAATGCAACTACAACCAAACTTTCCCATACATGAACCATTATTAGTGTTGACTTGCTTATGTTACAAACTTACAATGCATATATGATGTTGTAATTGCTTCCTTAGACAATTTGAACTTCTTCTCCTCATAACCATAATCAACATCACTTCTCGAAATGTAAAAGGGATCCCTTATCGATCTTTAACGCAACAACAACAACAACAAAAAATGGCACTCAACTATCAAAACACCTTGGTTCTTATTACAAGCTTGGCCCTTCTTCTCTCCATTTCCGGATACTCAATCTTCCCCGGCATCGAATACCACCTTTGCATGATCAATGACTTTTCAGTTGAGCCCGTAAACGTCCGTTGCAACAAAGTCTACCCTGGCAACATACACAAAGGCGTTGAAAATGTAGACGTCAACAAAGAATTCACCTTTACGATCCCACCATCCGAAGGAAGCTACAACTGGACGTTTCATAACGAGGGTACGATTATGCAGGTTGGGTACGATTGCGACGTACAATGGGGACAAGAACGAGGGTTTTGTAGGTATTCTAAGTTTCTGGCATTTTTAGATGAGAGGAATTTTGTGGATTTTAATTGTGGGGGGAGACATTGTATTTGGATGTATAATGTGACGGGTGTGTTCTTATTTCATATTCAATTACAAGAGTACCGTAAAATGTACGAATGGTCTCCCATATTTACGTGTTAGGGAGTTTTCCTTTGCTAGATGAAATAAGAGCAAAGATTGAATAAGGGGATTAAGTTTCAGCAGTATTCTTTACAACTCATACTTGATCTATCTATTTACTAAAAATTGTCCCTCAAAACTTTAATATAATCAATAAGAATTCTAATAGTTTTAATTTGTTATTTATTGCCCCCGGATCGGAAGCGAAAAATAAAAAAGTAAAAATAGAATTTTATTCAAATTTTTAATATTATAAGTGTAAGTTGTCTAATCGAGTATTACCAAATCTTTTAGTAACTTTTATCTGATAAATAAATCATTAAAAAACTATTAATAACAACTTTCTGAGGCAATATGTAAATGATTGATTGCACTCTCTCTTTTTCGGTAGAAATTTATTGTGCTTTTTTAGGTTCATTTGGTATTATTATTTTTTATAGTTGAATTAAATTTGTTAGAAAAAAAATTAAGTACTAACTAGGATAGATTAGTTACGGTTTGAGCGACGTGTTGGTATTGTTCTAAAAATCCTCACCTAGCTCCGTCTAGGCCTCACCTAGGCGCTAAAGAGTGCTAGTCCGTCTAGCTTTCCAGCCCATTTAGGAGACCGATTAGTCCGTCTAGGCGTCCGTCTAGGCCGCCTAGGTGTTATTCAGTCTCTCTCCACATAGAGTCTGCCTAGCGTTTTTTAGAACACTGTGTTGGGAAAATGAGAATTCCCACATCAATATCTCACTCATAAAAAATAAACACTAGAACCATCTTCTAAATTGTATCTTAGCTAGGTGGACAAATAGGAATAGAGAGAGTAGTAGATGGATGGAGCATAAGGCACTAAGTTGAGCGTGTACATATCTAGTTCAACCTAGAATTTTGTAATTATTTTAGAGGAATTAGACGCGCCTCAGATAACATTTTGAAGCGCCCTGATTTTTAAAGCGGTGGGATTCACCGTAACTATCAATAGCGGTTCAAGGAACCGTTACCTTTTAATTTTTTTTTTAAATGTTGGTCAAATGCAGATTCATGCGTGCTAATTTGCACCAGTGCAGAATCACGGTTTGACTAGGCAGATAGGGGCGAGGCAAGATATTAACAATGAAAGCTTCGCTTACGTCACCATTTCTTTCATGTCTCCATTTCCTCCATATATTTATCTCCTCCAACACCATTTTCTCCATTTCAAGTGCCACATCCACATACCTCGTTTCTAAGCAGCCCAAAATTAAATTTGAAGAGTTCCGACCAAATCTTTCGCTAAGTCAAACTTGTTAAAAGATGGGGTGGTATATATTTTTAATTTTAGTATTAATTTTAGTAATTTAACTATCTTAAAATTTGATTTAATTTTTTTAATTAGAATCGCTTAATTAACCAGAAATTCGAAAACTCCATCTTCTACTAGTTCTAGTTCCCGTTCCCGTGGAAGGTGGAATTCACCCCGACCCATACATTTAAAGGCGGAGGTCACACGGGAGAATGTTGGTGGATCGAGCGCTTAGAGGAGGTTGAAATCACGGCTTCGAAAACCACAACGATCCAAAATCCCTACTTCTCGCACACCCCTTTCATCCCCATCAAAGGGTGTAGGTATGTAATATTAGAACTTCCGTCGATAATCTTTTTCCTTATTTCGCATAATTTAGGGTTTAATTAGATTATTAGTTTAAATTATGTTGTATTCTATAAATCTGTAGGGTTAATTATTTCGCATAATTTATGTCGTGATTTTAGAATATACATAATATTAGTTTTCTTGGGATTATGGGTTAAATTGTTTAATTATTAGTATTTAATTATTAGTAGGGTTTAATTATTTCGTTCAATTATTAGTTTTCTTGATTTATGTCGTAAATTTGTATGGTTTAATTGTTTCGTTTAGTTATTAGTTTTCTTGGTATTCATGTCTTAATTTAGGGTTGAATTATAAGTTTCAAGTAAGTTTATTGTATGTCATAATATTAGAATATACTTGATATTAATTTATGTCATAAGAAAAGAAAATTAATTTATATGTAATTTATGGCTTAATTCATTTCATAATATTCATGATATTATTTTTAAGTTAATGTCGTTAAATTTGATGTAGATTTAAGTGATATTTCAGCAATTGAAACTTGATAGGTCATTTAACAAAAGCGGTCGTGCGTTCCAAACTCACGACCGTGAGGTGCCAAAGCCATGCCCGTGCGGCACCAAGGCTGGAACCGTGCGCTAGGCATGGGTCGTGCGTGTGGACGCACGACCGTGCGCCTGATCGTGCGCTGCCTTTTTCATGGGTCGTGCACCTCGGTGCATGACGCGGGTCGTGAGTCGTGCGTCCCCCTTTTTGCTCGGGTTTTGGACCGCCTCTTCCACCCTCTCCTTAGTATAAATACACCTTTTTGTTATCTAGTTGGGGGTTCGACTTTTAACCTAGTTTTTATTGCTTGAGAGACAAGTTTAGAGAGATTTGTTGGAGATTTGAAGATTTTGTTTGATTTTGAGTTGGGATTTGCTGGATATTAATCAAATTTATTTGTTTCTTCAATTCGGTATGTTTCTTCTCGTTATTGAATTGATTTCTTCTATTTCCATGTCTAGCTAAACTCCAAATTCTAAGATTGGGGTGAACTCAATGATGTCTAGGTAGACTTATCCATAAAATTGCACAATCCGTTGTTTGAAGCTTTGTTTGATTCAATCCTAGATGCTCTATGCCTTAGTAACTTTTGTGAATGTGAACTTGCCAAAGTTTAAGACTGAAAGGTGAAAACTTTGATAAATAGTTAGATAGGGGATTGAGACTGAAAGGTACTTTTTCCTGTTGGAACCCTAGGAGTTGAACCTGAGTTTTCTCTATTATGAAAATATTTTGAATTCTCTCGTGAAATAACAATTGTCATAGAAATCTTAAGGTTGGGTTGAGTTAGCAAGTCGCGAAAGCGGATGTTGATTCAATTTAATCTTAAATTCTAAGTGCTTAAAGGTCTAGATTTTAGTTTGCAAGTCATGAAAGTGGATGTTTAATTGAGTCTAGATACGTTTGTTAACATTCGAAAGAATTTAGCGGATACATTAGACAATTGCCTTCAAACAAAATCATAATTAAGATTGTGCAATCATCCTTTATAGTCTACCGAAGCATTATTGTGGTGATCCTTAATCTTAGAAGTCTTTCTCTCATTGATTCATATATTTACTTTTTTACTTGTCATAAGTTAGTTTCATAGCTAAAATCACAACAATCTTTTCTTATTTCTACGACTTAGTCTACTGTTTTGACTACAATTAATACTACATAGTCCCAGAGTTCGACACCTTGGTATTACAACCGATCCCGTACACTTGCGGGGTAGGATTTGGCCTATCAGGCTACGACCACCCATCCCTTCCTTCCCCTTCGCTCGGCCCGGTGAGGTCCGATGAGATCAGATCTCTCGAACGAAGTGCGCTCCCCCGTCCATCTTGTAGGCGGATATGGTGGTTGCCCTATCGATAGCTCCTTAATTACCCACTTTCACACCCATAAAGCAAATTACATTTAGGATAAGTCAGAGGTAAGAACAACACATAATCGTTTTGATTTTGTTTATATTGCTCAAAACTTTTTTTTGTTGCAATGTGAATAGTGGACGAAATTGCTTAAAGTTCATAGTCGAGTAACTTGGAGAACTAAATCGAATTAGAAGAGAAAACACCATGCCAAATTCTTGATAAAATTAGGGCAATATCATCTGAGGATTAATTTGAGGCTTTGATAATCTCATGGTGGAGTATTTGGTATTTCAAGAACAACAAGGCAGTGTTTGAATCAAACAATAGTAGACAAATAGAATCTCAAAACAACATTTGCGAGCTTATCCGTAACAAAGCAAAAGAATGGAAAATTGTTGATAAGACCGATGACACTAGCCCTTGTGTTGGGGCCCAGAAGTCCAAAACACCAAGAGTATGAGAAAAAGTGCAAAGTGGAAAAAACCCGAAATGAACTATATTAAACTCAAATTTGATGGAGCAGTGATCGCTAATGGTGGGGTCTCGTTCGGGTTTATCCTCCGAGTTCATGGTGGCTCCCCCATCCACTTTGGCAGAGGATTGATTGGCTGGAAGTCTGTTTTGATTTCCGAGGTCATCGCCTTACGACAAGGGATTCTTGAGGTCACCCGACATGGCATTTCCCACATCCAGATTGAAGGAGATAATTTTCAGCTGGTCAATGTCGTACTTGTTGACTAGTGTTGTCTGTGGAAAATCGAGATGTTGCGGGCTGATATCCATTTCATGCTCGTCCGGTTCGAGTGTTGGAGTATTTCTCACGTCGTCCGAGAGTGCGATCAGTGAAGGACTATATTGTTGGTTCCTTTGTCGAGTCTTATCCATTTACTTACATTCAATTTGATTCTTTAAAACCTCATCCGTCAGGATATTATAGAGTGGTCACTAGCTTATTAGCTAGTCTTTATAATCATTTTCCTTACCAAAAACAATATGAATACATAGTGGAGTATGACGAGCAAAGTCCACTGAACTCTAATTGAATATCCTTAGGGTGAGATGTATAATACATGTCAATTATATCCACTTATGTATATCCTTAAATGCTAAATAAACAATAATTAAATATAATTGCTATTCCTTCATTAATTACATGCTATTCATTGCACTACTCTACGGTTATTCATTACAATCCAACTTTCTCATTTTGCACAAACCATCCAAGTATTCTCCAAGATGGAACGCCCACATATGTATGGTCCTGCATTGAAATTTACCACTATTTAAACCAATCAAAGACCCCATACCAAATCACTCCCTCACAATCACAAAACACACTAGATTCAAAACTCAACATTAGAGATCTAAAACACACACACACACAAAATATAGAAAGGATGAGCCACAACCATAAACACTTGTTCCTTCTTCTGACCACCCTAACCCTAGTTCTCTCCGCCACCGGATTCCGGGCTTTCCCTTTCATCATCTACCATCTGTGCATGCTCAATGGCTTCTCGAGGGACACCTTATCGTTGCATTGCTACCATAACAACCCACCTCCCCCGGGAGATCCCGTTTTGATCCTGGTCCATGGAAGCTTCAACTGGTCGTTTCATCCTTTAATCGATCGCGTCAAGACGTACTATTGTGATGCACAATGGGGCACAAAAGGGGGGCGTGGAGGCTTTTGTAGGTTTGAAGCGTTTGCGGACGATATTTCCTTTGTGGATGATGATTGCGGGGGGAGGCATTGCATTTGGATGTATAACGAGACAGGTTTGTTCATGTTTAATTTGCAATCACAACAGTATAATTCAATGTATGAGTGGCATTCTATACCCTAGATGATTTAACTTAGGGGTTATGAAGGGTTTTTTTTTTTTGAGAAGGATTGAATATAGTTTGTGATGAATAAATGTAACCTCTCTATATAATATAAAGTATATGTTTCTAGGTGAGGTGTTCAATGATACTTCTATATCAAATCCGAGCTTTTGTTACTTCTAACACATTTGAAATATCTAAAGCGTTAATTACAAATCAAATAATAATGATAGTTTGTGTTACAACACATTTTGTATCAGAATTTGAAAGTCGTTTCGTCTTTTGGGCAGATCAATATCAATCTAGAGAATTTTGAATTAATTGTCAACTTTTACAAGTTGACAATGGTACCGTAGAATGTATATTTTTACAAGACCATGCATACATTTTACAAGAGTACCGTAGAATTAATGTATGCATGGTCTCCCATAGGTTATATATGTTAGGGAGTTTTCCTTTGCTAGATGAAATAAGAGCAAAGATTGAGTTTCAGCAGTATATTCTATATAACTCATACTCAATCTATCTATTCACTAAAAATTGTCCTTTAAAAGTTCATTATAAACAATAAGAATTTTAATAGAGTTTTAATTTGTTATTTATTTACTCGGGAAAACATATAAAAACTAAAAAACCTTCGTATATTTAGTCAAATGGTTAAGATTTCATGGTAGTCATGAGATTTTGGTTTCGATTTCTATAGATAGTATTCAAGGCTAAATAAAAATTTAAAACAAGAACTAAAAACAGAATTTTATTCAAAATTTTAATATTATAAGTGTAAGTTGTCTAATCGAGCATTACAAAATGTTTTAGTAACGTTTATCTAATAAATAAATCATTAAGAAACTAGTAATAACAACTTTCTAAGGCAATATGCATGTAAGGTATTAATTGCTCTCTCTCTCTTGTTTGGTAGAAATGTATTGTATTGGCTTTCAGGCATTTAGTCAAACGGCTAGGGCTTCATTATTTATAGTACTACGAGTTCTACATTTCGACTCTTATAGGTAGTACGCTTGACAAAAAAAAAGAATTTATTGTTCTTTTTTAGGCTCATTTGGTATTACTCCCTCCATTATATTCTACTTGTCTTTCTAACCTCAAAAGTTTGTTCAACAAAACTTGTCCATTTAGGATTTTTATTTAATTAATATGTTGGAAAGTATTCATATTGACTTTTTTCTCTCTATCTATTGGCTATAAAGGGTAGTTAGTAATTAATTGGTGATAACATTTAGAAAATTTTGGATTTTCAATGATATTTTTTACATTTTCAATGAATTTCTTAATATATATGAAAAAATCTAAAAGGACAAGTAGAATAGAACGGAGAGAGTATTATTTGTTATAGTTGAATTAAATCCGTTAGAAAAAACATTCAAAGTACTAACTAGGCTAGGTTAGTTACCGATTGAGGGGCATGTTGAGAAAATGAGATTCCCACATCAGAATCTCATAATAAACAACTACTAGAATCATCTTCGAAATTGTATTTTCGCAAGATGGAAAAATAGGAATAGAGAGAATAGGAGATGGGTAGAGCATATTGGACTAATTTGAGCCTATACATATCTAGGTCAACCTAGAATTTTGTAATTATTTTAGAGGGATTAGACATGCCTCGGACAACATTTTCAAGCGCCCCAACTTTTAAAGCGGTGGGATCCACCGTAACTGTCAATAGCAGTTCAAAGAATAGTTAGCTTTTAATTTTTTTTTCTAAAAATATTGGAGAGATACAAATTCCCGCATGAGAATCTACACTAGTAGCGGTACACGCTACCATTACCTTTACTCCATGATTGGTTTGACAATGCAAAGAGGGGCGAGGCGAGATATTAACAACAAAAGCAAAGCTTTCGTCGATCTCCATTTCTTTCACGATCTCCATTTCCTCCATATCCCTACCTCCTCCAACACCATTTTCTCTTTTCAAGTACCTCATACCTCGTTTTTAAGTTGCCCAAAACCGTATTTGAAGAGTTCCAGCCAAATCTTCTGCTATGTCAAACTTGTTAAAGGATGGTTGGGTATGTATTTTTAATTTTAGTGTACTTCTTAATTAGAATCGCTTAACAAGAAAGTCGAAAACTCCATCTCCTGCTAGTTCTAGTTCTTGTTCCAATGGAAGGCGGAATACACCCCGACCATACAATTTAACAAGTAGGTCACATGAGATAACGTTGGTGGATCGAGCACTTAGAGAAGCTTGAAATCACGGCTTCAAAAGCCACGACGAGCCAAAATCCCTACTTCACGCACACCTCTTTCATCCCCATCAAGGGTGTAGTTATGTAATATTAGAACTTACGTCAATAATTATTCTCCTTATTTCGCATAATTTAGGGTTTAATTAGATTATTAGTGTAACTTATGTTGTATCCTATAAATTTGTAGGGTTTAATTATTTCGCATACTTTATGTTGTGATTTTAGAATATACATAATATTCGTTTTCTTGTTATTTTGGGTTAAATTATTTAATTATTTGTAGGGTTTAATTATTTTGTTTAATTATTAGTTCTCTTAATTTA
Source organism: Fallopia convolvulus (assembly GCA_964016875.1). Lineage (NCBI taxonomy): Eukaryota > Viridiplantae > Streptophyta > Magnoliopsida > Caryophyllales > Polygonaceae > Fallopia > Fallopia convolvulus. The sequence continues at coordinate 7,114,766 of OZ024729.1, forward strand.
TGTCGTAAATTTTTATGGTTTAATAATTATTTCGATTAATTATTAGTGTTCTTGGTATTCATGTCGTAATTTTGGGTTTAATTATTAGTTTAAATTAGGTTTATTGTATGTCATAATATTAGAATATACATAATATTTATTTCATAAGAAAAAAAATTAATTTATATGTAATTTTTTGCTTAATGTACGTCGTAATATTCACTATACTCCCTCCGTTCAAAAATACATGATGTTTTAGCTTAATTTTCTTGTTCAATAATACTTTATGTGTTATATAATTTATCATATTTTTTTCAATATTACCCTCATTAATTAAAAAGAATAATAAAAAAAAAATAGAAAAGGAAAGATCTTCACAAAATTTATGGGTATTTAAGTCAAATCACATACCTACTTAATTTTAAAGACAAATCTTAAAACATCATGTATATATTTCTGAACGAAGGGAGTATTACTTTTAGGTTAATCTCGTTAAAATTGATATAGATCTAAGTGATATTTCAGCTATTGAAAGGTCGCTTAACAAAAGCGGTAGTATTTTTCCAGATCTTACATTCGAACTCTTTGTGGACCCTACCCCGCTCACCCATGGAATACGGGCTATGCGGCAACCAATCCATCTGTTGGTCCTTCCTCGTATGGGGGATACTAATTTCCCTCCCAATAACCGGACTCTTAGGGGTATTATATGCTGGCCCAAGAGGCAAGAGCCGCTCAAGCCGCTCAAGCCGATCACGCTCTATACGAACTCAGAGGGCTCCCAAATGTCGCTCTAAGACCATCCCATGCACTACGCGGCCCCGGAGGAGACCGATATCATGGCCCGTGATGATGCGGACTCGGGCTACACGCCCCACGTCCATCTTGTAGGCGGATATGCTGGCGGCCCTATCGACACCTCCTTACTTACCCACTTTCACACCCATAAGGCACATGTGTAATGTGGATAAATAAGAGGTAAGAATTACACATAATCTTTTTTATTTTGTTAATATTATTCAAAACTTAATTATTTTTTGCTGCAATGTGACCAGTGGATGAAACTGCTTAGAGTACAAAGTCGGTCTCAATCAATAGATTTGTTGAGTAGCTTGGCGAAGGACCATCCACTATCGGAGTGGAGGGCCCTTGTGAACCAAAGTGACTTGGGCCATTTAAATTATTGGACATTCAGAGAAACTGACTAACTATTGATCACTGCATTTAAGGAGAGATAACACCTGAAAACTAATAGTTTTCATTTTCCTTGGGGGAGATGACCATCACACTCAACGTCGTTTCGGAGATATTAAACCCGCCAATGAATGGCATAAAGAAAACTGTAGGACACATCGGTTTGGATGACATTGGCTTACGACAAAGGTTGGCGCATATGTTAGGACTTGACTTGGCAGTTGTGACTAGCTAAAAAGTAATGGTGGAATCAACATCGTTGCCCTAAAGGCTAGGCTAAAGGACTTGATGAAGCGACAACAAGATTCTCACTTCATTGCGTCTCTATACTCGTTCTTGTTGTTCGGATGTAATTTATTTTTTGACAAGTCTGATAACGCGATGTCATACAAATGCATGCACTTGCTCCTAAATTGCTAAGTATGTTGCCCTAGAAAAATATATTTGGGTGTCCGATTATTACTAGTAGAGTGACTAAAAACACCTTCATACCTCTACTGCTTAGAACAAGAACCCAACTTTCAAAATGGAAAGCCAACCCATTATCACAAGATGGTCCCAAAAACCTAAGTAAATCAAACTTGTCGACACAATCAAAGTTCCTCATGCAATCTTTCCTGCTACCACAGTCTACCTTAAAAGAACTCGATCAAATCAATAAAAAATTTTTTTGGAACAAGGAAAGTAACTACAACCCGTTGATTAGTTTAAGTGGATTTGTCAACCACCCACCCGTGGAGGACTGGGGATTTTCAAGTAAGAAGACATGAATCAAACACTCCAAATGAAACTTCTATGGAAAATCCTAGTTGAAGGCGGTAATTTGTAGCTGTCAATGTCGTGTTTGGTGACTGGCGCTGTCCGTGGGAAATCGAGATGTTGCGGGAGGATATCCATTGCTTACTCGTCTGGTTCAAGTGTTGGAGTATTTCTCACGTTGTCCGGGAGTGCAATTCGATGGTGAATTACATTGCTGGTTTCTCTCATTCTAATCTCATGAGTAAATAATTATAAAAAAAAGATAATTATCACCATTATTAATTGTATCATTATACAACTACAAAGGATCATTGATTTGCTTATGCTAACTGAAAAGAAGATGAATATCACCTTTATTAATTGTAGCATATTTTTAATTGTATCAAGGGATCATTGATTGCTTGTATTTCAATGTCATTAACCACTGAATATAAGAAATACTATAATATATTCATTTACACCTTTATTAATTGTATCATTATACAACTACAACCAAACTTTCTCATACATGAACCATTGATCTTTTCTAGCAACAGAAACAATACGTAGAATTAGTGTTGACTTGCTTATGTTACAATGCATATGATGTTGTAATTGCTTCCTTAGACAATTTGAACTTCTTCTCCTCATCACCATAATCAACATCACATCTTGCAATTTAAAAGGGATCCATTATCGATCTTTAACTCAACAACAGCAGCAGCAACAACAACAACAACAACAAAATGGCACTCAACTATCAAAACACCTTGGTTCTTATTACAATCTTGGCCCTTCTTCTCTCCGTTTCTGGATACTCAATCTTCCTCGGCATCGAATACCACCTTTGCATGATCAATGACTTTTCAGTTGAACCTGTAAACGTCCGTTGCAACAAAGTCTACCCTGGCAACATACACAAAGGCGTTGAAAATGTAGACGTCAACAAAGAATTCACCTTTACGATCCCACCATCCGAAGGAAGCTACAACTGGACGTTTCATAACGAGGGTACGATTATGCAGGTTGGGTACGATTGCGACGTACAATGGGGACAAGAACGAGGGTTTTGTAGGTATTCTAAGTTTCTGGCATTTTTAGATGAGAGGAATTTTGTGGATTTTAATTGTGGGGGGAGACATTGTATTTGGATGTATAATGTGACGGGTGTGTTCTTATTTCATATTCAATTACAAGAGTACCGTAAAATGTACGAATGGTCTCCCATATTTACGTGTTAGGGAGTTTTCCTTTGCTAGATGAAATAAGAGCAAAGATTGAATAAGGGGATTAAGTTTCAGCAGTATTCTTTACAACTCATACTTGATCTATCTATTTACTAAAAATTGTCCCTCAAAACTTTAATATAATCAATAAGAATTCTAATAGTTTTAATTTGTTATTTATTGCCCCCGGATCGGAAGCGAAAAATAAAAAAGTAAAAATAGAATTTTATTCAAATTTTTAATATTATAAGTGTAAGTTGTCTAATCGAGTATTACCAAATGTTTTAGTACTGCCTCCGTTAAGTTAAACTTGTCGTTTTAGCTTGATTTTTCTGTTCAATAAAAGTTGTCGTTTAACTTATTTTAAGCCATTTTTTCCAATAATATTCCTACTCATTAAAAATATTTACATAAATCTACAAAATAGGGTAAAAGATCTTAACAGAATAGAGGGTATTTAAGTCAAATCAAGCGACTTCCTTAATTTTTAAAATAAACTCTAAAATGACAAGTTTAGTTTAATGGAGGGATCAGTACAAAAACAACATTTAATCACCGATATTTAATCCCGGTTCCGTATTGTAACGTGATAAAAATAATAAATGCCGAGTAACACATTTAATACTCTATTTCATCCCGGTTACAAGACATGATATATAATATATATTGGTTTTATATAAATCCCTGGCATTTATACCGAATACATAACCGGGATTAAATATATATCCAATATCTTCACGGAATAACCGCGCGTCCCGATATCAATTGATTCTATCCTTTTCAATCGATGGAAACACGCATACGCGCGAATTATTTGCAACCTTTACTGGCGAGTGGCGATCGTGCTTAATCGCAAACCCTTGCTGGCGGCCGTGCTTGCAAACCATCTTGCGGTACTCTGGAAACCCTCGCCGGTGGTGCTCTGTAAACCCTCGCTGGCTATTCCCACCATCCTCTGTCACAATCCATTAGCGAGCGAGACCATCAACGCCCTCAATTACTTCCCGCGTTCAATTTCTCTTTCGAACTCTCTTATAAAGCAACTAGTGTGGTTTTCAAGTAAGAGCAACCCCAACGATCATTCGTTGTTAGCGTTCCATTCTCAAGGTATACATAGCTCTAATTTGATGTTCAATTATGCATAATAAAGATTCAATTTTTGTTGTTGGCTGTAATTTGTTGTTAGCGTACGTTCCTGCCTTGAATTTATATGGTCACTGGTAGGCTAAATTTGAAATTGAGCTCGAGAATTAGTACTGTAGTTCACCCCTATATATAATCACCGAGATTCCTGCTTGCTTGCTTCAGCGAATCCAAGTCGTCAACCTGAAAGCTAAACAATTCTTGTCAAAGAAACTTAATTCTGATCTCGTTGTACTTCATATTATGCTACATCATTTCAGTAGATAATTGATGGTATCTTGCCCTATTTGTTCCCACACCATTTCAGTAGACAATCCAAGCATATTGAATACTTTTAGAAGATACTCCTACAATTAAGCAGCTATACATCATGTTATCTCATATTCAATACTTTCCATGGCTCTATGCATTCTGCGTTTGAGATAAATTATTGAAGTTATTATGCTGAAGGTTCTATGCTTTAGTCTACACGTGCTATTGCTATACGCAGTTTAATATGCTAATATTGAGAAATACATAATGTATGAGATTTCAAAGGAAACTATAGCAATACAAGCATGAGCTATGCTACAAGCATGAAAAAAAAAATCTATGCCATCAGTGAAGTACTGAAATAGGCTGGATCTTCTGGCAATGTTTGTAATATAATCACTGAGATTTGGAGCTTACATTTATAAGAACACATCCAAACTGAACAAAGTAGGAGATAATCAGACCTGGACTTCATTCACAAACTTTTCTAGCTGAATTTGTTCAATGTACGTACTGTAGTTACCCATTTACAGTATATGTTTTGAAAGGGCAAATGAAATTACAATTTATTCTACAAGCATGAATTAGTATTGTAGTTCTTTCATGTGTCTTGGGCTGGAATTTTTTGCAAATTACCCTTAATTATTAATGCCTACGTTTAAGTTGCTATCTCTCATGTGTGGATAGAAAATCTGATGTTTGCAATGCATTTTTTTATGTTCATTGTGCAGCTCCAGAGAAGTGACACAACCCCATCTGCCTAGTACTAGAAATATCCGGTAAGTCCACATTCTTTATAGTCTTCTATATATTTTTTCTTTCATATTACCCACAAATTTTATGATATAATATGTGGCATTGAACTTTGAACCATATTTAGAATGCTAGTTATATGCATGAATTTTAAATTTTTTGTTAATGGATGTCTTACCTGGAAGAACTATATATAAATGGTTAAGTGGAAAAGATCCGGACTTACTTTAAAGAAAAAAACTAGTTGAAGTCCCGTGATATTCACGGGATAATTTACTAAAAAATTACACAATTCTACGGTATTAATTTAAAATACTAAATAAATTTATATAATATCATAATAAATTATGCAATAGATAAATTTTTTTTTTAGATTGTACTCCATATTTTAATTGAATATATTTTTAAATATTTTTTCATTATTTGTGGAGATCTTGTCCAAATTTAGATTGAAATTATTAAAATATTGATTTTACGTGTTATTGAATATTTTTAAAAAATATTTTCTTATTTTTTTAGACACTAATATGTATAAAATACTTGATTTTTTTATAAAGATAATAATAATTAGGATAGATTATCTACAATACAAAGCATAATATAATTTATTAAAATATGTTTTTAAATTTAATTTATTAAAATTATATATTAGGGTTCTTATCTTTTACTCTATAATAATAAGAATGTTTGTAAATATGAAAAATACAATATAAAGATTAGTATAGAAAAGAACATTGTCCTTGATTTAAGAGATAAAATATAGATAAAATTATCTATGTATTATTTTGCAAAATTCAATCCATCTCTAAAGTTGTTTTTCATACTAAATTTACATAACAAAGAATTAAAATATAAAGTAAATTAATGTATATGAAAATTTACAAAATTCAATGTATTAATCAACCTATCAGCCATATTAAAATTCGAATTTTTATTTATTTTTTGACATTTACATATAATCTTAGTCATCAACATAAAATTATATCTTTTTCTCAAAATAAAAATATATTAACATAACAAAATTTATTATTTAAAATTATATCATTATATAGATATAAATTTTATACTTGGAGCTCAAGCCTTGTTAAAAGATAAAAAAAAAATATTAAGACCCTAAATCTTGTTAAGAGATAAAAATATTAAATTAATATGGAAAATATCATCTCATAGGAATTTATGTATATAAAAATTATATAAATATGTTATCCATTGTAGTAAACTAATACATAATATATATATAGAAAATTATATACATAAAAAATTATATAAACATGTTATCTATTTAGTGTATATATAGCAAGAATAGTATAAGCTGTTACAAAATTTATTAAAATATAATTTCACATTAATTTATTCAAAAATGCCACGTGGCGCAAATTTTACAACAGATTTGGGTTCTGCTTTATAATGTATTAGGGTAGATATGAGACTGTAATGAATGTTAATTAGTGTACAGGTTTAGGGAAGAAAGAAAAGTTAGGTTTGATTCATATCTAGAAAGAAAAGTTTAGGGTCTGTCTGGGGGTGGAGGTGTGTTTCGAAACCACGAGGGCAAATTTCTGCAGGCATATTCTTTTAAGATCGATTATGCTGATGCTTATCAGGCTGAGCTGCGGGCTATCCATGTCGGGTTGAATATTGCTAAGAATGCTGGTTTTGCACGCCTTATTCTCCAAACGGACTCACTGCAAATTGCCAATGCGCTGTTACAGCAGAAGATTCAGCCTCATAAGGAATTTCATATGCTTAAGGCATGCCATGATCTTATTCATGAAGCTTCTTGGGAAGTTAAAGTCATACATATTTCAAGAACCGCGAATCGGGTTGCGGATGCCATAGCAAACCACTCTTTGACACTAGTTAATTCTTTTGTCGAATTTTTTTATGAACACAGTTGTTTTGTGGACTTGAAGCATCTGGATGTACCCCCCGATTTAGGGGTCTAAGTTTTTTCTAATAAAATCTATCCCGCAGGAGCCTAGCTCTGTTTCTTGATAAAAAAAAAAAAGGAAGAAAATGATAGAAAGAGAGAGAGATAGAGTTGAAAGGAAATAATTTTGTTGTATTCATGAATGAATCCCACGCAGCTCTCTTAAGCTGTAACTAATTAATTTATGGACAATTTACACTTAATTCCCCCTATTCTCGCTTTATTATAACATTTATCCTTATTTATTACAAATCACTCATTATTATGTTTATTGTATTTTCAACTATGTGGCTATGCTTGGTTTTGCATTTCCATTTGAGTGTTTTAGTTTTAAAAATAATTAAGCATTATTTTGGATTTCTGTTGCACAAATTATTCATTAGAACAATGGATCGTGAATGGATGCGGAAAAGTCATTTGTCCCAAGACTATGCTGATGGTGTTGAATACTTCCTTCGATTTTCACTTGACCACGGTATTGATCCTGAAAGGACACGATGTCCATGTGTGAAGTGTGCTTGTGCTAAATGGATTAGCGCTAATGAAATAAGGGATCATCTTATTGATATGTTGTATTTCATATAGCATAACTAGGACTAGATAGTACATTTTATATATAGATTTAGGTCCATTTAGTGCTTGTAACGACATATAAGTAGAAGACCGAGAAGTGAAGGCCGCGGAGTAGAGTGCCCGCGGTGGAGCTAAGATTCAGTGCCGCGCTCGCGGAGGTATAAGGCCGCGATCGCGGAGTCAACATTGACTCGGATTTGATTTTCTACAGGTCCGCGATCGCGGAGGTTGTTCACCGCGCCCGCGGAAGTCCACGTCAGCAAAAATCCGAAGCGGCGACTGATCTTTCTATCTATCTATCTTTATTTATTTCCGATATTATTTTATTTCATACGAGTTGTTCGAGACTACTTAACCTAGTTTTTCAGCCTTGTTTTATTAATTCTCTTAGATCTAGTTTTCAATTATTCCAGATTTTAGTATTTTCTCTCTTATGGAGAACTAATTTTCCTTTGGAGTTTGTTTGATCAAGGAATCCTTTTTATGTAATTCGTGAGATTCTGGTAACTTTTCTATCACTTGGTTAATATCAAAACTCTTGTTTTTATTTATATGATCTATGTTTGATTTGATAAGCCTTGATCAACTTGTTTGATTGACTTAGATCTACTGTTTGGATTAGGTTTGATTGTTGTCTGTGCAATCTTATTTATCCTTGAAACAACTCTTTTCTAGGACCGTGGACTAGAATTGAGAAGAGTATTTGATTATTATTTTTTGCATGAGACTCGTAGCTTGATTGCATGATTTGATATCCTTATATCCTTAATATTTTGCATGATTTGAATTAAGCGTTCTTGTTCATATCATCCTTTCGCTTGGACCGTGGACAAGCGGAAATCTTTTATAAGGATTGGAATTAACCTGGGAATTAATAGAAAAGTGGATGAATTGATGATCGAATGATTAAAAAGGTGGAATTGGTTGAATAAACTCTACTTTCCTTCAATTGATTTAATCCCAACAATATTTGCTTGTTTGTTTGTTTGCCTGAACTCCCAAAACTCCTGTCTTTGCTCTTTGCTGATTAGTCGGAATTCCGATTCTCTTGGGTTCGACCCCTTGCTTACTTGCTATACTAGTTAGTAGTTTAGGGTTATTTATTTTTGATCTTGGCAACAACGATTTTAGCCGAGTCACTTGTCATTCATGGTATCTCCCAATCATACACGCGATGGATATGGCATGGACAAGAAGATTTTGATCATTCGATTAATCACAACACAGAATCAGATTTGATGCATGATATGGCTGAGGGTGATCGAATTGATGATATGATACGCGATGTTGAGGAAAATTTTCAAGGTCGTCCTAACTTGTTCGAGAATTTGATAAGTGATGCTCATAAGCCCTTGTACACCGGTTGTACAAGATTTACAAGATTGTCTGCTCTTTTGAAATTGTACAACTTGAAAGTTAGTAATGGATGGACTGATAAAAGCTTTACAACTCTACTCGAAATATTGAAGGAAATGCTTCCCGAGGATAATTGTCTCCCTCAGCGAACATATGAAGCGAAAAAGATTTTGCACTCCATGGGAATGCAGTATGAGAAGATACACGCATGTCCTAATGATTGCATACTATATAGAAAAGAATATGAATCGCTGGAGTATTGCCCAAACGTTAAATGTGGAGCTCCACGATATAAGAAGAACGGGGCTCCGTCACAGGTGTTATGGTATTTTCCTATAATACCAAGGTTTCGGCAAATGTTTGATAACCCCAAAGATGCTAAAAATTTGACATGGCACGCAGATGAAAGAATAAAGGATGGAAAACTTCGACATGCGGCTGATTCTACACAATGGAAAACAATTGATACAATATACCCCGAGTTTGAATAAGAAGATAGAAACTTGCGACTTGCTCTTTCTACTGATGGTATGAATCCTCACGGCAATCTTAGCAGCAATCATAGTACATGGCCAGTGGTTTTGATGATTTATAATCTTCCACCAGGGTTGTGCATGAAACGAAGATACATGATGTTATCTTTGTTGATTTCAGGGCCTAAGCAACCAGGAAATGATATTGATATTTATTTGGCACCTCTCATTGAAGACCTAAAAATATTGTGGCAAGAAGGTATTGAAGTTTATGATGCATATCGTTTGCAAAATTTTCTTCTTCGAGCCATGCTCTTCTGCACTATAAATGATTTTCCTGCATATGGAAATCTTTCGGGTTATACCATCAAAGGACACTATGCATGCCCTATTTGTATGAGAGAGACGTGCCATTGTCAATTGAGTGCGAGTAGAAAGACTATTTTCAATCAAACTCGTGTATTCTTACCTGAAGGCCATCGTTATCGGAGATTATGCAAAGCTTTCAATGGATCACCAGAAGAAGGAAGGGCTCCAATTCCCTTGTCTGGTGAGCAAGTGTTTAGTCTGGTCAACGATCTAAATGTGACATTTGGAAAAAATAATAAAGTTAATCCTATAGATGGTTGGAAAAAACGATCTATATTCTTTGAGCTTCCATATTGGAAAGATTTATTTGTGAGGCACTGTCTTGACGTGATGCACATTGAGAAAAATATTTGTGATAGTCTTGTCGGTACATTGCTCAATATCCCCAGAAAGTCAAAATATGGTATCAGAGCTAGACAAGATTATCTCCAACTGAAGATTAGAGAAGAATTGGTACATGTAAGCAGTGAAGGGTCACGGACCTACTTACCTCCTACGTGTTATAATCTATCAAAGAATGAGAAAGAAGAGTTTTAAAATGTTCTAGATGGCATCAAAGTTCCAGAGGGGTATTCTTCCAATATTAAGAGTCTTGTTTCATTAAAAGACTTGAAATTAACTGGATTGAAATCTCATGATTGTCATATTCTGATGCAACAAATGCTGCCAGTAGCTATTCGTTCCATTTTGCCGAACAAAGTACGCTTGTCAATCACTAGACTTTGTTTCTTTTTTAGGAAACTATGTAGTAAAGTGATTAACCCGCAAGAGTTTCCAGAATTGCAAAAATATGTTGTTGAAACCCTTTGCCGGTTAGAAATGTACTTCCCACCTGCTTTTTTTGACATCATGGTGCATTTAACAGTGCACTTGGTCCGAGAGGTTCAACTGTGTGCCCCTGTTTATATAAGATGGATGTATCCAGTTGAGCGTTATATGAAAATATTGAAGGGGTATGTGAAGAATCCAAATCGGCCTGAAGGGTGCATCGTTGAGCGTTACATAGTCGAAGAAGCAGTTGAATTTTTTAGTGATTACTTGTCTGATGTAGAGTCCATTGGTCTTCCAAAACGACACCATTCAGCAGAAGTAGAGTGGAGAGGCAAATCAAGGGGCAAGACATTGAATATCAGCACATAAATGTGGACTAAAGCACACCTATATGTTCTCCACAACACTGAGGAGGTTGAACCATACGTCGCTGAGCATAGAAATTATGTGAAAAGCTGTAATCCGCGATATGCTAGGAATGAGTGGTGGCTTACAACAGAACATAATCGAACCTTCATAAATTGGTTTCACAAAGTGATTCTTGAGAAGATCAATTCAGGAGAAGATGTATCTGAAAATTTGAAATGGATAGCTCAAGGACCAAAATATCAGTTAATGAGTTATACAAGCATGGAAGTGAGAGATTTCACATTCTGCACAAAGGACCTTGATGATAGAAGTACTACGCAGAATAGTGGAGTGACTTTAATGGCTCAAGCAATGCATGTCTCTAGTGCCAAAGACAAGAATCCTGTGATCGCAAGTATGTCATATTATGGGGTGATTGAAGACATATGGGTGCTGATTTATAGTGATAAAATACAGATCCCTGTGTTTTATTGCAAGTGGGTTGATAATAATAATGACATCCAAATTGATGAAATGGGGTTCACTCTAGTAAATATGAGTAAGGCTTGTTATACGGAAGAACCATTTATATTGGCTACGCAGGCAAAACAAATATTTTATGTCTCTGACCCTAGTAATCAAGGGTGGTCAATTGTCTTGTCATCAAAGAATATTTATGAAGATATTGATGACATTTCTGAAGAGAGTTGTAGCACATTTTTAGCAACAACACCTCCCTCTGAATATGGAGACGAAGATGATAGCATTTCTATTAGAGCTGATCACATGGAAGGCATATGGATCAATGACCAGACCCAAGGGCATGTTGACAACTCTAGTAGTTCAAACTTGAACAAAAAAGAAAACAAAACCAGACCTAGAAATATGAGTAGTAAGTATTTTTGTAGATTATTACTTTATCTATAATAGTGTTTTTATACTATTATGTGAGTGACTGATTCATATATTAAATACCACATTTAATAACTTATTCTAACCATTATTTTGTTATTTGTAGATGAACTCTAAAAGGCAGACCTCCAAACAAAAATCAAAGACCACTAGGGGAGCTACCATATGCAAGGGGGTCACAAAGGCTATCAGTAGCGGTGTAAAATTACATGTTGAATGGGATGAAGAGGATGAAGCAACATGACCACATGCTTCTGAGTTGAAGAGCTACATAGGCACATGTGTCAAGCGTCACGTGGCAATCACATATGATAAATGGCCAAATGTGTCGCAAGCATTGAAGGATATTGTTTGGAAAGATGTTTTGGTAAGTATCTACTTTCTCTACTAAGGTTTGCTACCTATATGCTTTCTTTGCATTATTTTGCTCTAACTCTAGATTCACTCACTGTCCATACATTGGATGTATATTAAATTTCATATAAGAATAATTTTGGTGTCTCTTAATCTTGTGGCATGACAATAAGTAAATAAATGACAGTATATACTTTAAGGAGCTTACATGCTCTGACCAGACTTCCAAACTGTGACGCCTGCATCAAAATATCCCCCATCATGCCACATTTTCAAGAAGTTCAGGGTAAAGGGACCCTGCAATTTGCCTTTTGGATCGATGTAGTTCCAAACTCTTTCCTCCAGAATACTTCTTTCTTCCTCATCATCACTTAAAAGAATTAACTCAGCTTGCTTTGCTGATGAGTCCTCCTCGGTCTTCATCTCATTCTGTAGTTGAATTTTGGTTTCTAATTCAACTTTGATTGTTCATGTTCTGCACAAATTCGTAATAAATTTAGTCTTAGGGCCCGTTTGGTATTGATATCCTGATATCAGATATCGGTATCGGGTCATATCTCATGTTTGGTATGGGATTATATGGATTCAGGTATCGGTATCGGGCCATATCTCATGTTTGGTATGGGAGTATATGGATTCAGGTATCGGTATCATGCCATATCTAGTGTTTGGTATGGGAGTATATGGATATCGGCCCATATACTTGATATCAAAACAAGCTATTTTCCATGATATTTGATATACCCCAAATAAAAGAGGTATGAGGGATATGAGATATGAATGATATCCCATATCCGATACCGATACCGATACCGATACCCGATATCGATACCAAACGAGCCCTTAGCATGTAAGCTCCTTAACGTACTGTCATTAAGAGAATATTTGCAGAAATTACAGATTTTTAGTTGCAGAAGTTATAGATTTTGGTATTCTATCATGCATAACAATGAAAGAATTACAGATCTGTTTTTTTCCAGAAATTATAGATATTTAGTTGTAGAAAATACATATTTTGGTATTCTATCACGCATAACAATGAAAGAATTAGAGATCTATTTTTTTTTGGTATTCTATCATGCATAATAATGAAAAAATTACAAATCTGTTGTTGTTTTTTTGCATAAATTACAGATTTTTTGTTGTAGGGATGTAGTTGTTGTAGATAACTTTTGAGTCTTTATATAAGCTCAAGAATGATTTAGATCTTAATTGTGAAACTAAATTGTTTTTATTCTTCCTAGATGGCATTTATTCTTCCAGAGCGTAAGAAGGATTGGTTATTGAAAGTAGCTAATAGTCTATGGAAGAAATTTAAGTCTCACTTGACGATAAACCACACGTTTGACAAAGATGGTGAACCTTGTGCAAATCCTCCTGACATATATATGCAGTTCATTAATCCTGATCAGTGGACTGAGTTCATTGAGATTAGGATGTCTGCAGCGTTTAAGGTAAGTTCTAATCCAAAAACACAACTCTCTTAACTTTTATATTATACATATTAATTTTAATATGTAATCAACAGAAATCAAGTAAGGAGCATCGAGATCTCTCTCAAAAGAATGAATACTCTTATAGAGGTTCTCGTGGAGGATATGTTGGGATAAGGAAAAAAATGGTAACAATTAGTACATGTTAATTATAGTTTCAAACTTTTATAGGTAATTTGCTCATTGATGCTTATTTCCAGAAAAAAGAGCTTGGCACTTCTAAGTTTTCATGAGCAGACGTATGGAAGAGAGCTCGGACACAAAAAGATGGTGAATATTCTCCAAAAGTAAAGGAGGTGGTAGATAAAATGGTATATTTTCTGATCCCGTTTGTTTTGAGTTGGCAAATGACATATTTACTCGTCAATTTTGAGTTGAAAATGCTCTATTTTAGAAGAATTACTAATTGAATTTCTATATGAATTTTTCAGCAAACTAATTTTGATTTACCTACTTAGGGACTGATTTAAAGATCAATTACTTAGGGACTGATTTTGCCAATTGCTCTTTGATTTTTGAGTACAATGCTCTATCCTAGTTTCTTTCTTGTTTGTAGCCCAATATCATTTTGTTGTTGCTAACATGTAAGCCTTTATTATTATTAGGATATTTTGTCAGAACAAGCATCATTAGGCGAGATTGAATTATCAGGGCGACAAGATATATTATCATTGGCATTGAATAAGGAAGAACATCCAGGACGTGTTCGAGGAGTTGGTCAATATGTCACCATGACAGATTACTATAAACGTGCATTTCGAGGTTCATCCCCATCAGAGGATGTTGCTCGTGCTGTAAAAGAGTGTGAGGAGAGGATGGAAGACAAAATAAAGGAAATGCAACAACAACACACAGATGCTCAATCACAAATTCTAGAAATGCAAGAATTCATTGTTGCATTACTTCAAAAAATGAATAAAGACATGCCTCATTTGTCTTTATCGATACCTCAATTTGGACATCAAGTGCCTCCAATGCCTGATATTGCAACCGACAAGCCTTCTTCAATTCCACCATGCACTTCAGTCAAGTCAACTCAGGTAATTTCTTCTTTTTTCTTGTATGCATTATTGGAAACAAACTAATTTTTTCACTTGACTTTAGGGCTCGGTGAAATCCAATAAGGAAACACAAACTAAAATAATTAAGGAGAGAGTTCAGACTAATGAGCATGTTATTCATCTACCATCAAACACTGTGAGCCCAGCTATTCAGCCTTTTGCTGCTCCATCATCTACTATGTTTAACTCCTTAAATGAGTTAATAAGTTTCTGAAAAAGTTGATTATAATATTAGATATCTAAAAAAATTATGTCCAATATAAATTTATTTTTTGTATATGTCATAGGATTTTGTGCCATGTAATTTGTTTTGGCCGTACATGGGCCAACAAGTGGCAGTAGGTAGCGTTTCTTGTGCCACAACTGGTGTTAGATTACATCATCGTGCATTGGATCCTAGATGCTTTAAAGTTCAAGTCATCACCCCTATACAAGGAAAGGGAGAAGTAGAGCTTCCACGACCTACTGATGAAGCTCGTACAATTTTTCAGGCTATCGGTGGGTTTGTTGCATGGCCTATTGAACTTGTTTCAACAACTACGGTATGAAACATTGATATTGTGAGTTGCATAATTATATTGTTTTTTTTTAATAAAATTCTGTTTTTTGTCTTTAATTGTAAGGTATTGGAGAAAACACAAAAGGTAAACCCAAAAGTTGTGAGTAACGATTCTATCACTAATCTTTCACCGGGAATAGACATGGTAGACTCCTACACTAAGAGAATGTCAAACTTTGCTTGGTATCATCGTGCCATGGGAAATTCAGACCGCAACATCAAAATGCCCGATACAATTATGGGGTATGAACACACAATTACGGTTTGTAAGTCTGACATAGGGCAATTGTTGGAGCAGCAAGGAATAACAACAGTTCACATATCAATATATATGAAGTACGTGAGTTGATTGTATATTATACTACATGCTACTCCTTAATTTAGTTTTCTATATGATAACTTAATTTTGTTGTGCTTGTAGATACTTGTGGGATAAACATTGTCACAATGTCGATCATATGTATGGATTCCTTTGTCCATCCAGTGTGTCTCTTGGAGGATCTTATAAGACACTGACTGACCGCCAACAATATTTTGCTAAATCAACAAGGTGCAACATCGAAATGAAGATGATCTTGACACCATACAACTCTGGGTAACAATCTACCAATATTTTTCCATTATATGTTTCAAAATACATATATCGATTGCAAATACGTTCACATGTGATGTATATATAGGTCACATTGGATATTATTGGCTATTAATGTCAAAGATGACATTGTCTACTACCTTGATCCACTTCGGAGAGAGATTCCTGTAGATGTCCAGATTTCTGTTGATACGTAAGTTGTATATTGATTAAAATCATTTTCCTTGTAATTTAAGCTGGTAGCTAGATGTCCAGATTTTCCTTGCAATTTTTTCTAAACTAATATTGGTGGACGGGAGCATAAGGATCTTTTGGGATGATAGAGGTCGTAAGAAATCTCGTAAACAAACATGGTGGATTAAGATAAAAGTAAAAATATGCTTGTATTTTTGTAATGTAGGTTTTTCTTCTATATTTTAATAGATACTAATATGTTTGTATTTTTTTTAGTGTCCTCGCCAAACCAAAAACACTGATTGTGGATATTATGTACTCCGATTCATGCGAGAGATCATCGATAAACGATACACAAATTTGATTCCAGAAGAGGTACTAGTTCTAACATATATAGTATAATTTTTAATTTGATTACTATAAATATTTCAGCTTCACTTAGCTCAAGGTGCTATAGGTTGATGTATGAAAATATAAAAATTCTCATGAAGGAAGTGTACTGCTTGGCCTACCAAGAATAATAGATATCTTTCAGCTTCATTAGTTAAGTTTAGTTTAATTTAGCATGAATCTACATCATGATTCTGCATCATGATTCTGAAATTTTTTCCTATTCAGCATGATTTAGCATGGATCTGCGGCATTTAGCTTAAGTTTAGTTTAACTTCAACTTCATTTAGCTTAAGGTCATTTGAAATAATTATATAGTATCCTTAAGTTGGTTCCTATT
This sequence comes from Fallopia convolvulus, assembly GCA_964016875.1. Lineage (NCBI taxonomy): Eukaryota > Viridiplantae > Streptophyta > Magnoliopsida > Caryophyllales > Polygonaceae > Fallopia > Fallopia convolvulus. Next base: position 7,131,746 of record OZ024729.1, read on the forward strand.
CAGCATAATTTAGCATGGATTCTGTGGCATTTAGCTTAAGTTTAGTTTAATTTCAACTTCATTTAGCTTAAGGTCATTTGAAATAATTATATAGTATCCTTAAGTTGGTTCCTATTCAGCATGATTCTAGAAAGATATTGGAGCTAAGTTATAAAAATTATGACTATTTCTAAAAAATAGCTCATAGGTATAACTTGGTTCATTTTCAAAATCTACTTAGTAGTCAATGCCAAATTTTAACTTGTGTGTTGTATTTGAATATAGTATTACACAAAACAAGAAACATTTAGCCAAGAAGAAATTGATCAAATTCGAGTGGAGTGGATGAAATTTTTCTGTGAAATTACTGACAATTAGGTAAAAATATTTTCTTTAAGTTTTAACTAAGGTATTTTCAATTCTTATTAATTAGATCTAACATATTTTGCCTACTTGATTGATCTTCAGGTCTTTGCTAGCTTGCAGTGGATTCTGGTGCGATCTACCTATTTTTGCACTTTCAGAATTGATTATCTTTTTATAGCTAGAGCTAGATTTTTGTTTATTAAACTAGCTAGGATATTCAAGATACATCTAATTTGTTTTAGTTACTTAAATGATCCATACGTTGCTTTGAAGTTGCATATTGTCTATGTATGACTTATAAATTATATATAATTAATTTTGTTGACATATAATCTCGTATTTATTGATTGAATGTACAGTTTGTGTGTATGTGAAAGCAATGAAAGGTTTAATACGTATTAAACTACTTGATACAGGTTAAATATTATCACGGTGTAATTTAACCGTGATGAATTATTTTTTCGCGCTCTCAAGTAAGTATCACGGTTCATCACCGTGATATACACCCGAAATAAAACGCGCGAAAATTTAAATTGGAAGCGGATAAACGCTTTTTATCCCGGTTATATAACCGGGATAAAAAAATAATGTGCACCTATTATCACGGGTCCTAACCGTGATATATACATCAAACAAAGGCGCGTGTCCCCTTTTTTGTCCCGGCTATTCAGGTTTTTTATCCCCTTTATTGAACCTTGATAAAAAAAAGTCACCAAACATCACGGGTCCGTTCCCTTGTTTTTTTTATCCCGAAACTTAAAATCACGGTTAAAAACCGGGATAATTGAAGCCACAAAACCGGGATAAAACTTGTTTTTTGTACTTAACTTCTATCTAATAAATAATTAATCATTAAAAACTATTAGTAACAACTTTCTAAGGCAAAGTGTAAATGATTGATTGCACTCTCTCTTTTTCGGTAGAAATTTATTGTGCTTTTTTAGGTTCATTTGGTATTATTATTTTTTATAGTTGAATTAAATTCATTAGAAAAAAAAATTAAGTACTAACTAGGCTAGATTAGTTACTATTTAAGGGACGTGTTGGTATTGTTCTAAAAATCCCTACCTAACTCGGTCTAGGCTTCACCTAGGCGCTAAAAAGTGCTAGTCTGTCTAGCCTTCCAGCCCATTTAGGAGACCATCTAGGTATCCGTTTAGGATGCCTAGGTGATAGGCGGTCTCTCTCCACCTAGGGTCTGCCTAGCGTTTTATAGAACACTGCGTGTTGGGAAAATGAGAATTCCCACATCAGAATCGCACTCATAAAAAATAAACACTAGAATCAACTTCTAAATTGTATCTTAGCAAGATGGAGAAATAGGAATAGAGAGAGTAGGAGATGGATAGAGCATACGACACTAAGTTGAGCGTGTACATATATATCTAGTTCAACCTAGAATTTTGTAATTATTTTAGAGGAATTAGACGCGTCCGAGGAATCATTTTGAAGCGTCCCAACTTTTAAAACGGTGGGATCTACCGTAACTGTCAATAGCGGTTCAAGGAACTGTTACCTTTTTTTTTTTTTAAATGCTGGTCAAATGCAGATTCCTGCGTGGTAATTTGCACCGGTGTAGAATCACCGGTTTGACTAGGCAGAGAGGGGCGAGGCGAGATATTAACAATGAAAGCTTCGCTTACGTCACCATTTCTTTCTCGTCTCCATTTCCTCCATATATCTATCAGTGACGTAGGCAAGAATTTATGCCAGTGGGGGCTAAATTCCTTTGGATAAATTTTTTGCTACACCTAGGATATATATACACATTACAAGCTGACACTTCGTTACGTGAATTACGTTCTTGAATAAATTAATTAACAAGAAGACACTTTTAATCACTACAATTTTTAATTTAAGTAGGTGCATGTATTTTAAGAGTCCATATATTTTATACATTTTCATTCGTGGTAAATAATATAACATACTTTATTCCCAAAAAATTATGACGTAAATTTTCAGTCTCCTTGTTACAATCTATTTTTAGAATGTGATTATACAAAAAAAAATTGATACTATATAACAAATGATTAGAGGATAACTCATTCACCTAAAAATAATGATGGATAAATGGGCTATTCTACCCAAAAAAAAGAAGATAAAGGGGCTATTGTTGGCCTCTGTCTCATTAGCCCAATGACTTGCTAGTTCCTACTGTAGAACGTACAAGCTTTTAAAATTTTCAATTCCCTTATCTCCTCACGTGATGTCACGTGACCATCTTCATCACCCCACCATCATTCTCCTTGGTCGCCGCCGCATACAAAAAAGCTTCCAAGCACATACAAAACCCTAAAAATGTCAATTTCAGTGATTAGTGGCCAATATTTAAAACCCTTCCCTATCGTTCAGTTCAATTTCCATTTCCATTTCCATTTCCATTTCCAGTCTCAAACTATGAGTATGCCACATCTTTAATCGCCGATTTTTACTATTATTTTTTTTGAAAATTCCAGTGGGGGCTATAGCCCCCACTGGGAACCATGTAGCTCCGCCCCTGATATCTATCTCCTCCAACACCATTTTCTCCTTTTTCAAGTGCCCCATACCTCGTTTCTAAGCAGCCCAAAATCAAATTTGAAGAGTTCCGACCAAATCTTTCGCTATGTCAAACTTGTTAAAAGATGGTTGGGTATATATTTTAAATTTTAGTATTAATTTTATTAATTTAACTATCTTAAAATTTGATTTAATTTTTTAATTAGAATCGCTTAACCGGAAAGTCGAAAACTCCATCTTCTACTAGTTCTAGTTCCCGTTCCCGTGGAAGGCGGAATTCACCCCGACCCATACATTTAAACGAGGAGGTCACACGGGAGAATGTTGGTGGATCGAACGCTTAGAGGAGGTTGAAATCACGGCTTCGGAAGCCACAACGATCCAAAATCCCTACTTCTCGCACAACGCTTTCATCCCAATCAAGGGTGTAGGTATGTGTTGGAACGATGTTGGGACCTCTGGTTCTAAACATCGGAACAACGATACAGTTCTCCGAGTTTTGATAATGACAAACGCTATAAGGGAACTAATGTGCTTCGATCAAGTATTTCTAAGGAACACAGGTTGAGCAAAGAACTTCCACGAATGACCAAAGATCACAGAAGCACACAATGAAGAGTTCCCATCAAGGGAACTCTGAAGATGAAAGTTTCCATGTAATGGGAACTCCCAGGAATGACCAGAGAACACAAGTTTACACGATGAAGAATTTCTCCCAAAGGAACTCTAAAGAGGACAGTTCCCATGACATGGGAACTCACATGTGAGGACAAGGACCGATCAGCGCATATCACGGGATCCTGTCTTGGACAGGATGAAGGCACAGTCTGAGGAGCAGACTGTCACGATTGATCCAACGGTCCGATCATTTCAAGAAGTTGACCTAGTTCAAATTGAAGTCACATGTGAAGAAAGTACAACTTGGGCATCAAGCAAAGGGCATTTCGGACACAAATGAAAGATGCGACTAAAGCCCAAGTGCACTCTAGTATAAAGCCAAATGAATAGTACTCAGATTGAGCACTTCTCCCAGAACTCACAAATACCCACAACAGAGAAAGAGAAAGAAGAAGAGAAGTCCCCGACGGCGAGTGTCTGATCTCGACGACGGTGAAGCCGAGTTCCCAGGAGCAAGGGAACTGCGATTTGGTGTAAGGTTTGAGTTACTTATTTAGTGATTGTTGTTCGCTTAGGAACTCAGTTGAGAAGATTCATTAGTGTTGCTAGAGTTAGGTAGAACTCGTAGGAACAGAGAAGTTTGAATCTGGCTGTTTGTAACTAAGGAACAAATCAATAACATAAGTAAGTCATTCAAAATCCTCCAAGCGGAGGTAGAGGTTTACCCATACAACTAGTTGGTTGTAGTGGGGTTCCTCTATAAGGAACTGTGTTCACTCTGTCCTTTTAATACTTGCGATATTTTCTTCCGCTGCCTTGGGAACAGCTTAACAGCCAGTTCCCAAGCTCTAAGCTAACCGGTTACGATCCAACAATTGGTATCAGAGCCAGGTCGCTCTAGATTTTTGTTAGCATCGCAGGTTTCAAAATGGCTCACGAACTCACCCAAGTCGGTCACAACAACAGCAAGCCACCAAGGCTCATCACTGGTAGATTCGAAGTATGGCAACGCGACATGAAAAATCGGATGCGAAGCCAGGACTACCAGGCTTGGTGCGTTATCGAGAAAGGGAACTTCAAAATTGATCCAGCGATTGAGAATGACCTTTCCAAATGGGGGCCAAATGAGTATAAGTGTATGGAGGCCAACTTCAAGGCCATACAGTATCTCAAGAACGCTATGACAGTGCAAGACTGTGATAGGGTGGCAAATCTAGACACAGCAAAGGAAGTGTGGGAAGCCATCCAACAAATGCCCACTGGGAACTGACGACCGTAAGCAAGGCAAGAAGGCCTACATCGCCACCTGGGACGATGACGAAGATGAAGATCCCGAATCTTGGGCATCACCCGACATGTGCGCAATGGCCATAGGAGACACCACTGGGGAACAACCCAGTGAGGTGGCAGTGAGGGGGAACAGCACATGGGTCATTGACAGTGGATGTTCCAACCACATGACCGGAAACAAAGACAACCTCACCTCACTCCACCCAAAGGCCGAAGGAGGTCATGTGTCCTTTGGCAACAAAAATAAAGGAGAGATCATAGGAACAGGGGAAGTGCTACTCAACAAATCAATCAAAATCAGCAACGTTAACTTGGTGAAAGATCTGGGATTCAATCTCTTGAGCGTCTCTCAGATATGTGATCAAGGGAACAACATCGTCACCTTTGAATCAAAGGAATGTCTAGTGATCAACAAGAAGACTAACAAAATCATCCTGAAAGGAAGAAGGTCCAACAACATATATGTGGTGGATACAGACTTTGAGCCACCAAGGAAACTTTGCTTGGCAAGTTCCCTTGACGAAACGGAACTCTGGCACAAGAGACTGGGCCATGCAGGTGTCAATCAAATCTTGAAGCTTTATCTACAGGATCTAGTCATTGGCCTCCCACGAATCAACCTTGAAGGAGTCAAGATGTGCGAAGCATGTGTTCATGGGAAGCAGACCAGGAGCTCGTTCAAACCCAAGAAGGTGGTCAGCACTACAAGACCATTGGAACTAATACACATGGATCTCTGTGGTCCCATGGACACTGAAAGCTACGGAGGAAAAAGGTACATGTATGTCTTAATTGATGACTTTTCGAGATTTACATGGGTGCTTTTCTTGAGATCAAAATCAGATACCTTCAAAGAGTTCGAGAGGCTGATCAAGAAAATGGAAGTGAGCATGGGAATCAAGCTCAAGTCACTCAGATCTGACCACGGAACTGAGTTCAGGAACTCAGAGTTCCTAAGGTACTGTGACAACAACGGTGTATCCCACAATTTCTCAGCTCCTCGGACTCCTCAACAAAATGGTGTGGTGGAAAGGAAAAACAGAACTCTAGAAGACATGGCAAGGACCATGATGCTAGAGAGTGGAGTTCCTCCAAGCTTCTGGGCTGAAGCCATCTCAACAGCTACTTACATTCTGAATCGAGCAATGACAAGGCCCATGATCAAAAAGACATCCTACGAGCTGATCAAAGGAAGAAAGCCAAACATCTCTCATCTAAGGACCTTTGGATGCAAATGCTTCGTCCACAACAATGGGAAGGATAACCTCGGAAAATTTGACCCCAGAAGTGATGAAGGGATATTCCTGGGATACTCTTCCCAAAGCAAGGCGTACAGGGTCTACAACAAGAGGACCAAGAAGATCGAGGAAAGCATTCATGTCATCTTCGACGAAAAATCTGTAAAGATGGGAACAGAAGCCCAAGGAAAGGGAACTCTGTTCAAACTGGTCAGACAAGAAGAAGAAGACGACGAGGATGAACCAAGAAAGAGAGATGAAGACTATCCAAGCGGGAACAACGTCCCATAATCAGGGAACAACGAAGGAGAACAAAACTCCACAAATCAAAGCTCCTTTGAAGTTCCCTCCTCAACAGAAGAACCGCAAGATGCATCGAACTCTCTTGTTCCCCAAGATGAAAGTGTGCCAGAATCCAGTGTTCAAGGGGAACAACGAGGGAACTCCGCAGAGAATCCTGACGAAAGTCCCAGCGACGAAGCTTCCCCTGAGGAAGAGGAGGCTCAAGACACAGATGAAGAGTCAAGGGAACGGGTTGATGTCTCGAACTTTTGAACAAGGAATTATCACCAAAAGAGAGATCACCCTATTGATAACATCATCACTCTATTTGACAAAGGTGTTCTGACTCGCTCCTCTCTCAATAATTTCTGTGCTTTTAATGCTTTTGTCTCACTGGTGGAACCAAAAAGCATCAAAGAAGCCCTAAGGGACCCAGACTGGATCCAAGCCATGCAAGAAAAACTACACCAATTTGAGAGGAACAAGGTGTGGAAGCTAGTTCCTAGGCCCAAAAACAAGAATATCATAGGAACTCGATGGGTCTTTCGGAACAAGCTCGATGATACTGGGGCCGTAGCTAGGAACAAGGCTCGATTGGTTGCTCAAGGCTATAGAAAAGAAGAAGGGATCGACTATGACGAGACCTTCGCGCCAGTTGCAAGGATCGAGGCCATTCGTCTTCTCATAGCCTATGCATCCCACAAAGGATTCAAGCTATACCAGATGGATGTGAAGACATCATTTCTAAATGGGCACCTCAAAGAAGAAGTATACGTAGCTCAACCCCCAGGATTCGAAGATGAGAAGCTACCCAACCACGTCTACTTCCTGGAGAGGGCCCTCTACGGACTCAAAAAAGCCCCTCGAGCATGGTATGACAGGTTTGCTCAGTTCCTTCTGTCTCATGGATACCTTCGAGGTTCCATAGACAAAACTCTTTTCCTTAAGAAAGAGTCTAAGGATATCTTGATTGTTCAAGTTTATGTTGATGACATTGTTTTTGGAGCAACTAACGAAACTCTTGTAGAAAAATTTAAGGACCTCATGAGCAGTGAGTTTGAGATGAGTCTCATAGGGGAACTTACATTCTTCCTAGGACTCCAGATATCTCAATCGAAGGAGGGAACAAGGATTCATCAACAGAAATACATCAGAGAAATGCTAGTCAAGTATGGGATGGACCACTCAAGGCCCATCGACACTCCCATCTCACCAAATTCCAGGCTCAATGCCGATGAAACAGGGGTAAGTGTCGATCAAAGGAACTTTAGAGGTACCTCAAAGGGAACGACAACTTGTTCCTCTGGTATCCAAGGAACAGTTCCCTTGAGCTCATTGCTTATATAGATGCAGATTTTGCTGGGCACCTAGTTGATAGAAAGAGCACATCAGGAATGGCCCAATTCCTTGGGTCATGCTTAGTCTCATGGGGATCCAAGAAGCAAAATTCAGTGGCACTCTCCACAGCTGAAGCAGAATACGTGGCTGTCACATCATGCTGTTCCCAAGTACTATGGCTCAAGTCCCAACTTTAGGATTACGGTATGTCATTTGGCCTAGTTCCTATACTTTGTGATAATACTAGTGCCATTAACATTTCCAAAAATCCTGTGCATCATTCTAGGACTTAGCACATAGACATTAGGCATCATTTTCTACGTGACAATGTTGAAAATGGGAACATCTCTATGCAACACTGTAGAACGGAAGAGCAAATTGCGGACATTCTCACCAAAGCTTTAGACAGACGTCCCTACCAGCGTTTTAGAATGCTTCTAGGGATGATAACTCTAAACTAAACAAGTCCCTGTTTGTCTCTCCCTCAATGCTTGATTAGTCTAACTAGAAATGCATGATAGGGAACTGTAGGACTCAGTGCTTTCATTCTACCACATTACTAGTCTAGAGCTTGATTTGTATAAAGGGACATTATCTCTTTTGGGCCCAAAATGATCAACCAGAGTTCCCGTTAACCCTCTCTACAAGCCACTATGACGGTTGATCATAAAACCTACCCTAAGCTAAGAACCAGACAAACGTTTCTCATGAGCCAAACTCTTTATCCCAAAATCGAGTTGCAATTGTCTGGTTCTCTTTTGAGTTCCCTAGCCTCACAGAAAATTGAGTGTGAGTTCCCTTAACCTCTCCACTCAAAATAACCTTTCCAAAGATCATGGGAACTGATGGGCCAAAGCAGGGAACACTGGATCTGAGAAATGAAACGTCACTTGGGAAACGAGAAATTGTGTCAGAATTCGAAGCATTATGAGCCAAGCATTTGAATCTCTCGAAGTGACTTCCCTTGGAGGAAAGCGACACGCGTCAGAAGAGTGATACGGAAGTTGAAACGCTCCTCCACATTCATTGGCCAACGGTTATCGAGGTCTTTCTACACTTCCCTTTCTACCCTCGTCTCTCTCTCACATAAAAACCCAACTTTGCCATTTTTGGGTTCCTTCCTCCTCATCCTTCCCTGTCACCCTCTTCGCTCTGCAACTTTGCCACCTCCCAATTCTAGCAAACTTCCAAAACCTCTCTCCATCCAAATCTTTCCATGGCTTCACCCCACTCATTCAAAGAAATCAAAGAGTGGATCAACAAAAACCCTCGCACTTTCTTCCTCTCCATGTTAGCCGACATCGAGAAAGAACAAGATCCTGTTCTTCGCGATGTCCTAATTGCAGGGCTCTACAATTACGTGAGCCCTCTCATGCCTCCTCCTTCTCTTCCTCCTCCTCCGGCAGCGCAAACTCTAGCAATGCCAGCCTCCACCGCTACATCTTCTCAATCCCTTCCTCCTCCACCGTCTTCTCAACCCATCTCCATCTCCTCCTCAGGGACCAAGATCCTAGATTCCTTCGGATCCGAACCCCCATCCAAATACGAACAACCCAAACAATCCAAACACAAACACTCTTCCAAAGATCCCTCCAAATCCAAACACCACTCCTCAAAATCCAAACATAAATCCTCCAAACGCAAACACTCACAAATCTCCACTCCTTCATCCCCCTCTCTTCCCATGCCAAAGAAGAAATCTCCCCTCAACATGGAGGAAGTCCTTAACCTATCCAAACCCGACGCCTATGCCGTCGTTGACCCATCCGAGGTCGCGAAGCTCTTTCGCCCTCGTCCCCAACCTATCTCTGAGACCTCTGGTCCCAGGGACTCCACGATAATCTCTTCCTCCGCTATTCCCATGGTTGAGGGAACTGCTAACCCTCCTCCATCTTCTCCAACAAAGATTCCTCCATCCTCTTCCTCTTCCAGAGTTCCCCCACCCACCTCCCCCATTGCCAAATCTCCCACTCCTTCAAAATCTGCCTCTGGGACCTCAAGTCCCAAGGCTCAAACCCCTACTCCTCCTCCTTCCACGCCCAAGGTCCCCACTCCACAAAATTCTCCTCCACCTCCATCTTCTCCCACCACGATAAAACTCCCTTCCCCACCTCCTTCGGCCCAGAAAACAATCAACCTCGATTCTGATGAGGATGATCTCCCCATTGGAGTCATCGCTCGCAAAAAGGCCAAGGAACTACCGCCCATCTTCATGGGAACTGCTGAAGAAGAAGCCCAACTTAAAGCCCTCGAGGAAGAATTCGAAGGCGCACTCAAAGGGCCTTCCGAGAACCAAGGGGACAAGCTCCCAGAAAAAGGGAACCCAGCACCAGCTGATGGTGCTGGGCCAAGTAGTCGTCATCAGGAAGACGACGAGGAAGGAACAGGGCTGACCTCCTCCGACGATGAAGGGGCCTCCAGTGATGACACTGAAGAAGACGAGGAGGCCACCACTGACAAAGAGCCTGCCGGCATCCCAACTCCTGGACACCAAATGGTGGTGTCGGCACAGGTCCCAGAGGAAAGGACCCGCCCGCTCATGATCGAAGCGGCTGACCCCCCTCAGCAAAAACGAAAGACTACAGTCTCTAGGGGGAACTCCAAGAAGAAAGAGAAAGGAACTGTGCCCCAGAAAATTCATATCTATGAGAATCGCAAGCTCCTTCCCCCCCCCCCCCCCCCCCCCTCATCCTCTCAGAAAAACAGCTCACCGATGAAGGGCTAGGGCAACTATGGGACCTGATCAAGGCCCAAGGATGGGAACACATGTGTAGTGAGGCCGTGAGTATCGATCCCTCTCAGGTACGCCGATTCTACAACCATTTTGTGGTCCACGACAACGACACCAAGGGAACTCTTTCCCTCGAAGGCGATGACTTCATCTTCACCACATCCACAATCCGCCTTCAACTACAGGTCCCCGTCCAAGGCCTCCAGGAACTGCCCGCCAAAAGCTGGGGCGACTACGACAGCGAGGTGATCTACAACACGATCTATGAGGGCCGTGTTCCCACCACTGGCACCTCTACCCATCACCTGTCCCTCATTGCAAAGCTGGCCCATCAATTCATCATAAACATGGTGATCCCTCGCCAGGAGAAGCGTCTTGTTATCAACATCCCTGATGCCATTATCCTCTACCACTTCCTCCTCAAAAAGCCCATCAATCTTCCTCGCATAATTCTCGGGCACATGGAGAAGTGCATGGCTTCCAAGTCCCACTCCCTCCCTTACGCTGGCCTTATCAAGAAACTCTTGCTTAGAGAGGGCCTCTACGACACCTCCAGAGAAGAGGTCACCATAGGAAGGGAACTGGACATCTCTGTGGTCCACAAAATGCCTCACTCTGAGCCAGTAGAGGAACAAGAAAGGCTGCCATCTGGTGAAGGCACCCAGGATGGGAACACTCCAGTGTTGGTGCACATTGCCAAGACTCTCGACAAGATGGCCAGGAACCAAGAAAAGATGGCAAGGGACCAAGAACAAATCGCTAGAGACCAAGAAAAGCTGGTCCAAGTCTTGACACGGATTTGTGATGCCCTGTTCCCACCAAGCCCATGATCTTTTCCTTCTTTTTCCTCGCCTCCATGTTCCCACAAATATTGTTTCTAGTGTTCCTATGTATATATTTCGCTTAAGTAATGAATGGCTTTTAGTATGATTGCGTGTTCTTTTCTTTCCTTATTTATGTGTTTACTTGTTTTCGATGATGTGAAAAGGGGGAAAGACAAAAAATGCGAGATGAGTTAAGTTGAAAAGATATCATAGAATATGCTATAGCTAAGGGGGAACAATTGCATAAAAAGCTAAGTACGAACTCAGTGATTCACAAGAAGTGGCTCCCCAGGAATAAGCGTAGGAACTCATCTGCATATCATGCTTTGAAATACTTGCTGATTTTTAATTTTAGTATTAATTTTATTAATTTAACTATCTTAAAATTTGATTTAATTTTTTAATTAGAATCGCTTAACCGGAAAGTCGAAAACTCCATCTTCTACTAGTTCTAGTTCCCGTTCCCGTGGAAGGCGGAATTCACCCCGACCCATACATTTAAACGAGGAGGTCACACGGGAGAATGTTGGTGGATCGAACGCTTAGAGGAGGTTGAAATCACGGCTTCGGAAGCCACAACGATCCAAAATCCCTACTTCTCGCACAACGCTTTCATCCCAATCAAGGGTGTAGGTATGTGTTGGAACGATGTTGGGACCTCTGGTTCTAAACATCGGAACAACGATACAGTTCTCCGAGTTTTGATAATGACAAACGCTATAAGGGAACTAATGTGCTTCGATCAAGTATTTCTAAGGAACACAGGTTGAGCAAAGAACTTCCACGAATGACCAAAGATCATAGAAGCACACAATGAAGAGTTCCCATCAAGGGAACTCTGAAGATGAAAGTTCCCATGTAATGGGAACTCCCAGGAATGACCAGAGAACACAAGTTTACACGATGAAGAATTTCTCCCAATTCTGAAGAGGACAGTTCCCATGACATGGGAACTCACATGTGAGGACAAGGACCGATCAGCGCATATCACGGGATCCTGTCTTGGACAGGATGAAGGCACAGTCTGAGGAGCAGACTGTCACGATTGATCCAACGGTCCGATCATTTCAAGAAGTTGACCTAGTTCAAATTGAAGTCACATGTGAAGAAAGTACAACTTGGGCATCAAGCAAAGGGCATTTCGGACACAAATGAAAGATGCGACTAAAGCCCAAGTGCACTCTAGTATAAAGCCAAATGAATAGTACTCGGATTGAGTACTTCTCCCAGAACTCACAAATACCCACAACAGAGAAAGAGAAAGAGAAAGAAGAAGAGAAGTCCCCGGCGGCGAGTGTCTGATCTCGACGACGGTGAAGCCGAGATCCCAGGAGCAAGGGAACTGCGATTTGGTGTAAGGTTTGAGTTACTTATTTAGTGATTGTTGTTCGCTTAGGAACTCAGTTGAGAAGATTCATTAGTGTTGCTAGAGTTAGGTAGAACTCGTAGGAACAGAGAAGTTTGAATCTGGCTGTTTGTAACTAAGGAACAAATCAATAATATAAGTAAGTCATTCAAAATCCTCCAAGCGGAGGTAGAGGTTTACCCATACAACTAGTTGGTTGTAGTGGGGTTCCTCTATAAGGAACTGTTTTCACTCTGTCCTTTTAATACTTGCGATATTTTCTTCCGCTGCCTTGGGAACAGCTTAACAGCCAGTTCTCAAGCTCTAAGCTAACCGGTTATGATCCAACATTATGTAATATTAATTAGAACTTCCGTCGATAATCATTTTCCTTATTTCGCATAATTTAGGGTTTAATTAGATAATTAGTTTATATTATGTTGTATTCTATAAATTTGTAGGGTTAATTATTTCGCATAATTTATGTCGTGATTTTAGAATATACATAATATTAGTTTTCTTGGGATTATGGGTTAAATTGTTTAATTATTAGTAGGTTTTAATTATTTCGTTCAATTATTAGTTTTCTTGATTAATGTCGTAAATTTGTATGGTTTAATTGTTTCGTTTAATTATTAGTTTTCTTCGTATTCATGTCTTAATTTAGGGTTGAATTATAAGTTTCAAGTAAGTTTATTGTATGTCATAATATTAGAATTATACATGATATTACTTTATGTCCTAATTTATGTCATAAGAAAAGAAAATTAATTTATGTGTAATTTATGGCTTAATGTATGTCGTAATATTCATGATATTAGTTTTAGGTTAATGTCGTTAAATTTGATGTAGATCTAAGTGATATTTCAGCGATTGAAAGGTCATTTACAGAAGCGGTGGTATTTTTCCGGATCGCACATTCGAACTCTTTGCGAACCCTACCCCGCTCTCCCATGAAATACAAGCTATGCGGTAGTCGGTCCTTCCTCTCGTATGTGGGATACCAATTTCCCTCCCAATACCCGGACTCAAGGGTATTATATGTTGGCCTAAGAACTGTTCATTCCGATCACGCTCTACAAAGGGCTCCCAAATGTCAGCCCGAGACCCTCCCATGCACTACACAACCCCGAATGAGACTGATATCATGGCACATGATGATGCGGACCCGGGCTACCCGCCCCCGTCCATTTTTGTTGAGAGGGTTTCCCGACAACAAATAAATTTGTAGTCAAGACCCCGCTGTGTATAGCGAAGTCAGGATCATCCACGAGAAGCAAGGTTGTTTGATTACTAAACTATAAAGCAAGAAAACACAGAAACAAAGCAAAACAGAAACAACAGAAGAAAACAAGGCTACGACAGCTCTCGGTATCGACCTTGTCAGGGTCGGTAATGACGCTAGGTTTAAACACAAACTAAGCAAACAAACACAAATCAACTGCAGGCTTGGTACCGACCTATGTACCTCGGTAACGAGTTTGTACGTAAGAACACGAAGGTAATTCAAATGTAAAAAGATCTAGGACAAGAGTTTACCACAACATAATCATGCATACGAAATAGTGTGAAGGATAAATATCATGCCTCAAGGATAAAGCTATCAACTTTCATTGATCTAAACAAGTATATCAATCAATTTTCATAAATCAATTCACTTTCTACTTAATTTTGAATCCAAAGCTCGAAATTTTCATTATCGAACAATATCAACATTCAAGGTTACAACTTTCTCTTTCGATCAAGCGATAAACTCAAATTACTTCGACTTTCGTCTAAGTATAAGCATAAAACAAGTAGTTAAAGGATAGAAGGCAAACAAACAGTCATCGCACACATTCAATCATGCATAACTATGGCAGTCTGTTTTGATTTCTAAGGTCATCACCTTACGACAAGAGATTCTTGAGGCCATCCGACTTGGCATTTCCCACATCCAGGTTGAATGCGACAATTTACAGTTGGTCAATGTCGTACTTGTTGACTAGTGTTGTCCGTGGGAAATCGAGATGTTGCGGGCTGATATCCATTTCTTGCTCGTCCGGTTCGAGTGTTGGAGTATTTCTGACATCGTCCGAGAGTGCGATCGGTGACGAACTATATTGTTGGTTCCTTTTGTCGAATCTTATCCATTCCACTTACATTCAATTTGAATCATCAAAACCTCATCCGTCATGATACTTTAGAGAGGTCACTAGCTTGTTAGATATTCTAATGCGTTCCGCCTTTTGGGTGGATCGCACGGGTGCCCGATCTAGGCTCGGAAGGGCCTCGGATCCTCTCCAACGAATAGTAACCGGGATAAGTACGAACCACAGGGTGGCTCAGGAGGGAAAACTCGACGGATCGAGTTCGGGTGGCCTAGGGCCGAGACGAGGGCGTTGGAAAGGGATAGAAAAGGGTCGGTTCAAGAACCCGGTTGACGCCTAGGCCTTAGGGAAGAGAAACTCGATTCACAAAAGGCAATCTGTATATAGCAAGGCGTAATAAAACTGAGTACATCAAGTTGTTTAAATAGAAAATGCAAAACCTAACAAGGTCTAGCTAATGGGCCAAATCCAACTATTGGGCCAGTCTCTTAAGCATAAGTAGGCACACACCCAAAATAGTAATAGCGGAAATATAAATAGAAACTAACTATAAATAGAAACATGCCAAAAATAGAAAATATAATAATAAATACTACCTCTGTTTCGCAATTTAGGGGCTTTTAGAATTTTTCACATATATTAAGACAAGCTTAAAATAAAATACTTTTATATTTAATGATTGTTTTTACATTTATAAATATATCAACTTACGAGTAAATTTAATGAATTTAATTATATTTAACAACTCACAAATTGGAGTAGTACTATATACTCCAATAGAAAAATATTGTTGATTA
Organism: Fallopia convolvulus; assembly: GCA_964016875.1. Taxonomy (NCBI): domain Eukaryota; kingdom Viridiplantae; phylum Streptophyta; class Magnoliopsida; order Caryophyllales; family Polygonaceae; genus Fallopia; species Fallopia convolvulus. Next base: position 7,147,143 of record OZ024729.1, read on the forward strand.
AAAACCATCATTTTAATTTACACTTCCCATGACATGTATTTAAATTAGTATTGTTGTTTAAATGAATTTAATGATAAGTGAATGAATTCATGCCTTAATTTAAAAAGTTTTGCATTAATTAGTGAAAAAATGGACTTATATTTTGAAAATTCATTTGGAGCTTAAAAGCCCCTAAATTACGAAATGGGGGGAGTATAATAATAATGAGCTATGTCAGAATCCAAGGTGGACGCCAAAGTCTCAATATACTCGGGCTCGTCATGATCGATCTAATTATAGAACCGGATCGCATTATAGTCTTTCTAATTATTTTCCTTATCCAAAAACAATAGGAATACATAGTGGAGTATGACGAGCAAAGTCCACTGAACTCTAATTAATTTTCCTTAGGGTGAGATGTATAATACATGCCATACATTAATGGAATATATGTATTAATTATATCCACTTATGTATATCCTTAAATGCTAAATAAACAATAATTATATATAATTGATATTCCTTCATTAATTACATGCTATTCATTGCACTACTCTACTACGGTTATTCATTACAACCCCACTTTCTCATTTTGCACAAACCATCCAAGTATTCTCCAAGATGGAACACCCACATATTTATGGTCATGCATTGAACTTTACCACTATTTAAACCAATTAAAGACCCCATACCAAATCACTCCCTCACAATCACAAAACTCAACATTAGAGACCTAAAAAAGCAAACACACACACAAAATATAAAAAAGATGAGCCACAACCATAAACACTTGTTCCTTCTTCTCACCATCCTAACCCTAGTTATCTCCGCCACCGGATTCCGGGTTTTCCCTTTCATCATCTACCATCTCTGCATGCTCAATGGCTTCTCGACCGACACCTTATCGTTGCATTGCTACCATAACAACCCACCTCCCCCGGGGGATCCTGTTTTGATCCCGGTCCATGGAAGCTTCAACTGGTCGTTTCATCCTTTAATCGATCGCGTCAAGACGTACTATTGTGATGCACAATGGGGCACAAAAGGGGGGCGTGGAGGCTTTTGTAGGTTTGAAGCATTTGCGGACGAAATTTCCTTTGTGGATGATTATTGCGGGGGGAGGCATTGCATTTGGAAGTATAACGAGACAGGTTTGTTCATGTTTAATTTGCAATCGCAACAGTATAATTATATGTATGAGTGGCAGTCTATACCCTAGATGATTCAACTTAGGGGTTATGAAGGGTTTTTTTTTTATGAGAAGGATTGAATATAGTTTGTGATGAATAAATGTAACCTCTCTATATAATAAAAAGTATATGTTTCTAGGTGAGGCGTTCAATGATACTTCTATATCAAATCCGAGCTTTTGTTACTTCTAACACATTTGTAATATACATACATTCCACCTGTAATGCTCACTAGCCCCAGTGGTGGAGTTCCAGCCATCACATTCTCCTAGTGCAGCATATCATGAACCAATTCACCACGTCTTTAATGCGCTCAGCCATGATTTTAGAATCTATTTTGGAGATTAGGGCAATGGTTTATTATAAGTAAGATAATTACACAAATTGATTCATGAATTATATTGGCCACACAAAGAGCTTACTAAGAAAATATAAGGACCAATTCTGGAGAATGAAGTGCGTCCAAATCTATCTAAATATTATTCATTGGATGTTTTCAATGAATTTGTTTAAAGCCACCCTCCAAGCAATGCATTTCTCATAAGCTTCATCTATGGTATACATTGCTTACAACATATCAAGTGTCACCGAATCTTTAACTAAATTTACTGTATAGATTTCCAGTACTTATATCCATTGCAGTGATCACTTGTGTTTTATTGAAATGAAAGTGCCAGAGGCACTAGCTATTTTTGTTAATCATCTCATTCAGATAAACTGTTCCCATGGCTCCACATGAGCTAATGCATGGGCAACTGAAAATCACTAAAGAGAAAATAGGAACTAGCTGCGTGATATCATTTACAGGTATTTCTATCTCAATAGAACACCTGCCTCTAATGACTGCTTGAGACTCGGCCAGCAGAGGGCTAGTTATGGAAGAAAACTGTTTAGTTCCTCCCACTATCCATCTTCCACCATGGTCTCTAATTGCGATCCCCAAACCAGTGCCTCTATTTTCTCTAACAGAAGCATCTGTGTTTAACTTGAGCTGTTTCTTTTCGCCACTGCAAAATCAATCTTGAGCTCTCCCAAAAAAACTACAGCATCCTCCACTAGTTCCCTCGCTGAAGTGAAAATTTCATCAAAAGCCCAGGCATTTCTCCTGTTCCAGAGTTTCCAACAGATCACTAGGAGGAACTTGTCAAACTCCCCAGCTGTACATGAACATCCAAATCAACCAGATCCCAGACCTCAGGAGGGCAAAAAAACACAAATCTCTCAAAATGTGTAAATCAGTTTCCTCAGCCAACCCACAACAAGGACAAAAAATTATGTCTACCACTGATGCGTTTTGCCAATCTAGAATCCAACTCACCTAAAGGTTCAAAGCGTATCCTTTTTGGGGTTTCGAATTGAAGAGAAATCAGGGAGGGACTTTATCCAATGCTCACAACTTTCATCCTTGCTAATACATTCTAGAATAATGAGCTCCAGGTGTGAGTCAGGTAAGATCTTTCTGTCATGCATTTTCTTAAGAAGCTCGATAACTCTGGCACTTTTATTCTGACGAGCAAAGCCACAGAGCAATATATGGAAAGTAACGATGTCTGGGGAGCAACCCCTGGCTTCCATTTCAATATGCAAATTGTATGCCTCCTCTAGCTTCTCTCCTCTACAATACCCATCAATCAATGTGTTGTACGAGACAACATTAGGAGAACAATGCTTCGATTCCATTTCAAGAAGCAAATTGCTTGCCTCCTTAAATATCCCTGCTTTACAGTACCCATTCAACAACGTGTTATATGTCACGACATCAATCTCATAGCCAAAACTACCCATCAATGAAAACACTTTTCGTGCATCATCTATCCTTCCTTCTAAACAGAGACCGTTGATCAAACTGTTGTAAGTAAATAAGTCAGGGAGCACACCTCTTTGGTTCATCAACTCTAGCAATTTCTTTGCTTGTTCTAGATCTCCTTTCTTGCAGAGTTCAACCATTATCACATTGAACGTCACCACATCAGGAGAAATACCATCAGTAATCATTTTCTCCAAAAGTTTTTTAGCCTCCTCATCATTTCCATGATGATACAACCCATCAATTAAACAATTATAGACAAAGATGTCAGGAGAAACACCATTGCTTTGCATTTTCGAGAAAAGCCTTTTAGCCTTATCCATGTATCCTTTTTTACATAGCCCGTCAATCAAAGAAGCATAAATAACAATATATGGACCAATACCACTACTTTGCATTTCGTTGAAAATCTCTTCTGCCTTATCGACATACCCTTCTTTGCATAGTCCATCAATTACAGTAGCATAAGTAACCCGGTCTGGTCCACAAGCTCCAACATGACCTTCCTTTACGCCCATCTTCTTAAGGTCACTAAATAAATTTAGGGCATCTTCAGTTTTCTTCAAACGAAAAAGGCCTTTCATCAAGCTGTTTATAGTCACAATATTAGGAGGAATTCCCTTATTAGTCATATCCTCAAACAAACTCATAGCTTCATCTATCTTCCCGACTCTGCAGTACCCATCCACTATTGTGTTATATGTAATAACATCAGGGGCCTCACCTCTTTGGATCATCATTTTCAAAAGCTCCATTCCTTCTTCCATTCTACCTTTCTTGCATAGTAAATTAATTAGATGCTAAATGTCACTGAATCAGGACTAAGATCACCGTCTATCATTTCAAGAAAGAGTGACTTAGCATCTTCTTCCATCCCAGAACGACACAACCCATCAATTAAAGAATTGTAAGAAACAACATTGGGTGAGATTTTGGCATCCTGTTGTTTTGAATCAACTATAGGCCACTCTACACGACAACCATCCACAAGAGAAAAGGACAATGTGGTTTGCTTAAAGGGCTCTTCACGAGACGTACACTCCTTGTGATGCACTATTTCCCGGTGCAATTGAAGGGCTGTGACTGCATTTCCGGTCTTACACAAACAATTAATCATAGTACTATAAGTAAAGACAGTAGGAGCACACCCGAACCGGACCATCTTTGGCACCAAACGAGCTGCTTCAACCACTTTCTCCTCCAAACACAAGCCTTTGAGCAACGAATTAAAAGTAATAACATTCGGACGGTATCCATTCTTCAAAACGAGGCCAAATGCTGAAAATGCAGCACCGCCTAATTTCATGGTACCATAGCAATTGACCAAAATACTTAAGGTGATAGGATCTGATCTCAAGCCAAGAATACCAGAAACATCCAATATCTTGTAGAAAGAGATAGCAACAGAATAATGCTTACCCTTAACGAGAGCACCCAAAAGTCCATTGAAGCGTGAAATCGAGGGCGAGGGTCTGAGAGAAAGCATGTAATTGAAGAAGTAATGAGCGTCCTTGATGCTAAATTTGCCCGACTTACAATCAATTCGCAGGAATCTGTCGAGTGCTAATGAAGGCGGGACCTTTTTTGAAATACCTCTAGAAGTCATCCTCACTCGCAGCAACTATAAAAAAGATTTGATGAACCTCGATAAGTTGGGAATTAGATCCTGGAGTAAAATCAATTGCAACCAATTATTTCTAGGGAAAGCATAGCATATTAGCATGAAATGGCGAAATTATTTAAGAAAATCCAGAGTTGGTGAAGGGGAAGCAGGCATGGCGAAATCGCAATTGGGGATTTAGGGCGAAATCAGTGCAATTAGAAGAGGGACTAAAAACAAAGAAGGAGAAATGATGATATTTGTATGAACTCTCACCGTTGCCGTCGATTCCCAATTTCCCAGTGACTAGTGAGCTGAATACTAGTAGTAATAGAGAAAGCAACTTGAGAAAGGAGAAAAGAAGAAATGCTATTTTTGTATAGCGGGCCTGTCTGTAAACAGGCCCAAGTTCATTCAACTGATTTTCTGTTTTTTTTTTTTTTGTTTGAGGAAAGTTCATTCACCTGATAAACAACCCTGGGAAGGAACAGAGAGAACTAGGACGGAACGACGGACTCGGAAGAAAGAATCCTTCACCGCCGGCATATCTTCTCTGCCTCGTCAAATTCGTCTCCAAAATTGATCGGTTTGAACTTGTCCTTCTCACTTTATGTCAACTTTGGTTCTTATTTCTCAATTGAGAAATATCCAAATTTTTGTTGTTTTGTGCCGCTGGCGCCTGGCTGAGAACTCCCGGCCGCCGGTGGTGGCGGCTGCCCCCGCCCCTCTACCTGCCTTTGCCATATATATATGGTACTATGACTCACCCATATGTATTGTACTAGGAGGTTAGGACTTACAATGTCGGTGTCAACGAAATCTGATTGATTGGGGATATTATGTTTTAAGTCCCTACTTATCATATTGTATGATGAAGCTAAAGATGCTTATGTTCCCCTACTTTTTGGTGAATTTTTGGTAATGGCTCTATCTCTTTTAGGGAGTCATATACATATGAAAAATAAGTGCTCTATCACTTGTCAAATTATGTGTAGAAACATCAGATTTGTCGATTTTATTTTCTCATGGAGAGGAAAAACAAAATTTGCTGGCTGTTTGCTGTTATGACTTAAGCTCAATTTGTTTTTGTTAGCTTAATGGAGAGCTCCAATTCTGCCTCATTGTAGGAACTTCTGGGATCCCTTTTAAAATATCCTGATCAACTTTGGATAACATGATTTGGTGGCTCAGTGGTAGGAGAGGAAGTTGCAAATGGATCAAAGATAGAAACGCGTATATTTACTTGCAGAAGTTTGGTCTTGTTAATGTAAATCTGAAGTGGGTTAAAGATAAAGCCTTGGATGAAGCTGTGGAGAACCAGAGAGATCTTAGAGCTACTTCCTTTCTTGTTTCCTTAATCTTTTCCTATCATCCTCATTATGTACCCATCTATCGTCTTAATCGATATTATAAACAGCTTGATCTGCCTGGAGATGTTAAGCTATCAACCTTTATAAGAAGATACCCAAATATCTTCCATGAATCATCTTTTTTTGATACTGGTGGAACTCCTGTCCCGTCATTTGGATTGAGCCCTGATGCTTTAGATCTGCATTTGGAAGAACGCAGTGTCCTTCAACAAAACCAGATGTCTATTTTGAATAGGCTTAGAAAACTGCTCTTGCTTACTAGAGATCAGGTTCTTCCTTTGCAAACCATTGACCAGTTGAAATGGGATATGGGTCTGCCTTTTGATTACCACCAATCCTTAATTCCACTACACCCTGGAATTTTCTCCTTTAACAGCCTTGTGGATGGCCGTGTTGGTTTGAAGCTGTTGTCATGGGATGATGACCTGACCCTTTCCCATTTGCAAAAATCTATGGGTATGACTGGAAAAGATGAAATGGATAATAGTGATCGCCTTGCTTTCCCCATTGGATTTACCCGAGGCTTTGGATTGAAAAGGAAGTTTTTGACATGGTTAAATGAGTGGCAAAAGCTCCCTTATACTTCTCCCTACATTGATGCTTCTCACTTGGATCCTCGTACAGATGTTTCTGAGAAACGGATTGTTGGAGTATTTCATGAGCTTCTCCATCTAACTTTGCAAAAGAAAACAGATCGCAAGAACGTTAGCAATCTCCGAAAGCCTTTGTCTTTGCCACAGAAGTTCACAAAAGTGTTTGAGCGCCATCCTGGCATTTTCTACATCTCCAAGAAATCTGATACTCAGACAGTTGTTCTCAGGGAAGCCTATGATGGTCACACTCTTCTTGAGAAGCATCAGCTTGTGGATATAAGGGAAAGACTTTTAGGTATGATGAAAGAAGGGTTCTTGGATAGAAGTCAGGGCTTCTACAAGAAAGGGAACTATTTGGTTCTTGTCCGTGGAAGATGCAAGGCTGGACAATTGAAAAATGGTAGTATGACTTCCATGACAACAATCCCGATCTCCGAGAGTGAGGGCCATTAGAATCTCAACCTGTTTCATTGTCGACTTCCATGTGGCCTTAGGTAAGAGCATATTTCCAACTTTATGTATACAGTGTTATTAAATATTTTTTAGACTTGCAAATTAGCAAAGTAAAAAGAAAGAGGGAAATTTCGCATGGTAACCTTGAGGTTCGATGTTATTTATGAGGTGTACCAAACTTTAACCTAATTCGTGTGGTAAGCCCGACATTTATGCTAAATTCATCTCATATTCTCAACGGTTAAACCTAACTTTCACTGTTAACCTTTTTTTTTTAAAAAAAAGAAAATTGGAAATAAAAAAGAAAACACGAATTTACTTTGTTCCTCTGGTGCAGAAGACGACAACCGCCGTGGACAAGATTCCAAGCGCACGTGGCTTGTGCGAAGAAGATGGCGAAGTGGCTACTAGTCGGTGAAGGCAACTGGCAGCGATCATGAACACGTCCGCTTCTAGTGTTTATTTCGTCGAAGAAGGATTGTTAGGGAAGACGTCAGTGCCGGTGGTGTGCGAAGATGTCGGCGGTTTGGTTGGTGTTATGCAAAGACGTCAGCAATCTGGGTAATTTTTCAATTTTAACTATCAAAATTCAGGGTATATGGATTGTTAGGGATTTTGATTTAGGGGCTGGAATAAGTTAATGGTGTACTTTTTCAAAGACTGGATTAGTTATTACTTTAAAATCATAACTCAGGGTTATCCTAAAATATAATGCTTGTTTCAAAATTGATGTTTTAGGTGACTCTTATTTGCATAGATTGATCATGGTTAGTCTACCTACTGCTCAGTTTAGATGATTCCATCTCTCATTAATTTAAACATTTCTGAAGAGTATTATATGCTTGGGTTGAATGCTTGTGCAATTTATGATTTTAGAGCACTGTACTATGCTTGCAGAGATGAGGTAAAGGAACCATAAAGAAAGACAAAGGCTAGAGTCTTCTTTACCAACAATACATTGTTGTGCATTTCTTGACTGAAAATTTCCCTCTTGGATTACTCCCACGTTAGTTGCTCTTCTATTCCGTGTCTTTGGCATATATATGATGAATGATGATGGCCCGTTTTCTTAAAATTGTCATGCTGGAGATGTTTTCTTCATTTCCCCTCTCATATTTGTCATTAATTTTATCATGGTTCATTATATATTAGATCAGTCATGATTGTGCTCACTAAAATTTTATTTAAAATCAAGCAAATATGAAACACATACTGCATTTAGCAGTTTCCTAGTTTGAAAACTTTTTAATTTATATATAATTCTTTCTTTAGTGTAAGCATTCCCTACAAGATCTTAGACTATATATCTCCTTTTTGTGTATCTTGAACAATAATGTACTTGATTGATTTATAAAACAGCATTGTAAATTATTTCCTTCAGTTGAGCTACTAGATATTAGGATCCAATATCATTTCATTGGATAGTTTTTATTTAAATATGTGGATCTTATTCTAAAATTTTCAAAAGACTCTCTAGTACTGGTTCTTGTTTTAGCACTAATGAGAATACCACCTGATTTGTGTATTCTGTACCAATTCTTTTATCCCACTAATGTTGTGCTGTTCAAGTTTCATTTTGGTTCCTTATCTTTCTCCAGCTCTTGATTTGTATGCCTATTACCAGCTTGTATCTAGGATTTTTAAATTCTATAATTTGTTGCAAGGCTCTTGCATGATTGTTCTGTTAATAATGTAATTGCAGAGTTGCATCTCGTTGGGTTCAATTGTTCAAACATTAACGGGCATGGCTGCTACAACTATGATAAAAAGAATGGCATACGATCGATCTATACAAGAAGCTCGAGATTATTGTACAAGTGTAAGCGACCAAGTTCGATAGAGAGAGCTTATGACATGACTGGTCTTCAAGCAATGCAGGATTACAAAATGTGTCTTAGAATAAGATAGGGAGTTTGGATTTGTTTTGGCCAGTGATAGGCAAGGAGACGTCTTTTGCTTCGTCTCATAATTTATGTTGTAAACTTTATACATGGTTGGTTTTGACAAACTATAATTGAATTGGAAAATAGAAAATACTATAAATTTTAGTTTTGGGTTGTGTTTTTGTGGATGTGACAAACTCTAATTTACATTTGCTATTTTTAAGCTTCTGCAATTGTTTTTTAAGCTTCTAATCAATAGTATGCCACAACAAAGTGTCTAATATAACAACCATCAGCATAGTTTAGTAGTCTTGAAAAGTGCTAAAATTGGTCAATGAATTATGAATCTTCAAAAGTGCAACCATACAATATTCAACAACAGAGTTTTCTAAAGTGCCAAAATTGTTTTTTTATGTAATGCATAATACTGCAGTACACATAAATATAGTCCCTGAACTACATAATTAATAAACTGATTAGAAGGTAGATAGGATATTAGATCTTAATATACTAATGAAAGTTTCGCCTTTCTTCAACTTGAAGCTTTGAAGCCAACACCAGCATTTGATCTCCCCCATTAAAGCATCCAGCTCTCTTGATAATTTGTTGTATGAGTTCAACTTGAATGCAATCCATAGCGAGTAACTAATCCACTGCCACACAGCGCTTAAATGGCCTTGGGGGAAGTAAAATGCAGTGCATTAGATACTTAATTAAGACAGCATGTAGTAAGAAAGATAAAGATCAAGAATACAACTCACCTCAAGGTTCAATGTCTGTCCTTTTTTAGGTTTCTAAATGAAGAGAAATCAGGGAGGGATTTTATCCAACTCTCACAACTTTCGTCCTTGTTGATACATTCTAGTATAATACGCTCTGTGTGTGAGTCGGGTAAGATCTTTCTGTCATGCATTTTCTGAAGAAGTACTATAACTCTAGCACTTTCTTTCTGATGAGCAAAGACATCGAGCAATGTATTAAAAGTAACCACGTTTGGGGGGCAACCCTTGGCATCCATCTCAACAAGCAAATTGTATGCCTCCTCTACCATCCCTCCTCTACAATACCCAAATATCAATGTGTTGTACGAAACAACATTAGGAGAACAATCCTTCCATTCCATTTCAAGAAGCAAATTGCTTGCCTCCTTAAACATCCCTGCTTTGCAATATCCATTCAACAACGTGTTATATGTCACGACGTTACGCTTGTAGCCAAAACTTCCCATTAAAGTAAACACTTTTCTTGCATCATCAATCCTTCCTTCTAAACAGAGACCGTTGATCAAACTGCTGTAAGTAAATAAGTCAAGGAGCACGCCTCTTTGGTTCATCAACTCTAGCAATTTCTTTGCTTGTTCCATATCTCCTTTTTTGCAAAGTTTATCCATTATCACATTGAACGTCACCACATCCGGCGAAATACCATCAACAATCATCTTCTCCAAGAGTCTTTTAGCCTCCTCCTCATTTCCATGATGATAAAATCCATCAATCAAAGAGCTATAGACAACGACATCAGGAGAAACACCACTGCTTTGCATTTTCGTGAAAAGCATTGTAGCCTTATCCATACATCCGTTTTTACACAAGCCATCAATCAGAGAACTATAAACAACAAGATCAGGTTCAATACGGCTACTTTGCATTTCGAAGAAAAGCTCTTCAGCCTTAGTCACATGTCCTTGTTTGCAAAGTCCGTCAATCATAGTAACATATGTAACCCGATTTGGTCCACAACATCCAAGGTTACCTTCCTCTACATCCATCTTTTTCAGGTCGCTAAATAGAATTAGAGTATCTTCGACTTTCCTCAACTGAAAAAGACCTTTCATCAAGCTATTTACAGTCACAATATTAGGAGGAATTCCCTTCCTACCCATATCCTCAAATAAACTTATAGCTTCATCTATTTTCCCGACTCTACAGTATCCATCCACTATTGTGTTATATGTAACAACAGTGGGGGCCTCACCTCTCTGGATCATCATTTGCAAAAGCTCCATTCCTTGTTCTACTTTATGTTTCTTGCAGAGCAAATTAATAAGGATGCTAAAAGTCACATAATTGGGATGAACCCCGTTATTTATCATCTCAACAAAGAGCGACCTAGCATCTTCTTCCATATCTGAACGACACAGCCCATCAATCAAGCAACTATAAGAAACAACATCAGGAGATATTCTAGCAACCTTTCCTTTTATACCAGTTGTAGGCCAGTCTATAGAGCGACCGTCAATGAGAACATATGGCAATGTGTTTGTGTTACAAATCTCTTGAGTAGTACCTGTCTTACCATGCACCATTTCCCGATGCAATTGAAGAGCTATGGCAGTGTTCCCAGTCTTACACAAACCATTCATAATAGTGTTGTAAGTAATGATATCAGGGGCACAGCCCAACCGAAGCATCTTTGAAAGCAAGCCAACAGCTTCAAAAACTTTCTTCTCCAAACACAACCCTTTGATCAAAGAAGTAAAAGCAAAGGTATTGGGACAATGACCATACTTTAAAATAAGGCCTAGAGCTGAAAATGCAGCATTCCCTAATCTCATGCTACAATAGCAGTTCAGCAGAACACGTAAGGTGACGACATCTGATCTTGACCTAAGAACACCCGAAAGATCCAATGTCTTGTAGAAGTCGATGGCGAGAGTGAAATGCTTACCCTTAACAAGACCAGCCAATAGTGTATTGAAGCATGAAACCGGAGGGGGAGGTCTCACAGAAAGCATGTGGTGGAAGAAGTAATGGGCGTCGCTAATGTCAACTTTGCCGGATTTACAGTCATTTTGCAGGAATTTGTCAAGTGCACTCATTCTACCTTTACGGGATATATATGAAGAAGAGAGCTTTCTGATGCTACCTTGTGACCACGACATCCTTGCCTGCTGTGCGCTGAAATCGAATCCTCCAAAGAAGCGGATAAGGGCGAAGGTTCCCAAATAGCGTCAGATGAAGATAATAAAGAGAGCACACTGCAAATTCGAGGTTACATGTATAATGTATTAGCAACACTCAGCGTATAAGTGGAATGAATTTCAATTACAGAATCTTCCCTTTTCCTCTAAAACCGCTCACATATAGTCACAAATTCGAGCTTAAGAACATCGAATAGTGCCCAAAATCCAAACAAATAAGTAAATCCGTCAAAAATCAGGCCTTTCATCAAACAATTAGAAATTATCAAAGTTGAGATAAAGGGGTTTCAGATGAATTATGGCAAGATCACTGTTCATTGAACACAAAACAACACAGAATCAACTATTTTCATCTCATACCACGTATGTATGTTTGAATATGCTAATAACAGACCTGTTTACTTTCGAATTTAACCATTATCGAGAGACCTTAGCATTGCCGAGAGATATAGAGAATCAACCGGCGGTGTGGACGAGTATGAGTGTTGTGATTTTAAGTCAGGCGAGAAATACAGAGAAGAAGAGCGATTAAAGAAAATAATGCTCCCTCCGTTAGCTATCTTACGAAAACCTAGCTTAGCTATAAACTAATACTCACTCCCTCCGTTATAAAATAAAATGCCAAAATTGTTCGCGTAGGATACTTTCTAATACACACTCCCCCTTTATAAAATATTTGTCATTTTAAACTCTATTTTTCAAAACTATTGTCATTTTAAATTTTTTTTCTCATCTACTTTACAATTAAACTTTTATATTTATTATTATTTTTTATTAATGAGGGAAGATTTGTTAGTAGTAGTATTGGAAAATTTAAAACAAAATAGAATGATAAAAATGATCATATAATTATATTTACTACCTTTATTGAAAAGTGTGAAATTATCTAAATGATAATTATTTTCTAACGGAGAGAGTATTATTCCTAGAGTTAATCAACTACACTAGCTCGATTTCATAATATTTTTCATTTTAATTTTATTATTTTTTATAAAATATTTATCATTTAAGATGATTTGAACGACTTTTTCTAATTATATCCTTAAAGAAATGAATTAATTAATATATAAAAATAATATATTTTCATAAAACACCAACTAATAAGGAGTAATTACAACCATAATTTAATCTAATTTTTATATTTCTTAAAAATATGCTAAAGTTAAATTAACAAATATTATAAAATAGAGACAAATATTATAAAAAAAGTCATTGCAAATAGCCCTAATATTATATTCAATTTTTTTTTTTGAAAGCAATTAAAGAATAATATTTTCTGGAAAATAAATAAATAAACAAGTACAAGGTAGGTAAAAAAAGGTCATGGACTTATTAATTATTATAGTCTTTCACAATCTAAAGTATTGTTTCAATTGCAATAAATGACAATTGACGAGTTTGAGTGTTCCATTTTTCTTTGATAAGGAAAGTGATTCAGACTAATAGACAAACTCTGGTAGTTCGAGAGACCGAGATAGAACTCGGTAGTCGGATAAACCGACAACAACGGCACCCAAAAGAAAACAAACAGCAAAACAAACAAATAAAAAGAAAACTAAAGGAGAACAAAGTAGACACGCATCAAACACCGAGCAAGGAAGCCGGAGAGACTTGAGTCCAAGTAGGAGAAAGCACTTCCGCGGGTCAGTATCGGACTAACACAGGCGCATAGGGTCATCGGTGCGCAAGACAGCAACATGAAGCCGACTTGGGGCGGTGTGACGATTCGCTTGGAAAAGCACAAGAGCCACACCACCGGACAACACCGAAACATATCTCGAACCACGAACCAAACCACGAACTTCAACCGGAATTTTAGACAAACGAAAACCCTGCACAACACTTTTGGTAGAGAAGTAAGTTAGGATATACCTAACACGTAGCGCGATTAGTGTGCGCTGGCGATGTATCCTTGTACTTGTAAACAGGGCCGGCCCAACAGCAAGGGCAGCCTGGGCGACGGCCCAGGGCCCAAGCTAGGTTGGGGGCCCAATCAAATTTATACATGTAATAATATGAGAAAGAAAAAGTTATTAATAAAAGAAAATATTAAACCAAATCCTAAAAGGAAGATTGTTGGATTAGAAAAAAGGCCCAATAACTAATTTAAAATAAAACCCACATGATCTTTTCCATTGGAGGTTGTTTAATTAATGGTAAAAAAGATTATAAAAAAACCAAAATAAATTTTTTCAATTATACTGTACGTGAGTTAGCAGCCAACATGCTGATGGGCATCATTTCAATTATACATATAATATATGGGGGATTGTTTTAATTAATTAATTTTTTAGTTTAGATTTTTAATCTGTCTTAGATATATACAATTATTTTATTAATCGATATCTCGAGAAGGGTTTCAATTGAGACTTAAAATATTATACGAAGAAAATTAACTTGAAAAAATTATCGAATTACAAAAAATATTTTTTTTAGAATTTTAATGGATTAGGGATGTGTTATATTACTTTGTTCGAAATTTAAGAAACTAAAATTAGATTAATAAACATGATAATGTGCCTAATATTACTGATATTCAAAATTCAAGTGTTGATGAAAAATTAACGAAAGTTCTATTAATATTGAAAGTTTTTAAGTCTTTAAGTGGAGACATGTTAGATCTTTAGTCGACTAAGCCTTCCTTGGCGTCCTCTTTGGAAATTTCTATTTTCCCTTGAGTCACTGACTCAGTAAGTTTGGCTCTTATGAAAACATAAGTATTATTTGTAGTTGGTATGACTTCTTCTCATTCTTGGTGTGTATGAACCTAGTTTTTTTATTTATTATTATAACCATTTTCTGTAAATGGCTACCAATTCATATAGAATATCCGTAATTCTATATTTGAAGCAGGATATAGTTGTTTTTGTTAACTCCCGAGCATAGGCCAGAAATGATGCGCAAGTTTAGAGAAGAGAGAAGATTTTTAGTAGAACTTTTATGGAATGGATTACAAAAGGCTCTATATAATAAGCCATTATACTAGGGACGGAAACAAAACTACTATCGACCTGACTATTCAAGGAAAAAATGAATAGTCGAGTTAAGTGGACTACTTAGAGTTTCACACTGCTCAATAATAAACAACTAAATTTCAGTCCTAGGGCGTGCTTTGGAAACAAAAGTTGCCCAAGAATCCTTCACCGAACAAACTTTCATCGAGGGCACCTCCTTCGTGGTTCAACAGTAATTGTGCTTGCTCGATGTGTCGACGAGTTGCAGCTATATAGCCACGGTTGATTGCAAGACGAGCATGGAGTTGGGCGTCCTCGTTTTGGTATGACCTTAATTCATCCAACCACACTTCCTTGCGTTGAATGAGGTAGTCGTACTTTGGTTGACGAACCCTTATTGGGTCTAGGCCTCCGATTGGAGATGGTTTTCTTGCTTGACTATTTTCTTGGTGATGGGATGACTCTCCCTGAGTCCAGTTAGCCCATCCATCCACTTGATAGGTCATTGAAACTTGACTTGTGGTTTGGTGACGTGGAGTCTCCGTCATGTGTCCCCATAGATGATATCCCGAGAATTCTTGCTCCGTGATTTCCGGACTTGATTGGCCGTGAAGTGAATTATTAACTCCTCCATCGAGGTATGCTTCTTCAAGGTTCTCTTCCTAAAGATGCACCTCGGATGCATTTCCATGCATCTCCTCTTGTAGTGCTAGCTCGGGGTTGTCCTCGGGGTATCCATTTGGCAAAACGGCCATTGAGCGAAAGTCTCGTCAAGCTCTTGAGCGGCCTTATTAGCTTCTTCCCTAATTCGGGTTTGGCTTCTAGTGAGTACCATTTCTGTAGAGGAGAAGATGGCGTTTATATAGAATATCCTTTGATTCTATAAGGCGAAGACATGGTGAAGGAAGTTAAGGCATTGTTTATAAAAATCACATATAAAATGTTTACTTGAAGACTTTTCATTTTCTTGGCCCTATTAAAGAGTCTAGGAAATTCTTTTTGAACACGTTACTAAGACGGAAATTTCTTGCTTTACCAACAAGTTTACTAAGGTAAAAGTTAAGTTTACCAAAAAAAAGTTATATCGAAAATGTCTAGAGTTTAAAAGTTGAAACACTTATACTACCTAAGTTTTTAAGAAATAAGTGTTGGGATTACTAACATGTTCCCTAGTGTGAAGGTGCGAGTATTTTATAAATTTCTAAAGAAGTGTTTAAAATTCTACTTGAATTGGAATGTTCATACGACTTAAGTTTTCGAATGATAGAAAGGGAATTTTTATAAAAACGTTAGTTCTAGAACTAAGTACTTGGTATCTAAAGTTTCAAACATTTTTAAGAAGTTTTTCTTAGCTAAGAAGTTTAAAGAGAGAAAGTTATTAATCTTAAGTTTTCTTCAAGGAATATAGAAGGAAATTTTTTCTATGTTTGAAAGTTTTAAATAGCGGAAGTAAAAGTTTAGGTTTTAAAAGTTCTCGGTTTTCAAAAATTTTCGGTTTTAAAACTTTTCGGTTTTAAAACAAAAACGTTTAGCTCTGATACCACAATTGTAACACCCCTATTTTACAACATTGGGTATTACCGCCAGTGACCTCAAACTTTACCGTCCAAAGTCACCCAAGACTTTTAGAATGATATAGAACAATTTAACATGCGGAATAAAACATAATACATAATGAGAAAATGTACTCCCGAGGGAGACTTAGTTCTTACAAAACATCTTACATTGTTTTCAAATATAAAGTTGTTCGGAATTGAAATGCAAAACCTGCTTGTCCTTGAAACGTAATGAAACTAAAGCAAAATGATAGAAAGGTACATCTTGGAAATCCTTGTTCTTCCTTCGTCTTCACTTCACTTCACTTCACGCCTTGTTGGGATTCCTAGATTCTGACATAATTCGCGAGGGGCGATAAAATGTCAGGCAAAATTGCGGAAAAGAAGAATTAGTCTAAGAGACTAAGCAAGCGGGAATGGAACTTCCCAAGGGTATTTCGGAAATTTTCAATTATTGTCGAAAGAGATAATAAGGTTGTGTTTACGATGGGCTATATGATAGGACTTGTTTATGTGGAGCTTTTGTGATTCAAAGGAGAGTATATCTTAGATAAAGATAACCCGAAAAGCGATAGAAGAGCTACTAGATTGTAGACTTCTTAAGGATTTCGAAAGTACGTTGGGAACGTTTATTAAGTCATAGAAGTAAAAACCTCTCGCGCCCTGAACGGACCGAGAGCCGGATCGATCATTTGAGACCGGTCCGGTTTTGGTATCTTAAATGTGCATACGCACTTATCTTATATAGTGACGAAAGATATTCCATCTTATTAATGATTTTTTTATGGATAGTGGTGGGACACGGATAAACCGAGCCACCCGAAGGAGAACTTCAATTCTCCGGCACTTAGCTAGAGTGCCGCACAATCCCTCCTTGCAATCGGAGCGGATGGAGATCATGATCCCGAAAGTCGTATGGACGTACGACTTAGTAAGGTTATATAGAGGTGTCGGCTAACCTGCACCCCTTTCTAGTTTATTCCAGGTAAATCTCTGAACGAGATTGTAATCAATCAAGATAACAAACATACTAGCATATATAATCCTAACAAAGGAATATAGAGCATACTATGCTAGCAATTGTCGTTATTTCTAGCAATCAATATTTCCTAGATTCATTTTTATTTAAGCATACAAATTGTTCCCACAACGAGAATTTTCACGGAGGCGAAAAGTAAAAGGTCACAAGGGGAAATTCCACTTGCCTTAACGTAACGGTTTCTTACGAACGAGCTTTGACGAACTTAAGCGATTTCCCACTACGAGCGAGGATTCCGACCTATCGACACGGAAATTTGCGAACGGCTTATAAATATGGATTCCTCTTAACTTGGATTTTCTCTTATAATACTTTTATAAGAGAAGCGGAAATCTAAATTATTATGGTAATAATTTAGAAGATGATTAAAATAATAATGTTCCTTCATTATTATTTTGGCTTTGTAATATCCTTATTATTCCATAAACCCTTACTTAAAATAATCTCTTTTAACTTTATTCTCTATTTCTTTAATATAAGTAAGCAAGTAAAATTTCATAAAATACTATACTTTGCCTAGAAGTATTTTTCTTATAAACTATAAGTTTTCCTTGAATTATAAGAAATTCACTTTAACCTTTCTATGTACTAGTCTTAGTTTAAAAATACTACTTTTAAATTCCTTAAGGATTTTGAAGCGATATATACCTTTAGTAGATTTTTATTTAATTCTATAGTTCACCTAAAAATAAGGCTCATAAACTTATAATCTACTTTTCTTGAAAGTTTCCATAAATATGACTTTCTATTTTTCTTTAATAGGTACTTCCTACATTTAACATATATTCAACTATTCTTATTTATTTTATTCCAATAATTCTTTTCATATCTATGACTTATAAAATATCTATGCTCATAGTTGATAATATATGATCATGGCTTATAAATATCCACTTCATACTTATAGTCTATTATTATAATATCTTAGGTTATAAAATAATATCTTTTCTATATCTAAATGGTTTCTTTCCATGCAAGTCATTCCCATAACTATATAATATCATATTGTATCAATTTAAGATTACAAATGTTATATTCATATTAGAACTTAGGTCTTGTAGGAAATCACTATTCCTAGAGATAGCTTAACCTAGTATTTTATTAAATGATAACTCTAGTAGTATAACTATCATTAATATAGTGGTATTCATATATTGGTCATTCTCTACAATTAGAAATAGGTGACCTAATGTGTGATATAATTAATGTTATCCCTTTATAAAAACAATATTTCATGTCAAACTATAGTTTATGTCTACAAGTTTTGGACAAAAAGAAAATACCTTTGTAAAGTTTCTCTACCATTTAATATCATGATTCTATTTCTTAGATCACTATCATATTTTATAACAAAAGTCATATGCTAACAAAGATTATTTTATAGTTACCTTTATCATATCATAATAAAAGATTATGTATTGCAATGACTTCTACACCTAGAGGTATGCTAAATTCATATTTTTATTGAGTAAAGAATTTATTTTATGAATCTATTTATCTTGATCAAACTCATACACATGATATCTTCCATAGTTTAGGACATGCAATGACTTTTTATCTACTAGAACCTTGTTATTATTTTTGTATAAAGATGGTAGTATTAACTATAAAATGTTGTAGGCTATATTTATTTCATAAAACTATTTATATTATGTAAGGAGCATACTTATCATAACTACAATAAACAATTACCTATTTTTCTATAAAGTTAAGTTACCATGGTAAATCTAGTTTGTTTCCATAACTTCAACTAACAAGATCTTTTATACCTAATATTTTTATTCCATAAATCCTTATTTGATTTCTACTATTACATTTATTAATCATAAAAGGCTAATATTTATAAAGTACATAAATTAATTTAAATAAAATAAAGCTTAGGAGTATACTTTCTTAGTTTTGTATTACAGAACAATGGAGAGGAGAGGCGGGGGAGGCCGGCGGTCTTCGAGGCGGCGCAACCAGGGCGGGACGGCGGCTCCGGCGTGGCTCGGCGGTGTAGGGGCGGCACGCTGGTGGTCCGGCTAGGCTAGGTGGTGGCCGGCGGTCTCCAAGAGGGAAAAAGAGGGGATTTTTGGTGGGATTTTGAATGGAGAATTGAAACTTGAGAGGCTGATTTTTTTTTTGGCACTAGAGAGCACTTAGCAAGAAGGAGAAGAAGATGTTTGAAGTGTGAGTCAAATGGTGAAGGGGAGGCTCCTTTTATAGACAAATTTGAAGAGCTTGGCAATTCATGCCAATGGCTATGGACCAATGGAGGATGAGGCAAAGCTTCACTATTGGTCACTTGTGTGTTTCTTTGGTGGTGATGAGAAGATGATGGAAGCATGGAGTCTTGCAAGCAAAGTGAGAAGGGTGGAGGACATGCATTGCTCCCATGTCAAATCAAGTTGACTTGTTTGAAGAAGAAGACTAAAAATTGATATAAAATTAAAAGAGTGGGGTAAATGGCAAGAAAGTTCACTTGGTCTAGCGGAATGGAGAGGGGCGTGTGTAGAGATTTGCAAGAGATCTCGGGTTCAAATCCCGGCTCTTGCATTCTTTTTACAAAGCTTGTAAATTGTATTTTTAGGCCCATGTGTAATTTATTTTATGGAATAAATTCAATTTCTAAAAGACCTTATTTTTATCTAATGCTCTTCTTATTAAATTACCTCACTTTATTAATCTATGCCCCTCAAGTTATTTTATTGAATTTTTATCTATTTTAATTTTCTTGATAATCTCTTTCAAAAGAAAATAATAGAAGTTAATTTGATATTTAGAAATTCTCCCTTTTAATTAGAGAAAAAAATAATTGATAATAAAAATTATATTATAAAAAGCTTGGAATATCGCGGATATTACAACCCTTACGTTCAATTTCCGCCATCCAACCGTTTCCCGACTCCTTCCCCCAAGTCAACATGGCTTTTGCGTCCTCTCCAAACTCAAACTGGTTAGTGGACACAGGGGTGTCCAGCCGTCCAACCACCTCACTAACGACCTTGCTAACCTTGGCCTTCATCAACCCTACTCCGGTCCCGATTAGGTGTACGTCGGAAATGGTCAAGGTTAGCCTATTACGCACTTTGGCTCCTCAATTCTTTCTTCTCCATCTCAAAATTTTCGTCTCTCTAATGTTCTTTGTGTCCCATCTATCTCTAAAAACATCCTTTATGTGTCTAAGTTTACTTCCGATACCCGTTATGCCTTGATTTTCTTACATAATTGCTTTCTTGTGAAGGATATCCATACGGGTTAAACCATCCTTAGAGGTCCTTGCATCGATGGTGTTCATCATTGGCCATTGTTGGGCCTCTCTAAAAACTTAGCCCAAGATGACATAACGAGCCCAAGGTAATTGGCCCAAGCCGTTAGCAGGAAGAACCGAAGGAGCGAGTGAGTAATGAGCATAATGAAGGTATGGCGGAAATCTCGGCTCAGAGAGATCACATAAACAACCTCCTCAACGGCTATCCCATTGATGTTAGTGGTGAGATTTCCGGGATACACAAAAATGCTCCACCAACGGCCTGAAGAAAGGAAGGGCTATAAAATCAGGACGAAGCAGAGATGAATAGGATCATCGACAATCGCACTCGAAGTCAATTTCTAAGCTAAATTCATTCTTGTCCATTCACTCTATTTCACTCAAGTGTTCGTTTGTATTTACAAGCGACTTATCTACAACCACGATTATAATACAATCACTACAACTTTCTTGCTCTTATTTTCCTGTCTTCTACTTTACTTTACGTCTTGTTTGTAGTTTGTAACGCGTTACGATTGCTCTTTGGCTAGGATTCCCTCATCTTAGCAGGTAACACGTTTGTATGGTTAATCTGCCCAAAATAATTGGCGCCCACCGTGGGGACCTAGCCAAAAAGAAGTCACGCTAAAAGGAACTACAAGTTCTATCGACAAGATGGATGGAATTCAAACTACTTACAGTCACGTAGGAGATCTCGAGAACCATGAGATCAATCAAGAAGGTGACAACCAACGAACTGGAAATGCTGATGGAGTTGGGAACGTAGAAGGAGTTGATCAAGATTCCGGGAATACAAATGGCAACCCCGCTACTTGTGTGGAACGAGGAGGAGGGGGTGATTCTGACGTCATCATGGAGCTCCGAGCATCAATGATCGCCCTCCAAAAAGATTTGGAAAATAAAAAAGAAGCTCATGCTAAGTTCACCGAGTTATATGAAAAGCAAATCGAGACTTTTAACTAATGAACGTAATTTGCTTCGATCTCAGGTACAATCAGCTCCGAGCCGTCCTCGTGTAACGAACGCAGTCGAAGATGTCGCCAGGCAATTAGACATGGATGATCCAAATCTCGTAACGGTTGATGGCGTCAGACCAATAACTGGGTATCAGGTAAATGGTAACTCACTAAGGGCTGTCAGAGAGGATGTGGAGGTTTTCCAATTACGGGAACGCCTCAAAGCTCTAGAGGACCAAATCACTTAGTTCCCGGGAGCACCCAAACCGATAGCAATGGAACGAAGGGATGGTTACACAGATTCTCCCTTCGTGCCCGCTATCGCAAGGGTCGAAATCTCCCGGAAGTATCATGTCACCGATGTACCTAAGTATGAGGGGGTTACGGATCCTGATCAACACATAGCTGCATTCAAACAGGCTATGAACATTAGCACAATCCCTTTTGACATGAAGGAGATTGTTATGTGTCGTTGGTTCGGAAACACGTTATCCGGACCCGCACTTAATTGGCACTCTCATTTACCTCGTGGAAGTATCTCATCCTTTGCTGAGTTGATTGACAAGTTCAGGGTAATATTTGTAAGCAGTCGACACGCTAAAAAACGCTCAAGCGACTTATACCGCATGGTTCAGAAAGCCGGTGAATCTTTGAAAGCCTTCCTTAACCGTTACAACAAGAAGTTAGTTACTATAGAAGGATGTGACGCCGCTACAGCCGTGGAAGCATTCCGAAGAGGCATCTCGGTTTGTAATCCTGATTTACATCGTGAATTAACTAAGTATCCTTGCTCTAATTTCGATCAGGTACATGTGAAGGCGTTAGCACATGTGCGATTGGAGGAAGACGATCTCTTCACCGAAAAAGCGATTAGCCCTCACCGGCCAGAACGCAGACAAGGAAGGCGAGAACCTAGATATGCTCCATATCCTGCTTCATCCCCTGCCAAAACAACTGTTCATACGACGTTTGCTAGGCAAGGCGAGCGGTATGAAAATCCCAGGTTGCCTCCTAGACTCTCCCATTACAATTTCTGTGTAGATGCAACGGAAGTAGTCCAAACTCTCAACAGTATGGGAGATACTGTCAAATGGCCCAGAAAGAGTAACGTACCTTCGCATCAGAGAGACAAGTCCAGATGGTGTAATTTCCACTTCGATCACGGTCACCGAACTGATGAATGTATCACATTACGGAAAGAGGTAAGCGAACTATTACGCAGGGGGTACCTTAAGGACTTGATATCAGAAAAAGCAAAGGAGCAATTAGAGCGCAACAAAGGGAAAGCCAGCCCTCCTCCGCCCCCAAAGCATACTGGAGTAATCAACGTCATCACCGGGGGGTCCGAAATCTGTGGCATAACGTACTCCGCAGCAAAGAGAATCGCAAGGGATACCAGGAGAGAGTGTCCCAAAGTCCCTCCACGAACGAGTCACGACGTGATGCCAATTACCTTCGATGATATCGAAGAAGAGGAAGTTCACCCTGATTGCTTAATAATTTCTTTGACAATAGCAAATTTTCTTGTTAAAAGAATATTAGTTGATAAAGGAAGTTCCACTAACTTGCTCATGTTGGATGCTTTATACAGTTTAGGTCTTGGGTTGGATGACATCGTCAAGAAGTCTACGACTTTAGTAGGTTTTAGTGGCGAATCTCGTAACACGCTGGGAGAAATATCTTTACCAACCATCGCAGGAGGGATAAATTATCAAGTAAAGTTTCAAGTACTTGATTGCCCGTCACCTTTTAATGTCATCTTGGGTAGGCCGTGGATCCACGGGATGAAGGTTATTCCTTCCACTTATCATCAATGTGTAAAGTTCCCAACGCCATGGGGAATTCAAGAAATCAAGGGGGATACAATGGAAGTTTATATTGATGACATGCTAGTCAAATCATTAAAGGCGGAGGACCATATCCCCCACTTGAAGGACGCATACCAGATTCTGCGGAATTACAAAATGAAGCTAAACCCAACCAAATGCTCTTTTGGAGTTACATCAGGGAAGTTCCTCGGGTACATAGTGACGCAGACAGGAATCGAAGCAAGCCCAGATCAGATCAAGGTGATAATGGAGTTACAATCGCCGAAATGCGTCAAAGAAGTCCAGAAGTTGACCGGACGAGTAGCAGCCCTCAATCGATTCATATCTCGATCTTCGGACAAAAACAAATTGTTCTATGATATCTTGAAGAAGAACAAGTCGTTCGAGTGGACAGAAGTACATGAAGAAGCTTTCAAAGAATTAAAAAGTTATTTATCTAACCCGCAGGTACTTTCCAAACCCAAACCAGACGAGATGTTGTATGTATACATGGCTGTGATAGAAGTAGTTGTGAGCGCCATCTTGATCCGAGAAGAAAACGGGGACCAGTTACCCATCTACTATGTAAGTAAAACCTTTCTTGATGCAGAAACCAGGTACTCACCCATTGAGAAACTCGTATTATCTTTGGTAATGGTTTCTATAAAGTTACGTCCTTATTTTGAGAGTCATTCTATTACTGTGAGGACTAACTACCCAATGAAGAGTATTATGTCAAAACCAGAGTTATCAGGTCGACTAATGAGGTGGTTGTTCCATCTTAACGGCTACGACAATGCTTATGAGCCACGAACGGCGATGAAATCTCAAGCCTTGGCAGATTTTGTGGTTGACTTCACTCCTACCACGTCAGAAGAAGAAAATCAGGACATGTTACAAATAATCGGTTCATTTAGTGGCGGCAAGTGGTTAATGCATACGGATGGAGCATCAAATTAGATAGGTGTAGGACTGGGGGTAGTCCTGAAGTCACCACATGGGGATAGGATAGCCCAGGCTGTTCGATTTACATTCAAAGCCACCAACAATGAAGCAGAAACTAATTGCTAAAGACTTGAACGTGCAAGAAATTGAGGCAATTTGTGATTCATTACTTATTGTAAATCAAGTTACGAACTCATATGTTGCCAGGGATTCAAAGATGAAGGCCTACTTAGAAAAAGTCTAAGAAATTATTAAACACTTCAAGCATTTTGAGATAAAGCAAGTTCCTCGAGATGCTAACACACAAGCAGACACCTTAGCAAACCTCGGATCCGCAATTGACCCAAGAGAGTAGGACAAGATACCTTTCGTGTACCTTGATGCACCTTCCATAATCAAAGAAGCGGATGTATTTGAGATTTGAGATCCTGATGAAGACGCTTCATGGGTAGCTTCTTACTTAAGGTGGTTACGAGATGGGATCCTACCAGATGAAAAGGAAGAGGCCTGACGACTTAAGGTAAAAGCTTCCACTTTCGCTATTAAGAATAACATTCTGTTCAAGTGGATGTCATCAGGGATATATGTGCGATGCGTAAGGGAGGAAGAAGTACAAAAAGTATTGCAAGACATACACGATGGAAAATGTGGAAATCATACAGGAGGTTGCAACTTGGCAAGGAAAGCAAGCAGGATGAGTTATTATTGGCCCCCCATGAACAAAGACGCAGTGGAGTTTGCCCGAAAGTGTGACGTTGTTGAAGGGTTTCTTGAACAAATAAATTTATATCAAGACCCCGCTGAGTACATGGAGTCAGGTTCGTCCACGGGAATGAGAATAGTGCTGAGAGATTAGTCAATAACTACGAAAAGCGAGAAATAGCAAACAAAACAAGGCTAGGACCGAACTGATTGGGGTCGTGGACGACCCTATGAGGGTCGATCCTGGGGTCAAAACACACAAACGAACACAAATAAGAGCAGCAGTTTGAGCACGACCTTAGGTGGGTCGAGATCGAGTCAATTTAATAAGTTTTAATCAAATATAAAAAGGCAATCTTAGGGCTAGGGCTACCACAACAACAACCATACATGCTTTCAACAAGAATTCACAACTATCATGCAATTATGATCATAGAAAAGTCAACTGTCGCAAACAATTCAAGTTATTCAATCAACTTTCACAAATCAAACAACTTTCTATCTATCCTTCAACCTAGGAATATCAACTTTCGCAAATAATCCTATTAGAACTAATCAAGTAATCAACTTTACACTTTCGCTTTTAGATTAATCACAAGACATGCCTCAACTTTCGCAAAGGTATTTAGCACAAGATAGATAGATATGATCTTCAAGCATTCAAGTCATGAATTCAAGTTTTAGACATGCATGATCATGTTGGGTTTTTACCCAACCCTAGAATCTAAGAGAACTACTCACTCATGCTAAGGAAAAACGAAGACATGATCAAATAAACAAACCGAAAATTCAAATTAAAATAAAGAGGTCTTACAAATTTCTCCAACTTGTCCTCCAAGTCTTCCTTCAATCCCCCAAAAAACGTAAAATAAAAGCTAGAGTGAGAGAGAGAGTTCAACTAAAGAGTTTAGCCCCCTTTTATAGAGGAAAATGAGCCCTAATTAAACTAGGAAATAAGATAATAACACCTTCCTAAAATAAAAAGATAGAATATATCATAAAAGATCACGGAATAGGGCAAAGTCGGCGCCACGCACGACCCAAAGTGGGTCGTGCACGACCCTCCTTAGGGTTGGTCCTGAGGGTTCACTTTTTGTTTGGTTTTAGCACGACCCTGATAGGATCGTGCCTGAGAGCTTGTTCTCTGGTTGGGTCGAGCACGACCCTGATAGGCACTACGAACAGGCTTGAGTAAAACTTGCGTAACGGATTCGTTACAACTCCGTTTGACTCGATTCTTTTTCCTATGTTCTTGTAACGAAATTATCTATCTCTTTCCAAGCTCAAACTTGATCTTCAATAACTTCACTTTAGCACTTACTTCTCTTCAATCTTGAGCTTTTCCTTAAGTGCTTCTCTTCAGTTTTGCTCTTTTCCTCAAAAGTGCTCCAAAAAGCTTCTAAAAACCTACAAAACACCATCAAAGCTTATGTAGACTCCATATCTCATGAAAATACGAAAACCAACACAAACAACTCAAAACAAAACACAAAACTAAAGAAAAAAACTCAAACACACTAAAACACACCCTAAAAACATGACTAAAAAGCGGACATCAAAATACCCCATACTTAGACTTGCTTGTCCTCAAACAATAATCATACAAAATCAAGACCAATAACACAATCTTCAAGCATAGCCCTTGTCAAAACATTTTAAACACAAATGAAAAAGTAGACAAGTAATTTTAACGTCATCACATATGCTTGAGCCTCAAGCGAAAGCAATCACAATCCAACCTCACAAGGGATTTTAATGTGTTTCTCTCACTCTCATGTGTTTAGGCTATTAAATCAACTCTCATCTCAATCTTTATGCAACATCTACTTTATCATTGAGACTTATATCACCAATCTCTCTACCTATAGAAGTCAAAACACATCAATCATCATAAGAACTTAGGCTCAATGAAATCTTCATAGAAGACTCCATTCGGCCGGGTTGAAATGGGGCTTGGTAAAGACAATAAGGTGTGGAAATACTTTGGCTATGTGGTGCTAATAATATCCGGGAATCAAAGACTCCTAAAAACTCTCACAATACAAAAAACACTCAAAAGATAACCAAACTCACTCTTTCACTTTATACACTTTTCTTTCACTCACCCATTTATCCCAACTTAATCTTGCTTACAAATACTAAGGAAACTTTAGCTCATGCACACTTTATTCATTGCTCAACTCTTTCTTCACTTTCTTTTCCTCCCTTTTGATTTTCATTTTTTTATGAGAGGTTGACGTCGAACTTGCATTATTATTTATTTTTCAACTCTTTTGTAAGTGCATTCAGGAAACCAAACTCCTTTTACATAATAAACTGTAAGATCCTCAAATACCCAACCCAAAATTACCCCACACTTGAACCAACAAATCTCACTCAACAAAACCATCACCGTAACCAACACTAAGTCCTAATCCCCGGATAGGGTCAAGCTTCATTGGCTAGGGAATAATTTTGTAGAGCTAAAAATAAAAGGCTTAAAGGCTCAAATTGGCTTCAAAAAGAGGATAATGTAAGGGTGGATATGGATTAATAGGTCTAATGAAAAATAAGTTCTCAATCATAATTAACATACATGAACAAACTCATAGCGGCTTCAAGAAATAGATAATCATATCAATAACAAGAGATAAATGCATAAAGAGAGAAATCACACATAAAAAGAAGATGGATTTTATGAAGGTCTCCCTATAATGCCAAAATTCCTAACTAGGTAAAAAAATTGTTGGATTGCAATTACTTCTACTTAAGACACATATGCTCAATTTCATCACAAGTCAATTTTCACAATCAAAAGCAATTTCTCAAGACTTAGGCTATACTATCCAAATATGTCAAAGGAATTATATGATAAGCATGAAAATTAGTTCTCATCATAGGACATATAAGATGGAGCATTCTTCTATCCTAAAACAAATAAAAGCAAATATTTTTGGATTTTTCGACATTTTTCAAAAAAAAAAATCTTTTTTTTTTGCCTTTTAACAAAACAAACTAGCAAACAAAACAAACACAAAAAGACTCAATTATGTACAACATGTGAGATTTCTTCTTCCCCTACCCCATACTTAAATCATGCAATGTCCCCATGCATGAAAATGATATGAAAAAGTAAAGAGAAGAGAAGAAGAAAACTCACAAAGAACTCTTGGAAGCTTGGAACGGAGTTGGAACTCATCATGGTTAACCTCAATGGAGAAGGGATATTTTTGGAATTTCTAGATAGGGTCGTGCACGACCCAACTAAGGTCGATCTCGACCCCCCTGCAAGTGTTCGAAAAATACCCAAAGTTGCACCGCATGTAAAGTCGTCTTTTCTTGTCTTTTTGAGCCCGTATTTGAAGCTTAGGACCCTGCAAAAATCCCACAAAATTCTATTCGAAACACATGTATTCTATCCTAGTCTAAGGAAGGTTAGAAAAATCTAATCTAAAAAATAAATAAAATAAAAACATAATAAAAAATAAAAAACTAATCTAAAGACCGGGATGCCTCCTGTAAGCGCTTGTTTAACGTCATTAGCTTGACGACTTATCTTAGATCATCAGGGCGGCTTCCATCCAGCTGTGTCGGGATCATGGGAAACCCCATACTTAGATGGAAAAGCGTCAAAGCTTCACTCTAGGACATTCGGTCCTCTATCATCCACAAGTATGCTTGGAAGTCCTACATTAGGGTTAGAAAAATCCGAAAACCAAGGAGGCTTCGACTCTTTCACAGTATGCTCAATAGTAGGAGTTGTTAAAGAAGGATGAAAGAAAGGATCATGACCAGAATCAATTAGATCAGAGCAAGGAGACTTACCTTTGTTATTCTGAAGAGGGGTCGTTATCGAGGGTATGTGGGTCGTTATCGACCCCACTGGATCATGGAATGCCTCGGTATCGTGCCTGTCTAGCCCAATAACGGGTTGGAATTCACCCACAACGCTGTGATTCTTCAGAGAATGGTCGGTACCGACCCACCATGGGGGGTCGGTAGGCTCCTCGTTGATGCTTTTAGCAACCTCATTCGCAGCAGTATTGAAGTGAAACTCGACCATCTCTTCCCCAATGTCAAATGTGAGTAGTCCCTTTCTAACATCAAATCTTGCCCCTGCGGTGGCTAAGAATGGTCTTCCAATAATGATTGGCACCACAGGGTCTTCTGGCATCTCCATCACTATGAAGTCGTTTGGGACAAAAAATTTGCCTACTTGCACAGGAACATCCTCTACGACTCCAGTGGCTTTGACACATGATCCATTTGCCATGTAGAGATTCATATTGACAAGTTCCAGCCCTTCAAATTGCAAACTTACCTGGATCACCTAGCTTCTCGGGGAGCTCCAACAACCTCGCCTCATCCGTTAGCTTTGACATTGATCGCTTTCTAGATAAAATCTCCTTCAAGAATTTAGTATAAGCAGGCATTTCATTCAAGGCCTCGGCGAAAGGAATGGAAAGATTCAAGCCTTGAAGCAACTTAACAAAGCGCTTAAACTTTCCTTCCGTCGAGTCCTTAGGTTTCTTAGAAGGGAAAGGAAGTACCTTAGATCGGGATTGAATAGAAGTAGAAGGGTTAGAAGACTTACTTGGCGAAGGGTGGTCGAGCTCGAGCCTTGGAGGGTCGATCGCCTCTTCTTCCTCGTTAACAGCCTCCTCAGGAACGACCCTTGAGGGGGTCGTGCACGACCTTAAATGGGTCGTGCACGACCCTGAATGGGTCGGTCCTGAGGCTTGTTCCTTCTCCTTATGCTTGGTTGGCTCGGGCAACGCCTTGCCACTCCTTAGGTGCATGGCTCGGACTTCAACATCGCTTGCTTTGCCTCTAGGATTCTCGTTGGGGCGGCCCGGGAGTTGTCCATGAGGTCTCGGTATTTGAGTAGCTAGTTGGCCAAGTTGGGAATCGACGTTCTTTCTCCATGAATCAAATTCTCCCAACCTTACATGAACACCTTTCAACTCAGCTCGTACTCCATTGATCCCGGTCTGGACCTCAGCTCGGACTCCGTTGATTCCTTCTTGCAGCCCTTGCACCCATGATGGTGGCTCTTGATAGATTGGAGGACGGTAGGGAGGGGGACGTTGCTCTTGTTGAGGGGATGGGGTTGCTTGTATTGGTCATAATTGGAATTTCCCCAAGATGGTTGAGCATTGTTCCTCCCTACATAATTGTTTTGTTTCCTATAGGAACCTCTCATGTAGTTCGCCTCCTCATAAGCCTCGACGGCTCGTACTTGCTGCAAGTTAGTGCAATTGGAAGTAGTATGGGCGGAAGACCCGCATTCTTGACAAGATTGAGAAGATTTAAAGTAGCTTACTTGCTTTTTCAATCGGTTGATCTCATCTTGCATGAATTGGAACTTCACATCCCGATCAACCAAATCGGGCGATGGTTCATATAGCTTCCTCTCCGTCGGCTTAGCTTGTTGGGTTCTGTACATGGCATCATAGTTGGTTAGCTTATTCAATAACGCCCATGCCTCATCTGGAGTCATCTCAATGAACCCACAATCAGTGTGAAGGTTAATGCGATCCTTGGTAGCCGCATTGATGCCTTGAAAGAAGATCTCTTGGAGAACATAGGAAGGTTGCCCATGAGTAGGGCATTAGTGTAGAAGCTCTTGGAATCGTTCCCATGTCTCCACAAGCGTCTCGTTGGGAAGTTGATGGTAGGAGGTGATGCGCTTCCTAAGCTCCGTTGTTTTTGCCGGTGGAAAGAATTTGGTCATGAATAAATCATGCAACTCTCTCCACGTTGTAATAGATCTTGGTGGCAAGCTCTCCAACCAACTTAAAGCTTTTCCTGTAAGAGACCACTTAAAAGCCTTCAAGAGAACATATTCAAGTGCGACATTGTCAACAACAATGGTGTCACATAAATCAATAAAGTTCTTAATATGCTCCATGGGACATTCAGTGGATTTCCCCTCAAATTAAGAACGCTTAATTAAGGATATGAAGTGAGATTTAATCTCAAAAGTGCGGTCGATCTCCGGGAGCACTATCGCCGATTCGGGCACCCTCAGTTCTGGGTGCATGTATTGCTTGGCATTCCTTGGGATAGCGTTCAGTTGCTCCTCGAATCGCTGCGCAACTGCAGCTTGAATGTCTCGGTCCGCTTGCAAGCGCTGCATCTGAGTGCGGAGTTCCTCCATTTGTTGAGCAAGAGTCTCAGCGTCGGCCATTGCTCGTTGTTCTCTCAAACGTCGATGGAAGGATTCACTGTCGTAGTTAATCCCAAAGGTTCTCCGAGAAAAACGAGATGGCATACACTGTGACCAAAGACAAAGAAAACAAAATTAAAAAACAACAAAAGGGTAAGGGCTAGTCCCAAACCCAAATATCAACTAAACTAGGCACTATTGCTCACTCCCCGGCAACGGCGCCAATTTGTTGAGGGGTTTCTTGAACAAATAAATTTATATCAAGACCCCGCTGAGTACAAGGAGTCAGGTTCGTCCACGGGAATGAAAATAGTGCTGAGAGATTAGTCGATAACTACGAAAAGCGAGAAATAGCAAACAAAACAAGGCCAGGACCGAACTGATTGGGGTCGTGGACGACCCTATGAGGGTCGATCCTGGGGTCAAAACACACAAACGAACACAAATAAGAGCAGTAGTTCGAGCACGACCTTAGGTGGGTCGAGATCGAGTCAATTTAATGAGTTTTAATCAAATATAAAAAAGGCAATCCTAGGGCTAGGGCTACCACAACAACAACCATACATGCTTTCAACAAGAATTCACAACTATCATGCAATTATGATCATAGAAAAGTCAACTGTCGCAAACAATTCAAGTTATTCAATCAACTTTCGCAAATCAAACAACTTTCTATCTATCCTTCAACCTAGGAATATCAACTTTCGCAAATAATCCTATTAGAACTAATCAAGTAATCAACTTTACACTTTCGCTTTTAGGTTAATCACAAGACATGCCTCAACTTTCACAAAGGTATTTAGCACAAGATAGATAGATATGATCTTCAAGCATTCAAGTCATGAATTCAAGTTTTAGACATGCATGATCGTGTTGGGTTTTTACCCAACCCTAGAATCTAAGAGAACTACTCACTCATGCTAAGGAAAAACGAAGACATGATCAAATAAACAAACCGAAAATTCAAATTAAAATAAAGAGGTCTTACAAATTTCTCCAACTTGTCCTCCAAGTCTTCCTTCAATCCCCCAAAAAAATGTAAAATAAAAGTTAGAGCGAGAGTGAGAGAGTTCAACTAAAGAGTTTAGCCCCCTTTTATAGAGAAAAAGGAGCCCTAATTAAACTAAGAAATAAGATAATTACATCTTCCTAAAATAAAAAGATAGAATATATCATAAGAGATCACGGAATAGGGCAAAGTCGGTGCCACGCACGACCCAAAGTGGGTCGTGCACGACCCTCCTTAGGGTCGGTCCTGAGGGTTCACTTTCTGTTTGGGTCTAGCACGACCCTGATAGGGTCGTGCCTGAGAGCTTGTTCTCTGGTTGGGTCGAGCACGACCCTGATAGGCACTACGAACAGCCTTGAGTAAAACTTGCATAGCGGATTCGTTACAACTCCGTTTGACTCGATTCTTTTTCCTATGTTCTTGTAATGAAATTCTCTATCTCTTTCCAAGCTCAAACTTGATCTTCAATAACTTCACTTGAGCACTTAATCTTCATCTTCTCTTCAATCTTGAGCTTTCCCTTAAGTGCTTCCCTTCGGTTTTGCTCTTTTCCTCAAAAGTGCTCCAAAAAGCTTCTAAAAACCTACAAAACACCACCAAAGCTTATGTAGACTCCATATCTCATGAAAATACGAAAACCTACACAAACGACTCAAAACAAAACACAAAACTAAAGAAAAAGACTCAAACACACTAAAACACACCCTAAAAACATGACTAAAAAGCGGACATCAGACGCGTGCCAGCGTCATGGACCTATACCGCATCAACTTTCAGAATTACTACATCCTATAACTTCCCCTTGGCCATTCATGAAATGGGGAATGGATATTGTAGGAAAACTTCCTCCAGCTTCAGGACAACGTGTCTATATCTTAGCAATGACCGACTACTTCTCTAAATGGATTGAAGTTGAAGCTTTCAAAGAAGTCAAATACACCCATGTCATTTCTTCATTAAAAGGAATATCTTGAGTAGATTTGGAATACCATCCACCATAGTGTGCGACAACGGATCTCAATTCATCAGTGACAAAACAAGATCATTTTGTCAGCAGTACAACATTCAGTTAGTGAAGTCGACACCGCATTACCCTCAAGGCAACGGTCAGGCGGAAGCAAGCAATAAAGTAATCATCAACAACTTGAAGAAACGTCTCAAAGAGGCAAAAGAAAGATGGGCAGACGAGTTACCTCTTATCCTTTGGTCAGATCGAACAACTCCCAAAACTGCCACGGGGCATACGCCTTTTTCCCTTGTATATGGATGTAAAGCCGTGTTACTAGTGGAAATAGCTTGTTCCATCATCTAGACACGGTTGACGAGTTACGTGATGAAGCATCAGTTCGTATGGCGGCATATAGACAAGGGGTGGCTCGGAGTTATAACAAACGTGTCAACGCAAAGGCGTTCCAAGTAGGAGATTGGGTGTTGAGGAAAGTCTTTCAAAACACACAAGAATTGAATGCTGGCAAGTTAGGAGCCAATTGGAAATGACCTTACCAGATTACGAAGCTCGTCGGACAAGGGGCCTACGAGTTGGTATCACATGATGGGAAGATAGTCCCAAGAAGCTGGAACGCGACGAATTTGAAGTTGTATCATTTCTAACAAGCAAGTCGCAACAAGGTACCTACTTAATACGTCATTCTGTTCAAATTTTATTTTTTGCCTCATTCTATACACATAAAACAACGACGATCTTACAAAAACTAACAAGGGACGCCATGTGACGTTACAGGCCAAAACATAGGCCCTCGCCTTACAATCAGGCAACGTTGTGCACACAACGACTAGTTACAAGATGTAAGAGATGAGAACGCGTAAAGACAACTCTAGAGCAAGAGGAGTTCCGCATAATATATGTAATCAATTCAGATTTTATTAAATAAAACACAAGTATTTACATTCCATCAAGTACATCAATCTCTCTCTCTTAGCATCCTATACCAAAGCGCTATCACTACGAAACTCGATCAAAGCTGCCAACAATAAGCTTCTCGAACAAGTCGATCCTCATCCTGCGGAATAGCAAACCTGTATCACCTGCAAAAAAGATAAGAGCAGATCCAAAACAATACAAATACTAAAACAACATTCATAAAAACCCCAAAACCAGCAAAAGGGTAGAAATTTGTCCACAACACAGGCCCTAAAAACAAGCGGTCATACAGATTAAAGAGTTAAACCCCGACACATCGGGGGTACTAAAGCACTTAATGTTTAAACGGTAACAAGAAAAATCACTCTTTGGAGGCATCCTCAACAACTTTCTGATTTTCCATCTCTACTTGAGCTACTTCTTTGGCAACTTGGGAGATATCGTCAAAGAGAGGATTTCTTGGGCACGTTTGCCTCATCAGGAAACAGGTTTTCAAATTGCTCCCTCTCCTTCACGGTGTCCCAAGAAGAATGCTTTCTTGCAGTAAATTCTTCTATTTTTTCAACGCGAGCCCTGAGCGACCAATAGTCAGCTGTATCCTCAATTTCTTGAGCAAGGGTTGCGCCTTTCTTCGATGCAGCGTTGAATTTGACCTCCCATTCTTTGGACTCCTCACAAGCCTTCTCGAGAGCATCCTGCAGATCTCTGACCCTTTTCTCCAGAGCTTTCTTCTCTTGTCCCAGGATGACGAATTTGTCTTTCTTGAACTGCATGTTGATTCTGCTTTGAGCTAACTGGTCGGGATAATCCTTGAAGGAGTCAAATGCAGATAGTGCAAGTTGAAGACCCTGAGAAACAATAGTATGACATCACGTATCGAGAACACCGAAAAATACGAAGTAGGGTGGCAAAATTATTCAACAAAGTACATGCCATTGAGCTGCTAGCATCTCGCCAAAGAATTCCTGCAAGGTGGAACGATTTCCTGAACCACGGGGACAATCCACGTAAAGAGGCATCAGGGATTTCAAACATTTCTCCGCATCCATGTCTAGGGACATCATAGTGCCAGGGAGATCGTTCATGCGAGAAGATGCATTCTTTTTTGGTGAAGAAACTCTGGAAGCATGGCTTGCAGTTTTCGGAGGAAGGGCCACCATCAACGAAGTATCTGCAGTAGAAGCTGTCTCAGCTTTCCTCTTCTTCTTGGCCTCGACTCTTTCCAAGGTAGATAAAGCAACGGTGGATCGGGTAGTCCTTGAGCCTGGCGACATGCAGATAAAGAAGTTATAAGAAGTAAAGACGTTGAAGTAAGAAGTAAGGGAAGGAGAAAGCTTACTTGACATCTCGGTACTCTCGGAGTCAATCACCAGCTTAGAGTAAGACCTTTCCTCCAACGGGAGAGCTTCAATATGGGAGATAACTTGGGCTGACACCTTGCGAGGTTGAGGGGAAGCGAGATTTTCTGCATACAAGGTAGAAACAGCCGATGATTAGGAATGATTGAACAAAGCAAAAAAAGTAAAAGAGAAACACCACTTGTTGAACGCAATCAAGCTTTCAAGAAAGATGTGTCAATTCCCAAAGAAGATAGCTTTACGAAGAAGAATTTATCAGCCCAACCCCGGTCAGACTTCGATATATTGAAAATCAAGTCAGATTTGTTTGTGAAGGTTTTCAAGGTAAAGCGGCCGAGGCCGCCTTTAGAAAGACGATAGTTGAGAAAGAAATCAGCAGCTTTGAAGGGAAGACCATGAGAAGAGCACAAGAGGTCAATAGATAGTAAAAGCCTCCAAACTTGGGGGAGTATTTGCCCAGGAGACAAGTTAAGAGTAGTGAGGAAATCAATAACCAGAGGAAAAAAAGGGAAGCGATGACCGATGCGAAAGGGGTATTCATACAAACACACCCAGTCGTCAGCATAGAAATCAGCCCAAATCCCAAAAGGGGGAAGAAATATCTCTATGGAGGAAGGAAATTCAGCGGAAGAGGCCAGGGTATGGGGATCTTCAGAGGTGCTATTTTTCTGGTGATATGGGGGAAGAATTTTGGATGAAGTCATGAAAGGAGGTATGATTGGATCGGAGCAGCGAGAAAGAGATTCTAGGGAAGAATTGGAAGTCGCTATGGTTACAAGGAAAGAAGAAGACGAAGATGAAAAACAGAGAAAGAGGAGACGTACCTGGATACCGAGAAGCGCAATTGAAGTCTCAAGAAACCATCATAACTGCTATAAATAAGGATTGATGGGATACGTCTTTACGCGCTACAACTTCCAAGATGCTAAATCAAAAAACCTAAAAAGGTGGATGGACGGAACTTTCCCGGGTTTTTGAGGGGGTATTGTTGGGCCTCTCTAAAAACATAGCCCAAGAAGACATAACGAGCACAAGGTAATTGGCCCAAGCCGTTAGCAGAAAGAACCGAAGGAGCGAGTGAGTAATGAGCATAATGAAGGTATGGCAGAAATCTCGGCTCAGAGAGATCACATAAACAACCTCCTCAACGGCTATCCCATTGATGTTAGTGGCGAGATTTCCGAGATACACAAAAATGCTCCACCAACAGCCTGAAGAAAGGTAGGGCTATAAAATCAGGACGAAGCAGAGATGAAGGGGATCATCGAGAATCGCACTCGAAGTCAATTTCTAAGCTAAATTCATTCCTGTCCATTCACTCTATTTCACTCAAGTGTTCGTCTGTATTTACAAGAGACTCATCTACAACCACGATCATAATACAATCACTACAACTTTCTTGCTCTTATATTCATGTCTTCTACTTTACTTTACGTCTTGTTTGTAGTTTGTAACGCGTTACGATTGCTCTTTGGCTAGGATTCCCTCATTTTAGCAGGTAACACGTTTGTGTGGTTAATCTGCCCAAAACAGCTGTCATCTCCTCCAGTTTCCATTTTTGCTCGTCGTAGTCTCCATGCGGCGTCTTGGCATCACAAGCTAAGGCACCCTTCTTCAACAACCTTTCATTTTATCAATAAAAAATTTCATTTAGGCAGTTCTTCTTTCTTGCAATTTGATTGTAATTCTTGTCATATTAATAAAAGTCACAAACTTCCCTTTCATAAATCATCACTTGTATCTCATTCACCTCTTGAAAATATTTATTCCGATGTTTGGACCTCCCCTGTGTTATCTGATGATGGATTTTAAGTACTATGTTATTTTTGTGGATCATTTTACTAAATACATGTGGCTTTATCCGCTTAAACGAAAATCGGAAACTCAAGGTATCTTTATCAAATTTCGATCCCTTGTTGAAAATTTCTTCAATCACAAAATCAAAATCTTGTTCTCGGATAATGGTGGAGAGTAACTTTCTCTTCGTTCCTATCTTAGCAATAATGGGATCATTCATCTCACGTCCCCTCCCCATACTCTTGAACACAACGGACTGTCCGAGTGTCGCCACCGCCATTTAGTCGAAATTGGTCTCTCCTTACTCACCTTTTCGGGTATTCCCCTTGATCACTGGCCTCTCGCCTTGATCACAGCGGCATATCTTATCAATCGACTCCCCACCCCAACATTAAACTTTCAATCGCCTTTCCACAAACTAACAAGCCAATTACCCGACTACTCTAAGCTCAAGTGTTTTGGGTGTATTTGCTTTCCATGGCTCTGCCCTTACACGTCTCACAAACTCCAACCTCGGTCTATTACTTGTGTCTTCATTGGGTATTCCTCCTCCCAAAGTGCATATCAATGCCTTGATCCTATTACTCGACATATCTATGTCTCTCGACATGTCCAATTTGTTGAGACGGAGTTCCCTTACACTAAGCTCCCACCAAAACCAACGTCTGATTTTATGTTAGGTGATGAATGGGTCGATTTTACACTTCTCATGCAATCCACGTATGCGCCCGTGCAAAACCATATCCCCTCCCTCACTTCTCTTTCCAATTTTAATTTCGAAGATTCTTTCTCTTCTAATTTAGATCCCAAATCTTCACCAAATCACTCCATATCTTCCTCACATATCTCCTCGGGCCCACCTTCTCCAACTGCCGTTGATCAACCGTCACCAGCGCACTCTTATGCGCCCGCACTCGCCTCGCCAAACCCTAACCCTAATCCCTCCTCGCCTAACCCTAATTCGCCTCCAAACGATCCCTTACCAAATCCACATCTAAATTCACCCTTACTTCAGCCCAATCCTCCTAACCCTCAGCACAATAACCCTGAACCTGACCATGGCATTATCACGCGCTCAAAGAACAATATATTTAAGCCCATTCAAAAACTCAATCTTCACGTTCAACTTAACCCTTCCACCGAACCCAAAACCATAACCCAAGTCCT
This sequence comes from Fallopia convolvulus, assembly GCA_964016875.1. Lineage (NCBI taxonomy): Eukaryota > Viridiplantae > Streptophyta > Magnoliopsida > Caryophyllales > Polygonaceae > Fallopia > Fallopia convolvulus. The sequence goes on from OZ024729.1 coordinate 7,185,512, forward strand.
TAAAGACCCACTTTGGCGGGCTGATATGCAAGCGGAGTTAGATGCTCTTTGTGTGAACAAAACCTGGTCCCTCGTTCCCCCTTCCTCTGATCATAATGTTGTCGGGTGCAAGTGGGTGTTTCAGATTAAATATCATCCTGATGGTTCCATTGACAAGTACAAAGCTCGCTTGGTTGCCAAGGGCTTTCATCAACATCCGGGCTGGGACTACTCTGAAACGTTCAACCCCCTCATTAAGCCGGTCACGGTTCGTCTTGTCTTAACTTTAGCAATGTCCCGTGTCACTTCGACAACTGGATGTTAACAATGCGTTCTTGCAAGGCACCTTGCAAGGGGACGTACGTGTTTATGTGTCAACCTCCGGGTTTCTCTGATTTGGTTGCTCCCTCTCATGTCTGCAAGTTACACAAAGCAATATATGGCCTTAAACAGGCTCCTCGGGCCTGGTACAACGAGCTAGAGGCGTTCTTGTTCAAGCTTGGTTTTCGTTCTTCTGTTTCGGATGCTTCGCTCTTTATCTATCTTCGATGTGCTCACTCGGTTTATCTCCTAGTGTATGTCGATCACATCATTGTCACTGAAAGTGATTCAGCGTTTGTTCAGTGGCTGCTAGATACTCTTGCCAAACAGTTTTCACTCAAGGATCTTGGTGAGCTATCCTACTTCCTTGGTGTTGAAGTGCTACGCTCATCTACTGGTTTTTTTCTTTCTCAACGAAAGTATATTTTTGATCTTCTTGTCCAAGCTGGAATGGAGTATGCTAAACCGGTCTCAACTCCTCTTGATGGCAATGTGACTTTGTCTCGTTATTCTGGCACTCCACTGTCGTCTCCATCTGAGTACCGTATGTTCGTTGGCAGCTTGCAATATCTTGGCTTAACATGGCCTGATGTTGCCTTTGCAGTTAATAAGCTCTCTCAGTATATGCAGAGTCCTACCACGGTTCATTGGGAAGCTCTAAAACGTCTTATTCGCTACCTTCGTGGTACCATTGATCTTGGCATTCTCATTACTCCGCAATCATCTCTTCAGCTGCATGGATTCTCTAATGCAGATTGGGCTGATGATAAGGATGATAATGTGTCTACCATTGGGTGTCTTCTTTACTTTGGTTCCACGCCTATCTCTTAGAGTTCTCGGAAGCAAAAATCTGTCTCGCGGTCCTCCACTGAATCTGATTATAAAGCCTTAGCTGATGCGTGTTCGGAACTGTTGTGGGTCACTTTTCTTCTTGCTGAAATGGGTGTCAAGCTTCCTCAACAACCAGTGATTTACTGTGATAATCTTGGAGCTACCTTCTTAAGTTCAAATCCTGTGTTTTACTCTCGTATGAAACACATCGCATTGGCTTATCATTTTGTTCAGGAACAGGTGCAAGCTCGCAACCTTCGGATCGCTCATGTCTCAACCAAGGAGCAACTGGCTGACATCTTGACTAAGCCACTCCTTCGACCTCAGTTTACAGTGCTACTTCACAAGTTTGGCCTCTCTACTCGACAGTCTAGCTTGAGAGGGGATATTAGGATAGAAAAATCAATCTATCTCTTTCTTATAATACATTATCATATGTCCTAGAATATATCATCATATCTTTTGTGTATGGTAGTATTACTAGGGTTTACTATTCTCTCTTGTATAAATACTCCTTATGATCAATAATACAATTCATTCACTCTTCTACAAAATACTTCTCCTCTAGAGAACTGGTTGCTAACCAATTCTAGTAAGGAATGGGCAAACCGCCACACGTGGGATTCAAAACGGTGACCTTGAGATACTACCCCAAAATCTTAATTGCCGAACCAAATGCTCGAAGGCACTTCCAGAATTGTTTTTATCGCAATAGATAATTTCTATGCAAATTTTTGAATGGATTATGATGTGAACCCCGTTGAGGATTCACGAGTAGGATCTTTGCTTGGACTCGTATTCAGTCTTCTCACGAACGAACCGGATAGATTTGAGGTCGAAGCCTAGACTTTGAGATTGAGAGGTGAAGTGAAAGGATTAAGAAGGGGGCCTAGTTTGACGTAGGCCCGGAGAATATGGGGTTAAGAAGTAGAAATTGAGTTGACGCCTTTTAGAAATAGTTCTGGAGTAATCTCGAAAGCATAACAGTAGTTCATTCAAAGCGTAAACAATACAAGGAGGGGGCGTGCCTCTTATATAGAGGATAGCAAACAAAACCCTAGAAAAACCCTAGAGAGGCGTGGAGGCAACTAGGGAGGCGCAAGCATGCGGCCCAACGTTGGCCCAAGCCCAAAAATACTTATAAGAAAGGAAATGACATAAATAGTAATGTTCGAAAAGGAAATGATACTAAAAATGGAAATAAAGATAGTGGTCACGGTGGCCTAGTCGCGAGTGTTGCGACAAGGCCGTGACAAGGCAATAATGTGCCAAGGCAAGGACGGCGCCGAGTCTGGAGGATCGGTACCGAGGTTGGCACATCGGTACCGCCGAGGGTGTGCACGATGTCCTGCGCTGGTTGGCACCGTCTGGCGCGTCGGTAACGAAGGTGGCCGCATCGGTACTGAGGGTTGGCGCATCGATAACGAGATCAGGGGCCACAGTACTGAGGTTGTCTGAGCTGGCGCGTGGTGATGCGGGCCACGGTGTTGCCACGATTTATACGGAGACACGGATTAGCCCAAGGGGGTCGCCATGGTCTCGGGACCCTCGGGCTAGGGCAGGTACACATCAGATTAGAATGCCCAATTTTTCTGAATTTGATCCTATTGCCCTAGCCCAATTTCCTAAGATGTGAACGATAGGTATGGAGTTTGATGAAACGATTTTTCTTAGGCACTGAAAAAGTTTATTTTTTAAAGATAAAGTAAGCATTTAAAAAAAAAATTGAAACTTACAATAGTAAAAACTAAAAATCCATCATACATGTGAAATTTCATGTATTACAAAATGTTTAGTATATTTCCAATATGACATAAAAAAACATGCACGTAAACAATTTGCCTACCCTCTAAGGCTCTAACATTGATCATGTGATAAAAGAGATCAAAAACAAGGAACACATTGAGATTTCATAATCCCAAAACTTAACAATTAACGCAAATTCTTAACACAAGCACAAGTACCTGTTTGTATTGGCATTGTCGCCTCCTATATAGACCGAAAACATATAACAAGATCATATTAAGAAGCTGTCTTCTATGTCCTTCTTCAGTGCAAACACTAACACAGTCAAATCTTCATTCTTCACAATTTCAGCACTTGAGAAATGGAACTCTAATTCATCTTCCTCTCATAATCTATGTCGTAAACTTTATACACGGTTTGTTTTGACAAACTATAATTGAATTGGAAAATAGAAGATACTATAAATTTTAGTTTTGGGTTGTGTTTTTGTGGTTGTGACAAACTATAATTACATTTGCTATTTTTAAGCTTCTGCTATTGTTTCTTAAGCTTTTAATCAACAGTATGCCACAACGAAGTGTCTAATATAACAACCATCAGCATAGTTTAAGTAGTCTTGAAAAGTGCCAAAATTGGTCAATGAATTATGAATCTTCAAAAAATGCAACCAAACAACATTCAACAACAACAGAGTTTTCTAAAGTGCCAAAATTGTTTTTTATGTAATGCTCCATACTAGTACACATAAATATAGTTCCTGAACTATATAATTAATAAACTGATTAGAAGGTAGATAGGATATTAAATCTTAATATACTAATGAAAGCTTCACCCTTCTTCGACGAAATAAATTCAGAAGGAATCTGTTCCAGTTTTGATTTTTGAGAGATTTGATCAAACCTCTCTCAACTTGAAGCTTTGAAGCCAACACCAGCATTTGATCTCTCCCATTAAAGCATCCAGTTCTCTTGATAATTTCTTGTATGAGTTCAACTTGAATGCAAGGCATAGCGAGTAACTAATCCACTGCCACGCAGCACTTAAATGTCATTAGGGGAAGTAAAATGCAGTGCGTTAGATACTTAATTAAGACAGCATGTAGTAAAAAAAGATAAAGATCAAGAATACAACTCACCTCAAGGTTCAATGCCTGTCCTTTTTTAGGTTTCTAAATGAAGAGAAATCAGGGAGGGATTTTTTCCAACTCTCACAACTTTCGTCCTTGTTGATACATTCTAATATTATACAATCTGTGTGTGAGTCGGGCAAGATCTTTCGGTCATGCATTTTCTGAAGAAGCTCTATAACTCTAGCACTTTCATTCTGACGAGCAAAGCCAGCAAGCAATGCATTAAAAGTAACGACGTCTGGGGAGCAACCCTTGGCTTCCATCTCAGCAAGCAAATCGTATGCCTCCTCTAGCATCTCTCCTCTACAATACCCATCAATCAATGTGGTGTACGAGACAACATCAGGAGAGCAATCCTTTGATTCCATTTCAAGGAGCAAATTCTTTGCCTCCTTAAGCCTCCCTGCCTTGCAGTACCCATTCAACAACGTGGTATATGTCACAACATTACCCTCGAAGCCAAAACTTCCCATTAAAGTAAACACTTTTCTTGCATCATCAATCCTTCCTTCTAAACAGAGACCGTTGATCAAACTGCTGTAAGTAAATAAGTCAGGGAGCACGCCTCTTTGGTTCATCAACTCTAGCAATTTCTTTGCTTGTTCCATATCTCCTTTTTTGCAAAGTTTATCCATTATCACATTGAACGTCACCACATCCGGCGAAATACCATCAACAATCATCTTCTCCAAGAGTCTTTTAGCCTCCTCCTCATTTCCATGATGATAAAATCCATCAATCAAAGAGCTATAGACAATGACATTAGGAGAAACACCACAGCTTTGCATTTTCGAGAAAAGCTTTGTAGCCTTATCCATACATCCGTTTTTACACAAGCCATCAATCAGAGAACTATAAACAACAAGATCAGGTTCAATACGGCTACTTTGCATTTCGAAGAAAAGCTCTTCAGCCTTGCCTACATACCCTTCTTTACATAATCCGTTAATTATAGTAGCATATGTAACCGGATCTGGTCCACAACCTCCAAGATTACCTTCCTCTACGTCCATCTTTTTCAGGTCGCTAAATAGACATAGAGCATCTTCGACTTTCTTCAAACGAAAAAGACCTTTCATCAAGCTATTTATAGTCACAATATTAGGAGGAATTCCCTTCCTACCCATATCCTCAAATAAACTTATAGCTTCTTCTATTTTCCCGACTCTACAGTATCCATCCACGATTGTGTTATATGTACAACGGTGGGGGCCTCACCTCTCTGGATCATCATTTGCAAAAGCTCCATTCCTTGTTCTACTTTACCTTTCTGGCAGAGCAAATTTATTAGGATGTTAAAAGTCACAAAATTGGGATGAACCCCATTATTTATCATCTCAACAAAGAGTGACCTAGCATCTTCTTCCATCCCTGAACGGCACAGCCCATCAATCAAGCAATTGTAAGAAACGACATCCGGGGAAATTGTAGCATACTTCCCTTTCATACCAGTTGTAGGCCAGTCTATGGAGCGACCATCAATGAGAACATAGGGCAATGTGTGTGCATTACAAATCTCTTCAGTATTACCCGTCTTACCATGCACCAATTCCCGGTGCAACCGAAGAGCTATAACAGCGTTCCCAGTCTTACACAAACCGTTCATCATAGTGCTGTAAGTAACGATATTAGGAGCGCAGCCCAACCGAATCATCTTTGAAAGCAAGCCAACAGCTTCAAAAACTTTCTTCTCCAAACACAGCCCTTTGATTAACGAAGAAAAGGCAAAGGTATTGGGATGATGACCGTACTTCAAAATGAGGCCTAGAGCTGAAAATGCAGCATTCCCTAATTTCATACTAGAATAGCAGTTGAGCAAAACAGTTAAGATGTAGAGATTTGATCTCGGTCCAAGAACACCAGAAATATCCAATGTCTTGTAGAAATTGATGGCAAGAGAGAATTCCTTAAACTTAACAAGAGCACCCAGTAGGGTACTGAAACTTGAAATTGGAGGAGGAGGTCTCATAGAAAGCATGTGGTCGAAGAAGTAGCGGGCGTCATTAATGTCAAATTTGCCCGATTTGCAGTCAATTTGCAGAAATTTGTCAAGTGCACTCCTACTACCATTACGCAAAATATTTGAAGAAGAGAGCTTTTTAATGCTACCTCGTGTGGTCATTGTTGCTTGTGTGCGCTGGAGATGGATCCTCACAAAGAAGTGAATGAGGGCAAAAGAAGGCTCCCAAACTCCGTCAGATGAAGAGAATAAGGAGAGCACACTGCAAATTCGAGGTTAAATGTATTAGCGGCACTCATGACTCAACATATAAGTTGAATGAATTTCAATTACAGAAGCTTCCCTTTTTCCTCTAAAACCGCCCACATATACTCACAAATTCGAGCTTAAGAACATCCAATAGTGCCCAAAATCCAAACAAATAAGTAAATCAGTAAATAATTAGGTTTTTCACCAAACAATTAGAAATTATCAAAGATGAGAGATATAGGGTTTTCAGATGAATTGCAGTAAGATTACTGTTCATTGAGCATAAAACAACACAAGATCAAGTCTTTTCATCTTATAGCTTCAGATACAGGCCTTTTTAAGATCGAATTTAACCATTATCGAGAGAACTTACCACTACCGAGAGAGATAGAGAATCAACCGGCGGTGTGGACGAGAAATAGACCTTTTTATAGGAAATGGAGTTTGGGAAGGAAATGGAGATTTTATGTTGAGAGGTTGGGAAGGAAATGGTATCTGGGTGACTCAGAAACAGCAGAAAGACGGGACTTATTATAGTCTTTCACAAGTTCTAGTTTCAATCCTATACTATTGTTTCAATTGCAATAAATGACGTGACGAGAAATTGAGTGTTCGAGAGTTTCCTTGATGTCATCTAATCTAATCGAGCTATTTGATAACTTGCGGTAATACCTCCAGAGAGGCCTTGGATTAGTATTGTTTTGATTTTACGCAAATTGTTGAATAGATTAGAATGCCCAGTTTTCCTGATTTTTTTTTTTTTTGAAAGAACCAGTTTTTCTGAATTTGATCCTATTGTCCTAGCCCAATTTCGTAAGATGTGAATGATAGGTATGGAGTTTCATGGAGTGATTTTTCTTAGGCAGTGAAAAACTTAATTTCTAAGAGATAAAGGAAGCATTTAAAAAAAATGAAAGTTACAAACAAATTCATTGTAAAAATTAAAAATCCATCATACATGTGAAAATTTTCATGTATTACAAAATGTTTAGTATATTTCCAATATGACATGAAAAACATGCACATAAACAAATGTTCACCCTCTTAACATACAATGATCATGTGATAAAAGAGATCACAACAAGGAACACGTTGAGATTTCATAATCCCAAAACTTACAATTAAAGCAAATTCTCAAGTACCTGTTTGTATTGGCAAAGTCGCCTTCTATATAGAACGCAAACATATAGCAAGATGATATTAAGCAACTGACTTCTATGTCCTTATTCAGTGCAAACACTAACACGGTCACACTTTCAGCACTTGAGAAATGGAACTCTAATTCATCTTTACAACTGGGGAAGTTTTGAGCTTTTTCTTTCGCCCATTTGATCTTCTTCCAAAACGAGGCAAATAATTCAATTATGTACATAAAGAATCTGAAAGAAGGCTAGATGAAATAGAAAAGTTGAAAACCATAGATCCATCAACAGAGCATTCCAAAATAATCAAGGCTGCCAACATTAACAATCCCTAACCAAGGGAAGAACAAGAACCTGTTTACATTTCCCCCTCTACTACGACGGATCATAAATATCATCAAAATGAAGCTTAAACTCGTGTGTAGAGCCAAGCACGTCAGATTGAGTCGTCCTAGACAAGGATTCGTAATTCCTCCAATCCAGCTGATAATTCTCCTGATCATCTTCTTCTAATAAGCTCAACTGAGAATGCGTTTCGTGGTAATCCTCGGTGGAATGAGGCCGGTTGAAATCTGGAGGCTCAAGGAAGCTAGCCTGCGGGCCGGGCTCATGGAGGTCCAATGGGCTAGTCCGAGCCCACCATTGGCTGTTCTTGAGATTCCGGCTCGAGCTTTCCTCACGAAAGAAATTGTTGGTGGATGTAGAAGCTTCTAGATGCGTACTCAGCCGACGATCCTCAACGAGTTCTTCATTCTTGATCTCCTCATTACTATTATGAAACAACGGCGGTACCCACAACGCGCTTTCACCTGGAATGTCAACCCTGACGTCAGACGGCGACACTGGAACGTCGTGGTGGGCCCCCCGGGAAGTGTAGTACCAGTCCAAAAGGTAAGGGTGGTTTCTCAGGTCCATTTCGATCAACCAAGTCGAACCCGTATGGTATCTGGGTAAATGAGGGTTAAAGGGAGGCGGAACTTGGGAGTCGCGTAAAACATGGCTATTTCTGGAGCGCTGATGATCCCTTAAATTCGGGCTCCATTGCCACGTTGTGTTTTGTGTTGAGTACGGGTTTCCGGCGATGGTTCCTCGTAGTTGCTGGTCTCTGAAGTTTCTGAGGGTTGTAAGAAATTGCATCCCTTGTGAATCTGGTTGCCAGTAAAGGTAGTTGCTCTGGAAGCTGCACAACAGAATATTGCAAAAAAATATATGTTGTGAAAGATCATCACAAATAATATTTATGTGGAGGGGTTTAGATAAAAGAGGAGACAAATCATGCCTTAAGAATGACTTTTCCATTTTCCCCTGAGAACTCCTCTTAGACGGGTCAGAGTTGCAAGGAGAACCGTAATGGATGTTGCCATGATCCTTGAAGTTGAAAAGACTAAAGCTGTACAATGAAACAGATGAAATGAAACTAAAATGAATCAGCAACAGCCGTTGTTGATTACTTCAATAAAATTAATGGACCATGACCTGCAAACATCGCCGACTCCTTCAACATTGACAGTAAAATCAGAAATGAACTGCAGTATATCGTCCACCCGCTGCGACAAGTAACATTAAAGACAAAATCAACTCAAAAAAATCCTATTTAGCAAAAAAAAAAAAAAAGTTGAGATGGCTATGGAAAGAAAAAAGAATGGTTATTAATAACCTTTGGAACCACAAATATGAGCAAGTAAGGAGTCAGGAAAATAGAAGCCATCTCTTCCAGCCACATCATTGCAGTATACTGTCAAAAGATCATAAGCATTAAATTGGCAAGATTCAAACATGATAACAGCATCAAAAGATACAATGAAAGTATTATGATCATACCTGGAATAAGGTTTCAAATTCAATCCTGACAGTTTCAGTGTGTTCCTTACCACGCCACCTCTTGGGCATGTAATGTGTGTGTTGGACAACTGACGACATTTCCCTTTCTGGGTCAAGAACTAGCAGTTCATCCACTACAGCTGCCCTGCTGATGGCTGTTATAGTACCAAAAACAGCAGCATACCAGAATAGATTGCGTCCAAATAGCTGCCAAAGATATAATTCAAAAAGAGAGTAACCTTAGGATGGTATATTTCAAAGTAGATTTGTAAAGATACTACGAATAAAAACCATACATGGCCCTCCAAAAGGGATTCATCCAGAAAAGCAATTATGATCAGCACGGCAGCAAAACCACCAGAGATGAATGAAATGAATTTGGCAATTATGGAGATGATAGGAGAGGGGAATTGCTTCAAGTAATCTGAAGCATGTACAATACTGTTGTTGATACGATGCTTAAAAAAGTGGTCAACCTGGGTCAACAAAAAAAAGAAGACACGGCATATGTTAACTAGGATAAACACACACACAACAGGAAATACCATCAATTACTTTACAACTTAAATACATCACACAAAGATATGATATGAGCCTTGATAATTAAGTGTGAGTCAAACACAACAATTAAATTATCCAGTGAAGAAAGATTATAGAGGGAAAAGGCCATATCAAGGTATCCCAAATAAATAAAGAAAGAAGAAAAGGGTTGGTATTGGAAGCATGAACTAGGAAAGGCAGGTCAAATCAAGATCTCCACTAATTTGAGTTCAACTACATGTCGGATTGTCATAACATTAATGAAATAGAAGAGAATACCTCATTAAACTCCCTAAACATCCACCTGGATAAATTGGACCATCTACGTGATGATGCTGTTGTAGGATGATTGTAGAATTGTTCAGCATGCCTTAGGAAAAGATATACCAGCATGAATATGACCAGGAAAGGGGAAAGGAGGAGCATTAGAATCCCAGCTACAACAAGTCGTTTCCTCAATGTATCAGGATTAGATAAGAAGTCCCTTCTGACACAAAAGTTTCTGCATGGAAAATTTATTCCATTAGGAGTCTATAGCACTAAAAAAAAGCATTTACCCCATGATCCCCCAAGAACCAATGTTACAAGCCAAATTGCACTTTGAGCACTAAAAATCTTATTTTATTTTCTCAAAAGTATTTTCAATGGATGCTCTTGACCATTTTATCATCATATCTCCATCACCTTGTTATTTCCCTGAATTTTAGAAGCAACAGAATAGCAGATTCTTGTCATTAACCAAAATATCAAAACCAAAGTTTGTGTAGCAAAAAAGTTAATGATGGTAAGTCAATATGTTCCATAGCCCACAAATATGGACACAATAGGAAAATATACAGGACATAGGCACACAAGAACAGGGAAAAGGAAAACAAACATTAATATAATCCCGTCATTACAAACACCAGAACCTAATACCTAGCTAACTTATACTCACCTATCAAACATGCTCTGCAATATGCACCAGTTTAAAGTCCATTCAAGGGTCTTCGTCAAAATCAGATGATGACATTTTCCACAAAGACCAAACTTCACACTAGGACCAGCACCTGGGACCCATTTAGAAATAGGGAAACTTAGAACCCCCTTATTGATCATACCAATCAAGTAATTTTCTTTCCTCATTAATCGCATCACCACTTCATGAGCAGATAAATCCTTAACAATACATAGCTGCTCTGTAGTTTGAACTCTGACAATCTTCTCAAGCACTGATGCCCATGGCATGGTTTGTAATTCATTGTCAGTAACATGGAGGCTGAATGAGAAAAGTTCATTGATCAGTTAATCAATTGAAAATTACTAAGAAGGCACAGAAAAGAAGAGAGACATACCTATTATTATAGAAGTGGCGAATGCTCAGTGTGTATTTCAGCTGAGCAAAAAACCTCAAAAAACAGAAGGTCCAATAAATTGAAAATATTCCCAAGTATCCAAGAACTATTGCTTTATTAAGAGTAAAAGGGGTTAACGGATGCTGATGAAGAGCTTCTTTAGCAAGATCACAAGGCCTTATCCCAGATTCAACAGCATCAATCCCACATTTTGCATTACGGAGGCCGTCCCAATCAACAAACAGTAAAAAGAATCCTGAAAAGCATATTGTGAAGGCGAGACTCAGAAGCTCAACTATCCACTTCACAATGATGCACCAGAGTCCTTTCTCACAGTAGTAGCTGTAGAGTCGTTCGAAGAATAGGTCCAAATCATCAATGAGATCAATTTTCAAGCTTTCCCCATGAAGAAGCCCAGAAGGGCTTTCACTACCAGGACTTGGCACCCTTCCATATTCTGACAACTCAATCTGAGGAGCACCATCGTTTAGTAAGCCTGTGTTTAAAGAGGATTCACCACGCCATTTCCAACTGAAGATGCTGTTGAGAGCATTTGTACCCCTATGCCCACTGAACATTATTTGTAGACTATATCAGGCGAATGGGGTACATCCATTCCCCAGTCAAAACGCCACCTAGAAGTATGACGAAACAAAATGCATTATCTTTCTAAAGCAAACATCTGAAAAGCTTCTACACTACTATGCAAAGGGTTTTTAAAGGAGGGAAGGAATTGGGTTAATCCACAAAGTCTAGACCGTCCTAGAGCATTCTTGATTAACTGAAGACAGGATTCTTGATTAACTGAAGACAAATGGCCCAAGTTTGCTAGGTTCCCTGCCACACAAATAGCTTTCTCTAAAACAATCTTATATTATTATAATTAAGCTTTGTACAAAAAATGGAAATTAGTCATTCCACTACCGCAATGCGCAAGAAAGGCATTATCACAAAGATATGCATACTAACAGATGAACAGAAGTAGGTACAGAGAGATGAAGCAACCCAACGTCAAAGCACCAACATTCCAATTTTTAAAACAAAGCAATTTTGGTAAGACCAACCACATTAGCTCATCACATCATAACATGGGTGGTCGCAAGGATTAACTATTGAACCCTAATTTCTTGGAGCTCGATCATTGAAGCTAAAATCTTCAAGTACCATTGGACATAACAAAAACCCAAATTGCCCAAACCCTCATTTACCAGAAGAAACAGAAACAACAGAGCAGTGGCGGCGGCCGGGAATTCTCAGCCAGGCGCCAGCGGCACAAAACAAGTGAAATTTCGGATCTTTCTCAATTGATAAACAAGAACCACGGTTGACATTAGGAAACAAAATTCAATTGAGAACGAACAAGTTCAAACCGATCAATTTTGGAGACGAATTTGTAGACTTTGACGAGACAGAGAAAATACGCCGGCGGTGAAGAATTCGAATTCTTTCTCCCCGAGTCCGTCGTTCCGTCCTGATTCTCTCTTGCTCTTTGGTTCCTTCCTAGGGCTGTTTATGAGTTGAATGAACTTGGGCCTGTTTAAAGACAGATGAACAAGAGACGATGAAATGGAAAGATAGATATGGAAGAACAAAAGCCACGACCGAAAAGGTTGAGCGTTTGATTGCGTGGAAGAAAGAGGAATTTTTTCTGCTCTGGTTATTTAGCATCATATCATCATATTAAACCTTTCGTAATGATCATCAGAACATGTAATTAGCAAGGAAGCGTAGAATCTTTGGGTAGACCGCCGAGGCGCAGACCTTTGTGGTTTCGTGCGTCCTCTTTCTCTTGGAGGAAAGAAAAATGATTCAACTGGGCAAGGCCTCCTTAAAATGGGCCTCCATGAAATGGGCGCCTATTTGGGTTGATTAATTGGGCTCAAAAGCCCAATTTATAGAAGCCACTTTCAATGGTTAATTGCATAAATACGTCACGAAGTTTGATTAGTAGAGATAGGAGCGAGTTTGGACATTATTCGTGGTTGACCGACCCGTCCGCTTCACTCGATCCAAATATACAAGTGAAAAATCAAACAAAAGTAGGTGATAGGTAGGTCGAGTTACGGATGATAGGTCGGATATGGGTGAAATTTTACACCTGATTTACCTGACCTATAACCCGACCCACCACCCATTACCCGACTCATCCGTTTATCACCCGCATATTTTAACCTAATATATAGTAGTATATAGTATATTCTAATACATCCAACAAACCTATCAACCTAACGTTGTCGCCTCCAAATTATACTATTAATCTCGTCATTTGTCGTATTCTGGTTTGCCGCCTTCAGCATTCCATGGCTTCCCTGATATGCACGGCCACTTCCACTCTTTTGATCATCTTCTTGCATCTCCATTATCGTCTTCTTAACATCACCTCCAATAACTCTCCTTAATTGATTTACCACTAGTCTTTCTCACTCCGATCGCCGCTCCTTTTCAGCGTCACAAGTCAATGTTTCTTTTATTAACTCTAGAATTTTATAAAATATTTTTTTGTAATTTAATAATTCACTGGTGGCAGGTCACCCAACTCACCCATGGGTGACGAGTGGGTCGGATATGGGTGAAAGGTTTTACGAGTGATGAATGGGTCAGGTGAGCCATTTTTATTCGCAAATCGGGTGGTGAAAGTGCTTCATCCATCCATAACCCGACCCATTACCAGTCCTAGAGCAACTCCAATATCCTCCCTAAATTTTTTTTTAAAATGGAAGAATAAAGATTATATTTTCTATATAAAAAATGATCAATGAATGGTTTTGGATACTACCTATTTTTTCTACTCCATTCCCTTTTTAAAAATGTGATAGAAAATTTGTTGGATCAAAAAATATCTCAAGTTTTCCAAATTTTCAATTTTCAAGAAAATTGAACATCTATTAAAGATGCCCTAAGGTTAAGGTTGGGAAAATCTCCATGTGAAAATCTCCATGTGATTATACTTTATCTTATCAGGTGACAAAATTTAAAGGTATAAATTCATTAATCAAAAGTATTAAGGTGTATAATCGGTCAAATATAGTAAATTTGATACTTAAAAGGTTATCATTGTCATATTTAAAAGACTAGAAGTAGAAGCCATTTTATTTTCATAGATAGGAATCCACGTGCATCAATTAATGTATCTACTACGTATCTTATTAAAGATCGAGCATGTTCCGAGCTTGATGTATGGTATCAATAGGGACATTATTGGTGGTATCTAGGCCTAGCATATGTCAAGACGAATGAATGGCGTCCCGGTCAGATTTGTATGGCGTAATCTACTGCTTTATAAGCAAGCGGTTCTGATATTTTTTTTTAAATGTCAAGTCAATGGTGCAGATTCCTTCGCGTGGGAATCTGCACCAGTATCGGTCTGCATTTCGCAGATTACGCGTTGACCGAGGGAGCTCAATTACTCGGACGTTCGGTCGCAGATTCGTCTCGTTTATTCCGTCTTCATTTATCCCCCACCCACCAACATAAAACCTCATTTATCCCCCACCCACCAACATAAAATCCATTCACTCCATCTCCATTCTTTCAACCGAAAAAAAAAAACTCCATTTCGCCCTCCATTTTCCATCTTCTTCAACCTCAATTTTCTCCATCAAGCTTCACAACAATGGATTTATTCGTAAGAATTTTACACATTTTTGGTTCTTATATTTTGTAATTTAATTTTAATTGCTTAGTAGTTATATTTTGGTTTGTTAATTTTTGTAAAGAACCGCCTTCGAGGAAAATCGAAGACACCACCTCGGCCTACTTCTAGTTCGCGTAGAGGGCGGGATGCACCTCAATCAATTAATTTGAATGAGGGGTTGGCCAAAAGGGACAATGTAGGTGGCCAAAGCGCTAGTGAGGCGATTGTAACCACGGCTCTAGAAGCAATGACGATCCAAGCCCCATACACTCCGCACGTTAACCCGTTACAAGGTGTAGGTACGTAATTTTTTTTTTGCATAATTTAGATTTAGATTATTAGTCAATTATCGTAGTTGTAAATCTTAGATTTTTTTAGAATATTAGTTGTAATTGTTTAGAATTTTTTTGAATATTATAGAATTTTAATTTTAATTTTTTAGAAATTTATAGAATATTAGTATTAATTTTTTAGAATTTTTTAGCATATTAGTTTTAATATTAGGGTTTAGGGGAATATTATAGAATATTATTTTTAATTTTTTAGAATTTTGTAGAATATTAGTATTAATTTTTTAGAATTTTTAGCATATTAGTTTTAATATTAGGGTTTAGGGGAATATTATAGAACATTATTTTTAATTTTTTAGAATATTAGTATTAATTTTTTAGCATATTAGTTTTAATAATAGAATTTTATTTTTTATTTTTAGAATTTTGTAGAATATTATTTATTTTTTAGAATATTAGTTTTAATATTTTAGAATTATTTACATAATTATTTAGAATTATTTCGGTTATTTTATATCATAATATATATAGAAGAACATTTTTCTAGTTTAAACTTTTCTGAAAAACTTGATCAAATGGCTCCCTAATATCATTACAAAGAGAAACCCTAAAATTACTCTGAAATCTTTTTCCGAATATAAATCCGATATCGAAAACACCCTTTGATAACTATAGATCAACCGATTTTCAAATCAAAAGCAATTGTACATCTAGATCTGGAAAAATTAAAAAAATTCAGATAAACTATTAACTAATTAAAAACTTACCAAACCACGCTTGCACTTTAGGATTAAAACCCGAGATCTTGTACAAGAACCAATTAAAACAACAAAAATCAAATTCTTTTTACTTTCCTCTCATTTTTTTCTCTTGCCAACACTCTCTCTGTATGTTTTTCTTTCTTAAAATTCTTAATGAAGAACATAGAAGATACGTATACATATATTGTACAAAGAGTCGGCAATTCTCGTACAAGGTCGGCAATTTTTTTAAAAAACTATACTTTCTACCCTCAAATCTTCTTTACTACAAATTTTACCCTGAAATAATTAATAATTAACTTTTAGTTAAAAACTTTTTAAAATATAATAAACTTAATTAGAAAATAAATATTACTTTTAAAAATTCACTATATATCATGTCAATATGCTATATGTATGCTACTAATCTTATATGAATGAAGAATAACGTGTGCACTTTGGTCGGGGATGTTACAATTCTCCCCCTCTATAAGAATTTTGTCCTCAAAATTCGCTATCTCTTCATATGACTTTCTCATCTCATCCTCTATTTCACAAGTTGTTTTCTCTATACCAATATTCTTCTAAATTACTTTCAGAATCTCCCTCTGTAACTGTTTGATACTGTAATTTGCTAACATGATTGGTTCCTCTATGTATCTCAGATTTTCTACAAGCTGTACTTCTGAATCTTGTAACACATGTGATGGATCAGATCAATATTGTAGCAACATACTGACATGTAACATATCATGAATATAGACCAAACATCCATGTGCCATCCTGAATAACAAATGGCGTATCTCTACCTTGTCAAACAAGTTCTGTAATTTCTACCAACTTTCAATCTCTTACTTGTGCATCTTTAGTTTTCTGTTTCAGCACTGGCCAAAACTCAAAAGTAACAATCAGTACTCTATCTATGTCAAACTGCAGTCTATCATTTAGACCGTGCAAAGCAATCAAATCTAACACTGAAGTCATGTGCATATCTGTCGTCATACCACTGGACTTTTGACTCAAAGCGTCTGCTACAATACTGACCTTTTCTGTATGATACTCGATTGTACAATCATAATCTTTCAGTAGTTCCATCCAACGCATCTGTCGCATGTTCAACTACTTTTGGCTCATCAAATAAATCAAACTCTTATGATCTGTAAATATATAGAATGTTTCTCTATATAGATAATGTCGCTAAATCTTTAAGGCAAATACTTCTGCTGCCAGCTCTAAATCATGTACAAGATAAGAAACTTCATGTGATCTATATTGTCATGATGCATAGGCAGTTACTTTTCCATCCAGCATTAAGACATAGCCATGACCCTGATATGAAGCATCAGTGTAAATACCAAATCCTCTTGTACTTGTAAAAATTTCTGAGTATTGTTGTTGTAGTCTGTTGGTGCTTTAACTCATTAAAGCTCTGTTATCATACAAAAATCTTGTGGAATGGAGCATTCTTTCATAACAATTTAGTAAGTGGTGCAGCTACAATAGAGAATCCTTCAACGAATCGTCTGTAGTATCCAGCCATCCCAAGAAAATTACGAACTTCTGTAACTGTAGTTGATGCTTTCCAGTTTACCACTGCTTCAAGCTTTTTAGAATCAATCCTCTATACCTCTTCCAGATACTATATGTCTTAAAAATACCATATGATCTAACCAGAATTCACACTTTCTCAGTTTAGCAAACAACTGTTTTTCCCTCAAGACTTGTACCACAGTACGCAAATGATCAACATGCTCAGCTATACTCCACGAATATACCAATATATAATGAATAATGATAATCACAAATCTGTATAGAAAAGATTAAAATATCTTGTTCATCAAAGCCATAAATTCTGCTGGTGCATTAGTCAAACCAATTAGAATTATCAGAAACTCATAATGCCCATATCGAATTCTGAATGTTGTCTTGATAATGTCATCTTTAGCTATCTGTAACTGATGATATCCTGATCGAATGTCTATCTTCGAAAATACCTTTGCACACTGAAGTTGATCAAATAAATCATCTATTCTTGGCAATGGATATTTGTTCTTCGCTGTCACTTGATTCAACTTTTTGTAATCTATGCACAGTCATAAAATACACTAGCCCTAATGAATACTTTGTCCAACAAATCTTGTAACTGTTTCTTCAGTTCCTGTAACTCTAGAAGAGCCATCCAATATAGAAGAATAGAAATCGGTGTAGTACCTAACATTAATTTCATAGTAAACTCTATCTCTCTATCAGGTGGCAATCCAGGAAGATTCTTTGGAAACACATCAGAAAAATCTTTAACAACTGAAATACCTCCAACTTTATCACATTCAATTGTACAATCTATAACATATGTCAGATATGCCTCACATCCATCTCTGATCATACGAAAAGCTGATGTTGCAGATATTAAGCAAGTGGGAACCATTTGTCTATTACCATAGAAAACCACTCTAGATTTCCCATGCGAGTCTATCATTACCTCTTCGATATAACAATTCACTTTAGCATGATGTCTTGACAACTAGTCCATGTCCAGAATAACATCAAACTCATACAAGAATAGCAAGATCAGATCAGCTGATAACTCTACTGTATCCACTCGTATTATACAATATCGATATACCATATGTACCTTTACCATTTCCTCTGTACTTCCTCTTCTAATGCTCCATGTGTATGAAATGAATGTTCATGTAGTGTTGTATGAGATGCTCTTATAGACTGACATGGCACGGCTGAACCTTCTCTCCTTTATGCATCATGTTCATGAATGCAATTCTAATGTCAATTACATATACTTATGAATGCATGCCCTTAAAGAATCATATCCCTGCTCTGATACCAAAAACTAGGTGTGACACCCCTATACCCTATGACGTATACTTTGTAATAACTTATTTCACATTTAAACATATAATTCACATATATGCAACTATCCACATAAGCATAAAGCAGAAAGCAACAACCATAAAGGGTTGCACACACACACACACACACACACACACACACACATCTATGTCGTTACTTTTGTACTAAACATCTATTACTCTAACTTATATTACAACCCATATGTCTATTATGCAAAATGAGGAGGAGAAGATTGCATTAAGCTTCAGCCGGCCGACATGTATGAATGTGACCTCTAAAAGAACACACGTCAGCAAAAACTAGCTGAACCTGAAAAATTGTTTTGCGATTTGCGTGAGTCGCATACTCAGTGAATATAAACCATCATCAATTATTTCACACAATGCTAAACAATTGGTCAATATACATATTCATACATATTATATATATCATATATGAATTTACTATGCAAATGCAAATACTGATGTTTCCGATTCTTTATTTTGTGAACTGTTCAAGCCTGAATCTGCCCCGGGTTTCCATTACCGACTCTTTTCCATATACCAACTTTACTTTTCTTTTTCCTTTTTTTTCCATTACCGCCATTACCGACTTTTAGGCATCTTAGGTCTCATTTGCTCAATTACCATCTCTTAGGCATCTCAGGCCTCATGTATGACCCGTATGTCTCTTTTGTATACAAATTCAGGGCAAGACAGTCACAGATCCTTTTAATCTCATGCAATATGCTATGCAATAAAGTGCATCCTATAACCATATATCATATGCCATCTGTTAACATACCTTTTGTGCAAACAACTCTGGAAATTTCAAAGCTATCACATTTATCCATATAATCCATATAACACATATATCCATATAGCTCATATAGCACATATATCCATATACCTCATATACCACATATAGCGCATATATCCATATATTCATATTTCACATATAGCATATAGGGTTGAATCTCCGGTCTATACTCACTCATATCCATATAGCACATGTATTCATATAACGTATATAGCGCATATATTCGTATCACATATAGTAAAAATATTCACATTTCGCATATAGCACATAGGGTTGAATCTCCGGTCTATACTCACCTGTTCAAGACAGATACTATATCTCTTCCCTTTCTCTTTGACCACGATCTATTTCTCGTGCTCCTATATGTAACCCAATGCAAATTAGGCTATTTACTCTTACATACTCTATCCCCAAATGCAATGAAATGCCAGAATGCATTATAACTTCTTGTGCATAATTCCAAATCCTTTAAAACTTGACAACAATAAAGTATATATATAGAAGAACATTTTTCTAGTTTAAACCTTTCTGAAAAACTTGATCAAATGGCTCCCTAATATCATTACAAAGAGAAACCCTAAAATTACTCTGAAATCTTTTACCGAATATAAATCCGATATCGAAAACACCCTTTGATAACTATAGATCAACCGATTTTCAAATCAAAAGCAACTGTAGATCTAGATCTGGAAAAATTAGAAAAATCCAGATAAACTATTAACTAATTAAAAACTTACCAAACCACGCTTGCACTTTAGGATTAAAACCCGATAGAAGAGATCTTGTACCAGAACCAATTAAAACAACAAAAATCAAATTCTTTTTACTTTCCTCTCATTTTTTTCTCTTGCCAACACTCTCTCTGTATGTTTTTCTTTCTTAAAATTCTTAATGAAGAACATAGAAGATACGTATACATATATTGTACAAAGAGTCGGCAATTCTCGTACAAGGTCGGCAATTTTTTTTAAAAACTATACTTTCTACCCTCAAATCTTCTTTACTACAAACTTTACCCTGAAATAATTAATAATTAACTTTTAGTTAAAAACTTTTTAAAATATAATAAACTTAATTAGAAAATCAGTATTACTTTTAAAAATTCACTATATATCATGTCAATATGCTATCTGTATGCTACTAATCTTATATGAATGCAGAATGACGTGTGCCCTTTGGTCGGGGATGTTACACACCATCGCATCTTTGTACTTGATGTTGTTGCTCGGGTCAACCCTATTTTTGGACAAGTTTGATTCTGCGGTGCAATACAAATTAATGCACCTTCTTTTAGACCACGGAGTGACCTCTTCATATGCATGGGGGGCTGCTACTTTGTGCTGGTTGTACAGGCAACTGGGTTGTGCATCCCGCACGCATGCCAAGCAAATGAGTGGGTGTCCATACCTCCTCCTTGTAAGTTTTAAATTCCCGTGTTTATTTATCTAACATGCATTTATTTTTTTTATGCTTTAATTTATGTAATATGTCTATCTTTTGTGTAGTTATGGATATGGAAGTATTTTCCGAAGTTTAAGGGTCGGATGAGCAGGGTACTGGGTGTGAGTGCGACCGACTTTCATTCAAAAGCGAGTCGGAACATAGAAGTGGAGTAGGTGTTGGGGTTGCGGGAACAATTAGATGCACTGGACATGGACCAAGTGTGTTGGATGTCGTGGGGCCAAGGCCTCGAGTTTACTAGGGATGAGCTGAAGGAGTCGCGGTATAGGGGTTTGCTCACGTACTTCGGAGATCAGGAGGCCTATATGCCTGATAGATTCTATAGGCAGTTTGGTTACCACCAGAGGATCCCTGTTCTAGACGTGATTAGGCCTTTTGCGGTGAAAAGGGAGGATAATCTGCACCGGTTCCAATATAAAGGTCACTTCAACAATGCTGATGACCATTGGAATTCACGCCACCAACACGAGATCGACCATATCGCGGTACGTGAACAACTTATTTCATTTATTTTGGGTCTTAGTAATTTACTAATCACATTGATGACAATCATATTTGTAGCGTCTATCTTATTTGGAAGGAGTCCTTCGCCATTTTCGCCAATACAGAGCACTAGGCGGATGGGGAGTGGAGCTTTTGGATGCCCTCGAGACAGGTGTAGTTGGATAGCTCCCGCAAGCTCAACCGAACTGGCGCCCTCCTACCCCCCCCCCCCCTCGCACTACCAACCTGGACGACACAGTGATGCTGGATATTATAGATAGAGCCACGGGAGGTTTAGCAGTTTGTTATGGATGTTCAGTGTAACAAATGTTTTTATTCATTTTATGTGTGGTTGGATATTAGTAACTGTGGTGGGATATTAACTGTTATGGATGTGCAGTTTGTTGAATGCCGGATTTCTTATTATTCATTTTAACTGTGGTGGGATATTCAGGCTAAACCCTAAACCCTAAACCTTAAAAACCCTAAACCCTATAACTAGAGGAGTGGGGACCTAGATTGTATCTCAGCTTCCCACTAACTTTCTGTAATCCCACTTTTTCTATAATAATAATAATAATAATAATAAATAATAATAATAATAATAATAATAATAATAATAATAATAATAATAATAATAATAATAATAATAATAATAAATATCGTTTTCACAAACATCCTACAAATAGAAAAACGAATACCCTTACAAACATCCTACAAGACATATTCTAAAAGTAACTAGGAGGCAACCCAGCTATATTGTGGTAACGGACGTACTGGGCCATGCGCTCATGAAAGGGAAGATCCACTCCAAGAACAGTATGATGATGAAATTGGGTCCAAATCTTCGCAGAGGTCGGAATGGGGGCGTTATCTAGGAGCGTAACCTGCAATGACAAATTCGTAAATTATAGAATAAAAGTTTTAGCACAACAAGAATATGTAAATGCATGACGCTTACCGGGACATAGTGGTTCCCTAGATGAGCAATCGCCACGACGTTATTCCACACAATACTATTGGGAGCTTCACAAGCAATCATCGGGAGGCATGTATGAGGACCACGCTCGGATAATACGACAAGTGCACACTGGAATCTAGTAGCAAACGCCAATCCAACCATTGGCGTCTCCATCCAGAAGTAATCTGTACTAACCTGATTGATCAAATCATCAATATGTGTCCAATAAGGATGTATAAGTGCATACGTCTCGTAGTGGATCCTCAACTCCAAAGCCATCTCCTCTCGCATCCTCCTCCAATTATCCGGCCCCCAGCCAATCAGATAAGCGAGTGCCCTGTACCCGCAATTACCATCTCCTACAACATCAATAGCACTGACAATGAATTGCCTCATGAAGTTGGGTACATGGACACCGAAATCAACTTCAATGTGCCCTTCTACTTCAAGCGTCGGACGATATACACCTTCCTCTTCCTCTTCCTCTTCCTCTTCCTCTTCATCTTCCCCTTCCCCTTCATTCCCCTTCCTCTTCCCCTTCCTCTTCCTCTGGAACATGGCTATGTGCAACCCCAGGCATAGAATGAGGGTCTCTTCTGCGTTTTTGAAGACGCTCCAGCCTAGTCAAGTTTCTTGGTTGGACCTTTGAGTTCTTCCTTGGCATACCCTTCTTCTTTCTTTTGAGAGATGGCTCCATATCCCCCTCTTTGGGATAATTGAGGTTTATGTATTTTCGACCAACCTGATGTTTGACGGTAGGATCAATCTTTCCTTCATAGAAGTCTTGTATCATCCTCGTCCATATATCGTCATTTGGATCGAGAGCTGTGGGGGCCACTTGTTCATCTACTCCCCTTTGGCCTTCCCACACCAATTGTTTCCAGAAATCATGAATCATCGAAAGCTCAATAGGTCTGCATTCATTCATACAAGCAAGGACTTGGTGAGGGCAAGGTAGTCCACGGGCCGTTGTCCACCATGCATCGTCGCATGTCAGACGGAAAGAACTGTCCGGGTCATATATAGCATTGACATGGCCAAACAACTCTCCAATACACATGTTGGAAACCTTCATTGGAAGGCGAGAGAAGACGGTTTTGAGCGGCTCGTTCAATTGTTTGATGGACAACGGTTCGCTCGTACGGTCCCTTTCCATCTCTCCCCTAGTGGTATGCACCTGAATGTTCACCATGGCGTGCATCTTTCTCAAAACTGTGCTGAACCCCCCAACAGAAGACTCCAAATAATCCTTCAGCAAAGAGTGTTGGGACTCAACCCTGAAAAATATTTCGTTAAATTAGTATCAATAGCGTTAATAATAATAGTTTAGGGTTTTCTCGTAAGGAAAATTAATTTACTTACCTGTTCGTGGTCCTTGTAAACAAATGGAGACGATGATCGGTGTATGCTCTAACTATGTGATCACGCCAGGGAGTAAGCCAGTTCCTCTGGAGGTATGCCAACAACAAGGGATTGAGTGCATGTTGTATTCCAATCTGACCATCCCGCAGTAGACGAAGTCGTGCCTCGTACTCTGATACACTCGCCGAGCAAAATAGCTCCCATGCTTTGTTTCCAAACCACTTCGTAGTCCCCTCAGAAAACCCGTTCTTCAGAGCGTATGCCTTGCAATTTTGCTTGATATGCACCCAACACAACAAGTGCTTGGCGTTGGGAAACAAGGCGACGGCGTTAACCTTGGCAACATCACGATTAGTGACAACAACTTCTGGCATTTTTCCAACCATTTCGAACACCTGCCGCAATTGATATAACACCCATTCGTAGTGATCTTGGGTCTCTCTTGCCATAAATGCAAACCCAATGCAAAAAGTGTGTCCGGTGCAAGTAAACCCTACCATCTCACACAAAGGCATGTTGTACCTAACGTGATAATTAATTTGAATAAGTTAACGTGCAAAACTTAATGTGCAAAGTAAATACGCTTTTATTATAAATACTTACATGTTTGTTTTGTATGTCGCATCCATAATCACAACATACGGAAACAGCTTCAGCAGATTCAACGACTTGGGGTGGGCAAAGAAAAAGTCAATTATCTCGTTGCTTCCCTCATCGGATCGATAATCGAGATAGTACTCATTTGACTTTAAGAAATGGAGCCAGAATTGAGTTACCGTCATCGAGCTCATCTCTTTCTTCAGTATCTCATGCCGAAAAGTGTACAGCTGTCTCATCGATGTTGTCATGTCCGGCCACTTTTGCCGCAAGTATGTCATAACAAATTTCGGTTCACCATGTGCGAGGGTTAATAGCCTTGCATCCTCCTTTTGATCATCGGTCAGGCGGCCGGCAAAAGGGTACCCCTCCAAACTAGTAGAAAGGTCGTGGTTGTGGCGACCGCATTTCACGCTTAGCCGCCAAGAATGGGTCCTCCTGTCCCGTTGTCCAACCAACTCAAACGGACAACCAATCTTCCTACTACGTGGTTTTTCCCTTAGATTATCACCAGCTTATAACAATCTTCCTATAACGCCAGATTTCCCCTTCTTTTTCGGCTTGTACTCACCAGCCAACACACATGCTAAAAGGACCCTTGTTTCCCAGGAATTTTTAATGGTCAACACCATGTTCAAATTCTTGCCTATTCCTCTAGCCCATTTTAGCATTACGTTCCGATCCGGCCACTCATTATCAGACTCAAAGTGGGTAGAAAAATCGGAAAATTGTAAACAATTGATTGACAAATTTAGAGAGTTTAATTATTACTTGCATATAACAAATTTTCAGTTATAACGATTATAAAATTACGATTAGGTATAAAACAATTAATTATAACAATTATAAAGTTTGAACCCTAAACCTTTCAACTCAACTTATTTTACAATTAAAAAATATTATAACTAACAATTTCTACCCAACTAATTTAACAATTATAACAATTATAACAACTATAAAAAACCTAATTATTTCTAAATAACTATATTTAACTAAAAAATTATTATCAAATAATATAACTAAAATTCAGTATTTACATACCACATTTTCATATGGCATTCCGTCTGCACCGTCGTCTTCACCCACGTGTTCTTCGTCGTCTTCACCCTCGTGTTCTTCGTTGAGATTCATGGGATTAGGACTAGAATGCCCATGCCTTCTAAACCGTGGCCACATCTCGGAGGTTTTACTTGCGGTGAAATTTTGAGCTAAATTTCTTGCGCGTTTGGCACCGCGTCTTTCACGGTTAAATTGCGAAGTTCGTCTCCTGTGTTAGAAATTCCGGTAGCGAAAACCGGAACCGGTTTCTATTTTAACTATAGCGGTACCGGTACACGCTACCGGTACCAACAGAGGTAAATTTTTTTTAACTCGTGTCTCGATCCTCGGTATTTTACAAATACCGGTTCCGGCCACCGGTACCGCTACCATGTTTTTTTTTTTTAAAGTTAGCGTTAAAACCTACCGCTATCCTAAATCATTGGCGCCCTACAATTCTGACCGGGACATAATAAACCGGCGTATGTCAACTCAACCAGGAAAGATTCATTTGAGGTTTTTTTACTCAAATTCAATCTTAAAGCAACGAGTTAAAGAGCTAACTAAATCTGAACATATTAAGTCCGAACCTGTTAAGTTGACCGGACTCATAGTTCCATACAAAAAATGCGTACATCATTTACATTGAATATTTTAATATTAGCATATCTAAAAATAATACAGTATATTATTATTGAATATTAAAAAAATTTGAACTATTGACTCTCTCCACTAGTTGGGTGACCCAAATCAAAACCAAATTCGAAACGACCCGACCTAATTGATCCGTAAAATTTGACAACCGATAACATAAACGGTTTTTTATCCACACTCGACCCATTTGACTAGTCTAATGGTGTCTAACTATTTATTGGTAGATCGTTAAATGTTCTATTTTTGGTAGAAAGAGGGTCAATACTCTCCGCAAGCTTTATTGAAAAAAATAAAGGGCTAAGTAGCAATCAAATACTACACTATTTGCTTTCCAGGTAAATATGACGAAACTAGATCTCCGCAAACTTTATTGAAAAAATAAAAGAGATAGCCCGACCACTGAAATCATCGAACAAAATGGGAACAACTCTCTAAAGAAGGTCAAGTAATACATGGATCAGAGTAATATACTAAAATCAAAAGCAAAAGAAGTAAGACAGTCAACAATACTATTTACTTTTTCGATAAATATGACGAAACTAGATCTCTCAAACTCTACAAATAAAGTCTTGACACCAAAGAACCAGACTAGCGAGTGGATGACAACACTCTATGATTTATCAATTGGCTAAAGAGATTCTATTTGGCTAAAGAGATTTTATTGGGAATCAATTGAAGGTGAATCAATGACCATGAAAAACACTATACTATGATTTATCAATACAAATGCCAATATTCTTCTTTGACTTCTTACAAAGAAAAATTGAATGCCATTAAAAAGGAAGAGATATGCCCAAAGTGTCAATATTATATAAAATCTTGTGTTGACGAGTGTTTTGTACTTGGACAACATTTTGCTCCAATATTCTGAAAAATGCTCTACAATTTCCCTCCATCTGTTACACCTATGCTTTGCAATTTGCATGCATTCTTCTCATTGAACGTTGGAAGTGACTCTTCTTGGGTCTTAAGACATGCTTCTTTGTCCCCAGCTTTGCCCCATAAAAATAAGTATAGCCCTATTATAATTGTGAATCCTCCCACTATGCTGTGCAAATTAATAGCCATCAAAAGCACAAGTCTTAGCAAGGACAACTTATGTGTGATAAATAATTAGGTATAATATCGTGTCGAAATTACTTTGCACAAAATCACCCGTTAAACTAGAATTTACAAAAAAAAGAAATATTTATATCTCAATACCTACAATATAGAATATTTAAGTCTTTTTACAGAAGGAAAAAATCTCATTTAATTTAGGTGACATAATTACATAAAATATGAATCTTATGGGTTACAAAAACCTACTTCCTTAAGTTTTAGAATTAAGTATGGACATTTAAATGATAGTTTTCACCAAAATGCCTTTCAAGTTCGATCATGTGTGGCGTTTTGTAAACTTAAAGGTATGATCGGCGTTTATTTGCAAATTTCAGTTTAAAAAGGTGGCTTTTGGGCAATTTAACTTATACAATTTGTATCTAGTTGAATGATAAGGTACGTACCTGCCCATATATAACCTTTCACTGAGGATAAAATATGCAAAGACCACTACAAGCAAAGTCTGGAGAGGACAAAACATGGTCACAAAAACTGGCCCTTTCTCTTTGGTGCACCATATCATCATTAATGTGTTTAAACCAGATGATACCAATCCCTGCCAAGAATTTAATTAAATTAAATTAAAATGAACCTTTAGGCAAAAACATATGTGATTGAAAAGTTTACTAATTAACGTACACCAAACAAGATTGCTGTGATGTTGATGTTGGAATTCAAAGACCAAGCAGCTGGTTCGTGTCGAGTGACGAACACAGCAAACACAGCAGATTGTGCAGCTCCAAGAAAGTTTGCCCATGTTGTTAATGACAATTGTGCTGGATATCTCCTTAGAATAAACCCCTTCATGATTCATATATATATGTCATTATGTCAATATCAATTTTCAACCCCAAGATTGTTTTCAAGTCATGAATTACTTTCAGATTATCGGATCCGAATAGCTAGAGTCAAATTTATACCTGCATTGTGAACCATATAGACCAGGAGACGCAACTAGCCACACAAAGAATTGAACCTCTAATCCAATCCGGATGAAAAGTGGTTCTTGGTAGGTGAATTGGAGATGTCCACAAGTTCTTAACTTGCTGTCCTCTGTATAAAGTCAGCATCATCACTCCTGCTAATGAAACTGCAGATCCAATCATTTTTCCTAGCCCTTGAACATCTCTTACATCAAGGCTTTCTATCCTTCAATTTTAATTTGAAAAAAAAAATGTTGAAATTTCCAAGGGTTAATTTTTTAGTACAAATGAAACTAATGATAATTAGAAAGTTAAGTCTCACCTGAATAGAAGAGAGAGTATAAAAGTGAGAGATGGGATGGTGTTTATTACTGCTGAGACAAATGTTGGTGAAGTGTACTTCAAGCTTGCAAAGTACATGTTTATTGCTAGCCCAACCCTAGATTGATTACATAGGGACAAAGAAAAAGAATGAGAATTTATATATGTTTTGATCCTTTAAGAAAGTTAGAGAGGAGGTTCTATATGTATACCCAAGTAATGCAAACAAAAATAACTCAGCAAACATCCTTAGGGTCAGCTTTGGCCTTGTTTTTCTGCACATGAGAAACAAACATCAGAGAAAATGTTATTGTTATGCTGTCAAAGTTATTGAGAATGTTTGATAAAGAAATGCTAAATGTGATTCCACCAAAAAAAATGCTAAATGTGACTTTTATTTATAGTTTTTTAGAGAAATTTTGAATAATTAAAAGAAGTAAAAAAGCTTTTCTTTCTCTTTTTTTTTCGTGATAGCTTTCTTCACATTTGAGAAAGACCAAGGCTCTAATAAAGAATTGAGATTCCTTTTAATGATAGGATTAATTTATTGATTCGTTTTTAATTATATAAAAATTTAAAAACAGCTTTGTTCATCAATAAAATAATAGAAAAAGGAAAATGATCACATTCAAAATACGTGTGGAGTGATATATAAGAAAGAACACGAGTCATTTGATTAAAAAAATGAAGGTCTAAATCTCTCTTTTATTAAAAGAGAAAAATCTAATTGTGTGAATATTTTCACAGAAGATGTAAGTGTTTTGTGTTATTTTGCCTACGTGTTTATAAATATTGACATAATTGTGTTTTTTTTTTTTGTAAAAGTACATGTATATGTATTTTTTTAATGAACGTTAATTCATCTATTGGTAAGGAAAGAATAATGAATACGCGAGACCCGAGATCACCCAAGTGTTACATTGTTTCTTCCATTCCTAGGGTGGAAAACCACCTCCTAGTCTCTCGATTAACTTTGCTCCATCGCATTCGTAAGCAAAGCCCTACATGATTGATTACAATATTTGCACATTCATGGGTTCAATGGAGTGCATATATATGTATTAGATGCCCATCATTTGTTGTTTTCAATAAGTCAATAAAAATTTGCCTAAAAGTTCATAAATACTAACCTAAATGTGCATTATTTTTTTGGCTAAATATGCCTTACTTTTATCCTAAAAGTACATATATTTATATTGGATGTCCATCTCTTGTTATTTATAATAAATACATGAACTTTTTTTAACTTTATGCTCGTAACTTTATTCTAAATTTATAAATACTTGTTTTTATGTGCATAAACATTGACCTAAATCAATAAATATTTTGTACAGCATTAATTTAACATTACTCTATTTTCAAAATAATGTGTGTCCCACAATTTTTTTTTCAAAGGATGCACATATTTTAAAATAAAATTCTTGTAATTGAACCTTATATTTTTTTTACTATTACATACCATAATTACATCAAAAAGAATAAAGATGAGCAATTCTTCGATCTCCCAAAACAAAGTAAAATGGTAAGTAAAGTTAATGACAAGAGACAAGTGTTTTTTTTTTTTGTTGAAGGAGAGGCGGCATTATGTGGTCTCTCGAGGGAAATTTTATAATGACAAGAGACAAGTTAATAAAAGAGAAGTATACCTTTCAAGAAAGTAAGCAAATGGCAACACCGCTACACCACCTATAATATGGCGATATGTAACATAAACGTGAGGATTCATGCCATGGTTGAACGCAGCTTCGGTTATGAAGTAAAGGATAGTAGATACAACTTGAACCACAATCATCAGAAGATGTGGCTTCATCTTCTTACAATTAGTGGCCCCTAATTTCAAACCTTGAAAAACCATTAATTGGCTTTAGTTTAATAATATTAGGGTTTGTTTCTCCAACTCTCTTTAATTGTTGGCTGATTGTATACAAATCATGAGACTGCTATCTATCTATTAGCCATCTTTATAGGGCTGCCTGATTCTCTTCTCCATTTTGCAAGGTATCATGTTCTTTTAGGCTGTTTTCAATTCAATGAGGAGTTGAGGACACTAATGTAAAACATATAAAATCATAAAAGTGACATATTCTTTCTTTTTGGCAACTATTGATAGATTATCTTGTCTAGCTTTGTGAAAGTGTCATGTGTATTAAATGAAAAAGGGTGTCGATCTCTAGAGTTTGTCTATGGTGGAGCTTTCATCTAATAGATTCCTACCTTAGTGAACATATATGGTACGTAGTAATTAGATAAGCTCATGATCAGTCTAAGAAAAAAAAAACTATGTCTAGATTAGTGTTTCTTTTAAACACATTTTAGCTGGAAATCTGTATTGAGTATGTGATTTTCCCTAAAGAACATTAAAATAATTTTTAGTCAATGGCACTTTGATTTTTGCAGCACTACAGAACTTGTGAGTTCTTCTTAAGCTACTTTCCTTTTAATCAAGAAAATGACTAGACCCTTGACATAAAAAGGTAATGAGAGTGACCAACATTCCATGAAATTAAATCCTGTTCACACATTGTTTTTTGAGGATATGCTGCTGGGATTTGGGAACGTGATTGATGAAAAAATGTAGATGATGTGTCGATATCTTCATGTACTTTCTACTTCACTCAAATCAACCTACAAAATTGTTATATTACATTTGTCTAATTTCTGCTTCAGACGCTTATCTAATAGATCGAATTCTTTCCTTATAAAATAAAAACCTTATTAATACTTATCGATTATAATTAAGATGTTAATGTGGAAGGGATTCTTCGTTACAGAGATAGGTATGAGGATTTTGAATGGGGAACAGGAATGGGGATGGAAACAAGGAAAATTGATTTCTCGTACAGGGATGGAGATGAGGATAGGAATAAGTGTCCCCCGTCCCACCACTTGCCCTGTCTTCGATCCTGCTGGAGAAACCTGTGGGTAATCCCCATTAGAGAACCCGTTTGAAAGAGTTAGTTGTTTAATTTAATTTTATATTAAAAAATAAGTTTGTTTAAAGTAAGTTATAATTTTTTCTTTTAATTTTACTGAGATTTAGAAATTTATTTTCCAAGAAGATAATTAAGAAACTTGTAAGTTTTTTATAGGAAATTAAACTGGAAAACTCATGGAGAACCTAAATGGAGAAAATACAACATGGATGGGGAATCCCCTGATGGGGACTAGTAAGACATAGGCCCAAATCATGTAATGGGTTACAAGCCCATGTAAGTGGTTCCCGTAAAACCCTACAAAGAGCTACTATAAATGCTCTCTTCCTTCATTCAATGCAATCAAGAAAGGTTACATCAAAATTCGAACTTTACAATTAGCTTTTCTACTATGGTATCAGAGCCTTTAGGACACATGTCCAGCTCTACCTAACCTTTCTTCCCTTTTTCCTTTCCCAAAGCAAAAACAAATCAAAGCTACCAACTTTCTCAACCGCAATGGCAGAAAGACAAAGCTTCTCACATTTTATTACAGTAAAACTCTCAGATGGGAATTTTCCCTTGTGGAAGGCCCAGGTGACACCATACCTGAGAGCCCACCACCTCTCTGGCCATGTCGATGGATCCAAACCAGCTCCTCCAGCTACTCTGGAAAACAAGGCAAACCCAGCCTTCGTAGAATGGCAGAGCAAAGACCAACTTGTGATGGCCATTTTAACGGCCTCCCTCACCGAGTCCGTGCTAGCCCAGGTCATTGACTGCAGCACCGCCAGCCAGATTTGGAGCTATCTTCATGAGCTCTTCTCAGCCCGATCCAGCGCCCAACTTGTCCATCTCCGTCTCCAACTAGCGTCACTCAAAAAGGGAGCGGAATCAGTCTC
The DNA here is from genome assembly GCA_964016875.1 of Fallopia convolvulus. Classification (NCBI taxonomy): domain Eukaryota; kingdom Viridiplantae; phylum Streptophyta; class Magnoliopsida; order Caryophyllales; family Polygonaceae; genus Fallopia; species Fallopia convolvulus. The sequence goes on from OZ024729.1 coordinate 7,217,609, forward strand.
GGAGTACTTCAACAAAGCAAAGGGCTTGGTGTCTATGCTAGCGGTTGTCGGGCAATCTATTACCGATGCGGAGTTCATTCCCTACTTGCTAGCAGGCTTGGGCGCGGATTATGACTCGGTGGTTACCTCCATTTCTACTCAAGCTATTCTGCCCTCACCCAACCAAATTCTCTCCTTCCTCCTTATCCATGAGTCTTGTTTATCTCATCAAACCCAAAACCTTTCCAACACCACAAACCTCCAAGTTAACAGCACCACAAAAGAACCCAATCGGGGGAAGGGTCACAGCCGCAACAGGGGGACCATAACCCAAATCAAAACAGAGGCCAAAATTCAAATCAAAACCAACGTAACTACTCAAATGATCCAAATCGCTCTCGTGGTGGACAAAATCAAAACCAGAACCTTCGCAACTTCTCGGGTCAGCCCGACAATCGCTCGGTATGCCAAATCTGTGGGAAACCCAGTCATACCGCACTCACCTGCTAGCACCGCTTCGACCAAGCTTTCCAAGCTGCACCACCGCGCTCGTTCCAGGCGAACTACACCACCTCTCACCCCTCTTGGTACCCGGACACAGCCGCCACCCACCACTACACACCTGATCTGTCCAACCTCCGTCTCGACAGTGCTCCATATGGAGGCAGTGATCAAGTATCCCTAGGCGATGGATCACAAATTCAGATTCAAAATCATGGATCCTCTTCCCTCTACTCTTCCAGTCGTACCTTTAATCTCTCTAAACTTCTTCACACTCCCTCTATTACTAAAAATTTGCTTTCGGTAAATCGTTTTTGCTTAGACAATAAAGTGTTCTTTGAGTTTCACCCTCATTTTTTTGTTGTGAAGGATTTGCGGACCAAGGAGGCTCTTCTTCAAGGACCCGCTAAGAACGGTATCTACGAGTTTGCCGCCACCACGCAGCCGCCGCCTGAACCTCCTTCCCCGTCCACCTCTTTCTCAGTCGTTCAAACATCCAGCTTTCTTTGGCACCAGAGAGTAGGCCATCCCTCCTCTAGGGTTTTAGCATCTATCTTAAGTCTTTTTCCTTCCAACAAAAACGGCCCATATGGCCCAGCTCAATGTCAGGCTTGTTCGTGGGCCAAGGCCCATGCCCTGCCTTACCCACCAAGCCCAAGTATATCCACTCATGTTTTGAACCTCTTGTTCCTTGATGTATGGGGCCCAACCCACCAAAAATCTATCAATGGTTTTTTATTACTACTTATCAATTGTGGATGACTTTTCAAAATTCATTTGGTTATTTCCCCTAACTACAAAATCACAAGTCACACAAATCGTGACCAATTTCATTACTCTTGTCACCAAACACTTTTCTACCAACATCAAAGCTATGCAAACCTATGGTGGTAGTGAGTTCAAACCCCTCAAACCGTTGTTTCAACAACTAGGTATTGCTCACCGCCTCACTTGTCCCTACTCCCATCAACAAAATGGGTCCGTTGAAACACGCCATCGGCGCATCGTTGACACCGGACTCACTCTTCTCAAACAAGCCTCCCTACCCCTATACTTTTGGGACTATGCGTTCCAAACCGCAACCTACATTATCAACCGTATCCCCACTCCCATTCTCCACAATAAAAGCCCATATCAAATCCTCTTTCACCAAACTCTGGATTACAAATTTCTCCGGGTTTTTGGGTGCCTTTGCTTCCCAAATCTTCGCCCTTACTTAGCTCACAAGCTCTCATTCCGATCCACTCCAACTATTTTTCTTGGATATAGTGGCCACCATAAAGGGTATATATGTTATGATTGGGTTCACAAGAAAACCTATATCTATCGGGATGTACTCTTCCATGAACAAGATTTTCCCTATGCTCAAAAATCTCAAAATTCAACCTCAGATCACCTCCCCTCTTATACTATTCTTCCCAATCTCACGTTTTCACCCACTAGCCACTCTTCTCTTAATTCCCCTCCAGCTGGCCCATCTCCATAATCTGGGTCCATTTCTAATGACACTCCCTCAATCTCAAACAGCCCATCTCTCACATCTGAACCTTCTTCTATGATTGATCCTCCACTTGGGCCTCCTTCCCCACCCCCACCTGTTGAGCCCAATAATCAACCCCAAATTCAACCCAACCCCAGTCCCATACAAACAAGATCACGATCCAACATCCGAAAACCTCTCATACGTTCGGATGGAACGATCCCCTGGCCGCCACCTTCCTGCTCCTTAACCAATACACCTCCATATGAACCAAAAACCTTCCAAGAAGCCTACAAATTCTCTGAATGGTGAACCGCCATGGCCGACGAGTTTCACGCCCTCCTTTCCACTAACACTTGGACACTTGTTCCGCCCCGAGCCAACACTAATGTTCTCGGTGTCAAATGGGTGTTTCGAACAAAGCGTCTAGCCAATGGGCAACTCGAGCGCCGAAAAGCGCGCCTCGTTGCAAAAGGGTTCAACCAAATCCATGGCCTCGATTACACCGAAACCTTCAACCCGGTTACTAAACCCGCTACCATTCACATGTTATTATCCCTTGCGGAAATGCGTGGTTGGACGGTCCGTCAACTCGACATCCAAAACGCGTTCTTACACGGGGACTTGCAAGAAGATGTCTTCATCGTCCAACCTCCAGGTTTTCAAAACTCTGATTTTCCCTCTTATGTTTGCAAATTGAATAAATCTCTTTACGGTTTAAAACAATCACCTCGTGCTTGGTTTTCTAAACTAAGTGACTCCTTGATCGTCATGGGCTTTACTCCCTCTCAATCCGATTCATCCCTATTCATCCATCTCCACGGATCTGAGGCTGTCTTTGTATTGGTGTATGTCGATGACTTGTTAGGTCATCTCCACTAATCCATCCCTTGCCACCTGTTTTGTGAACTCTCTCTCACAACAATTTCCAATGAAAGACTTGGGCGCCATCAACTACTTTCTGGGCATTGAGGCGCACCGAACACGTGAAGGCATTTATCTCTCACAAACAAAGTATATCAAAGATCTCTTAGAGCGTGCCAACATGACAAATTCCAAACCTGTCAGTACACCAATGGCCACAAACTTCTCCTCACCGACGACGCTTCCGCACCATTTGAAGATACCTTTCAATATCGAAGCATTGTGGGCGGCCTTCAATACTTGGCTTTCACACGTCCAGACATCTCCTTTCTCGTCAACCAAGTTTGCCAATACATGCATCGCCCCCTAGAAAAACACTGGCAGGTTGTAAAACGAATCTTACGGTATCTCAATGCTTCTGCAGATCTCAAGCTTAAGTTGTCATCCACACCAGGACATCACCTCTCTATCTTTACAGATGCTGACTGGGCAGGCGATCCTCTTGACCGACGCTCCACGAGTGCCTATTGCATCTTTCTCGGGCCTAATCTTATCTCGTGGACTTCAAAGAAGCAATCCACCGTCTCCCGCTCCTCCACGGAGGCCGAATACCGTGCCTTGGCTAATGCTACAAGTGAAGCACTCTTCTTGCAATCTCTCCTAGCAGAAATGAAGATAAGCTTGCCTAGCCCACCGATACTTTGGTGTGACAATTTGGGTGCAACTTACCTCGCCGCCAACCCCGTCCTACATCATCGCATCAAACATCTTGGGCTCGACTATCACTTCGTTAGAGAACGTGTCAAGAATGGCTCTCTCACGGTCTCCTTTGTCTGCTCCAATGATCAAATTGCTGACGCACTTACCAAGCCTCTGCCTACAGCTCGGTTCCTTCAACTACGATCCAAACTCAGCTTATCCATGTTAGGATCGAGGGGGGATAGTAAGACATAGGCCCAAATCATGTAATGGGTTACAAGCCCACTTAAGTGGTTCCTGTAAAACCCTACAAAGAGCTACTATAAATGCTCTCTTCCTTCATTCAATGCAATCAAGAAAGGTTACATCAAAATTCGAACTTTACAATTAGCTTTTCTACTAGGGACAGGAAGCCAACAGGGATGGAGACCGGACAACTTTCAATCCCCGCCGAATAATGGGGACAGAGATAGAGATTGAAATTAGTTCTAAATGGGAATGGGAAGCATATTCCCTGCCCCGTACCCGCCCTATATTTGTCATCTCTAATAACAATACATTCATCAAAATTTATGTGTCAAGCATCACCAGCCTAGCTAGTAGCTGGTAGGTAATGTGACTAATTACGTCGTGTGTTTGAATTTCCCTCCCCGTTATAATAGCCTAAAAGGCCTACTATGACTAAAAATAAAATAACATTTTTTGTAGTTTTCTTTTCAAAAATTTTGTGATTGATTGGATAGAAAGTTTGAGGATGAATCAATCTTTTTGTTTTTCATTGAAAACATTATAAGTAATGTGAGAAGAAGAAAAAATGTGTCAGACTAAATGTTCAGATTACTTTATGCTTATCGATCAATTGATAATGTGTGTGGCATATTGAAATGCTTATTCTACAAATTGCATTGAGCTAAGAAAAAACATTATTCTTTTGTTCACATTCTATGCTGCTTTCCCTTTGTATTCCTTGAATGGTTTTCATTGAGAATTTTAATGGGGAAAGCTGTTTCTTCACTTTATTTGCATAGGAGGCATGGACGTAAATAAACAATTGATGTCGACATGAACAATAAATTAGATCAAGGTTGAATTTTGTCCAAGTCTATTTTTTAAAAGCACTATTTTAATAGTTACAAGATAACCAAAAATTGGCGTACCTTAAAATGCAGGGGCGGTTAATGATAATTTAGGGCCTTGTTCTAAAATTAAAAGGGTCCTAACAAAAAATAAAAAGCATATAAAAAATATGGAGTATAACTAAAAGCAAATAAAATATGAGTAAAATCATCTAATTGAATTTCTGATATGTCAATATATATTGTGCAAATAAAAAGTTAGAAAAGTTTCAGTAAAGTTAAAATTTTTAATCTTAACAGTTGCAATTCTTTTGTTCAATAAATTAAAAACGTACGTTAGAATTAGAGGAATGTAAAAAATTATGAAATCTCTAAATTGACATGTAGAATTATTGGATCCAATGAAATCTTACAAGGGAAGAGATTAAAAGAATACACCTATATCCATTTTTCCAAGATTAAAGGTCTAAAAAAAAAAGAAATTAGTTGATAAGAAAAAAAGAATTTGAAAAATTAGCCACCATGATTAAATACTGATAGAGATAGGTAATCTCGAAAAAATTTCATTGGACAAAGCAAATTTGGGAATGACAATTATTTAAGAAGCGTGCTTTGTTGGGAAGTTCCAAAAAAGTTTTTTTTGTCAATCAGAAAAGACTTTTATCAAGGTATTTTTTGGGCCTAAATTTTTTTTGGTCCCTCTCACTATTTTTGGGGGTCCTGTGCAGGTGCACAGCTTACACCTGCTTAAGGCCGCCCCTGTTAAAATGGAAAGTTTGGACACAACCAAGTTTTATGCGATAAAACATGTATTAATTAATTATTAATATACTATAACTAAAGTCGAATCTCTCTATCCTATGTGTCATCATATTAACTATGCCACATAGGCGCTTTAATTTTTCCATTTATCTCTTTGCCCTTATTGTTTTTTAGTATTTACAATCCTTATATATTATAATAATCTTGCTTATATTACTTATAAAAATATTATATTGACTATATTTATAAGACATAGATTACTCCTTTACTTTATTAAAAGAATACATATATATTTGGAAGATATATGATCCATATCTATTAAAATATTATAATTGGTTAAAATTTAATTGAGAAGATTTTAATTGGTTGAACTCCACATATATAATTAATTTATAAATCTTATCTTTTTATCTATCACTTTCATAATTTAATAAAACTATCATCTTTTGCATGTTAATTTAATTCATAATATTAATAAAATATTTATTATTTTAACTGATATATGACAACTTTTATAATTTTTTATTTTGCATATTTATTTAAAATCTTCTATATTTAGTGTAAATATAATTATTTCTCAAGAATGATTGATATATTTAAAACTTTTTTTAGTATTTGTTTAAACAAAATCCGTACAAGGTACGAGAATACATACTAGTTTTTGTATTAAATGTGTAACATTTTCAAATAAAATTCGTGTTTTGCAGAGTACTTTTTCCCTAAATATGCACCATTTTCCAAATAAAATTTGCATGGTGTGTAAATTTTTTCTTATAAAGTGTGCAATATTTTCAAATAAATTCAGTTTTATTAAAAAAATTCCCATTAAATAAACAAATAATTTAGGTCGTTAACTTTTTTTAGATGAGATATATGATGCCCCACATGGGGTGGCCTAGTGGTAAGAGGCATGGGGAGATGTTAGAAGGTCCTAGGTTCGATCCTTGCCTCCGCCCCTAAACTTGGGTGAAAACCAAGTCTCGCCATTCTTCCTACCACTAGGTCGAGCCGGTCAGTGCAAGCCGGTTTACCTGGTTCGTGCGATTTGTCGCTTAGTTTACGAACCCAGGGTTTACCACTAAAGGTGGGTCCCTCGTTTAAAAAGAAGAAGATATATGATCCTCATACTTTCTCATTTCTTTCTTTTTTTTGGTGGAAACTTTCTCACTTCTTTTATATCGCCCTTGTTCTCACCTAATACAATTTCATAAGTATTTATTAATCTACTATATATATATAAAAGCAATAAGGTTTGGAGCCACCACATTGCGCCACCTCAGCTTTGTCCACATGTCGCTTCTAGAATACGCCACATCAGATTGTGCCACATGTCGTCTTTTCTTAAGCCATGTCATGTAATTTTTGACACGTCATATGCCACATCGTATTATTTTCACCCCGTCACTTACATGTCATATTTAACTATAATGATAAAAAATGCTTTCCTTATAGAAAATATTTTATATAAATAGATAATTATAGGCCTATATATTTTGATAAATCTATACTTTTTTAATCAAAATACTTCCTTATGAGAAGTTTGGTCAAAATACTTTCCTTTTATTGCAACTCACAATTTGAAAATTTACCATAACGTTTTATGAGCATTGTATATATTATTCTCATTATTTGAAAATTTACCATAACATTTTATGAGCATTTTATATATTATTCTGATTATTTAAACTTAATAATATAAATTTAATTTGTTTTATTTGATTTTTAAAAACAAAATAATTTTTATACATATTACAGTCAACAAATTACTTACATTAAATTTTATATTAAATTTTTTATATTAATATTTTTTATATTATATCTAAAAAATATCGAGTCATAGTCGTGCATGGCAGGACGGGGACAACTAGTTTATACAAAATTAATACATATTGCCGAACCCCGTTGGTATAATCAAATTGACCATTTTGAAATCATATAATCTAGCACAACCCAAACCATAATCAATTTGAACATATAGTTAACCAAGCTTGCTTAAAACATGGGTCAAGCAAGATTGTTCATGGGCTTGTCAAAACGGGTTTTGTCAAAACGGTACACACATTCTTGGATTGTTTATTTTTGGGTCGAGCCCAAATTCCAACCAACGATACATACATTCTTGGATTGGTTTGTCAAAACGGATTTTGCAATGGATTGGTTTTAGATCACCTGGTCCAATTTTACTCTCTGATTTATTGTCACGTTAGTGTTTGGAACTCATGGATTATAGGGCTGAGCAATCAGATATATCCGATCCGATTCAGTATATAGGATATCCGGTAATTTTTTCTATTAAAATGTCGATCCGTATCCAATCCGTTAATGGTCGGATATCCGGTAAGAAGTATCAATTTGGATCGGATATCCCGTAGTGGATATCCGAACTATCCATTTAAAAAAATCTACTTATTTTGACTTAGGCCCAATTAATATACATGATTGGGGAATATCGGAACCTAGTATCCGCTCATAATGTTTACATGGTTGTCTGGTTGAGGAGAATTGAACATTCGATGAGTTGAAATTTTATAGAACACTCATTAAAACATATATGCTACTTAGTAGTAATGTGCACTTTCCAAACATATATAGTATCGGGTATACCTGATATCTGGTTGCTTCAAAACCCCGATCCGTATCTGGTGCAACTGCTGAGAGAAAAAAAAATCCGGATCGGATTGGAAACGGATAAAAAAATTGTGATCCATTTGGATCAGATAGACGACGAGCCGAATATTTTTGCTCAACCCTAATGGATACATTGATGTTTGATCCATCCGCACATTTGATCCAAATATACAGATAAAAATTTGGTCTAAGTCGAATGATGGATGGATGACGTATGGATTAAATGATGGGTGGGTCAGATGCGGGTGAAGGCTCATCTGACCCACCTCACCTGTACAACCACTTAGCTCGTGTCATCCGATTATTAATTATATATACACTTGAGTTTATTCTTTATTTTTATCTTAATGTACTAAATTTGTATGGAAATTTTCATCAATTTAAACTATTTGTTATATTTTAGTAAATTGGATTTTAGATAATGGACTATCCTTATACTTGTTTTTGTAGTTTTTACCCACTACACGAGTGTTTTTATGGTCTAATATAACTTTTATACATGTTAGGATTGAATAGACCAAAAAAAATACATAGAATTGAACATCCATTCATTTTACTTGACCCACCTAGAAACTCAATGGATGATCGATGGACCGTTGACAGACAATAACTTTCATAGATGATATATAGAAGGGTTGAGTGGAGCATCTACTTCACAGATCGAGATGACACGTATGGGGTGGTCATATACGATTCTATAAACCTTTTGTAACTAGGGTTGATAAAACTTGACCCGACTCGAGAAACCCGCCCGATTCCGAACCCGACCCGACACTCGAAAAGATGAAAAATTATATACCCAAGACTTGTTCGACCCAAATTGATTTGATCTGAATCCAAAAAATTATGTAGTTGTTATACGAATCCTTTTTTTGAGAGCAAATTTTAATATATTAAATATTCAATTCAGCTAAGTCAATTATACATGGCGGAATATCATTTACAACGACTTGTTCATGTTCGGATTAATATACAAATGTGTAATAAAGTGAGCAACACAATTGTCATGTCTACCTATATGAGCACAACAAAAAGAAACGAATGAAGTGCTCAATATAGTACCTAAATAAGATAAGTTTGATGTAGAAGCTTGAATGCAAAAGATAATAGATAAACAACCCGACTTTGCAATAATATGATGTACACTCATATATTATTGCATACAATTAGTTTTTTTCTCACACACGGCTAATTATGATGCACACACATATATTATTGCATACAATTTCGATACACATTTGTCCATTTTTTCATGTACAAACAATAGATTTTTGATGCACAAACAATAGTTTATTTATGCACAAAATCACAGTTTTGATGAACAAAATCATAGTGTTGATGACCAAATTCACAGTATTGATGAACAATTCGGGCGCACATTCTATTTCCGTTTTTATTAACAAAATCACAATGTTGATGAACATATTGCATACAATTTTGTTACACATTCGTCCATTTTTTATGTACAAATAATAGATTTTTGATGCACCAACAATAGTTTATTTATGCACAAAATCACAGTTTTGATGAATAAAATCACAACGTTGATGAACAAATTCATTGTGTTGATGAACAATCTGGGCGAACGTCCTATTTCCGTTTTTTTTTTCAAAAATACGCGAATAATTCGCCAAAAATTCGCTCGTGCAGTTTTTCCCCCTTTTAAGTGAAATGATCAACGTCTTTGATTTTCTTCATCCAATGGTTCTTGTTTTTTTCTTATTTCACACATATACGCCCATTCTCACCTGAACCGGACTCCTTAATTTAAATGTTACATTAACCATTTAGACCCTAGAGTAGTTAAACTATAAAAATCATCATTCGATATATGGTCTCAATCAAAATTCGGCTCATCCGAAATCCGATTAATCCGAAATCTGGCAAAACACGAAATCCGACTCACCCAAAACCCGACTCACCCAAAATCCGACCAAATTCGAAATTTGACTAAACCCGAAACCCGGCTTATACGAAATCTAGTCGGACCGAAAACCGAATAACCCGACCGAAATTGACCCGAAAACTCGACTTTGCCCGATTAATTGGGCACCCGATCCGAAATGATCCAACCCAATTTGACCCGATTATCAAAATATCTGAATTCGACCCGAATCCGAACTGACCCAAAACCCGAATTCGAAGTTACCCGTAATTTTACTGACCCGACCCGACACGAATATCAAACTTCCATATTCTTGTATTCGATTTCCTTTTCATATAAATCGAATAGTTACCCTTACCAAGTGGGGTTAAAAACAAGAGGTCAATAAAGGAATAAAATGATCCGTCCGTAAGCTTAAGCATGTGTGCAAATTGGGCTTTTATCTTGATAATGCATTCCATATAGATAAATTTCTACGCCTTTCCTCACTTTCGGTAATTTTCTTGATATGAAATTTATTCTCGTGTTTATATAAATATTTTTGTGTGTTGTTGATATTTCATTGGTGTTTACCGTTAGATTTGTCTGGTGGGTCCCTTAAGAATGTCACAAACTCACACAATAGAAAATGCATAAGCATGGCTGATAATTATGCACTATTGTCAATTATCAGATTCGTCGCATATCTACTAATGTTGACATATAAGTTTAAAATATATGGTTTTCCATAAAAAAATGTTTTATTATTTTAATTAACAATATGGTACATTTATTCGATGGCTACTTTTCCAATTATGGCTATATATAGAACTTTTTTTTATTGTTAAAGCACCTTTATTCCTCCCAAAATATATACTATAAAAAAATCATGACTACCATCTTTCGGTTTTATAGTGGTAATGAAGCTAATTTAGAGATCTAGAAAGTAATTAATACCGTATAATCTCCAGCAAACGAATGATGTTTCCTTTAATGTAAGCAAGCTTGGAATTGTGGGCTGACTAACTTGTGCCATGCCCATGAACAAAATCTTCAAAAGGGATTTTTTAATAAAACAATTTAGACCCTTTAGACGGGTTTTGAGTATAAAAAAATCCAAAATTAATTTCTGAAAAATATACATTCACATAACGCAAGCTAGTTCTATCATATATACGTTATATTAATTATAGCATTGATATTGTATGATTCTTGGCACGTAATTAATTTACCTACATGTCTCCTATGGGTTAAGTAAAATGGGGGCGGCTAAAATAAACACTACATTAATCTTGACGGACATTTCAATTGCATACACCAAATTCACACCCTTATATTAGTGTTGAAAAGCAATTGTTCTTTACCTGCCTATGTTGACTACTTTGTGATGAAGCTTGGACGATTACTCATTGCAATAGGAGACTAACAAGTTAGATTGTTACCAAAAAGATGGGGCAAAATCTACTTGGGATGATTTTGGTTCCCATTTCCTTTGCTTTTAATTCGGAGTGAAAGTGAGAATCAAAATAAAAATCATAAAAATGGGTTTGTTGGCTTGAAATTCAACCTACTTTTTTTTTTAATCTCTCTCACCCGGTGGGATCGACTGTAGTCGATCACTTTATGTCTGAACCTGGTATTGCAGAGACCCTTAATGAAGACAACCTTCTCAATCTAATTTCGACCATATACCTCCAGAGAGACTCGAACCCGAATTCCTGAACAAACACTTAAGGAAACCTAGCGCCTCATCCTGCTAGACCGACTAGTGATTCGTCATAACTCACAAAAACTACTTTGAATTTCCTTGCAAAACCTACATAGTAACGTAGATGGGTTGCAGCTAGCAACTTAATGGACAATCTTATGGTCTATTATGACTAATAATAAGTTTCATTTTTGTAGATTAAGAAGTACATATAAAATTCAATTTCACTTATATAAGTAGATGGATTTTTAACTTAAGCCTTATTTTTTAAATATCTAATACATTTTGTTGGTCTCTTATCAATTAAAAGTTGGTAAATGGTTAAAGTGTTAGGTCCAAATTAAAAGATTCAAGTTCAATTTTTTTTGATAGCATAGATTATCTGTGAGTAGGACATTCTACCCCTTAATTGGGACAAATTATTCGGTTTGAACTTAGAGCGGCTTTTATGTCTAAAGTATTTTAGTGCAAAGGAGATGATCGAGATGTAGATCACAATGGAGCTAGATATATCAATCAATGTCAAACTCAAAAAAACATATGCAACAAGAATATAATTAACAACTTAAATAAAACATATATATGAAACAAACTAATGTTACTAACTACACTAATTAGTAACATTCATATATGTTCAAAGTTTCAAACTATAAAATTTGATTACATGACATGTTGCTCTTAGAAAAAAAAAAAAACAAATGAAACAAGAATGTAACAACTTAAATAAAATTAAGAAATCGATGGTTTTTCCAGCTGATTCATGCTATAAATATAATGTAAAAAATAACACAATCATTTAATTATTTATAAAGCTCATAGACCCACATAACTATAATTTGCATCACTACCGGCTACTTATATTTATGAATAAGCCAACAACGCTATAAATTGGCCCCATGGTTATTTATTGCTTTTAGCATCTGTATCATACAAAATCTATTTAGAAGAAACATAAAGTATACAATCGTTGATGTCAAAGTGAAAAATAAAACAGATTTACTATCTACACTTATCAAAAAGTTTATAGTTGACCTAGGTAAAAGACACGTACAATCATTAAAGAAGTCATATTGTTTCAGAACAATTATTATTTCGATATATATTCATGTTCTCTTTAAAATCAATTCACAATTTTAACATTTTGATTATGTCAGCAATTATAATTATAAATTCAATAAAAAAAACGTGTATTTATTTATACATAATATAAGGAAAATTTATAATGCTTAATATAATTGAAATTAATTTATGAGAATTTATTGAATTGAGATTTTTAGTTTGATTGTGAGCTCGCTCTATACAAAAAAAAAAAATTAATTACAAAATACACCCTATATATCTGCAATTCTGCATGCATATATTGGTTAATGTGATATATAAATGAAGTGTTTTGGAGAGAGTTTAGTGGGTCAAAATGATTTTAATCATGATTATTGTCTGCTAGGATGCTTAGAAGATAGGTGAATGTCATTGTACCACTTCCAACATTTGTTATGTGATTGCATATAACTATCATTGAATGGCGATCATTAATTTTTTTCCCACTTTTTACCCCATATTTTGTTTTTACTCCTTTATTACAACTTAGTTTACCTCCTTACAAAACATTAATTGTTCTTAAAAAGATAAAAGAGGAGGGTGAAAAAGTTGAGAGGATATTTTTTTTTATATGATAAAAATGATTATCAATCAATGGTCATTATGACATGAGATCTCACTATGGAGAGGAAATCATGGTATTCAAAGGATAATGTTGAGCTGGTGTGGTGCAACAATGAAATTTTTTGATGCCCATGTCATGTAAATGGAAGAAAGAATACCATGTGAATTGAAATAAAAACATATATAGATGGAAGGAGAGCCATATATACATAGACAATCATCACCATTTCACCATTTAAATTCCTTCTTATCATCATCATTATTTCCTTATGTTCCACATCAATTTTATTTTATTTTTCTCATCAAGAAAATGCCATACATCACATAAAATGAAGTCAAATTTCAAAAATATTAATATTTCCCATGCAACAAACCCCTATAATAATTAAAGGGTAAGAGAATTGTACATTTTTTAATATTTATACTTGTAATGGTCCAATAAGTTATGAGTTATGACAGAAACTTGTGTTAAAGGTCATAATAAACTCACTAACTAAAAAACATTAATTACAAGGGAAATTATATATAGTGCATGAAGAAATGAACAAAGAGCCAATATCTTGGAGGTAGGGGTGTCCAAATCCGGTTCACCATGATTTTGGTTAGTTAAAATCATTAATCGTAATTAAATCGTAAATCCCGGTTAATCGTAATTTGGTTAATCAATTTTTTGGTTCGGTTTTCTCGGTTAACCGAGAACCATTTATGTAATTTTATCTTAAATAATTAAAACTTAATCAATAAATTTTGAATAGAAAAAGTGATCAAGCTTAACTTTTATTTTAAACATGTACTTAAATCATATTGTTTCGGTTGTTGTAAAAAAATATCAAGGGTATATACTATATATAGTGTATGAAATCTAACATTGTACGTATTAATTTTTATCCCATTAAATTTAATAAGCAATTCTTTTATCAATAAGAAGTGAATATTGTATAAATTGTTAAAATTGGAGAAGGAAAGATTCAAAGTAAATCAACACTTTAAAGATTATAGAGTTTGACCACTAAATAAAGCAAAGATAACTAATATTTGAAAAAATATTCATATATTTTCGGTTAACCATTATATGTAAAGTCGTGAACCGAAACCGAAACGATAAACCAAAAATATTTTCGGTTCGGTTAACCAAATCGAAATTTCAAAAAACAGTCGGTTTAGTTAACCTAAAAAATAACTGGTTTTTCGGTTTTTCGGTTTCGGTTTTTTATGGACACCCCTACTTGGTGGTTTATATTTCCTCTGCGCTAAGTATACATATTCAAATTGGAATTATGACAGCTAATAGTTTATATGTAGGATGCCACAACTTTTAGGGTTAAATCATTCAAGGTAAAATAGTATTTTTATTTTAGTTTTCTAACCATGCAAGACTGTCAATGTAAGAAGAGTGATCCAAGGATAAGAAGCAATGAATCACTTTGACATGATGTTGTTGGCCATTCAAGATTGGCATAATAAAAATCATCTTACTATTTCAAAATCTTTTTTTTTCTCTTTTCAAAACAAAAAACCTACTATTACACAATCAAGGATTTTTTTTATTTTCTATCAAATTCATTTATATAATACAAACCAAACCCAATTCTTTGCTCTACCTTCCCCAATCACATCCATACATTTGAAGGGTAATCTCCATCTCTAAAATAGCAAAAGAGATATGGTGTGGTTTTTAGAGCAAAGGGTGCGTAGGATAAGAAGGGTGTGTGCACCGTACCACAAGCGTAGGTTAGACTGAAGCATTTCATATTCCACGCTACATTGAAAAAAAAGGACACAGTAAAGCAAAGAGATTGCAAAAGGCTGCTCTTTAGCTTTTTTCTCTATTTCAATAGTCTCTTTTTGTGTCCCTCCCAATTGTCGATCAAGGGAAAAGCCTAAATATTTGTAGACGAGAGGGAATTTCTGGGTTGTTCGTAGAAATCTGAACAAGTTTTCATCTTCTTCTTCACTCCCTCTTTCTTTTGTCGTGCGTTTCAATTGAATTGCTTTTCATTCGTGGGGGGAAAGATTGGTGTGAAGTGGAATTCATAGCAGGCTTTAGCTGAATCAATCAGTGAGCTGAGATAGTAAGAAAGAAAGTGTTTTTTCACTGTTTTTGTTACTTCCAAGGATTCCAGCTTTCATTTCAATTCTTAGAGCTGGAGATCATTTTCCTCCAAGTTCATATTTTAAATTCGCTTTGCATTATCGATGTCGTCGGATATTAGTTAAACTTGGGGAAAGTATCTTTTTCTACTGGGTGCTGAAATTTTTGAGGGTTTTTTAAGGTGGGATTCTGAGCTGGGTGTTTCTTTTTTCTCGTTTGGTGTAAGGAAAGAAAAAGAAGATGGCAACCTGTTCGATGAAATGCCTGTGTAGTGTGAAGTCTCTGATTTCTGCAAGTGATTTGAGTGGTTTTCTTTATTGCTGAATTTCATAAAGAGGAGTGTGTTTTTTGGTGAGCGTGTGTGTGTGTTTGTTGGGGTTTCGAGTGCAATGGGGAGAGATTGCTTGCTACTGCGAGGAGGGCCGCCAATAAAACGGAGAGCTGGGTTAAGGAGGAAACAAGCAGGAAGAGGATCATATAGAGGAAGCTAGGGTTTTGGAATTAGTGGCAATTAGGGGGTTTCTCTTTTCTTGAATGCTTGCAATTTGACTAACAAAACCACCAATCTGGGCCGGGAAGAAGTTTGGTTCTTTTAGCTGTGGGGCTGGGAAGGATTTTTGGAATTTTGCATTTGCTTGGGGGTGATCATGGGTACTCACCTGCAACGATTGCTCCGGAGCCTTTGTACGAATACAGAGTGGAATTACGCTGTTTTTTGGAAGCTCAGGCACCGTGCTCAAATGTAAGTTGTCATCTTTGGCCTTTAAGCTTTAGCTTGTGCTCCTCAGTGTAGTGTGGATTTACCGTTTATGATTGTTGGTAGTGTAATCGGATGTGAATTCTTGGGTGTTTATGTCGGATTTATACATAATGGTCTTCCATAGTGTTAATTTAGATTTATTGCAAATTGCCTTAGATGACAAAAAATGAAATTAGTGGTCAATTTTGTGTTCACCAACTCGAGGGCAGGTATTTCTATTGCAGTTTGTGGTCTGTCATTTTGTGTGCTTATTGCTAAAATATAACTTCAGAATGCTTAGTTCTTGGGGTTTGTAGACGCGAAGATCATTCATAATGCACTTCTCTATATAATTTTGTGGAAATGATTTGATTCATGCAGGGTCCTGACTTGGGAAGATGCATACTGTGACAGTCATGAGAACCATGGTAATTATGAGAGCAAGTGCAGCAGAACACTTGGGAGCTTGCATGATGTCCATATTCCTCATTATTCTCTTGGCTTAGCTGTGGCGAAGATGTCGTACCAAGTATATTCTTTGGGAGAGGGGTATGATCTTATCTGTCCATGTTTATTCTTTTTTCCCCTTTATGTAACATGTATATAGAGCTTCATAGATCACGATTATTTCTAATTTTCTCACAGTAAAATGTGCACCATCATATCTGAGGTGTTGGATCTAGTTGTTTGTATTACCTTACAATACCTATTTCTTCTATAGTTCTATTTGATGTATATGCTGACATGTTATTGGACAGGATTGTTGGGCAGGTGGCTGTTACAGGAAAGCATCAATGGATTTTTGCAGATGAACCTGTGGTAAATTCTATATTATCTGAGGTAAGGAAATCGATAATCCTTAGAAAAGCAATTGAACATATTGCATCATATTTTGATACATTTGTTTATTGACATGGTTTTTATCGAGTAGTTTTCTGCTTTTCAGCACTGTGACGGGTGGCAAGAACAGCTCTTAGCTGGAGTTCAGGTATACCTTCTATTCTCTAAGCAAGCTATTTATGACTCTCTAAAATGGTTTCCAGTTTAACAGTTTTGTTCCATACACATAAGTTACTTTTTGATTGAATTTACATCTGATGATTATGTGGGTTTTTTGCCAGACCATTGTTGTTGCAGCTGTAATTCCGTATGGTGTTGTGCAGCTTGGCTCCCTGAGTAAAGTAAGATATGCCCGACTTTACTATCATGATGTGTGCATAATTTTGTAGCTAGGCACAGGCATACCTCAACTCTAATTTTCCTTCTTGATTAAGATTAGTCAATATGTCTATTTCATCCATCTTCACTCTTCAGCATGCCTCTTTTAAAATAGATGGACTACTATGTTACTTATCTTGATTTTTTCCATTTTGACATAGGTCAATGAAGATTCTAAGCAGTTGTCCCATCTCAGAGATTTATTTTCCACAATACACGATCCCTCCTCAACTCATGTTTCTAACCCAATGCAGCAACGCCTCAGCAGTTTGCTACATATGGTGTGTAGTCATTTTCTATTCTCTAATCATGGATGATTCATCTGTTTATTGTATTTCTAGACATCTAAACTTGGCTCCTCCTTTTGCAGCCAGATAATACTTTTGGTACTGATACTCTTCATGGATGTCCATTTGATCCTGCTAAAGATGTAACCAGGGAAAATCCATATTTGCTGCTCCAAAGAAAAGCTGGCGATTTCCATGGTGGTATTTCATCCATTTCAGAGGATGATGAGAATTTTAAATTGGTTCAGTCACTGTCTCAGAAGGAAGAATCTACTACAAACGTTGTTCTGAAGGTCACTCCAACTTCTCGAAGTTATATTGCTGAAGGCCAAAATTTGTGTAATGCCATAATTTCTGATAGTAATCTTGGTGTAGAATGCAATAATTCTTCATCATCACAATCTTTGGATAAAGTATTACAAAGGGATGTAGGTAAGAATTTGGAATGTCAACGAGATTACAAATGCGTTGATGTTTTGACATCATCCCTCAACCTTTCTGGTGGTTCTGAGCTGCATGAAGCTTTGGGGCCAGCTTTTCTGAAACAGAATCATCCATCATGGTGGGAAATGGAGAAATCAGAACCTGTAATGGTTTCTGATATAGCAGATGGAATGGAGCAAAGCATGCTTACATCAGAAACAGGCACAGATCATCTTCTTGAAGCCGTAGTTGCTAATTTTTGCCACAAGGACAGCACTTTTAAGCGTGTAAAATCATTCTGTTCATCTGCTGACTCATTGCTGACTACTGAAAAGATGCCTGAGCCTTCAAGCAATACTAGTCATGCAGCTGGTTCAGATTTTTACTCTGTTGGTTGCTCTTCAATTCTTGAAGAAAGTATACGGAACTGCTTGACTTCATCAGAGTCCTTTAGTATGAGGACTTCGAATGGGGTTTCGTCATCAAGTCCCAGTTTATGCAAAGAGCAATCCTTCAAACCAATTGAGCCAGCAAAAGGAAACAAGAAAAGGGCAAGGCCTGGTGAAAACTGCCGTCCTCGGCCAAGGGACAGGCAACTGATTCAAGATCGTATCAAGGAGTTGCGAGATCTAGTGCCAAACGGGTCAAAGGTGATCTTTTTGCTATTTCTTTATTTTAAAAATTTTCTCTACATGGATATTTAGTTTGGAACGTGTACTGAAATTTTTGTATATACATTTGCAGTGCAGCATTGACTCATTGCTGGAGCGCACAATCAAGCATATGCTCTTTCTCCAAAGCATTTCCAAACATGCTGCCAAGCTGAATAATTGCGTTAGATCAAGGGTAAGATCTAGCATTCACTGAAACTGTTTCCAACATGTTTTGTCAGATGGTAACTAAAAGATGGCATTGGCACCTGTGTATTGCTTTAATGACATCGATGCATTGGTTTCATGATGCAAAGTGACTATTCCTCTTTTGAATAAGTTGTTTATTCTAATATTGGAAATTTTATGATTAATCTGTTGACCTGTATTTCCTTTTCGGTAGGCCAATAAAGAAAGTGGATCCAGTAATGAACAAGGTACAAGCTGGGCAGTGGAGGTGGGCGGCCGTATGAAGATTTGCCCAATTGTGGTAGAAAATCTCAATATGAACGGGCAACTGCTGATAGAGGTTCGAGTTTTCTACATTATATTTTCTCTCATTTTGAAGGAGTTTAAACTTTGATTCAGATTTCATTAAATTTCTTGCTTCTGGAAATTATAACCATCCATTTCTCGTATATGTTTGCAGATGTTATGTGAAGACTCTGACCATTTTCTTGAAATAGCGGAAGTTATCAGGGGCCTAGGCCTAACTATTTTGAAGGGTACAACAGAAGGCCATGGAGATAAAACATGGATACGTTTTGTCGTGGAGGTAAAATCTTCTCTTAAAACATGAATATGCTTGTGCAATGCGATGTATTCTTGTAAATATCACTTGTTATGCCTTCATTGCCTATTGGGTGGCCAAAGGGAATAAAATTTAATTCGATAAACACAACATATCTATTTATGTAAGGTATTGGAAACATAGTACAGCTTTATTAAGATCAAACTGCTGACTTTTGATTGCCTCATCTGAGGTTGCTTAAGCCTACTACATAGGATGGATGCTTGTGTTATTTAGAGAAATGAAAATACTGGGCATGAAATATTGCAGGGACAGAACAACAGAATTATGCATAGGATGGATGTTTTGTGGTCGCTGGTGCAGATACTGCAAATGGAAACTGCTGCCTAATGCACACTTCTGGTTTCCTGGCTAAGTTTCAAGTGCTTCTGTAAATTGTGTGAATTGCTCTGGGCAAACTTTGTGTGACATGCTCTTATTTGTCTTGTCTTAGTTGAGTTCACTTTTGCTTTATTTTTCTGCCTTGTTCTTTCCTTGAAACAAGAAAGGAAAGGAGAAGAGTTATGGGAAGCTAAAGCGTAAGTTTTTTTTTTTCTTGTTTTTTTTTGGGTACCTTGTATTCTCATGGGCAGTTTCAGATGATGTGGATTGTTTGCTTGCGATTTTGTATCAAACAAAATGTTGAGTGTTTAATTGGCACATTGTTGTGTTGTTTTTTACTGTATTATTTACTACTTTTTTTGAGCTTTAATGATATGGGATGCAATTGGTGATACCGAATAACAAGGCTTTTCTAGAACATTGACGAGTGATTTACTACAAATCATTACAAACAAAAAATCAGATCATCTGATCATGGAATTTATCACGGGAAAAATATATGGCAAAGTCCGATTGTATGCAAAATAGTACAACATAACTAACAATTGTTGTGAGAGGAAAACTTGCCAATTGATCATAACTTGTTCACTTTTCTAGGACAAATTTATGTGTAGACGTCTTCTTGCGCTCGCCTTTTGATAATGAGAGACGGACTAGGAATAATTGCTAATGACAACGAGGTTGAAGCAAATCTTTATTCGATTCGAAAATCAATCAATCAACATTAGGCTACAAAAATGGACATTAGCAAATGACATGCACATTTTTGTACATGCACATTATATGGTAATACATGGTATGGATTGTGTTTAGAAGTCATGCTCCATGATTAACAACATTCCGATACTAATTCCACATAAAGTGGAAAGGATGTAACAAATCAAACACTCGTGTCTTTCTCACTCTGTTGTAGGTTTCTTAGCTGATGGTCCAGTGCCCGCTAGCTGCACAGAAAAGATTCCGCTGCACAAGTAAAGACTAATCACATAAGCAACAGAATAATTTTGTAAAAAGCCAAGTCTTCATCTAAATCAAGATCAAGAATCCAACTTGCCTAAAGGTTTAGTGGGAGTCTTTTTTGGGGTTTCGAATTGAAGAGAAATCAGGGAGGGATTTTATCCAACTCTCACAACTTTCATCCTTGTTGATACATTCTACTATAATACACTTTGTTTGTGAGTCGGGTAAGATCTTCCGGTCATGCATTTTCTGAAGAAGCTCTATAACTCTAGCAATTTCTTTCCGACGAGCAAAGCCACATAGCAATGGACTAAAAGTAATAACGTCTGCGGGGCAACCCTTGGCTTCCATTTCAAGAAGCAAATTATATGCCTCCTCTAGCTTCTCTCCTCCACAATACCCATCTATCAATGTGTTGTACGATACAACATTAGGAGAACAATCCTTCGATTTCATTTCAAGAAGCAAATTGCTTGCCTCCTTAAACATCCATGCCTTGCAATACCCATTCAACAACGTGGTATATGTCACGACGTTACCCTCGTAGCCAACACTTCCCATTAAGGTAAACACCTTTCTTGCATCATCAATCCGACCTTCTAAACAGAGACCGTTGATCAAACTGCTGTAAGTAATTAAGTCAGGGATCACACCTCTTTGGTTCATCAACTCTAGCAATTTCTTTGCTTGTTCCATATCTCTTTTTTTGCAAAGTTTATCAATTATCACAGTGAACGTCACCACATTCGGCGAAATACCATCAACAATCATTTTCTCCAAAAGTCTTTTAGTCTCTTCGTCATTTCCATGATGATACAACCCATCAATTAAACAACTATAGACAATGACGTTGGGAGAAACACCGTTGCTTTGCATTTTCAAGAACAACTTTTTTGCCTTATCCACATATCCTTTTTTACAGAGCCCGTCAATCAACGAGCGCCGCCGACCTGAAGCTTGGTGCGGAACGAGTGGCCAGGGACTGGATGGCACAAGAGTGTTGAGCAGAGAGCACATAAAGGTTGAAGAAGAGAGGTTCAAACCTTTCTGTGTGAGCAGTCAACCCACTAATTCGATTCCAATGTACTTATAATAATATTATTTTAGTTAATTAATACTAAAACTTGCTAAAAATAATATTTAATTAATGTATTTCTAGTCCCAATGTACTTATAAATACTAAAAAATGTTACCCATTGTTTATCAAAAAAAAAAATGTTACCCATTGGGTGATATTATATGATTTAATCTCATATTAATTTTGTACACAAAAAAATAATATCTCATCAATTCCACTTTAAGTTTGTCTTAATATATGTGCAAAGTTCTAAACTCCTAAATTGCGAAACGGAGGAAGTGTTAAGATTGTTATGTAAACATCAAAAACGCTGCGTTTTACTCATGCTTTCTTTTATTCGTATTGTTGCTCAAAACGTTGAGTTTTATGCACTGACAACACGTCAGCTTGCTCCTTGTAGATGCTTCTGTACAAATAGCACCTTGTAACGAACTCAGAGAGTTAATGAAAACTTTGCCCAATGGCTTTCGCTTAATCTCCTTCTTCTCTTGCTCAAACTTGTTTCTACTTTTCGATCTTGTAATATGGTATCAGAGCAGTAGGTTCTCGCCTCTGTTGGTTCATTTTTTAGCTCGATTTCTTCCTCACTTTGACGCTTGATGACGAATTGAAAAAAATTTGGGAATTGGTAAATCCGAGGATGATTTTTCTGATCCGAATCATTCCCTGTATTTACATCACTCTGATCATCCGAATTATTCATTAGCTACTCAACTTTTGAATGATTCGAACTACCATCACTGGAAACGCGTCGTCGAGGTCTCTCTAATGGCGAAGAACAAACTCTCTTTTGTGACTGGAGACTGTGCGAGACCAGAGATAGGATCAATCTCCGAGATGCAGTGGAGATGTTGCGCGCCGTCATCACGTGGCTACTTCACTCTGTGGAGAAGGATATCGCAGAAACACTGTTGTATTGCGACACTGCAGCAGATATCTGGGCAGATCTACGACAGCGCTGTGGAACACCTAGCTTGGTAAGGACTTATCAGATCCAGAAAGAACTCTTCAACATCACTCAGGGTAATATCTCAGTCTCGAATTACTACACAAAGTTTAAGTGCATATAGGATGAATATCTTGTTTTAGCTGAGTTGCCTAAGTGTGGGAAGTGTGGATATGTTAATACTATCCCACAAATGATGTTGAATAAACAAGTTCTTCAATTTTTGGTTGGTTTGAATGATTGCTATGGATTTGTGCGTGCAAACGCGTTGATGATGAAACCAACACTGACTTTAGGAGAGGTGTATCAGATGGTTCTGGAGGAAGAAAAGCAATGCAGTCTATCCAACAATACATCATCAAAGGTTGGTGACTCTACTGCACTGAATGTGTTTCCAAAACCAAAGTCGAGCTCCTCTAATTCTGGCAATCAGAATTTCAATCCAAAAGGGAATCAACAGAATAGTGGTGGGAATGGATCGAGTCATGGAACAGGATCTTCGAATAATTCTGGGAACAACAGTAGTGGTATGAGAAAGGTTAACTACTATTGTGATCACTGCAAAGTACCAGGGCATTCACTTAGTCGATGCTACAGGGTCAATGGATATCCAAAGGACAAGGAAAAGAAGTTTGCTGGTAATGCTACAACTGGTGAGGACAACAAGGAGAATGGAGAGAAGGGTCACACATTCACCAAGAATCAATATGAGAAACTTTTGACTTTATTGGAGCATCAACAAACTGGGAGCTCTTCTGCAGAAACCAACAAAACATGTATGCTAGCTGGTAAGAGTTTTTGCTTCTCTATCTATGGTAACACTTATGTTTGGGTCATTGACAGTGGGGCAACTCATCATATCTGCCCTCACTTGAATTTGTTTGTCAAATCTGAACCCTATACTGATTCCACTTGCATTACACTTCCCAATGGTAAATAGGATAAGATAGCTAACACTGGAACCATACATCTCTCACCTCACATTACCCTAAAAAATGTGCTCCATGTCCCAGAGTTTTCTTTTAATCTCTTGTCTATTAGCCAATTATGCAAAGACCTACAATTTAATATCCTTTTTACTCCTTATCAATGTCTTCTTCAGGACCCTTCAACGAGCATTCCTCAGGTGCTTGGTGAAGTTTCAAGAGGACTCTATCTTACCAGTTCAAATGAATCAACTTCCAGCCAAATATCAAACCAGATTCCAAGACTTTTAGTCATTTTTGTCCACCTATTTCCTCTTGTAATAACGAGCAAAACAGTGACTCACTTGTTCAAGCGCATGGTGCTATTTCTTTAGAATTGTTGCATTTGAGACTTGATCATGTTCCTTTTGATGTGTTGCCACGATTTCCTTTCTATAATGATATTAATTGTGCTCATCAAATTTGCACAATATGTCCTAAAGCTAGACAACACAGACATTCTTTTCCCAACAGTAGCATTCAAACCACTTACCCTTTCCAGATGTTACACACAGACATATGGGGTCCATATAAGGTTAAAACCTATAATGGATTCAACTTCTTCTTGACCATAGTAGATGATTACACTAGAACCACTTGGGTTCATTTGCTTACCCACAAAAGCTATGCTACTGAATACCTTAAACAATTCATTCTGTTTGTTGAGAAACAATTCTCTTGTTCTGTTAAGACCGTTAGATCAGATAATGGAGGTGAATTTCTGTGGTGGTGATGCCCAATCCTTTTTCACACAACATGGGATCTTACATCAAACTACCTGTGTTGATACACCACAACAAAATGGAGTGGTAGAACGAAAACATAAACATCTCCTCGAGACAGCACGAGCACTCCTTTTCCAATCTAATCTTCCTAATTCTTATTGGGGAGAATGAATTTTAACGTCCACCTATCTCATCAATAGATACCCTCTAGTTAGCTTAAACTACCTCACACCTTTTGAAAAATTGTATGGCCAGCCACCTACATTTTCACATCTTCGACCTTTTGGGTGCTTGTGTTACATATCCACTCTGAAAAGAGACAGAACAAAGTTTGATGCCCGAAGCACACCATGTGTATTCATAGGATACCCCCTAGGTAACAAAGGTTACAAAGTTCTTGAGATCTCCACAAAAAAAGGTTCATATCTCAAGAGATGTACAATTTCATGAGTTAGTCTTTCCTCTTCATCTACCCAATGTTCAACTTTCAACCAACATACCTCTTCCAACTGTTGACCAGTCTTTTGATCCTATTTTTATTCCATCCTCAACACCATTCACAACTCTCACCAACCCAACTCCACCATCACCAGATCCTTTACATTTTTTACCTTCTTCCCTGGATGATGTCTTGTCACCAACTTCACCATCTCCCTCAGATTCCATTTTTCTCCTCCTACACCCACACTTGCTCTACCTGCATCACCACCACTCAATCCTATTCGCAGGTCCAGTCGACCACATAATCCATCAAGTTATCTACAAGATTATGTAGTTAACTTTTCTAAAGCTGCATCACATTTTCCACTTCTAGATGGTTTTGGAGCTTCTTTCTTTGCTCCTCAATCCTTTAACACTCACCTTTCTACCATCATTTCCGAGCCTAAAACATATCAAACATCCTCTAAAGACCCAAACTGGGTGATTGCCATGGAAAAGGAGTTAAAGGCCTTATCTACTAACAATACATGGGAGGTTGTTGAATTGCCTGTAGGTAAGAGAGCTATAGGTTGCAAATGGGTGTACAAGATCAAGCTAAAGGCTGATGGAAGCATAGAGAGATACAAGGCTAACTTGTGGCAAAAGGGTACACTCAACAACATGGTTTGGATTTTGAAGAAACCTTTTCCCCAGTGGTTCGAATGACAACTGTCAGGGCATTAATCTCCATAGCTCTTACAAGAAATTGGAAGATTTTTCAATTGGATGTTAACAATGCTTTCTTACATGGAGATTTAATGGAGGAAGTCTACATGCAAATGCCAGAAGGAGTGGATAATTCTCATAACAAGGTTTGTGTGCTTAAGAAAAGTCTTTATGGCTTGAAACAAGCCTTAAGACAATGGTTTCACAAATTAACCACAACCCTGATCACACGGAATTTTGTCCAATCCAAACATGACTCATCATTATTCTTGCAACAAACCAGTTCCAACATGATTGTCCTATAGCAATTTATGTGGATGACATCATAGTGACAGGTTCTGACTACTCTGTTATTGATAATTTGAAGAAGGTACTCCATTCTATGTTCATCATTAAAGACTTGGGAGAGTTGAATTACTTCGTAGGCATTGAAGTTATACATCAATCAGATTCTTTGATCTTATGTCAATCAAAGTTGGCCAAGGAACTGGTTGAAGATGCTAACATTAAATAGTTAAGTCCTCGAGCAACACCTCTCCCTATTAACTTCAAGCTAGGAGAGTCAGGGGATGGAGAGCCACTTGATGATCCTTCTACTTACAAAAGTCTGGTGGGTAAACTTAATTACTTGAACAACACCAGACTTGATCTGTCATTTGTTGTGCAAATTCTAAGTCAATTTCTCCAGAAGCCATTAATGTCCCATTATGCAGCCTTGACATATCTTTTATGCTATGTGAAAGGCAATACACATTTTGGTCTCATTTTCAAACCAGGTGATCAGATTAAGCGTCAAGCTTTTTCACATTCAAACTGGGCAGGATGTCTAATAACTAGACGATCGGTAATAGGATATGTGGTGTTGCATGGTTCCAATCCCATCTCTTGGCGATCTAAAAAGCAAGCCACAGTTTCAAGGATTTCTTCTGAAGCAGAATACATGGCATTGTCTCAAGCTGCAGCCGAGGTGACATGGCTAGTAAACTTGCTCCAAGAACTAGGGGAATCTGAGCTCAAGCCAGTTCAATTGTATTGTGACAGCAAATCTGCCTTGCATATTGCTCAGAATCCGGTGTTCCATGAGCGTACATAACACCTTGAAAATGACTGTCATTTCACAAGGGAAAAGGTCATGGATGGTCTTTTGCAGTTAAGCTTCCTGCCTACTACGAATCAGTTGGCTGATGTATTGACGAAGATTCTCCCTTCACAACATCATAAGGAGCTACTTAGCAAACTGGGCATGTTTCTCGATCCCCCACCTGCTTCAGTTTGAGGGGGGGCTGTTAAGATTGTTATGTAAACGACAAAAACGCTGCGTTTTACTCATGCTTTCTTTTATTCGTATTGTTGCTCAAAACGTTGAGTTTTATGCAGTGACAACACGTCAACTTGCTCCTTGTAGATGCTTCTGTACAAATAGCATCTTGTAACGAACTCAGAGAGCTAATGAAAACTTTGCCCAATGGCTTTCGCTTAATCTCCTTCTTCTCTTGCTCAATACTTGTTTCTACTTTTCGATCTTGTAATAGGGAGTATATTGTTATCTTTGTTTGCGGTTAAAAGAAAACCCAATTGTTCTTATCTTCTTGAAAATGAAAAGCATATGCGTAATTATTTTTTATCTGATCTTTCTTGGAATAAAGCAAGCTATGGGCACAAGATCTAGGTTAAAGCATATCCTAATCTACCTCACTAAAATATTCTTCCAAAATAACTAATTTGATTGTACCCCTGCTCAAGTTAAGTGTTCTTCAACATGCCCCGTCTTAGTTATATATGCTTCCACAATTCTCAGACATTTGATGATCCATAATCCATAGCATGTGCAGTCCACTTAGCCAACTTATTAGTATTGTTCTTCAATTAGCTAACACACATCCCCTCCGCGAGTTTCCAAAATCGACACCAAACCAAATCCTTCCCAACTTGTCCCCGTTGAACATAATATGTTAGGCCATTGGTTTATATGGCACAAAATTAGGGTTTGGGATGTTAGGACTTTGAGTTCTTTAGGCTCGGCGTTGGAAATCGATCAAGAGCTTGGAGAAAGTTTAGAAGGGGATTTGCTTGACATTAATGGTGAATTGGTGATTCATAAATTTGATTGGGAATGTAAAGTGAAGAGATTTAGTTTATTTTCCATTTGTTTTAAATAGGAAAAAAATAAATGAAATTATGAATTTAAACTTTTTTTTAGAAAAGAGAGAATTTAAAGTTTTGGGCATTATTGCAATATTTTTGGACATTGCATTTATTTATTTGGGCATTGATACAAATTTTTAAAAATGAAGGCATTTTTGTTATTATCAATTTTTTTGGGGGCATGGATCACTATAAACACTATAAGAATATATTATGAGAGTCACGCTCGGATGCCTAATTTTCATAAGATGTGAGTTGAGAGCAAACGAGATCCGTTAGATCTGAGAAATGGACGTACAAGATTAAAACAATGGGTCCAAGAAAAATTTAAAAAAAACACTTGGTTCATTTAAAGTGACAGACACGGGTAATATTAGGATTGTTCAACGGGTCGACCCGTTGACCCGTAAAAAAATTCCATCGACTCGTGACCCGACCCGTAACCCGGATTACGGGTTACAGATTTTACGGGTCGGGTCACGGGTCAACCCGTTGACCCGTTTGATCAAGTCAAACGGGTCAAAATGATCCATTTGACCCGTTGACCCAACCCGTAACTCGTAAAAAAATATTTAATTATCTATTATAAAGACTAAATATAATTATATATTATAAAAAATTTAATTATCTATTATAAAGTATAATTATCTATTATAAAAAATATTTAAAAAATAATAATATTACGGGTTACGGGTTTTACAGGTCGACCCGTAACCCGTAATCTCAAAATCTTTGACCCGTGACCCGACCCGTAAATTCTGGGTTAGATCGGGTCAGGTTACGGGTTGCCGGTCTATTTGAACAACCCTAGGTAATATAAGCTTATTTTTTATGACATACCCAAACCACCCCTAACACTAAAGAATGAAAAGGAATGCTCTCAAGCTCAAAAACCCTAGACTCTCACAACTCCCGTGACCCCGTCTTTGCTCTCTTCTGCAATCCCCTAACTTGCTCGTATCTCTCCAAACCTGCAATGGTGCAATCCGTCCATCATGTCGGCATCGTAGTAGTTCTTCAGATCTTCTGTCCATCCATTATCGTTGACCATCGACCTCGCCGACTCGTCCATCTCTCTAGTCTCCAATTATAGCGACCGCCGACCACTCGATCAACATGACAACATGTTCTTCTCCTTCTTCGGTTCTAAGTTCTAAATTATAATATTCTAATTTGATTTCATATGTTGAATTTTGACATATTGTGATTGAAGTTCTGATTCGTTTCTATACTTGAATGATTAGCCATTACTCTTTAGGATGCTACCACCTTATTGGCGAAAAATGGTCTGGTCCACCTGATTGGAGGAAATTGGTCCACCTAATTCGCTTCTTCGGCTTCAACCATACCCAATTCAACCCCCGCCACGCCCACTGCAATTACAATTGCTATGTTTCCTTCCATTCTATTTCTTGCTTATGAAGACCCAAACTCATAGATTTATTAATTCAATTGTTGTTGAATGTGCTATGGTTAATACTATACACGGCAGGCCATGCTGACTTGCAATAATTTGTGATAGTGAAATTTGCTAGGTGATATACTAATAAAAAAACTCTTCAAAGGGTTACACATCGGTCCAACCTAGGACTCGAGGACCAGACCAATTTCCTCCAATCTGGTATGTTAAGGTTCATAATTTTATATGTTAAGGTTCATCATCAGTGTTCTTAGAATTAATGTTTTGTACTGAGTTCACAAGTTGCATGTTGAAATTATCTTGGTAGCTTATAAGCATAGTTTAGAAACTTATTTGGTAGCCTATTTGCTCAAATGGTAGAACAATGTGTATGTGCACATAGATGTGGGTTCAAATCCCACATAAGCTAACTCTTCGTATGGTTTATGTCTTTTGGTTCATGGTAGTTCTTTTGTTGGTTCATGTTTTTATATGATTAGGTTCATGATAGTTTATCTTACAACTCATGTCTTTTAATTGATATTAGTTGTTATTTTAACTCACGTCTTGTGATTCATGATATTTATTCATTTGGTTCATGTTTATATAAGCATAAGTTCATAATATTTCATCTCACGTAGAGTTCATGACTTTTAGTTCATAAAAGTTGGTCTATTGGTTCATGTACTTACATGGTTAGGTTCATAACAATTGTCAATACGATTCACAAAATCTAATTCATAATACATGATATATCATATTTCACAAATGATATTTTATGGGTTCATGTCTTTATATAGTCAGGTTCATAACAATTGTCATAAAGGTTCATGAAAATTTTAATTCACAATATTTATTATTTATGTCATGTAGTCTAGTTCATAAATGGTATTTTATGGGTTCTTAAATTTGAATGTTAAGGTTCATAGCAACTATCATGAAGGTTCATGAATTTTAATTCACAATAATTTTATTTGTCCGTTGTATTTTGGTTCAAAAAATGATATTTCGCGAGTTCATAAATTTGAATGTTAAGGTTCATAATAAGTGTTTTTTAGTTCATGAATTTATTGCTCGTAGTAGTTAGTGTTATGAATTTAGATTCGTAAACGTGGTTCTATTTTGTGGTTTCATATGTAGGTTTCAAAGCCACATCATGTGCAATGACACACATTACTACTCTCCCTTTTGGATTGATAGGCTTTAAAAATTATTTTTCACAATCATCACACAAAAAAGTAACTTCTAAGTACATAGCAAAGAATACGATATTATAAATATATATATATATATATGAGTTCATCAAAACACAATTACAATGTTATAAGCCATGACATCTATATGAATACAATCCCTCTTTATCTCAATCCATAATTAAGCAACATTTCAAAATTTTCTTCATCTCCAAAACACTTATCATAGGAGTGTATATAATTTATAAATTTCATTTACTATGGTTTATAAACATACGAGTATGGGTTCATCAATAAACAATTACAGGTTCATAAAAAAGAAACATGCATGGGTGTTGTTTGCAATGACTTCTTGTTGTAGTGCTTTGGGTGCTTTTGTCAATCCGCGTATACCAAACTTGCTAGAAGAACTAAAAGCATTTTATCAAAGAAGAAACAATTTGAATCAGAGAAAATTTAAGAAAATTAGAGAGGGAAAAAATTTAAGTTGACATATGGACAATTTATCAAACACATGATGTGTGTGGTTAGATGAACATTGACCATAACTTTAAGTTTCATTTTTAGGGTTTATTCAGAAATGTTGGGGAAGAAAGTTTAGATGCAAGTTCTAAGCTACTGTTTTTGTCTACGTACAATCAAAAGATGAATCGGACTTAAAATTAATCTTCAATTTGGTATAGTATGAGAATTGTTAATATCACAATCTGTATCAATTCTCTTTTTCTCTTTCTACCACAATGAACTGAATAAACAACTAATAGGCATGAAGTCCATGAAAATCTAAAAATTAGTTTAAACAACAGAAATTGTACCTGAATTCATTAATAAGAAGGAATTGAAGGTTCAAGAAAAATAATAGCGACTGAAAAAGATGATATTGCGGTGAACAAAGAAGAAGCAACAAACTGGAAAAAGAAACCAGCAAAAAAAAATCACGGTAAATAGAGAAGGGAGAAGATAGATGAACAGGAAAAAGACAGAAATACCCCTCAGTTATATAAAATAACATAAACGCGTGTGGCAATCCTAGCCGCTTATTTATCAAGATCAATGGATGAAAATTGCTCGCATTTTATATTATAAAAAACAACCGTGTACTAAAAAATGTTCAAATAGACCCCTGTACTGCCCCCAATTTTGCTTATTGAACCCTTCATTAAATTCTCCCCATTACGTGTGTCAGACGCGCGCGCACGTGTCATGGTAATTGCCAAGTAATATCCCCGTAATGCCACCTAATGTCCATGTAATACCATTTAAAACAAGTACATGCCACGTAATAATGTTTTAATCCAAAGCATATATTATACAAATCATATAGTCGTTATATTTGTTACAAAAACAAGATCAAACCTGTCGATCGAAGGCCAGGGAGGGAGAAAACAGAGAGACGAAACCCGCGAAAGAGAAACGAAGCCAATCGAAGGCCATCGGTGGAGCGCAATTGAAGGCCTTGAAGCTGGATTCTGACAAGAGGCCTCCTTGACGACATAGACGCTCGGGTGAATGCTCTTCCTTGAGCTCACCACTGTCGAAATCCCGCCCATCAGGTATGAGCAATCCATTTAGGGTTTTCTTGCTCGATTTAAGGTTTTCTTGCTCGATTTAGGGTTTTCTTCCTCGATTTGGGATTTTGAGTTACAAGTTTATGCATTTTGCTTTTGATTCTCGTTACTGTGGACTGATTTTTGCCGATTTAGGGCTCTTTCATGTTTGGATGGAAAGTCTTTAGCTTGCTTGTTCTGTGTGAAATCTGAGCTTGTTTGTTGGTCCAGGAATGGCGTCTAAAACTTTAAATGTTGCTTGGCATCATGGGGGTTCATTTGTGGGTGAAGATCCTATTGAGTATAGGACCTCCTTTCCTCTGTCTTATAGTTCAAACATTGACAGTGATATGTTTAGTATCCCTGATCTAGATTGGGATATAAAGGGCCTTGGGTACAAGGGATACAAGGCAATGTACTACAAGGGGAAAGATAGTAACTCATTTAGGATATTGTCAGATAGTGTTTTGATGGAAATTGTGGAAGAAGTTGAGGATGGGGCTGAGTTAGATTTCTACATTGAGCACGAAATAAATGAACCTGTGGTGGCTGATGTGGAAATTGATGTTGAGGAATACTTGCAAAGTCTTCCAAAGGGTCTAACTCCAACAGATCCAGTGGTGGTGGAGGAGGTTCAAGGGATAGAGGAGGTTCAAGGGTTAGGAGTTGAGCAAAATATGGATGAGCAAGAGGTGATAGCTGGAGGAGAGGGTGAGAATCTTGAAGAAGTAGAGGATGATGAGTCCTCAGCACAAGGAGAGGGCGATGAGAATCCTGCAGAAGGAGAGGGTGATGAGAATCCTGCAGAAGGAGAGGATGATGAGAACTATGTGCATGGAGAGGATGAAGAGAGTTCTGAAAGTGAAGATGTTTCAGTAGATATGAGTGATAACAGTGATGTTGATGATGAATTGAGGGAGGTGAGAGTTGCTGCTAGGGAACTTAGGGCTAGAAGGAGGGTGCACAAGGAGAGGATGGCTCATGTTCATTTGGTTATGGGAGAGGTTGGAAATGATGAGGGTTATGAAGAGTGGAATGGAAAGGGCACTGATTATAGGGGGAAAATAGGTGGTGATGAGCCATACTATGGGTCTGAATCTGACTATAGTATGGATAGTGATGGGTCTGGGTCTGATGGAGGTGATGAAAGAGAGGTGAACAGAAGAAGGACAAAGCATGAGCTGTACAACCCAAACTGTGAATACCCCATATGGGAACTTGGCATGGTTTTTGAGAGTGTAGAGGAGTTTAGGGTGGCTGTGGCTAAGTATGTTGTCCACAGGGGTGTAAAGCTCAAGCTTAAACCTAATGAGAGGCTTAGGGTGGTGGCTAAGTGCCAGCATCCAGGATGCAAGTGGACATTGCGTGCCAGCCATGATGCAGCAAGCAAGAATTTCAAGATCAAGACATACTGGCCCACACATTCATGTAGGAGGTACAGTACTAACAGGTTGTGTAATTCCAAATTCCTGGCTGATAAGTTGGAGGCCAGAATTGTGTCACAACCATCATTGAAGCTTTGGGAGATTCAGGAGTTATGTAAGAAGGACTTGAAAATGTATGTTGGCATATCCACTTGTAGGAGGGCAAAGCAAAGGATCTTAGGGAAGAATGTTGGGGATTACAGAGCAGAGTATGCTAGGTTGTATGATTATGTGGATGAGATATTCAAATCCAACCCAGGATCCACATGCTTTGTGGTAACAGATAAGGAGTCTGATAAGGAAGTCTTTAGGAGGTTGTACACTTGTTTCAAACCATTGAAAGAAGGATGGAAAAATGGTTGTAGGAGGATAATTGGTGTGGATGCTTGCTTTTTGAGAGGGGCTGTTGAGGGACAACTATTTGTGGCAATTGGTAAAGATGGAAATGGCCAGATGTTCCCAATTGCATGGGAGGTGACAAGTAGTGAGACCACTGTTAATTGGACAAGATTCATGAGGGCATTACAATCTGACTTGGAGCTTGGCATGGGAGAGGGACTAACCATGATCAGTGATATGCACTTGGTGAGTTTTTTTCAATTTAATTTCATATTCATGCAAACTGAATTTCATATTCTAGCTTTTATCACTTCACTTTCATATGAATTGGTTTTCTTCCTTATGGTGTAGGGTATTAGGGCAGCCTTGAAAGATGTTCTCCCAGAAGCAGAGCATAGGCTATGTGCTAGGCATATTTATGCAAACTGGGCTAAGGAATGGAAAGGGATTGACAAGAGAAAAAAATTTCGGGCATGCTGTTGGTCCACCTTCCAGGTTCAACTAAGGGATAATCTAGATGCCCTTGACAGGTTAGGCACATGTTTAACAGATGATTTTCTAGCTTATGGTAAGGAGAGCTTTTGCAAGGCATTTATAAATACTGAAATTCAATGTGATACTGTTGAGAACAATATGTGTGAGACGTTTAATAGTTGGGTCAAGGCTGCTAGGTACAAGCCTATCATCACCATGCTTGAAGATATTAGAAAACAAGTGATGAATAGGATTACTAAGATGCAAGCCTTTTCAAGGGGTTGGATTTGTGACATAGCACCTATGGCACTGCATAGTCTAGAGAGAAACAAGGTTAGGGCCATGGAGTGTATTTTGGCCTGGAATGGTGCTAGGGGGTTTGAAGTGCAAGATGGGGATTATGGGCATGTTGTAGACTTAAATGGGAACACCTGTAGCTATAGGAGTTGGCAGCTTAAAGGAATCCCATGTGCACATGCTATATGTGCCATGAACCAACTACAAATGAATCCTGATGACTTTGTATGCCACTGGCACAAGAAGGCAACAAAAAGCTTACTCGTGGTGTTCATTTTGTTTTGATCAGGGTATAGGAGATGTTGGAAGCCAAGCTCAGGCACAAGGTCCACACTCAACTCAGCCTAGGAGCAGGGGAAGACTTGTAGGAATGGGAGTCTACACCAATACTGACACTGGAGTATCAATCATTAATGTTAGTTTTCTATCTTAATGTTAGTTTTCCATGTTAATGTTAGTTTTGTTAGTGGTTCACTGGTGGTTATTGATTGTGGTTCACTGGTTAATTGATTGCAGCAAGGGCTTCCATCTTCAAGAGTTTTGAGGGTCCCAAGGCCTACAAGAGATGCCAAAGAAATTGTATCCTTTCCAATGCAGAAGAAGGGGCTGAAATGGAAAGGCAAGCGTGCAGTGACAAGGGCTGAAATGGAAAGGCAAGCTTCCACCCAAACTCAGGTTCCATTTGCTAGCCAGACGGGTTCAAGCAGACTATAGGTTGAAGAAATTGCAAGGCTTTTTGATGACAAGCCAGACAGTCCAATTTGCTAGCCAGACAGTCCAATTTGTTTTAGTAGTGGGAAATGACTAGTGGAGTTGAAGTTGCTGCTAGGGAACTTGTTCTTTTTTATGACTAGTTGTTGTATGAAACTTGATCAAGTTGTTGTATGAAACTTGATATTCCACTAGTCTTTTTGTGTTTTGCTGTATGAAACTTCATATTTCACTAGTTGCTGTATGAGACTAGTGGAATTGTAGCTGTATGAAACTTGTTTTAGTAGTATGAAATGACTAGTGGCTATTTTTTGATGAAACTATATATGTGGCTATTACATGAATTTGATTCATCACTGAGAAATTGGCTTTTATCCCTTGTATCACAGCTGGTTGAAGTTGCTTGACAGTTGACACTTGTGGTTCTGACATCATTGAACTTGGTTTACTTTACTCTGATTCACTTGCAGATTGCCTTATTATCCAGGAAGATAAAAATGTATTCGTATCTTTGAAGTTCTTATAGAGTACATTGGTCTTGATTGGTGCAGGACCCAAGCATTAAGGAATGAGCTGAACAAATAGCCACTGATCCCACTTTCAATCAGATGGCTCAGCAGCACAAAAGGAGTAGTTACAACTTGACTGATGTATGAACTATATAGGCATTAGAATGATGACACAATTACAGCAATTTACAAGTTAAAAACATAGTTTGCTGGTGAAGCTGAGTAAAGAGAAACAAGTCCTCCATTCTCCAACATAATATCAATAAAGCCAATTGAAGGTCAGGAAACCAACAAAACAGTAACACCACCAAAGAACTAAAATTAAGCCAATCATCCAGAGTACTAAGTGGAAAGCTTTTACAGTTTAGGCTACATTGTTTAGCTCATCACAAATTTGACTACACTAATCCCTACAACAATGATCAGGGCTTTCAACAACACATTAGCTTTGCGTTTGGCCTTGTCCACCTCTTCTTGTTTGGCCTTCAACAGCTCTTCAATGACTCTTTTGCCTTCATCTGTCAATGATGGATCAACCCACCTAAAAAAATTGCAGCTTCCATTTCTCTTCTTGCAACACACACAAAACCAATCCCACATTGTTCAATTAAACCCAGAAATTTGCGAATTTTGACAAAAACCCTAGAAACCAGATGTTACGAAATCAGTGAAATCACGAAAGCTTACCCCGTAATTTGAGCATCCGAAGAAGCGTCTTCCAGGATTCGAAGCTGTTCTTGAGTGTTTCATCGAAGCCGTGATGCCACACCAACAATTTGGGAAACCCAAATCACCCCTGCTGTGAGGCCTTTGCCATGGATTCGTGTTTGAGTTCAGCATGCTTCTAGCATCCGAGTAAGCCATGAGCGTCGAGAAGAAGAGATTGGAGACGATTGGTGAAGAGGGCAAACAATGGCGGCATTCGAGATGGAGACGAAGACAATGGCGGCATTCGAGATGGAGACGAAGACAATGGTTTTATAAAAAACAATTGTTTTTTTTAATTTCCATGTCACCACAAATAAGTGGCATAACTCTCTTCAGCGTGGTTTGTAAATCACGCGCTAGTCCACGCAAGCAAAAATGTTCGATAGGCAAAATTGGGGGCAGTACAGGGGTCTATTTGAACATTTTTTAGTACAGGGGTCCAATGGGAAAAAAGTTGTAAGTACAGGGGTCTGTTGATGTATTCTGCCTATAAAAACTATCACTTTCGACTCCAATATTTTTACATAACAATAATGATTTATTTTATTCAATTACTGCGTTAACCACTCATTTTAATGTTGAATTATTTTTCACGCTAAATTTATTGAGAAAGAGTCGCGTGAGAATGGATTCCTCAGGTGAGAAATAAGAATAAATGTCAATCGTCCCCTCCAAAAAATCAACGTCTCTGATTAGACATTCACTAAAAAAACATAAAAAACAGTACAGACAAATTTTTCTTATATTATACGCATATTTTTGGATAAAAAACCACACGGTCGAATTTTTCCCATATTATTCACGTATTTTTTGAAAAATACGTTCTTAGAGACGCACACAGTTTGTTCATCAATACTGGCCAATTGTGCATCAATACTGACCAATTGTGCATTGAGTTTTTGATGCACATTTCGATTTCAAACTTTTTAATTTTATTTTTTAACCTTATTTATGTGTATGAATACAATATTATCTAGTTTTGATGCACATATAATTAGTTTCGATATACCCATATTTGTTCATTGATATATCTTTGTTTGTTCATTGATATACCCTTATTTGTTCATTGTTATACCCTTATTTGTTCATTGATATACCCTTATTTGTTTATTGTTATACCCTTATTTGTTCATTGATATACTCATGTTTGCTCATTAATACTATTTGTTTGTACATAACTATTAGCACTTTGTGGATTAAAAAACTTAACTTTTCATTATGTATCAATGAATATGAAGTTTGTGCATTACTATCATCACTTTGTGCATTACTACTGACACTTTGTTCATCACTACTAGTACTTTGTTCATTAATATATCCTTTTTTGTGAATTAAAATAAACTTTTGTTTGTGCGTCAATACCATCCAATAAACGTATACCATCTAATATAGTACCTAAATAAGATAAGTTTGATGTAGATGCTTGAATGCAAAGGATAATAGATAAAGAATCTGACTTTGTAATAATACGATGTACGCTAAGAGAACGAGTACGTTGCAAACCGAAGAGGATTGCTTGTGCCTTAGTTATATTCAGATTCTAAGAAGCAGCCACACGTTTCACGTACAACAACAACAATGACGAATCCAAACGAGTCAAGCATGACAATACCAAGACTAACATCAAAACAATTAATTTTGTCTCACATACGACTAATTATGATGCACACACATATATTAATGCATATAATTTTGATACACATTCGACCATTTTTTATGCACAAACAATAGTTTTTGATGCACAAAATCACATTTTTGATGAACAAAATCACAATTTTGATGAACAATCTGGGCGCGCGCCCTATATCAGTTTTTTTCAAAAATACACGAATAATTTGCCAAATTCGTCTGTGCCGTTTTTTTTCCCTTTTTAAGTAAAACAATCAGTACCCTTGATTTTTCTCCATCCAACGGCTCTTGTTTTTTCTTATTTCTCACCTGTGCGCACGTTCTCACCTAATACGGACTCAAATTTATTATATACTTAAACTCTACTATGTATCAATGATTTGAAAATAATAATAATTTAAGCTTTTAATTAAAAATTTCCTCATATATTTTTATGTAAAATATGCTTAAAAGATATTAAATAATATGATCATCAATGCAACCTTGTTATAAAACGATTTTATTATATTTTTAAGCATAATGTAGGTGTTTTATAAAAGAAATATAATTTATGAATTATTTTATAATATCATTTTAAAGAATTTTAATTGATGGATGATTTTGTCAAAATTGTTATTATTGTATAATTTTTTGATAGAATTTAAATGATTTAATTTTAAATTTCGCTCTCTTCGCTCTCTTCTCTGACGCGTCTTCCACTCTCTCGCTCTCTTCCCGCCGTCACTCTTACTCCGACACCAAGCGTCGGCGACCTCCCGTCGCCCAGTCGGCCCTCCCCCAACCGGATCCCCCCCATAGATCCCCCCCGAGCCCAGCCCTAGCGCCCCCCAGACCCGAAACCCCGACCAGATCTACAAGTTCGACCCAAAACCCTAGTGCCTCTTCTGAACCACCCTCTCCCCGCCCATGTAACACCCCTATTTTGCAACACTGGGTATTACCGCCAGTGACCTCGGACTTTACCGTCCAAAGTCACCCAAGGCTTTATAATGATATTAAAACTTATAAAATGCGGAAATTGACATAAACGTTACATAAATAAACGGATGCTCACGAATGAGACTTAAAGGTAATTAAAGATGAAATTGACTAAAAGTGGAATTTTATTTATTGATAAGAACTTTCGTTCATTACATTGATAATCGTTTTACAGTTGTAGTAGCGGAAAGTAAAGCCCATTTAGAAAGGGTTGTAAAGACGTAATTTAAATACAAGTATGTTTTCTCAAGACAACTCATGTGATGATGATTTGCTTGGTTTCAAAAAGGGAAGAGCTGGTGCACTATCTTCGGAATGCCTTGCTCTTATGAGAATTCCTTCCTTCCTTCAGCGTCGTCTTGCCTTGACCTTCGATTCTCGCCTAACGCTTCTCGAACCTTCTAGACTTCGTCTTCAACACTTCGGTGTACATTCCTACAGTCTGGCATTTGTCGCGAAGGGCGAGAAATACCAGGCAAAAATGCAGAAATGGAGGAATTAGTCTAAGGAGACTAAGCAAGTGAGAATGGAAATTCTCGAGGGTAGTACGGTAATTTTATTATCTCATCAAGGATATTAAGAGAAGAAGTACTTGAAAATTATAATCACTTTGTGGAGCTTATAAGGACAGAATTTAGTTGATCTCGAAAAGAGATAAACTTGGATTCGGAAATAAGGAAACCACGAGATTGTAGTTCTTCTTGGAGTACAATTAATGTTGGGAACGCTTTAGGCTACATCGATTTTCTAGAAAACCTCTCGCACCCTTTTCGGACCGAGAGTCGGGTCGGTCTTACATGTGGTGCTAAACCGGCCCGGTTTTAATTTGTTTTAATGTGCACTAGCACTTTTCTTTATTACGTGTCAAAATATTTCATATTATTTATAACTAGGTGGATGGCCCGTGCTATCGCACAGGTTCACACCAAAAAAATTACCGCTATAGCGTGTGACTCCCTTCATGCATTTACCGCTGCTGCATACAAAGTAGTACCATGGATAATACACACTTATTGACAATAATTGATTAGTCTCTCTAATTATATTGCATGTAGATTAATGTTTTTTTAATAAAAAGTTGACATTTCAAACTAATATTCAAAAGAAATATAAAACATATTAAAAAATTATAAATTTAATTTCTATAAAGCTTATTCTTATGAATTGTAATACTTAATTTCTATAAATTTGGATATAGTGTGTATATATATATATATGTATGCGTGAAATAGAATTATAAAATAGCTTATTAAATATACATGTATATTAATCCTCAAATATATATTTTAGTTTATAGGGTTATAGATGTTTATGTTTATATATTATAGCTAATATAGCTTTTTCTAATTTTATTTGGAATTGAAATTGGCGTTCAATCAATACTTTATTAAAATAGGTTATGGTATGATATGAAAATATATATGAAATTAAATAGTTTGCATAATGTACATGAGTAGTAATTGCCATTTTTTTCTAGCTTATATATGTTTATAGAAGATAGAACATTTATAGATTTATAGATAGAAGATTAGAAAAAAAAAATAGAAATAAGTATTAGGTGATTTTAATGAGGCATTGATTGTCCAAAATTTTCTATTTTATAGTATATATAGAAGATATAGATTTTAAGGGTGTGGAGGCTGTGAAAGAGCCGAGTCCACTTAAAGGAAATGAAGGAATTTCAGGCCTCTTTCATCC
Organism: Fallopia convolvulus; assembly: GCA_964016875.1. NCBI lineage: Eukaryota > Viridiplantae > Streptophyta > Magnoliopsida > Caryophyllales > Polygonaceae > Fallopia > Fallopia convolvulus. The sequence goes on from OZ024729.1 coordinate 7,258,244, forward strand.
TAAGTGTGCATGCCTCTTTCATCCTGAGTATACCGGGCCTCTTTCATACCGAGTATATAGGCATCTAGCTAGTGCATAATATAATATCGCCTACGCTAATCCATAATGAATCTCGAAAAGAGATTGAAACAAACAAGGCCACAAATAATCGATCTAAAATTCAGTACTAGCGTAGTATGAATCATAATAGCAATATGTCGTTATTTCTAAGTAAATGAATAAACCTAAGTTCATTCATTTTAACAAACATGTAATTCCCAACATAGAAGAATTTCCTTAACGGAAACGAAATATATATATGTAAAGGTTACAAGAGAGAATATCCACTTGCCTTGAATTTCCTTCGGGAATGATACTAACTCGGAAATAAGGCGGTTTAGTGCCGTTCGAGAACATCGACCTATTTATCCGTAAGCATGAGAATGAACACTTATTAAAATTCTTATTTTAATTTAAAGGTAACCTTTCTCTTAGTTTCCTCTTCTAAGAGAAGGTGAGTTAAACTAAATTATTTGGTTAAATAATTTAGTTAGGAAGAAGGGTAAAATAATAATAACTCTTTTTATTATTATTTTCTAGGTGACACTTATTAAGTGTTTTACAACTTATAAAAATACTTAGTTTAAGAACATGAATGTAAGGCTATACTTAGTCTAAGGAAAACTCTTTTTAACTTACAAACAAATATTTAAGTATATTTAAAATAGTTCATAAAAGGATTTGCATGCATCATTTTTAAGAAGACTTCTTTTAAAGAAGATTGTGTTTATTACAACTTTCATATAAATCACTATTTATTCAAAGGAAAATTCTAGTATGGTCATGCATGTGCATAGATGACTTCTAGAAATACTATTTAATCTCACAAGCATATTTTGAAAGATTTTAACAAAACTTATGCTAAAGCTTATATTTCTTTTTATTAAAAGATATGGTAAAAATTCCATCTTAGTAAACATAGAGCACATTCCACAATAATATTTATTCTAAAACTCCATAATTTATACATATAAAGTTTCTAGAATTTATTTAAAAGTCTAGAAATTATATATATAACCGGTTTTATTAAAATAAAATAAAATAAAATAAAAATCCATTTGAGTGTTAAAATTGCTAGGAAATTACATGCAAGGTGATCTTTCTTAATAGAAATTTATTTAACGTGCAAGAACTTATATGATCATCAAAGCCTATTATAAATTCATAAGCCTAAGTTCTACATTAAACATCATCAAAAATCCATCTTTTTCTCAAATGAGACATGCATGTTGATTTTCTTCATGAAAATTCCACTATTAAGACTTGCAAGAACAATTTCCATTTAAAAATCTTTCTAGCTTAAGTTTATTAGATCTTAAATTTTATAAACCTCATAAAAGTCTATTTCAAGTGTTAAAAATGACATGCATGTGGATTTTAAGCAAGATCCAAAAGTCTTAAGTGTAGACCATGGAATTACTAGTATTACTTATGGATTTTTAACAAGAAAAAAAGGTTTCTTATATCATTTAAACCCAATTAAAAATCAAAATAAAAAGGTGACCCTTAAAAAATCTACAAATGAAGCTACTATGGAAAATCATCGCTGAACCTAATAATATTTGGGTACGCATAATAAAAGAAAAATATCTCAGGAACAATGACATCTTCTCGTACCAAATAAAAAACAACACCTCTTGGCAGTGGAGAAATTTAATAAAACTAAAACCATCTTTTGAAAAAGGAATTGTCTGGCAGGTTGGAGATGGAAAAACCATAAAATTTTGGAAAGATCATTGGGTCATGAAGGAACCTCTAATAAACTAGGTGGATCATACCCACATATATAATCAGGAGGCGCGTGTTGCTAATTTCTTAGTGGACGGAAAAAGATGGAACATAGTTGCAGTCCAACAACAACTACCAAATGATATAATCAATAAGATTACCAATATTGTCATTCCTATGAACGATATTAAAGACCGATTGTACTGGGCAACTAGTAAAAATGGTTGGTTTTCGACCGCATATGCTATAGACCACATTACGAATATAGACGAATACAACCCAAATGTAAATAGTTGGATTTGGAAACTAGACATATTTCCAAAAGTCAAGAACTTTCTCTGGAAAATAGATAACAACGAACTGCCAACCAAATCTCGACTCCAAGCAAACCATGTACCGGTCTCGGGTGGGTGTCTGATGTGTCATTGCTCCTATGAAGATATTGGGCACTTACTAACTAAATGTCCCCACACACAAACAATTTGTCAGAAAATAAACCCGAAATTTAACCAAGTCCTACAACAAATAGACATAAGGAATAAATCACCTCGCCAAATACTAAGTGAAATAAGACAACAAGTTGATACAAAAGATTTCATTGAATTAGCTGTCTGTTGGTGGGATATATGGCATCAACGCAATAAACTAGTTTTCCAGCAAGTTTCGAATGATTTCATTTTGGACTTAGCGCAATTCATTAAAATGCATCTACTTAATTGCGCAACAACAAAACAATGGAACGAAGATGAGCCAAAACAAATGAACACAATTAAGGCAAGACGTAAACTGACACAAAAAAACTGGAAAAAACCGGATTTTGGCTTCCATAAGCTTAACTTTGATGGTTCTAAATTACAAAATGGAAATACCTCCACTGGCATTGTAATTCGGGATTCAAATGCTGAAGTTGTTGGCATCTCAACAACAAAATTTGGTGAAATGTCGGTAAATAAAATAGAAGCTCTTACTCTTAGGGAAGGAATACATTATGCAATTAATAAAGGAATCAAGAAACTTGAAATTGAAGAGGATAACCTCACAATAATAAAAGCTATACGTAAACAAGGACAATGCCCATGGGATTCAGACTTAGTAATTTCTGATATCTCGCTTTCTCTTGCATGGTTTGACTCTGTGCGAATCAACCATGTTAACCGGAATTGTAATGTTGTGGCCGATAAAATCGCCAGTCTGGGCCACAACTGTTCTTTGGACACAATTACGAATCACCAAGAACTTCTAGTTCTCATCCGCAAGGATGCTCTAGGGCGTCCTCCATAAGGAGGATCCCCTAATTCTTACCTTTCTCAAAAAAAAGGTGACCCTTAAAACATGTAGGATTTTAGTATATGTTAACATGATTGTAGAAGACACAAATCTTTCTAACAAGGCATGCATGCATGTAAAAATCAAGGGAGAAATATGCAATTTCTAAACATTTTATATTCTGGATTTTATTGAAGAAAAACAACCCTTAGATATCATAAAAAAGCTATGAAAATGCCCCAAAAATAATGTAGAAAGATTTAGGATTTTTACCCTTGAATTTGTGAGACTTTTGGAGCAAGAACACACCACAAATGGGAAAGGGAGGGGGCGACGACTTCGCGACTGGATGGTGGAGCACGACGGCTGGTGGTGGCGCCTGGTGGTGGCTGGAAGTGGTGGTGGTGTGATGGAAGAACACAAATGGAGTTTTTATGGTAGAAGAGAGAGCTAGAAGAGAGAGTGTTGGAGAGTTCTTATGACTCTCTCATGTCTCTTCATCATTTAAATAGACAAATGATGATGGTGGTGGTGTAGAGATTTGAGTAGATTTGGAGATATTCTCCTAATAATGAAATTTGACTAACAAGATAATAAACTAATAGTTTAATCTTGTTAGTGGATTTTGTAGCGATTGCTCCATAAATGAGGCAATCTAGTGAATCTCTTCCAAAAATCTCCATATATCTTGTAATGATTAGTCCGACGTGTTTGCAAACGGACCGAGAGTCGGTTTGTGACATGCGTCGGAACGATCGGGTCTTAAGAAAGGAATTTTCCGTTAACAAAGAATTTATTAAGTTCCGTCGTTAATAAATTCATTAACTCGAATGAGGATTTTATGTGAATGTTATAATCTCTTTTCTTTTAAGAAATTTTATGAGATTATTTTATTTAATAAAAATAATTAAATATTAAGAAATGAAATTTATTCATTTGACAGAAATTGCGGTTATTACAGCCCAGACCCACCGGAATCCAGCCCCGATCGCTCATCCCCCGCCGGAACACCCAACCCTTGCCGGAAAAGCCCAACCCTCGTCGGAACGCGACCAAGGACGCCCAAACCATGTCCCAACCAATCCAATCCAACCCCCTGCCCAACCCCAAACCCGATCAAACCAACCCGCACCCTAACTGTCCCGTCCCGCTTACCGAGGGCCACCGCCCGCACCCGATCCGACCAGCCCCCGTCAGGTCCACCCCACCCTTGCCGAAGGAGCAAGTTGGTCTCTTGTTTAGGGCTACCACCCTAATCCTTGCCGGAGGACCCGAACCCACCGGTCCTTCCACTCGTCCCAGCTAGAAGAGCAAGCTGCCGGGGATGTCTATCGGGCTTCTAGAGGCTCGGTTACGCGACACCCAACGTCGATTCTCTCTCTCTCAACCCTTTCACTTGTCTCACCCGTTTTCGGCCGGTTGTTTTGCCGGCTTTATCTTGTTGCCTAGCTAGTTGTTTTCCTTGCATCTAACTTATTGTGAGTTTGTTGTGTTTGCCTTGAATCTTATTGCTTCTTGGTTGATTTTTCTTGTTTTTCAGTTTTGTCTTTGTATCCTAGTTGTTTCTTAGCTGGTCTCTTGCTTCTTAGTTGCTTGTTGTTGGTGCATGTGCTACTTCTGTGTGTTTGTGTTGCACTAGCTGTTTTGCAGGTGTTCCCATTGGTGTTCGACGTGCTTTGTTTAAAGTATGGCTAGGTCACAATATACAAATGTACGGTTAGGGTCTTGGAATGTAGGCACTTTGACTGGAAAATCTTTTGAGTTGATCAAGCTTCTTTAGCATTACAAAGTGGAGATTGCTTGTATTCAAGAGACTAAATGGAAGGGAAGAAAGGCTCGAGATATAGACGGGTGGAAGCTATGGTACTCGGGGGCCACCAATAACAAGAATGGGGTTGGTATTATGGTGGACATGTAACTAAGGGATCAGGTGGTCCAAGTGGAACGAACCAGTGATCGTTTGATGTTGATTAAGATTGTCTTAGGGGAGAAGCTCCTGAACGTTATTGCGTATGCGCCACACGTGGGCTTGAGTTCAGAAGAAAAGAGAAGGTTTTGGGATGACCTAAACGGTTTAGTTAGGAGCATCCATAGTACAGAGAAGTTGATGATTGGTGGGGACTTCAACGGCCATATTGGAAAGGCCAGGGACAGTTTTGAGGGAGAACATGGGGGTTGGGGGCTTGGAGACAGAAATGAGGGTGGTCGTGCCCTGTTAGATTTCTCAGCAGCTTTTGGGTGTATAGTGGTAAACTCGTGGTTCAGGAAGAGGGAAGAACAGTTGGTCACGTTTCAGAGCACATTGAATAAGTCATAAATCGACTACTTTTTGGTCAAGAAGGAGGACAGGAGGATGCAAGGATTGTAAGGTAATTCAGTTTGAAGGCTTGTCGACACAACACAAGTTATTAGTTATGGATTTTAAGTGGTTGAGCAAGAAGAGAAGAGCATTCAGAAGGGCACAACCTAGGATCAGGTGGCGGCGCCTATCAGAAGCAAATGAACAGAGCCTATGAGAGAGGATTTATGAGGAAGCAGAGGCAAAAGAAGCGTGGTGCGAGAGGAATGATGCCAACCAGATGTGGGGCCAGATGGCAGAGTGTATCCGTAGAGCGGCATGCCAGCTCCTCGACATGTCGAAGGGTATAAGTGACAATAGAAGGGTGGTGCCTTGGTGGAACGAGGAGGTACAGGAAAAGGTTAAGGGAAAGCAGATATCTTACACAGCCTGGGTTAGGAGCGGGGAGACAAAGAAAGAGACAAGGTTGGTAGAGTACAAGGCAGCAAAGAAGGTAGCAAGAAGGACGGTGGCAACAGAAAGAGGCAACATATAAGAGTTTGTACAAGGCACTGGACGAAAAAGGGGGTGAGTGAGTTCTTTACAGGATGGCTAGGCAAGAGAGAGGAGTAGCATGGATATAGACAAGGTAAGGTGCATTAAGGACGAAGAGGGATGGGTACTAGTGAAGGACACGCAGATCAGACAGAGATGGGAGAGGTACTTCTGTGGGCTACTAAATGAGGGTTGCGAGTCGACGGAGAACAAGCAGGCGCTAGAGAGTCAAGACAATCTTCTCTTTTACAGGCGCGTCTCCCTAATGGAAGTAAAGGAAGTGGTCAGGAAAATGGGTAACAGAAGAGCAGTAGGGCCAGATGAGATCCCAGTAGAAGTTTGGAAGTGCTTGGGAGAGAGGGGCCTAAAGTGGCTAGTATCACTATTCAACGTCATTTGTAAGTCGGCTAAGATGCCATATGAGTGGAGACTAGACCTGTCAAATGGGTCGGGCGGGTCGGGTTCGGGTTCGGGTCAAAACGGATCACGGGTCGTAAAATTTCCGGGTTTATATGGGCCGAGTTGTTACGGGTTTGGTACGGGTTCGGGTTGATCCAACGGGCCATTATCGTCATTTTTTAACCTTTATTTTTATATTTATTAAAATAATTAATATTATATTATATAAAATATTATTTAATAATAATAAAATAATAATTTTATATAAAATTTATAATAAAATATTGAATTTTTAATTGAAATAATACTTTATCGGGTTGGTCGGGTCAACCCAACGGGTTGGTGACCCAACCTAGTTTTTTCCCGGTCGACCGGGTTCGGGTTACTCTTGACCCATTGATTTTCGGGTCGAGTTTAAACCCGAAAAACTTCGGGCGGGTCGGGTCGGTTTTTCGGGCCGGGTCAAGTTTTGACAGATCTAGTGGAGACTTAGTAGATTGATCATGTTGTATAAAAACAAAGGCGATGTGCAGCAATGCAACAGTTACAGGGGCATCAAACTTATCAGTCATACGATGAAGGTGTGGGAGAAAGTCATCGAGTTGAGATTAAGACGGATGGTCAAGGTGTCAGAAAATCAGTTTGATTTTATGCCGGGGAGGTCGTCAATGGAGGCCATCCATCTTTTGAGGAGGTTGACAGAGACGTACAGGGAGAGAACGAAGGATCTACACATGGTGTTTATAGACCTAGAGAAAGCGTACGATAGGGTACCACGAGAGTTGATCTGGCAGTGCTTGTAAGCCAAAGAAGTATCAAGCACATTTACTAGGATAATCAAGGACATGTATGAGGGTTCAAGGACCAACGTCTGCATCCCGGGTGGAGATACAAAGTACTTTAAGGTGGGAGTTGGCCTGCACCAGGGTTCTGCGCTAAGTCCCTTTTTGTTCACGCTGGTGTTGGACGTTGTGACGAGAGAGATCCAGGGGGAGGTACCGTGGTGCATGTTGTTTGCAGATGACATCGTCTTGGTGGACGAGTCTAGAGTGGGTGTCAGTGACAAGCTCGAAGCTTGGAGGGAGAAGTTGGAATCTAAGGGCTTTAGACTGAGCAAGTCCAAGACAGAATACGTAGAGTTTAAGTTCAGGCAAGGTCGGAGCACCGTTGATGAAGTACGACTAGGAGGGGAAGCAGTCACAAAAAAGGAGAGTTTCATGTATTTGGGGTCAGTCATGTAGAGCAATGGTGGTATAGACGAGGATATCACGCCTCGAATTCAGAGAGGGTGGCAGAAGTGGAGATCAGCTTCAGGGGTACTGTGCGATAAGAAGGTACCACTTAAACTCAAGGGCAAGTTCTACAGAACAGTTGTTAGGCCGGCCATCCTACACGATGGAGAATGTTGGCCGACTACAAAAGCGCAAGAGCAGATGTTGATGGTAGCGGAAATGTGGATGCTTAGATGGATGTGTGGGCACACAAGATTGGACAAGATTAGGAATGATGTCATCAGGAGCAAGGTGGGGGTGGCCAACTTAGGGGACAAAGTACGAGAGGCTCGACTCCGTTGGTTTGGACATGTGTAGAGGAGGGGTCCTGAAGAGCCAGTCCGAAGGTGTGAAAGTTTGGTTTTGGAGGACTTTCACTGAGGTAGAGGACGACTGAAGAAGTGCTGGAAGGACAACATAAAACAAGATGTTGGATCGTGACGCGTTAGTAACAAGTCAGGGAACTAGCAACGTTCCCTGGGCAGCGGAAATAAACAATAAGAACACAGAATTTAGAGAGGAAAACCTTCTGTCCGACCAACAAGTCGTAGAAAGAAAAACCTCTACCCCTGAGACTCCTTCTCAGAGGATTTTCAATAGAATACTTTTATTAAGTTTCAACGATTACAAGGCAAATCAAGTTCTCTGGTAACTAAGGCACCGACCAAAGTTCAACCAACTAGACTTCTACAACCCTAAACGTAAACCTAAATGGAAGTAATCTACTGACTTACTTGTGGATTCTTCACCGGAAAAAGCCACACACTCGTACACTTGAAAAGCTCTCTCTCTAAGTTTGTCGTCTACAACCACTCGAAAACCACAGCTAAACCTAGCTATTTATAAGATAAGTTAAGTCTGATCTCACACGTAATTCTTGCCTAATTACGCTGATATTCCACTTAACAAATCCCATACAATAAGGAAAAGTATTGTTTTGTGATTTCGGATCCTCAACCATGTCGATCTTTGCCCAAACCGAATGATCTCGGATTTCCCTAGATAAGATCGTGTGAATATTGATCTTATCTTCTCTTTTATCTCCTTAAGCAACCGCGTACAGCTGTAAATCTTCGTAGAAGATCGCTCGCAGAAGATATGGTAACTTGCCATTTATAGAAAGCCGTGTTCTTTCCAAGACGCGCTTCCTAAATCTGTCACTCGTTCCCTCCATCGTTCCTCACAATGTTTCGTCACTTGTGACCATGTACCTGTTTTCCTGAAACACTTACATGTAGAAGCAAGTTATATTAACTAAGTTTGTTATCATCAAAACTAAGAGAAACTATGGAACAATAATTGTTCCAACACAAGACATGGAACTTTTGGGAATTTCAGTAGATCTGGCACGGTGCAGGGACGATTGGAGAGAGAGGATCAAAGTGGTAGACAGATAGCCGACTTTTCAGAGGGAAGGATCCCACGCTCCACTAGGGAGTGTTTGCATGTGCTTTTGTTGTTACTAACGTCTCTTTCGTGTTTTGGGTCCCCTTTTGCCTTCTATTTGTTTGTTTTATGTTTTCGAGCTGTGTTGTGTGTTTTCATTGTCTTGTGCGAACTTTATGGGTTGTGCATTTGGGGCTCTACATGGGTCTTTCGGACGTACCCCCTTCCCTTTGGGCAGGGGTACCTCTATCTTGACCCCCCATATTTCGTTGTTGCGAAACCTCACTGGGTCAATGTTGTTGTTGTATATAAAGTAATTGGACGTGCCCAATCCAATAAAAATGTGGAATGAATATAAATGTGATTAATATCGATTGTGTAGTAAATATATAACGTTATAAAACACATAAAAATAGAAAAGTTTGAACAAGAAAGGCCAAATGTATGAATTGCGCATCTGTAACTGTAAAATGGCCAACAAGGGCTCACACCTTTAATGTTCCTCTAAAGTTGATGTTTCAGTTGTACAACAACTATTTGGAAATCTCTCTTTCATGTCCCACTGCTCACCAACTTTGGACGACTTCGACTCTTTATCCTACTCCTATCTCAGCTTCAACTGATCATATTGCTGATTTGGTAAAATTGGTCTTTGAAAAATTCAGCACACATGGACTTACTGTTTTTTTGCTTTTTGCTTGAGTAAGTTCGACAACAAGAAATTTCTAGCATTTCCAGGGGAGAATTGACCTTGATTCTATACTTTTTAGAGGCATTTCCCATCTACTAAGTCATAATACTAGTCACACAGCTGCAAATTCAGCCACGTCCCGACAACAACACCATCAACAACGTTCAACACCATCAGATTGTTGACACCATCAACATACTAGGATACACTAGCAACATAAAAATGGCGTTTTGCTTGTTGAAGTTGAGAGCAGAACAACTCCCCCACCAAATATACCTCCTTGTCTTTGGTAAAGGCTTGTGGGATGGTGTCAACAATCTGGTTCGATCAGATTTGGAGACATGGATTTCAACATACTAGGTTTATTGATATTTTATAGGTCTTTGTATATCTTTATGTGATCGGATCAGAACAACCACTCGTCCAATCTTAAAAAAAATCAACGGTTTAGTTTTTCTAATTTAGGAACTCAATCATGTGGATAACATTTGTACAAGACCACTTTGAACATTTGAGCAAGACCACTTTGTCAGAAAACCTAGTTGATACACAAGAACAAGAACAGAAGATGACAAGTACATGCACTGATGTACATTACCATACATGTTGCTCGGAAATTCAAAAGCAATCCACAACAAGTAACTAAAACACTGCCACGCATTACTGAAATTTGCTTATTTCTATCAATGTGTTGTACGAGACAGCATCAGGAGAACAATCCTTTGATTCCATTTCAAGAAGCAAATTGTTTGCCTTCTTAAACATCCCTGCTTTGCAGTACCCATTCAACAAAGTGCTGTATGTCACAACATCAATCTCGTAGCCAAAACTATCCATCATATGGTAATTCATGCTCCATAATTAACAACATTCCGATACTAATTCCTCAGAAAGTGGAAAGGATGTAACAAAATTAAACACACGTGTCTTTCTCACTCTGTCATAGGTTTCTCAGCTGATGGTCCAGTGCCCGCTAGCTGCAGAGAAAAGATTCCGCTGCACAAGTAAAGACTAATCACATAAGTAATAGAATATCTTTGTAAAAAGCCATTCTTAAAGTATTCACCTGATCAAGAATCCAACTCACCTAAAGGTTCAGTGGGAGTTTTTTTTGGGGTTTCAAATTGAAGAGAAATCAGGCAGAGATTTTATCCAACTCTCACAACTTTCATCCTCGTTGATACATTCTAGTATAATACACTTTGTTTGTGAGTCGGGTAAGATCTTCCGGTCATGCATTTTCTGAAGAAGCTCTATAACTCTAGCACTTTCTTTCCGACGAGCAAAGCCATTGAGCAATGAATTAAAAGTAATCAAGTTTGGGGAGCAACCCTTGGCATCCATCTCAACAAGCAAATTGTATGCCTCCTCTACCATCTCTCCTCTACAATACCCATCTATCAATGTGTTGTACGATACAACATTAGGAGACAATCCTTCGATTCCATTTCAAGAAGCAAATCACTTGCATCCTTAAGCCTCCCTGCTTTGCAGTACCCATTCATCAACGTGGTATATGTCACAACATTACGATCGTAACCAACACTGCCCATCAAGGAAAACACATTTCGTGCATCGTCAATCCTTCCTTCTAAACAGAGACCGTTGATCATACTGCTGTAAGTAATTAAGTCAGGGAGCACGCCCCTTTGGTTCATCAACTCTAGCAACTTCTTTGCTTGTTCCACATCTCCTTTCTTGCAAAGTTTATCCATTATCACATTGAATGTCACCACATTAGGAGAAATACCATCAACAATCATCTTCTCCAAGAGTCTTTTAGCCTCCTCCTCATTTCCACAATGATAAAATCCATCAATCAAAGAGCTATAGACAACGACGTCGGGATAAACACCATTGCTTTGCATTTTCAACAAAAACTCTTCAGCCTTATCCATATATCCATTTTTACACAACCCATCAATCAGAGAACTATAACCAACAAGATCAGGGTCAATACCGCTACTTTGCATCTCAAAGAAAAGCTCTTCAGCCCTTTCTAGATGCCTTCTTTACATAGTCCATCTATCATAGTGCCATAAGTAATCTGATCTGGTCCACAATCTCCAAGTTTATTACCATCCTTTAACTCCATCTTTTTCAAATCACTAAATAAACTTAGAGCATCTTCGACTTTCCTCAAATGAAAAAGGCCTTTCAGCAATGTATTTATAGTCACAATATTAGGATAAACTTCCTTACAAGTCATACCCTTATATACTCCCATAGCTTCTTCTATCTTCCCAACTCTGCAATAACCATCCACTATTGTGCTGTATGTAATAACGTCAGGGGTCTCACCTCTCTCGATCATCATTTTCAAAACCTCCATTCCTTGCTCCACTTTTTCTTTCTTGCAGAGCAAATTAATGAGGATGTTAAAAGTCACAAAATTGGGACGAATACCACTATTTATCATTTCAACAAAGAGGGACTTAGCATCTTCTTCCATCCCCGAACGGCAAAACTCATCAATCAAGCAATTATAAGAAGCAACATTAGGAGATATTCTAGCAACCTTTCCTTTCGGACCAATTGTAGGCCACTCTATAGAGCGACCATCATTGAGAGCATACCGCAATTTATTTGGGTTACAAATCTCTTCCGTACTACCCGTCTTACCACGCGCCATTTCCCGGTGCAACAGAAGAGCTACGGCAGCATTCCCAGTCGTACACAAGCCCTTCATCATAGTGTTGTATGTAAAGACATTAGGAGCGCATCCCAACTTAATCATCTTGGAAATCAAACCACTGGCTTCAAAAATTTTCTTTTCCAAACACAACCCTTTGACCAACAATGTAAAAGTAATGGTACTGGGACGATGACCATACTTCAAAATCAGACCAAGAGCTGAAAATGCAGCATTACCTAACTTCATGCAACTATAACAGTTCAACAAAACATTCAATGTGATGAAATCTGATTGTGGCCCAAGAGCACCTGAAATATCCAATCTCTTGTAGAAATTGATTGTGAGAGAACAATGCTTACACTTAACCAGAGCACCCAATAATGTAGTGAACCATGAAATCGGAGGGAGAGGTGTCATGGAAAGCATGTGGTCGAAGAAGTAATGGGCGTCACTAATGTCAAGTTTGCCCGATTTGCAGTCATTTTGCAGGAAATTTTTAAGTGCACTCCTTTTGCCACGAAGGGATAGATATGATGAAGAGAGCTTTTTGATGCTACCTCGTGAAGACATTCTTGCCTGCTCTGTGCTGAAAATGGATACTCGCAAAGAGGTAAATAAGAGCAAAGAAGGCTCAACTCTGGATTGGCGTCAGATGAAGTGAATAAAGAGAGCACGCGGCAAAGGAAGTTAACACAAACATAGTTAAGAAAAACCCAAAATTCCAGAATCTACTGGAAAGTAAACCCAGTAATGCCAACAAGTTTCATCAATTACTTAGAAATGACAACAACACATCCAAGAGTCCTAAATCTCACTAAGGATGCTATTCATGTGTATGCGCTAATGCCAATAGGGTGATCTATACTGAATTTCTTAGGTTGGATTTAATATAATCTAGTGTGTCCCATTTTGGTTCTGCCTATTGGAGTTCTAATTAAGGTAGTAAATGATGTGACAAGAAACCGAATTTGAAAAATCGGTGAACGGACTCAATCCTGGAACAAAAATTTCTACCTAAAGTTCTCTGACAAAAAGCATTCATGTGAGCAGCGAATTTCAATATTCCTACGCATTGCAAATATGTTTTCAGAAATCTTCTTCTTTGACAAGCTTGGTCTAGGAATTGCAACCATCAGAAAACGAACGCAGAGCATAAGTTACCTTAAGATTAAACAAAAATCATATTGCATCCACACACTCAACAGACCTCGAATTCGAAGATCTGCGAGCAATCAACAAACGCCGCCGACCTGAAGCTTGGTGCGGAACGAGTGGCCAGGGACTGGATGGGACAAGAGTGTTGAGCGGAGCAAAAAGGTTGAAGAAGAAGGGTTCAAAAGTTGATGCTCAACCTAGGGCATATTTGCATCGGAGTGAGGATGTGAAATTCTTAAAAATGAATTAGGTTGCTGAGTTTTTTTTTTTGAAAAGGTTAGTCAACCTTGTTACTATGTTCATCATTCATCAATGTGTTTAAAAGATATTAAAAATTTCCTCATATTTTTTTGTGTAAAATGTGTTTAAAAGATATTAAAAATCGGTTCGACTAGTGTGTGTCCATGGACACACAATAAAAGTGTTAAATTGGGAAATTATTTTATATCTATTCTCTAAATTGGAATTAATGAACCCTTTTAAAAAAATCAAAAATTAACAAACAATATCGAGATTTATCAAAATTAGAATTCTAATTGTATGTCCATAGGCACATATTAGAAAAATCCATTAAAAATTACTATGTTCATCAATGCAACCTTGTTATAAAATGATCTTATTCTATTTTTAAGTATAATGTGGGTGTTTTTATAAAAGAACACTAATTTATGAATTATTTTATTATATTATTTTTTAAAGAACTTTAATTGATGGATGATTTTGTCAAAACTGTTATTATTGTATGATTTTTGTTATATAATTTTAAATAATTTAATTTCAAATTTCATACAAGGCAATTGGACGTGCTAATCCAATAAAAACAAATTGTGGTATGAATATGAATGTGATTAATCTCAATTGCGTAGTACTGTAAATATTTAACGTCAAAAAACGCATAAAAATAGAAAAGTTTGAAAAAGAAATGCCAACTGTATGAATTGTGCATTTGTAACTGCAAAATGATCAACAAGGGCTCACACCTTCAATGTTCCTCTAAAGTTGATGTTTCAGTTGTATTATGGCAATCTCTCTTTTCATGTCCTAGTGCTCACCAACTTTGGATGACTTCCACTCTTTATCCTACTCTATCTCAGCTTCAACTGATCATATTGCTGATTTGGTAAAATTGGTCTTTGAAAAATTCAGCACACATGGACTTGCTAGTTTTTTGCTTTTTGCTTGAGTAAGTTGGACAACAAGAAATTTCTAGCATTTCCAGGGGAGAATTGACCATGGTTCTATATTTTTTTAGAGGCTTTTCCCATCTACTAAGTCATTATACTAGTTACACAGCTGCAAATTCAGCCACGTCCCGACAAGGCGACAACAACACCATCAACAACGTTCAACACCATCAGATTGTTGACACCATCAACATACTAGGACATACTAGTAACATAAAAATGGCGTTTTGCTTGTAGTTTAATCAATCAAGCATAATACTCAATGTTCTAGACTTCTAGTTTAATTTAATCACATATTGATTGATAAGAATCTCATATCCGACTTTTCTTTCGTACGTTGGTCATCTAACAATCAGGGAGTATTACTGTGTTAAACACTTAGACCACAACCTGTTCTAGTTTAGTTTAGGGAACATATTTTTTTTTTTTTTGATAAGGAAAGGAATTTGGGTGGTCACTAACAGGCTAGTGACCGCCCAAGAGCATCCTGCTGGATGAAGGTGTGCAAATCCGAGTCAACTGCAAGTGGAATAGAGGAGACGCGTCTGAACGAGCCAACGATGTAGTCCGCCACTGAATTGCACTCACGGTTGACGTGAGTGATACCCCAATCCTGAAAACGAGGCAACAAGCAGTGGATGTCCGAACGAAGCAATTCAATCTCCCACGAGCAGCGCCAGTCACCAAGAACGGCCTTTGACCAGCTGCAAATTATCGCCTTCAATCTGGATCCGGGGAATGCCACGACGAATGGCCTCGATTAGTCCCTGGCGTAAGGCGATAGTCTCGGAAGTCAGAACGGAGTGATGACCAATCAATCCTCCGTCAAAATGGATGGGGGAGCCGCTGGAGTCCCTGAGAATGAACCCGTAAGTAGCCACGCCATCCGCATTCACTGCACCATCAAAAAAAGTAAATCACGGTTCACTAAACAAATTATAATTAGTAACTAGATCAAGATCAAGAATCGAACTCACCTACGCATTCAGTGCGTGTCTTTTTTGGGGTTTCGAATTGAAGAGAAATCGGGGAGCGATTTTATCCAACTCTCACAACTTTCATCCTTGTTGATACATTCTACTATAATACGCTGTGTGTGGGAGTTGGGTAAGATACTTCGGTCATGCATTTTTTGAAGAAGCTCTATAACTCTGGCACTTTCTTTCCGACGAGCAAAGCCATCGAGCAATGAACTAAAAGTAATGACGTCTGGGGAGCAACCCTTGGATTCCATCTCAACAAGCAAATTGTATGCCTCCTCTAGCATCTCTCCTTTACAATACCCATCAATCAATGTGTTGTACGAGACAACATTAGGAGAACAATCCTTCGATTCCATTTCAAGGAGCAAATTGCGTGCCTCCTTCAACATCCCTTCTTTGCAGTACCCATTCAACAACGTGTTATATGTCACGACGCTACAATCGTAGCCAAAACTTCCCATTAAAGTAAACACATTTCGTGCATCATCAATCCTTCCTTGTAAACAGAGACCATTGATCAAACTGCTGTAAGTAATTAAGTCAGGGAGCACACCTCTTTGGTTCATCAATTCGAGCAATTTCTTTGCTTGTTCCATATCTCCTTTCTTGCAAAGTTTATCCATTATCACATTGAATGTCACCACATTAGGAGAAATACCATCAACAATCATCTTCTCCAAGAGTCTTTTAGCCTCCTCCTCATTTCCACAATGATAAAATCCATCAATCAAAGAGCTATAGACAACGACGTCGGGATAAACACCATTGCTTTGCATTTTCAACAAAAACTCTTCAGCCTTATCCATATATCCATTTTTACACAACCCATCAATCAGAGAACTATAAACAAGATCAGGGTCAATACCGCTACTTTGCATTTCGAAGAAAAGCTCTTCAGCCTTGCCTACATACCCTTCTTTGCAAAGTCCATCAATCACAGTAGCATAAGTAACCCGATTTGGCCCACAACCCTCCAAGATTACCTTTCTTTACGTCCATCTTTTTCAGGTCGCTAAATAGACATAGAGCATCTTCGACTTTCTTGAAATGAAAAAGACCTTTCATCAAGGTATTTACAATCACATTATCAGGATACATTTCCTTACTACTCATATCCGCAAACAAACTCATAGCTTCTTCTATTTTCCCAACTCTACAGTATCCATCAACTATTGTGTTATATGTAACAACGGTGGGGGCCTCACCTCTCTGGATCATCATTTGCAGAAGATCCCTTCCTTGTTCTACACTACCTTTCTTGCAGAGCAAATTTATAAGGATGTTAAAAGTCACAGAATTGGGATGAACCCCATTATTTATCATTTCAAAAAAGAGCGACCTAGCATCTTCTTCCATCCCTGAACGGCACAGCCCATCAATCAAGCAACTGTAAGAAACAACATCAGGAGATATTCTAGCATCCTTTCCTTTCGGACCAAATGTAGGCCAGTCTATAGAGCGGCCATCACTGAGAACACATGGCAATGTGTTTGGGTTACAAATCTTACCATATACCATTTCCCGGTGCAACTGAAGAGCTACGGCAGCGTTCCCGGTCTTACACAAACCCTGCATCATAGTGCTGTAACTATAGACATCAGGAGCGCAGCCCAATCGAATCATCTTTGAAATCAGACCAACAGCTTCAAAAGTTTTCTTCTCCAAAAACAACCCTTTGAGCAACGAATTAAAAGTAATGACACTGGGACGATGACCATACTTCAAAATCAGACCCAGAGATGAAAATGCAGCATTCCCTAACTTCATGCAACTATAGCAGTTCAGCAAAACATTCAATATGATGAGATTTGATTGTGGCCCAAGAACACCTGAAATGTCCAATCTCTTGTAGAAAGTGATGGGGAGAGAGAAATGTTTACACTTAACAAGAGCACCCAATAGTGTAGTGAAGCATGAGATTGGAGGGGGAGGTCTCAAGGAAAGCATGTGGTCGAAGAAGTAATGGGCGTCACTAATGTCAAGTTTGCCCAATTTGCAGTCGTTTTGCAAGAATTTTTCAAGTGCACTACTTTTGCCATTGTGGGATATAAATGAGGAAGAGAGCTTTTTTATGCTACCTTGTGAGGACATTCTTGCCTGATGTGCACTGAAAATGGATACTCACAAGTGAAGAGGGGCAAAGAAGCCTCGGCTTCCAACTGGTGTCAGATAAAGAGAATAAAGAGAGCACGCTGCAAATGTAAAGGTTGCTTATGTGTATTAGATACTTCATTAGCAGCACTCAACATTGTTAGAATCAATTACAGAGAAAAAGAAAATAGCATAAACATTTGAACCTGCCATTTTTCCTCTAAAACCGACCATGTATGGTAAAAAAATCTCATGTTTAAAAACACCCACGATTCCAGATTCAACTCATAACTACGCCCAGTAATGCCAAAATTCCAAACAAATAAGTTAGATCAGACAGTCATCTTGCATTTCATCAATTAGTTGGAAATCACAGTAGCACATCCAAGATTCCACAATCTCACCAAGAATGGGATAAAGGGATGGAAGATTGATGCCCATCGTAACACCCAAAAAAAAAAGGAATGCAACAACTCATGTATATTCGTCAAAGCAGGAAGGTGATCGATTATTTAGGATAGGGCTATAATTCATTATCTTAGATGAACAGAATTGATTAAGACGGATTTAATCTCATACAGTGGGTCACATTTTGATTCCGATGATTCAAGGTCTTTTTAAGGTAGTAAATGACGTTTCATGCATCAAACAGATTATATAGTCTATTTTGTTGTGACTACTGAATTGGATTTTATTCACTTCATGTAGAGTGACTACTCATGCAGAGGGTGAACTTTTAATTAAGGTAGTAAATCGGTGAACAATGAGAACAATAGAACAATGTACATTTTATTCAGTTCAGCCCGGATTCGTTTTTAATCCTAGAACAAATGGACTGAATCAACTACTTTTTCCTTGTATACATCTCTAGCTAAAGTTATGGAACACAAAGAATTCATGTAAACAGCAATTTTCAGATTTCCTACGCAAATATTCTTCACAAATCTTCATTTTTGACAAGCTTGGTCATAATTAATAAAGTAGGTCAAGAGATGAGTAAGAATTGCAACCATCGGAAAAGAAACATACAACACGAATTATCTTCAAATCAAAAAATCAGATTACATCCACATAGTCAACACACCTCGAATTCGAAGATCTGAGAGCAACAGAGCAATCAGCGAGCGCCGCCGACCTGAAATTGATGAGCGGTGAAGCCTGGGAAGTGGCGTGAAGCAATAGAGAAGTGGCCCGCTCGCTTTTCCGGTGTCAGAGCTATGATTCGAAGTCGGAGGAAGGCCTGGGCAGTGGCATATTGAGATATCGCTTCGACGGCGTCGGCATCCTTTATTTGAGGAACTAGGAAATCTGAACCGAATCGGACCGGACCCGCGATAAACCGGTCCGATCTCCATTCCAGAGTATTTATATTTATAGGGCAGGTCTAGTTTGGAATTTTTGGGGTCGGACCGGACTTTTGTATTAATTAGTTGTATAAAATTCATCAAAGGTAGGGAGGGTTGGGCAAAATGAACCTTAACCGAAATATCGAACAGAAAAACCAATCACTTTTTCTGGTTAACTATATCGAGAATTTTTTTTATTCTGTTACGGTTAAACATCCAATACTTTTAACGGTTTATCGGTACGGATACGGTTATTAATATTTTCACGGGCAGTTAACCGATAAACCGGTGCTATTATTACTATATATTATATGTTTTTAGAAAGAGAATTATATATTATGTAGCTCGTGTGTGTGAAATGGGGATAAGGTATGCATTTTTTTGCTTTCATCACCTTCCATTTCGTCTTTATCAGTCCATTTGAATGAACAAAATAACCTTTTTCTTATAAAATTATCTTTTTGAGACTGCTGGAGGAGCTTTCATTTTTCTTCCTGATTTCTTGCCATCTAAATTTAAGAGTTTCGTATGGTACAGAAACTGATGGCACGCTGTCCTGTATAGACTCATACTTTGTGTGAACACCACATTCAGTAGTATAATGGCACTTGCTGGCAATACTAATGTAAGAACATCCTATTACATGGTTTTATAAATCTCATTATTTAGCATGAATGTGGGCCACATGGTACTGATATAGCTTCAAATGGAATTTCTTTTTTCCATAAGAACTTAGTAACAAAGCTGTACACATTTATAGAGCAAGCAGACTAATTCATTAAGATGGATATTTCATTTGATTTTCTAATGTTTGCTAAACAAAAATGGCATTTATAGGCCAAGGAGCTTAGGAATAAAGTTGTACACATCTTTGGAACAGTATCTTTCAGTCCATTGAGGCTCATTCTTCTCATTGAGGTTTCCTTCAATTTATAAATGTTTGCATTTTGTTAGTAATGTGGTTGTGGGCAAAGAACTTCACTGTCGTTTTCTACAGCCTAAGGACCAACTTGCACGCAATATGGGTCGTTCCTAGATTCGGTTTCGAGGTCTACACTTAATCATTGTGCAGTTCAATTGCCATATTATCCTTTGTTGGTTAAAAAACCTAATATGCCATTTGTTTGTTACAGTACTTCTTGCCCATTTGTTGCCAAAGGCATTAACAAGCAGATAGAGCAAGCCATTCTTAAGGATGATAGAATTAGAGTCAAAGGTTGAGTGCCTTCAAAATCTAGCAGGTTCCCATGGTCTGAATTGCTATGTTTGATTAGATTCAAGATCTTTTTTTTAAATCATTCCAATTGTGTCTTCTCGATGCTTAGTTTGTGGTGATTTATACTCACGACTGCTGCAATGATTTAAGTGTCAAGCAGCCCTCCAATGAGGGTTGATTTCGTCCATGTCACTCTTGGGTTACATATTGATTTGGATTGATCGTAGTTTTTGAAATATGATTCGAAACTGGGTAATTTCATGATTCTATTGAAAACTATTTCCCCTATTTCCATTTTTGTTCATTATTTCAGTTGCATGTATCTTTCAAAGCTACCAATATTATTAATCACATAAAAAATAAAACTATTCCCGCGCGCATTTTCCTCCCTTAGTGATTATCAAACATTCCACTCTTTAGCGCCCAAAATGATCATCAAACGCTATAGAAAGCACTCGTATATTAGAGCTGCTCCAGCATTCAACAACTTTTGTCAGTTCGAGGAATCATGATCAAAACCAATGCTGTTCAAGACTGCTACTTGATGAATCAGTTTCTGAGCGACTGTTCTTCGTTCAACAACATGGATCGTGCCGTTTGTGTTTGCCGAGATGGATTCTCCCAATGCTTTCGTCTACAATGCGCAATGCGCTGATTCGAGTCCCCGTTCATCGTTCCTCTTGCCCTGTGAAGGAGCTGGAGTTTTACTTAGAAATGTTGAGAGCGCTATGATCGACGGTTATGCCTGTTCTTCTATCAGATGCCTGCCAAGGACGTAATTTCATGGACGATGATGATCACGTGTTATTCTACGTTCAATGATATGTTAAGCAATGGAGGTTTACCCTGATGTGGTACTTTAGCAGCAATTATCTCATCTTGCGATGCGTTGATTCACAAGAACAAAAACAGAAGATAAGTATCCTTATAAGAAGTAAATTACGGTGCAATAAATACATTAAAAGTATGCAACTAGATAAAGACCAGGAAAACGACTCACTTAAAGGTTCAGTGGGAGTCTTTTTTGGGGTTTCGAATTGAAGAGAAATCAGGGAGGGATTTTATCCAACTCTCACAACTTTCATCCTTGCTAATACATTCTAGTATAATGAGCTCCAGGTGTGAGTCAGGTGAAGAAGCTCTATAACTCTAGCACTTTCTTTCCGACGAGCAAAGCCACATAGCAATGGACTAAAAGTAATAACGTCTGCGGGGCAACCCTTGGCTTCCATTTCAAGAAGCAAATTATATGCCTCCTCTAGCTTCTCTCCTCCACAATACCCATCTATCAATGTGTTGTACGATACAACATTAGGAGAACAATCCTTCGATTCCATTTCAAGAAGCAAATTGCTTGCCTCCTTAAACATCCCTGCTTTGCATTACCCTTTCAACAACGTGTTATATGTCACAACGTTAAGCTCGTAGCCAAAACTTCCCATTAAAGTAAACACATTTCGTGCATCATCAATCCGACCTTCTAAACAGAGACCGTTGATCAAACTGTTGTAAGTAACTAAGTCAGGGAGCACGCCTCTTTGGTTCATCAACTCTAGCAATTTCTTTGCTTGTTCCATATCTCTTTTTTTGCAAAGTTCATCCATTATCACATTGAACGTCACCACATTCGGCGAAATACCATCAACAATCATTTTCTCCAAAAGTCTTGTAGCCTCTTCGTCATTTCCATGATGATACAACCCATCAATTAAACAATTATAGACAATGACCTCCGGAGAAACACCTTTGCTTTGCATATTCGAGAACAACTTTTTTGCCTTATCCACATATCCTTTTTTACAGAGCCCGTCAATCAAAGAACCATACATATAAACATTTGGATTGATGCCAATACTTTCCGTTTCGAAGAAAATCTCTTCAGCCTTATCTACATACCCTTCTTTACATAATCCATCAATCACAGTACCGTAAGTAACCTGATTTGGTCTGCAAGATCGAAGAACACCTTGCTTAAAGTCCATCTTTTTCATGTTGTTGAATAGACTTAAAGCATCTTCGACTTTCTTCAAATGAAAAAGCCCTTTCAGCAATGTATTTATAGTCACATTATTAGGATAAATTTCCTTACAGCACATATCCTGATACACTCGCATAGCTTCTTCTATTTTCCCAACTCTACAGTATCCATCCACTATTGTGTTATATGTAACAACGGTGGGGGCCTCACCTCTCTGGATCATCATTTGCAAAAGCTCCATTCCTTCTTCTACTTTACGTTTCTTGCAGAGCAAATTTATAAGGATGCTAAAAGTCACAAAATTGGGATGAACCCCATTATTTATCATTTCAACAAATAGCGACCTAGCATCTTCTTCCATCCCTTCCTTTTATACCAGTTGTAGGCCAGTCTATAGAGCGACCGCCAATGAGAACATATGGCTGTGTCTTTGTGTTACAAATCTTACCATTCGCCATTTCCCGGTGCAACTGAAGAGCTACGGCAGCGTTCCCGGTCTTACACAAACCCTGCATCATAGTGTTGTAAGTAAAGACATCAGGAGCACAATCCAACCGAGTCATCATTGAAATCAGACCAACAGCTTCAAAAGTTTTCTTCTCCAAACACAACCCTTTAAGCAACGAATTAAAAGTAACGACACTGGGACGATGACCACACTTCAAAATCAGACCCAGAGCTGAAAATGCAGCATTCCCTAATTTCATGCAACTATAGCAGTTCAGCAAAACATTCAATGTGACGAGATCTGATTGTGGCCCAAGAGCACCTGAAATATCCAATCTCTTGTAGAAATTGATGGTGAGAGAGAAATGCTTACACTTAACAAGAGCACCCAGTAGTGTATTGAAGTGCGAAATTGAAGGGGGAGGTCTCATGGAAAGCATGTGGTCGAAGAAGTAATGGGCGTCACTAATGCCAAATTTGCCCGATTTACAGTCATTTTGCAGGAAATTTTCAAGTGCACTCCTTTTTCCATTACGGGATATATATGAAGAAGAGAGTTTTTTGATGCTACCTCGTGAGGACATTCTAGCCTGCTTTGTGCTGAAAATTGGATACAAAGATGTAAATAAGGGCAAAGAAGGCTCAGCTCCTAATTGGCGTCAGATGAAGTGTATAAATCTCTAGCTAAAGTTCTCTAACACAAAGAATTCATGTAAACAGCAAATTTCAGTTTTCCTACGCAAATATCCCTCAGAAATCTTCGTTTTTGACAAGCTTGGTCATAATCAACAAGTAAAATTAGGAGATGAGTAGGAATTGCAACCATCAGAAATGAAACATAGTACCCAAATTACCTTCAAATAAAAATATCAGATTAGACCTACACAGCCAACACACCTCGAATTCGATGATCTGAGAGCAACGGAGCAATCAGCGGAGCGCCTCCAACCTGAAATTGATGAGCAGCGCAGCCAGCTAAGCTGGATGGAGCTGTGAAGCCGAGAAGTGGCCCGCTCGCTTCTCCGGTGTCAGAGATATCGCTTTGACGGCGTTGGCGGTGCGCAACGAGAGTGGCCAGGGATGGTCACTGGTCAGTGTCGAATGATAAACCGGTCCGATCTCCATTCCGGAGTATTTGTATTTCTAGGGCTGGTCTAATTTGGACTGTTTTGGGTCGGACTGGACTTCTTTTTTACTATTAATTTAATCGGTTCATAATAATGAATAATTAGTTATAGAAAAGTCATCAAAGACCAATAAAAAAAATGAGACCAATCAATTGAAATATATTAGTCGCAAAATGATACTAATAACTAATAAGTAGTTGTAACTTGTAAGATAAATGAGATTATAAAATCATTATTTTCATGAATATATTTATAAATATATTAGTTTTCGGTCTGGATTTTTTGAGAATTTAAGTTCATCGGTAACTTTATAAATGAAATAAATAAAAAAACTGTTCGGTAAATGAGCAAGAAGTGAAATTTTAGAGATGAAAAATACTTTTATTACGATATTAATTTGCATGTTAAAGATGAACGGCGATCAAATATTGGACTAATAATTAAGTTGTCTTTTCACCACTCGTTGAAAAATGAAAAAGTACCAATTAAACAAACTACAACAAAATATGAACGTTGTTGATGATGTTGATCCATCTAATTTTTTTGATACCCAACTAATTTGCTTGTCCGATTTTTGGCTCAAAAAGTTGCGCAATTTCACCCAATCCACACCCGATGTTTAGCAACCGATTTGCACAGCTGTTCCGGCATTCAACAACTTTCATCAGTTCAAGGAATCATGATCAAAACCAATGCTATTCAAGACTGCTATTTGATGAATCAGTTTCTGGGCGTCTGTTCTTCGTTCAACAACATGGATCTGCAGAAATGGATTCTCCCAATGCTTTCGTCTATAATGCGGTGATTTGAGGCCTCGTTCATCGTTCCTCTTGCCTGTGAGGGTGCTGGAGTTTTACTTGGAAATGTCAAATGTTGATCGACAGTTACGCAAGCTTGGGGATGTCGAGTCAGCAGCATTTATGTTCTATCAAATGCCTGTCAAGGACGTAATTTCATGGACGATGATGATCACGTGTCATTCTAGGAATAAGCAATATAAAGAAGCATTATCTACGTTCAATGATATGATAAGAAATGATATGATAAGAAATGGAGTTTACCCTGATAAGAAATGGAGTTTACCCTGATGTGGTAAGTTGGTAACTTTAGCAGCAGTTATCTCATCTAGCGATGAATTAAACAGGACCAATTTGTCAGAAATCCTAGTTGATACACAAGAACACGAACAGAAGATAAGTATATGCATATTCCCATACATTTTGCTCGGAAATTCAAAAACAATCCATAGCAAGTAACTAGCAAACTGCCATGCATTAAAGAAAAGACATTATAAGAAGTAAATTACAGTGCATTAAATACATTAAAAGTATGTACTAGATAAAGACCAAGAAAACAACTCACCTAAAGGTTCAGTGGGAGTCTTTTTTGGGGTTTCGAATTGAAGAGAAATCAGGGAGAGATTTTATCCAACTCTCACAACTTTCATCCTTGTTGATACATTCTAGTATAATACACTCTGTTTGTGAATCAGGTAAGATCTTCCGGTCATGCATTATCTGAAGAAGCTCTATAACTCTAGCACTTTCTTTTCGACGAGCAAAGCCATGGAGCAATGAATTAAAAGTAATGGCGTCTGGGGAGCAACCCTCGGCATCCATCTCAACAAGCAAATTGTATGCCTGTTCTAGCATCTCTCCTCTACAATACCCATCAATCAATGTGTTGTACAAGACAACATTAGGAGAACAATCCTTCGATTCCATTTCAAGAAGCAAATTGCTTGCCTCCTCCAACATCCCTGCTTTGCAGTACCCATTCAACAACGTGTTATATGTCACAACATCAATCTCGTAGCCAAAACTTCCCATTAAAGTAAACACTTTTCTTGCATCATCAGTCCTTCCTTCTAAACAAAGACTGTTGATCAAATTGCTGTAAGTAAATAAGTCAGGGAGCACGCCCCTTTGGTTCATCAACTCTAGCAACTTCTTTGCCTGTTCCACATCTCCTTTCTTGCAAAGTTTATCCATTATCACATTGAATGTCACCACATTAGGAGAAATACCATCAGCAATCATCTTCTCCAAGAGTCTTTTAGCCTCCTCCTCATTTCCACAATGATAAAATCCATCAATCAAAGAGCTATAGACAACGACGTTGGGATAAACATCGTTGCTTTGCATTTTCAACAAAAACTTTTCAGCCTTATCCATATATCCATTTTTACACAACCCATCAATCAGAGAACTATAAACAACAAGATCAGGGTCAATACCGCTACTTTGCATCTCGAAGAAAAGCTCTTCAGCCCTTTCTAGATGCCCTTCTTTACATAGGCCGTCTATCATAGTGCCATAAGTAATCTGATCTGGTCCACAATCTCCAAGTTTATTACCATGCTTTAACTCCATCTTTTTCAAATCACTAAATAAACTTAGAGCATCTTTGACTTTCCTCAAATGAAAAAGGCCTTTCAGCAATGGATTTATAGTCACAATATCAGGATAAATTTCCTTACAACACATATCCTTATATAGACCCATTGCTTCTTCTATCTTCCCAACTTTGCAATAACCATCCACTATTGTGCTATATGTAATAACGTTAGGGGCCTCACCTCTCTCGATCATCATCTTTAAAACCTCCATTCCTTGCTCCACTTTTCCTTTCTTGCAAAGCAAATTTATGAGGATGCTAAAAGTCACTAAATTGGGACGAATACCACAATTTAACATTTCCCTAAAGAGCGACTTAGCATCTTCTTCCATCCCCGAACGGCACAGCCCATCAATCAAGCAATTATAAGAAACAACATTAGGAGATATTTTAGCAACCTTTCCTTCCGGACCAGTTGTAGGCCACTCTATAGGACGGCCATCAGTGAGAGCATATGAAATTTTGTTTGGGTTACAAATCTCTTCAATAGTACCCGTCTTACCATGCACCATTTCCCGGTGCAACCGAAGAGCTATGGCAGCGTTCCCGGTCTTACACAAACCCTGCATCATAGTGCTGTAACTAAAGACATCAGGAGCACATCCCAATCGAATCATCTTTGAAACCAGACCAACAGCTTCAGAAGTTTTCTTCTCCAAAAACAACCCTTTGAGCAACGAATTAATAGTAATGATACTGGGACGATGACCATACTTCAAAATCAGACCCAGAGATGAAAATGCAGCATTCCCTAACTTCATGCAACTATAGCAGTTCAGCAAAACATTCAATATGATAAAATCTGATCTCAAACCAAGAACACCTGAAATGTCCAATCTCTTGTAGAAAGTGATGGTGAGAGAGAAATGCTTACACTTAACAAGAGCACACAATAGTGTAGTGAAGCATGAGATTGGAGGGGGAGGTCTCATGGAAAGCAT
The DNA here is from genome assembly GCA_964016875.1 of Fallopia convolvulus. Taxonomy (NCBI): domain Eukaryota; kingdom Viridiplantae; phylum Streptophyta; class Magnoliopsida; order Caryophyllales; family Polygonaceae; genus Fallopia; species Fallopia convolvulus. Next base: position 7,285,357 of record OZ024729.1, read on the forward strand.
GTGGTCGAAGAAGTAATGGGCGTCACTAATGTCAAGTTTGCCCAATTTGCAGTCCTTTTGCAAGAATTTTTCAAGTGCACTCCTTTTGCCATTGCGGGATATAAATGAGCAAGAGAGCTTTTTGATGCTACCTCGTGAGGACATTCTTGTCTGATGTGCACTCAAAATGGATACTCACAAGTGAAGAAGGCAAAGAAGCCTCGGCTTCCAACTGGTGTCAGATAAAGAGAATAAAGAGAGCACACTGCAAAGGTATACGTATTAGATAATTCATTAGCAGCACTCAACATTGTTAGAATCAATTACACAGAAAAAGAAAATAGCTCAAACATTTGAACCTGCCATTCTCCTTTAAAACCGACCACATATAGTAAAAATCCCATGTTTAAGAACACCCACAATTCCAGATTCAACTCAAAAGTACGCCTAGTAGTGCCTAAAATCCAAACAAATAAGTTAGATCAGGCAATCATCAGGTATTTCATCAATTAATTGGAATTCACAACAGCACATCCAAGATTCCTCAATCTCACCAAGGATGGGATGAAGGGGTGTAAGATTGAAGTCCATTGTAACACCAAAACAAAGTAGGCTATTGTGTTAATTTACCCATATAAGAAAGGAATGCAACTACTCATGTATATTCGTCAATGCTAGGAAGGTGATTGATTATTTAGGATAGGACTATAATTCTTCATCTTAGATGAACAGAATTAAGATGGATCAAACAGTGGGTCACATTTTGATTCCGATGATGAGAACTTTCTCATTAAGGTAGTAAATGGCGTGTTTCAAGCATCAAACAGACCATGTATAGGACATTGGTCCCGGACCAAAAACCAAATTCAAAAAATTGGTGAGAAAGTGGACTGAATTATAGTCTATTTTGTTGTGTCTACTGAATTGGATTTTATTCAGTTCATATAGAGGGCGAGCTTTTAATTAAGGTAGTAAATCGGTGAAGAATGAGCACAATAGAACAATGTACATTTTATACAGGTCAGCCCGGATTCGTTTCAATCCTGGAACAAATGCACTGAATCAACCAGTTTTTCCTTGCATAAATCTCTAGCTAAAGTTATCGAACACAAAGAATTCATGTAAACAGCAAATTTCAGATTTCCTATGCAAATATTCTTCAGAATCTTCGTTCTTGACAAGCTCGGTCATAAGCAATAAGTAGAAATAGGGGATGAGGGTAAGAATTGACACAAGTTACCTTCAAATAAAAAAATCAGATTACATCTACATAGTCGGCACACCTCGAATTCGAAGATCTGAGAGCAACAGAGCAATCAGCGAAACCACCAAAACTGAAATTGATGAGCAGCGCAGCCAGCTAAGCTAGAGAGCCTGGGCAGCGGCGTGAAACAAGAGAGAAGTGGTCCGCTCGCTTCGCCGGGTCAGATCTCTGATTCGAATTCGGAGGAAGGCTTAAGCGGCGGCACACTGGATTGTGGAATAGTATATTCGAGGAACTAGTTAAAAAATGTATTTTAATTTGTTTTTTGGTCGAAAAAATGTATTTTAATTTGTTTATTAGCCGTACAACGTACGAATCTTTCCACTCTTTACTTTCCTTCACCCAAAATGATCATCAAACGCTACAGAAAACACCCGACTAATTTACTAAACCTATTTTGCTCGCCAAAACCGCAATTTCGCCCAATCCACACCCGATGTTTAGCAACCGATTTGCAGAGCTGTTCCAGCATTCAACAACTTTTATCAGTTCAAGGAATCATGATCAAAACCAATGCTATTCAAGACTGCTACTTGATGAATCAGTTTCTGAGCGCCTGTTCTTCGTTCAACAACATGGATCGTGCCGTTTCTGTGTTTGCTAAGATGGATTCTCCCAATGCTTTCGTCTACAATGCGCTGATTCGAGGCCTCGTTCATCGTTCCTCTTGGCCTGTGAAGGCGCTGGAGTTTTACTTGGAAATGTTGAGAGCGCAGCTCTTCCCCACCAGCTATACCTTCTCGTCTTTGGTTAAGGCTTGTGGGATGGCCTCGGCAATCTGGTTCGGCCAAGCTGTTCATTCTCAGATTTGGAGATGGGGATTTCACGGACATGTTTTTGTTCAGACTGCTTTGGTTGAGTTTTATGCTAATTTGGGCTGGATTGTGGAGTCCCGAAAGGTGTTCGATGAAATGCCTCAGAGAGATCTCTTTGCGTGGACTACTATGGTGTTGGTTTATACTCGGAGTGGAGACATGGTCTCCGCTAGGCGCTTGTTTGATGGGCTGGATGAGAGGAATGTCACCGCTTGGAACGCTATGATCGACGGTTATTCGGGGTTGGGGGATGTCGAGTCAGCAGCATTAATGTTCTATCAGATGCCTGTCAAGGACGTAATTTCATGGACAATGATGATCACATGTTATTCTAGGAATAAGCAATATAAAGAAGCTTTGTCTACGTTCAATGATATGATAAGCTATGGAGTCTACCCTGATGTGGTAACTTTAGCAACAGTTATCTCATCTTGTGCGCATCTAGGAGCCCTTGACTTGGGGAGGCAAATACATTTTTATGCCATGGAGCAAGAACTTAGCCTTGATGTATATATCGGTTCTGCACTGATAGATATGTATGCGAAATGTGGAAATTTACAGAGGGCATTGCTTGTGTTTTACAAGCTTAGGGAGAAGAATATTTTCTGCTGGTACTCGGTCATTGAAGGGCTTGCAGTACATGGATGTGCAAAGGAAGCTTTGACTATGTTCGACGAGATGCTGAAGGAGAATATTAAGCCTAATGCTGTTACTTTTATCAGTGTTCTATCTGCATGTACTCATTCTGGATTGGTTTCAGAAGGCCGTAAATTGTTCAAGATCATGACATGGGATTTTTTAATTCATCCACAGGTAGAACACTATGGTTGTATAGTTGATCTTCTCTGCAGGGCTAGATTGCTAGAGGATGCATTGGAAGTGATTAGAAGTATGGAAATTGAGCCTAATTCAGTCATCTGGGGAGCGTTGTTGAGTGGCTGTAAAAGATGCAAGAATTTGGAGATAGCAGAGATTGCTATTTCTAGACTGATGGATTTGGAGCCGAATAACTGTGGTTACTATAACCTCTTAATCAACATGTACGTTGAAACAAATAGGTGGAATGATGTTCTTAGAATTAGGGCGAGAATGAAAGAGCTTGGTTTGGAAAAAGATTGTCCTGGATCTAGTTGGATTGAGTTAGAAAGTGAAGTTCACCAGTTTGCTGCTTCTGATAGATCTCACCCTTCTTCTAATGAGATATATATGGTTTTGGATGAACTAGATGGACCCATGAAGTTGGCTGACCAGGAATCTGATTTTGAAACTGATCTATGAGAGGGTTTTAATAGAATGACCCATATACAAAATGCCTGTAAGCTTATCACGCCATCTTGACTAAATTTTCTCTGCATTTCGGTTACAATTCTGATCCTAACCAGGAATGAATATTTTCTGAAAAATGCTGGCATGTAACTTGGGAAATCAACACTATTGATGTTCAAGAAAAATAAGGTGCTCATTCTGAGCTTCTGTTTCAATTTAAACTAATATGAAAGATGGCTACATGCTGACACTCAATGACTTTTGATTCTAAAAGAAATGTTATATCTGGCTTGTAGATGGTTGATAAATGACAAAAAAAGTACCCATTGGTGTTTATCTTTTATAGGATCCTTAACATTGGATCTAGTAAAAATAAAAACTAAAATTTTCCCGTGGACACTAATCTTGATAGAGCACAAAAACATTTTCTTATGAACTTTGTTGCATATAACAAATATACACATCAGTGAATACTTCTGTCATAGAAGGTTTCATGATTTATATAGATGTTGCTAATTTGGATATAACTGAACTTTGTATGCTTGTCACAGGAAACCTCATTGCCTAAAATGGAGAACGGCTTTGGTTCCAATGACTCTCTTGGACCGAAAATGCGTAAAATAATCATCAAAACTTATCTCCTTGTACAAAGGAGGATTATTCTCTGACACGAGCTCCTCTATTACGCCATATTTCTTCTCTTTGTTTTTGTTGCCCGGATAGAAGAAGCATGCAACTGACATCCTGGGTCCTATGCTTCTAGCCAACACTCTGTGCTCAGCACTCTTCAGTAAGTCGTTCGTTATAAGCTGTCTCGCAATCCGCCAAGAAGAGATCATATCAGAAGCTGTAAGTACAAAAAAAAAAATAGTAAAAGATTCTGATCTTTTATCAGTTGAAAAATCTCATTTACCTGGAGCATGTCTCCAATGTTACATATAAGAGCTCCTTCCATGGGTGGCACATTTATCCACTGATTCTGATAAAAAACTTGAAGTCCATCAATGTTGTTTGTCAATAGAATGGTGAGGAAGAAAGGGTCTGAGTGATGAGTTGTTCCTATTGTCAAATCTGGCTCGGGACAAGCCGGGTAGTAGTGACCTAACACTTTTTGTGCTTCCATGCATTTAATGGACTCAAGGTGGTCACTGCTGAGACCCAAAGCCTCAGAGAGCAGCTCACACAGTTTACCCTTTAGTCTCATCATGTGTTTCACATACTCGCACATTGCTTCCCTGCAAGAGGAGGATACATCATAGACATGTGAATTGAAAAGGACTAAACCCAATAGCAGTTAGTGTTCAGTTGTTATGGTGAAGTAAGCTATCTAGAGCTAATTGGTCATTTCCCAAATCCAAGAAAAATCCTGTATTTGGAAAATTGAAAAAATAATTAGACTCTATAAAAGATCTTAGAAAATTCTAAAAATAAAATCTAGGCAAGATTGTCGAAGTCAGGATTCTTAACCATATTTTTGTACCTGCAGACTAGAGGTAACTCGGTGCTGGCTATGTCTTCAAGGTCACAAGAAAGTGAATCTTTCCACAGGTAAGTATTCAGCACACCTTGGAAACTTGTGTAATACTGCACTTTCTTGGTGGGATCCCGCGAGTAAAAGGCCATCTTTGTGTCATTCGGTTGCTCATGGAACGAGCGCATACCTTCAAGCATCTTCTTCATCACATCCGAAGGAACTCCATGGTTGACCATGTAAAAGATCCCCCAAGTCTGTGAAACTCTACCCATTTCACCAATGATATATGCTCTTCTTTCACTTTCTAAGCCTTCAAAATCTATGATTGGAACCCGGAGTTCGCTGGTGGTGACTAAATCAGTTTTCTCCACTTGGTGTTTTAGTGGAAGTATGAACATTTCAGGAACCTTTGTTACTCCTGCATCTACAAGGCCTTTGACACCTGATTTTGTGTTTTCAAATTCACTCAAGTTCAATCCCATCTTGATCATGGTGAAGTGAAGACAATTAAGAATGCTTTTGATTTTCTGTTGGAGATTTGAAGGATGAAGAGACAGGTAAGATTTTTGAACCAAGATATGTTATTTATGGTCTTCCTTGTGTTGTGAATCTAGGATAGTCAGTCCCAATCGTTTGAACTCGGAATGATGAATTGATGATGATGATAAAAGGTATAATAATTGCAGTAGTGAATTGAATATTGCTACAGAAGAAGTCAACATTATACTTTATTAATTTAGCAGAGGTGCTCAAGATAATATATTACATTATGGTCCCTTTACCATGTATCAAGTCAATCAAATTGTTGGGGTTAGCCAATTTCTGATTAAAAATATACAACTTGCTTGTCACAGGTCTGACTTTTTGAGAATTGCCTTATAGAAAAATGAGGAAAACTCAGGTGTGGCTTCAAATTTACATGTGCATTGGGGATGATAATTGCATAGATGTAATTTCTGTACTAGTCAAGTAACTCAGCCGTCCTGGTTAAATGACGATCACTATTTAATTTATTGGTTGACTAACAGCTTAGGAGAAGCAAATTTGTTCTTCTCCTGTATATGGATTTCAAGAATGATTGAAACTCATAGATAGGATCAAAATTGAAGAGCTCTTTATAAGAGTCATATTAATTTTTAATGCATTCATCTGCCCTTGTTGGTGGCACTGTAATATTTAGATGATTTCATTTTCATTTGACTTTTATAGCGCGTGGACCACGTGAAGGCATGTGGTGTTAGCAGAGTTCAAGTTAGTAAGTACCAGCCTACTTTATGCTTTCATTTTCAGGCATATGCTGATAAGAACTTGATGGGGAGGCACTGAGGCAGAAGAAGTAATGCAATATGCCATAGTACCAAAATGCAAATTTTACCACTTTCTGATATGATGTTTACTTTTTATTTCCATGAACAAATCTTATAAAGTTGTTCTGAAGTTACTAGTAGAGTAGCAGGAAGTAGGAACCATGATCCAGAAGAGCAATTTAATGTTACTCTTTCTTCCGGGTCTTTCGAGCGCATCCCATAACACGTCAAGATAGGAGTGCCCCATCTTGACCCCCCAAATTCCGCTGGAGCAGAACTCTATTGGCTCAATATTGTTGTTGTTAAATCGAAACTTTCATATGGAAAAATCTGACACATTAATATATATTTTTGTAATTTTGTATTTGATAACTTAGGATTAGAGAGAAGGGTTTTGTTTGTTCATAATTTTGGTGTATTTGTGTAGCTAGTTTGTTTATACAATGGGAGCATGTTGGCGACACCGTTGTGCTGATATAGTTTAGAGCGCATTTAACTAACATGATTCCTGAACATACATAATTGACATTATTGAGAACGACTATGGTACTCAATCAACTCAACTACAGGTTCTAGTGACAAGGACAAGGTTCAACAAACTGATGCAAGTATGTCACAAACTACTTATTGCATAGACAGCAGCAATAATACTTTCTGTAACATCACCTCGTTTTCCAAGTCTTGGTTTATACAACAACTCTAACAATAATCACCTCATTTTCCAGGTCTTGATTCATAGAACTAACAATAATTATAATGATCTCAATTCGGTTACATAACAAAATACGGAGTACATTGTATTCTAGTCATTGATAATCACACTCAAGTCCATTGGTACCATACCTTGGTTATAAAGACACTCCAAGTAGAAAGTTAGGCCTCATCTGAAACCATACTTTAGATATAACAAATCGGTTTACAAATCACTCAATGCAATCCCTATGTTTGTTCGAGAATCAATCATTCCAAGTATCACCCATTTGTAAGGACTGTCCAATGGGTCAACCCGACCCTTCTTGCAACCCATTTTATGAGTTACGAGTTTACGAGTTGACCCGTTTGACTTGTTTCAACCTGTTTAGTTACTAGACTTATAACCGTAAAATTGCAGTTGGGTCGTTACAGGTAGACCCGCACGTTGAACAGACCTACCCATTTTTTTGGTCGAACTCTTAACATGAACCATACCTAAATTCACATCCCAACACATTCCTTATCTCAACCACATTTCTACAATGGTAGTAATGGTACCAAAGAGGACATTATTAATCAAAGAGAGTAATAATTGTCTCAGATTTTTTTTTTTAAATCGACCTCTGTTGGCTAGTGAAACATTGGATATCTTGTTGGTTGATACCAGGTTTCATTATGTCCATCGTTTTAACAAAGGATTTCTGCAGCAATGGAGAAAGCTGAAGAACCTCTAAAACGAAGAAAGCAATTGGTCTGGCACATCCTGATGAGCTCAAAAGGGGTTAATTGTTAGACCTATTGAGCTTTCAACTGAGTGCTTGCTTACTCTACTGAAAGTTCGCATTTAAATTGGCATTCTCAGACAAAGACAATCAATCCACAAGGACTCAAAACAGATCTGAACAAATCAAACACAATCAATTCACCAATGCACAAGTACTTTGTGAAGACATATTTCACCGCATTATTCTCCTGATATCAGCTCGACGGATTAGACCTGAAAAGTGATATCAGCTCGATAAATGTACTAGTTAAAAACACAGATTTTATAGCAGATAGAGCTATTGGTTCAAAACAGGCCAAATTTTGAGTAATTGGAGAAAGTATAGTTACTGATCAGATAGAGCTAATACGTGATTGCGCCATCATTTCGGCGAATCAAACCAATAGGGAAACAATATAATCATCATCTCAATCTTTCTCCAGATTCAACTAAAACAGAACCAAAAAAATCAAAATTTCAAATGCTCTAAAAATTGAGGGGAGAACGAAAATCAAAATATCAGAGAGCGTTCTCCAGCCGTCTCATATCGAGACGATTTGAGCAGCGGATGAGTGAAAACCCTAAAACCTCGATAGTTTATATAGAAAGGAAAGGAATTAGGGGTTTTCCTATTTTCTTTTATTCTAAAACGAGCCCAAGTATTTTACATTATTACGATTTTAGCTCGGACGATAAAAAGAAGACACAAAATGGATAGAGCAGAACAGATGAATTTGGCTTCTGAATCGCCGTCATCTCTTTCTTTCTTCATCTCCCATTCTTCTCTGCCGGTAATGAAAGTGCAATAGGTACCTTTATCCTCCTCTGATTCATCATGAAGCCAACATTACTCTGCAATTTATTTGCTTACAAGTTTGAATTTTTTTCATTTTAGTATTGCTCAAGGCTTAGGAGGAACAAATTGGTCAGTTTTTGCTGAATTGGCTGATTTAACCAATGGTGAAGACTGTTTGTTTGATTTTTGCTGGTACCTGTCACCTGAATTGATTTGGGTGCCCTAGATTTGTAGTTCATTGAGGGGTATTTTTACTTGTTTGCTTAAAGTTGATAGATTTTCTGAAGCATTCTTGTGTTGCTTCCCATTTCATGGCTTTTTCCTTGCTCTCTAGATTGCCCTTCAAATTGGAAACTGAACTTTAACAAACCAAATTGAATGATTTCTGTGATTTTCTGAGATTCTTTGCTAGTTCAAAAACTCTTTAAGAAAGTGTATGTGCATTTCTGTGATTTTTCTTGGATTTGGTCTTAGCAGATACTTTGTAAAAATATCAAAACAAGCTATTGAGAAATTGTATGTGCATTGTGCCTATTATAGCCAACTGATTGCTCTTAGCATTCTTGCCGATATTTAGCTCTTTCATTGATTCTTCAGTTCAATTCTAGGCTTCAGACTGTGATTGTTCTTTGCCCGTCGACATTGTTTTATGTTTCCAAGTTTGAAATTTTGTGTATAACTACTCAATTGAATGAACATATTGCAAAGTGCATCTAGATACATCTCTCTGAATCATCATTTCAGGGAGGTCACTTTTAGAGATGCTAAACCAAACATACAAAGCGGGTGTTGATTCCATATCGAAGCCAGGATATGGAAGGACTCAATGCTTTGCCACATGTATCATCCATTAATTGACATTCTCCTCTTTCCTTAGCTTGTGTTTGTTCTTTATTTCTGTGATCCCTGAAACCTTCATTATAACATGTTCTGGAGAAATTGAGTGAGATTTTAACATGTTCATGTCTTGTGCCTATTAAGCATGTGAATTTAGGTGCCTGATTGATGGTATCAGATCAAATTTTACATTTTTATTTTTAAATCCTAGTGCAATTGGAGGCTACCAAATCGATTAAAGAAAGGATCCCAAGAGCATGCATGATTAGGTTGAGCTATGGAGCCTATGATACTGAAAATTTATGTAACAACTAGTGTCATTCCCGTACCTTGTACGGGTTTAATTTAAAAATTACTTTATAAAAAATGTTTTCGACTTGTTCTTAAAAAAATTTCCCGAACACATTTTTCACGACTGAATCACACTTTTTTAATGTTATTCATGTATATTGTACGGATTTAATATCAAAGTCATTTATAAAATATTATCGACAGTTCTTAAAAAAATTTACAAACACATTTTCACAAAGCACACTTCTTTTAATAAAGAATTACAAAATATTAGGATTTATTTAAAAACCAATTTTTATTAGATCAATTTTAAAAAATGATTTATCTTAGTCTCTTAGATGATCAATTAAAATATTTTAATCAAGTGTTCATTAACAAAAAGAAATTACATAACTTCAAATTAACTATTTATATAAAATTCTTAGAATAGTAAAATATTTTAGAATCAATTTTCATCAAAAAAATAATTTGTAATTGTTTCATAAAAAGTGGGGGAGTGGGAAAGTGGGTAGGTTTTTTTGCCAAATTTTTGATGAAGTGGGGAAGTAGTTTTAGAATTTTTAGTTTTTGGTAAAAATTATAAATTTTAATTGTGTATATTAGATTAAGCCTGGCTAAATTTTTTCTAAAGAGATGGGTTCTCCTTTACAATTGTACTATATAGATATGCATATGTAGTACTAGTATTTTAGTGCCATGATGTTGATACATACCTAACTACTACTAGATTTTGTTACGTAATAATGCGAAGTTGTATAAGAAGAGTTTAAAACTCATGGTAGGTTGCCATGTTTTGATTGTTAATTGTCTGAGTTAGATTAGTGATTATATGTGTAAAAACAAGCTCTTGCCTTTGTCTATTATAAGTTGTTTCTAATTTACATGTATGTGTTTGACATGGGTCAAATGGTTCAGATTTTTTTCAACTCTTTGTCAGGAGATCGGATTATAAATCTCTCTCTAGATCAAACTAAATATTCGAAATAAAGGTATCAAACTAGATTTGCATGATTGCATCGAAGATGATTTGTATATATATGTTTTTATTTGACCTTATAAGTTGTAACAAATGAATCGTTTAATGTTGGTTGGAATTAAAAGATGCTACGTGTATATTAAATCTGGATTTTCCAATTATTAAAAAGTAAAGTTAGTAGTTTGAAAGCTTAATTTGCTCAAAAAACTGTTACGTTTGTTAAATTTAAGTTATTTGGATATCCACGAATTCAAACGAAGAACTATCTTCAACATATAAATTAAAGGGAGATTTGATTTATTGTTTTAAAACTTGCAAAAATTCTCCTAACACCATCTATTCTACGAGTTGCTCATTTCAAAAACAAGTATATAATATTGGATACTCGTTTGTCTCAAAATTTTGAACCCTAAATTTAAAACGACGAATTAGTTGGGTTGGATCATATACAAATAAATTTACAATGGATAATTTTGATTATGTATAATTAGAGATCAAATCGATGGATTTTTTGAATTGGATCGATGGATCGGATAATTTTGCACACCCCTAGATAAAAGTTACTATAGAGATTGTGTTTTGTATGAAAAGAGACTTGATCTTATTAATGAATAGAAGAGAGTATTTGTACAAGTACATTGCATGGTAAACAAGAAACCCTAATACAAAATAATATCCAAAATATAAAAGATAGAATAATAAAGTATAAGGAAAGATAATATGCAAAGATATGCTAAGATATATCAATATCTCCCCGCAAGCTGGACGTCCGAGCAGAGAGGCCAAGCTTGAAAATCAAAGAAGTGAACTGCGGTCTTCCAAGCGGTTTAGTCAGAATATCAACAAGTTGATCTTTGGTGGAGATGTGTGACACCCCAAGGGATTTGGCCTGAACATGCTCACGAACAAAATGAAAAATGATAGGCTAAAGCAATGAGTTTCATTCTTGAGTAAGAAACTGGATTAGAGGTAAGAAAAGTAGCCACAATATTATCACAATAAATGACTGGCTGAGAAGGCAAACGAACTCCCATTTCAGCCAATACAAACGTAACCCAGATAAGCTCAGAATAGGCATCTGCAAGAGCTTTATACTCTGATTCTGTAGACGACCGAGAGACAGATTTTTGCTTGCGTGAGCTCCAAGAAATTTGAGTACTAATAAAGTAAAGTAGATAACCAGTAGTAGAAATATAATCATCTTTGTCACCTGCACAATCAGCATCCGAGAAACCATATAACTGTAATGAAGACTGAGCAGAAATACGCACACCAAGAGAGGGCGTGCCACTGAGATATCGTAAGTGGCGTTTTAAAGCTTCCCAATGAACTGTAGTAAGAGCTTGCATGAACTAAGACAATTTATTTACTGCGAAAGCCACATCCGGACGTGTAAGACCTAAATATTGTAAACAACCAACAAGCATCCGATAATCTGACAGAGGCGGCAGTGGCGTCCCAGAAAACCGAGAGAGAGAAGCATTGCCATCAATTGGCGTGGAGGCAGGTTTGGCCGACTCCATGCCAACTTTAAGCAAGAGGTCTAAACATACTTTCGTTGAGATAAAAAGAGGCCAGACGATGAATGAGTGACCTCAACGCCTAGAAAATATGAGAGTTCACCAAGATCCTTAAGAGAGAATTTCTTTGCTAACACATCAAGGAGCCGGTTGACAAAAGCAATATCATTGCCAGTGACAATAATGTCATCAACATAAACCAGCAAATAGACCAAATGACCATTATGAGAAAATATGAACAACGAGGCATCGGCAAGAGACGCACGAAACCCAAGACGAAGTAGATATGCCTTTAATTCATTGTACTAAGCCCGAGGGGCTTGTTTGAGACCATAAATGGCCTTGTGAAGTTTGCACACATGAGTTGGAACCGCATGCATTGTCAATGAATCTAGGCGGTTGAGACATAAAAAACATCTTCATGAAGCATACCTTGTAAGAACGCATTATTGACATCGAGTTGACGAAGGGACCAACCACGAGAAACGGCTATTGTAAGAACTAGCCGAACCGTGACCGGTTTGACAACAGGACTGAATGTCTCAGTGTAGTCCCATCCGGGGCCTTGATGGAAACCCTTGGCAACAAGACGGGCTTTGTATTTGTCAATCGAACCATCCGGTTTGTACTTGATGCGAAACACCCATTTACACCCAACCAAATTTTGATTTGGAGAGGGAGAAACAAGTGACCAAGTGTTGTTGACCCGAAGAGCATCAAACTCGGCTTGCATGGCAGCTCTCCACAAGGGATCTTTTAGGGCTTGTGTTATAGTTTTGGGTTCGGTTGGGTTGGAAACTTGAGCATTAAGGTCTAGTTTTTGAATAGGTTTGAAGATATTATTTTTAGAGCGAGTCACGATCCCACGATCAAGATTAGGGTTTGAGGGTCGGATTGGGGATTAGGATTTGGAGGGTCGGGTTGAGGATTAGGGTTTTCAGTAAGAGGAGCCGCAAAATTAGGGTTAGGGTTAGGCATGGTGATGAGCGCGCGCGGAGGAGGGTTGAGAGTTGAGACGGGAGTTGGCGCGACCGAAGGCGGATTAGGGCATGCGGTTGGGAGAGGCTCTCCACAATTAGGGTTAGGGTTTTCGGGGGTCATGGGCGCGCGTAAGGGCGCGTGAGGACGTGAGGTGGGGGTGGTTTGCAACGGATTGGAGGATGGTGGGCCCAATGATATTTGAGGGGTGATATTTGGGGAAATAGTATGTGGAAGATTTGGGGAAAGCTTGTGTGAAGATTGTGAGTTGGAATTAGAAGATTGTGTGGTGGAATTTGAGGAAATAGAATCTTGGTCACCAAAATTAGAATTGGAGAGAGATTGGACACTAGGGTTAGGTGGGGGCATAGGTGGCGGCTGAGGAGACAAGGGGACGGAAAAATCGGCCCACTCATCACCAAGAGGCGTGGCATTAGGGTTTGCATGAGAAGGCAATTTTGTGTATGGAAATTCAGTCTCAATAAACTAGACATGACGAGAAGTATAGATGCGTCGGGTAACCGGATCAAGGCATTGATACACACTCTGTGAAGAGGAATAGCCAATGAAAACACACAGAATTGTCCTAGGGTCGAGTTTGTGTGACGCATAGGGCCTAAGCCATGGAAAACAAAGACAACCAAAGTACTTTATTTTATTATAGTTTGGAGCAGAACCAGTGAGTTTTTGAAAGGGAGAAAGGAGATTAAGAGTAGGTGTAGGAAGACGATTAATAAGATAAACAACGGTAAGTAAGGCATGAGACCAATGATCTAGCAGAATGCTTGAAAACGTGAGTAAGGAGAGGCCAATCTCGACAATATGACGATGACGTCTCTCAGATAGGCCATTGTGTTCTGGAGTGTGTGGAAGAGAGGTGAGATGAGTGATGCCGCCCGAGATTAAAAAGGAACGAAGGGCAAGATATTCCCCACCATTATCGGAGTAAAGAACCTTGATTTTATGTTGAAATAAATTCTCTACAAGAGATCGAAATTTGATAAAGATAGACTTTGTTTCGGATTTTCGTTTTAGAGGATAAAGCCAGATAGACAGTGAAATGATCCACAAAGATGACGTAATACTTGAAACCATCATACGATAGGACCGGAGAAGTCCAAACATCAGAACAAATGAATTCAAGAGGATGCTTAGAACAAATTGTGGAAGAAGCAAAAGGAAGCTTGTGACTTTTATTAATGTGACATGAAGTACAATCGGATTGATAAAACAAAGAACTGTCTAAATTGAACTTATTGTGAATAAACTGAAAAATAGCTAGACGGATGCCCTAGTTTGTGATGCCAAGAGGCGGCCGGAAGCTGACGACGTGCAGAAAAAGAAACTGGAGAGGACGTAGGCCAAACATAGACACCATCAATGCAAGGACCACTAAGAATGGTAGAACCCGTTTGGATATCCTTCACAAGAAAACAATTGTGTAAGTAAACCATAGCATAACGAGTTTCAGCAGTGAATTTAGAGACTGATAGAAGATTTCTAGAGATAGATGGATTACACAAAGCATTGGAAAGATGAAATTGTTTGGAAGGAGAAGGAAGAGTAAGAGAACCACAATGCGTAATTTTCAAACCTTGACCATTACCGACATAGACTTCGTCAGGACCAGTATAGGGCTGATGGAGGGCTAAGTTGGCAAGATCCTTAGTGAGGTGGTTGTTGGCTCCAGTATCAACGAGCCAGTTGGAAGAGCCCAAAGACGTGGAGGCAGCGTTGGCTTGAGGGGACGGTTGAGAGGTTGGAAAACGGTTGGAAGGTGGGAATTGGACTTATGGATATTGTTGACAGAATTTGGGGCATTGCGAGATCACATGACCAACTTCTTTAATTACAAAATTGGCATCGACCAAGGAAAGGCTTGGATAAGCGAGGCGGGTTGTTGTTCGAATTGCTGTGGTTGAAGGTGTTGTAGTTTGGTGAGTTTGTGTTAGGGCGAGAGGGTCGAAACGAGGGAGGCTGATTAGGGTTAGGCATGTAGGGTATTTGAGGATATGAAGTCCAGTTTTGTGGAGGTGGGGGAGGTGGTGTCGAAGGCTGCCAGGGCAAGGAAGGGTTGGTGCCCTTGGACCGATTTTTGTGTTGCTTTTGCACATTAAGCGCCGTCACCGGAGCATTGTCCGTCGACTCAGCTTTGAGTTCAAGTTCTTTTAGAATAAGTTTCTCATGGAGCTCTTCAAAGGAAATACACGTATCCCTCATATTAACCGCATCAATCACGGATTGGTACGAAGAATCCAATCCCTTCAAGATGTAGTCAATGAAGTCTTCTTGAGATAGCGGAGACTCCAACGAAGTTAAGAGATCCAAAGCTGACTTCATGGCCTGCATAAAGTCGGAGATGGAAGACGAGCCCTTTTTGATTGAACGAAGCTTGTCTTTGACCTGCTTTTTGTGACCCCGAGATGTCGTGCCATAAGTTCGTTTGAGAGTATCCCAAACAGATTGACACGTTTTGGCCTTAGTGACCAGCATGGACACTGGCGTGGACAATGTGCCGAGAAGAGCTCCATATAGGAGGAAATCTTGGCGCTTCCAGGTTAAATAGGCTGGATTTGTGATAGTAGCGTTTTCTTGAGCAGCAATTTTCTCCCCAGGAATCGGATGAGAGCCATCCAAAAACTTGAAGAGATCATAGCCCTCTAGGGTTGCTTGAATTTGTGTTTTTCCAAGAGAGATAATTTGAAGGGGTAAGCTTTATGATGTTTGTGAAGTGAACAATGGTAAAAGGTTTTGTGTGCTCATGAGGATTGGCAAGCGAAGTGGCAAAATCATGAGCCATGGTAGAGTTGGGGTCTCGTGTTTTTTGTGAAAGAGGAGGGGATCCGAGGATCGATTAGGCGGATGATACCATATAGAGATTGTGTTTTGTATAAAAAGAGACTTGATCTTATTAATGAATAGAAGAGAGTATTTATACAAATAACCCTAATACAAAATACTATCCAAATTATAAAAAATAAAATAATAAAAGATAGAATAATAAAAAATAAGGAAAGATAATATGCAAAGATATGATAAGATATATCAATAGTTACTAGCATATGTTATACATCAAAATAATTATAAGTTGGCTTATAACTCGATTAAAAATGAAATAAACAAACAAACAAAAGATGTAATTGGAGGTTAAGTGTTGGTCTTAAAAAGAGAAACCAATAAACAGATATCCCACTCAAATTGATTATTCATATTTCAGTGTTTTGTTTGATTCCTCTAATCATCAATTCAGTTGCAAGCTTGATTATGTTCATACAACTTAAAGATTATCTGTGTGGATCTGACAAACCCTGAAGCGAATTCGTTTTTTTTTTTTTTGAAGCGAATTCGTTGGTATTTCGATTATTTTTCTCTTCGTACTTGTTATAAAAATAATTCATTTGAACTTTAATTTCTTACAATAATAAAAATCGTTCAATATTTTCTTGGTAATCAAACTATGTATAATTGCAGTGTAAATATTTTCTTTATTGATAAATGTACTTGAGAATGAAATAAATTACTCTATCATCTATGATTACAATAAGTTAAACTTTTTTTTTTTGAAAAAATGAGCACCAAGTTCATTACAAAGCAAACATTAGATCGTCCCAATATTACAAGGCCAACCTGAATCATCACTACGGATGATCTTAAAAAAATTAAAAACTAAAGGTTGAAAACGAAACAAGTGTCTTAACCTAACTAACGAGGTATCACCAAAGCACAAATCCAAGCAAGATGAAGAGATTGCACGACGAATCTGCGGAATGTTGACATGCCTCCTTGCTAAGAAATCAGCGGCTGAATTTGCCTCCCGAAAACAATGAAAAAATACCACCTCTGGAAAACCCGAAACCAAATTTCGGATATCCTGGATAATGGAATATATTTCCCAAGGCACTTTCCAATTGTTTTTTAAAGTATTTATAAGAATAAGATTATCCCCTTCGATAATTAGCTTCTGAATATGTAAAGCTCTTCCTATTTTCAACCTCTCCAGGAGAGTCGAAGCTTCTGCTTTTAACACCGACATCGGATGAAGAGACACTCTATTACAAGCTAAAATTTTACTATTATGATCCCTAAAAATAAAGCTAGCAAAAGTAGCATCATTCTTCTGTTTAGATGCATCAAAATTAAATTTGCACCAAGACTGTCGTGGTTTGATCCAAGCAGTTCCATTTTTCCTTTTAGGTCTATTACAATTTGATCTTTCCTTTTTCTTGTCAGCAGATTCCCAAAGAATTAACTGGGAGAGCGCCAAATCACAAGGCAGAAGATGTGGAATGATCCTAGCAAGATTAAAGATTTTTGAGTTTCTATGGTTCCAAATAAGCCACCATAAAAAACACAATATTTTTTTATTTTTATTTAAGTTAAGAGTCGAAATGATGTTATCATTAAAACAACCAAACGTACTTAAATCAAAAGAACAATTAATATTTTCCTCCAATTTTGCAATCATTTTCTTTGTAAAAGAACAATGGAAGAAAAGGTGATTTAAATTCTCATTTTCCAAATCACACAAAGAACAACAGTTGGAACACAGTTATAAAAGCGATTTAGTCTATCTGTGGTAGGTAGGCAATCAGTACAAGCTTTCCAAATAAAATTTTGTATTTTTGGAGGTAATTTCATTTTCCAAATCCAAGAATAACCCACAGAGGTAATGTTTTTTGACTCATTTATCAGGGCCGAATCAGATTGCACTGAAAAAACACCATCCGAAGATGGAATCCAAACAATACAATCATCAAAATCCGAAAGAGGAATCCGAATTTGCAAAATTAGATCAATAATATCAGAAGGTAATATTTCTTTAAGGGCATTCACATCCCAATCTTTAGAAGGGGTAATGTAATCAAAAACTTTAGCTAAAGAATCATTATTGTCCAAATAACAAAGAAGATTTGAATTGCCAACCCACTTATCAGTCCAAAAATTTATCCTATTTCCATTTCCTAAAACCCACTTAATTTCTTTGAAAAACATATCCCTAATACTAAGCAGCCTGCCAAATTGCCAAGAAGTCGTTTTTTAAATCTTGTGATCCTAAATACTTATCCTTAATAATTTTAACCCATATATTTTGCGGTTCTGTTTGAATTTTCCAAAGAAGTTTCATCTGTAGTGAAGCATTCATATTTTGAGCTGTCCTAAGACCCATCCCTCCATTTTCTTTCGGAGTACAAATTTTATCCCAACTACAGAGCGGATGATGATTAGGCGTAAATTTATTCCAAAAAAGGATTTATTTATTTTATCAATGTCATCCCAGACTCCTTTAGGAAGTAGGAAACTTTGCATTAAGTAGCTTACCTGTCCTAATAGATTTGACTGAATTAGAACTGATCTACCAGCCTGAGATGTCGAATTAGCTTTCCATTTAGATAATTGTGATTTTAATTTAACAATTGTCTCAGAGAACATAGCATTTTGAACTCTTCCTTTCAGGATAGGAATACCCAAATATTTTTCCATAGTTGTAGTAGCATGTATATTTAATATACTGCTAAAGATAAAGTTGTAGCTCTAGATATGTTTGCTGATGTTTGGAACGAACTTTTATGAAAATTAATAGAAAGACCAGAAATACGAGAGAAATTAGTTAAAAATTCCTTAATGAAATTCATATTGACAAGATTTGCATTTGCAAAAATAATTGTGTCGTCTGCAAAACTTAAAAAAGGAATACAAGTCCCATTTTCACTAGCTTGATCCCTACATGAGGGATCGTCAGATCTGAGTCAATTTGTAACATTGTAGCAAGATATTCCATTGCAATTATGAACAGAAAAGGAGACAACGGATCACCCTGTCGAATGCCACAAGTGGGAGAAAATTCACAACCTAGTTCATTATTGACTAGAACAGAGGAAGAGGAAGTAAAGACACATTGCATCACTAAATGAACCCAATGCTGACTAAATCCAAATTTGAGGAGTATTTCTTTAATGAAATCCCAGTCTATTTTGTCATAAGCCTTTTCCATATCTATTTTCAAAGTCATCCATCCCTTATTGCCTTTTTTCTTTTTATGAAAAGAGTGGAAAATTTCATGGGCGATTAGGATATTATCCTGAATCAATATGCCTTTAACAAAAGCACCTTGCAACGGATGAACTATTTTCGGTAACAGATTTGAAATCCGATTTGCTAGTATTTTAGTAATTACCTTATAAACTGTATTACAAAGACTAATATGTCTGAAATGACCAATGGTCTGTGGATTATCTCGTTTTGGGATCAAAGTAATAAAGGATCTATTTATTGCCCGTAACATATGACCTAAATGGAAGAAAGCATTAACTGCTAAAATTAATAAAGATCCTACAATGGACCAATACTATTGGAAAAATTCCGCAGTGAAGCCATCAGGGCCTGGTGTTTTATCCGATGGCATCGAAAACATTGCACTTTTAATTTCTGAATGCGATGGCGATTTATTTAAAACAATATTATCTTCAGGATTTATTAATTCCGGAATACAATCCAAATCATCTTGCAGAAGAAAGCAAGAATTATTTTTAATAAATCTGGATTTCATTTCTGTGGTAATATGGTGAGAAATGGATTCATGATCATAAATAATTATACCATTCTTAGTTTGAAAGTTTGTTGTTCTTTGTTTATAAGATCTAATTTTTGTAACAGACTGAAAATATTTAGTATTCTTGTCCATATTTTGTAAATGTTTAACTTTCGCTCGTTGCTTCCAATAATCATGTTGAAATTGTAAAAGAGTATTGTATTTATTTAAATGTCGTTGTAATTTTCCTAATAATAGGGGATTAGAAGGATCATATAACAACATCTCTTGAAGAGATTGTAACTGTCGTTCTGAGATCTTAAGTTGTTCATAATTATTATTAATGTGATGCTTAGCCCAAACTTTTGAATATTTCTTAAGAATTTGGAGCTTCATATAAATCTTAAACATAGAAGAACCATCAAGACGATAACGCCATACCTTATGGACTAAAGGTGCATAATTAGAGTTTTGAAGCCATGCATTTTCAAATCTAAAAGGAAATTTTGTGTGTTTGTTAGTTTTTGAAACACAAAAACTTATAAGACAATGATCTGAAGTCGTAAAAGGGTGATGGTGTACTATTAGATTAGGGAACTCATGAGCTATGGACTGATGTATGAGGAGTCTATCCAATTTTTCAAAAGTATTCTGATTAGATGTAGAGATTTTTCGCCAAGTGAAAGGGAAACCTGAGCAAGTTGGCTCTAATAACCCGAAGTGGTTTTTGAAATTAAGGAGCCGAGAAAATCTAGATATAGAAGGTAAAATACCTCCTAATTTTTCCGTTGTACTACAAATCTAATTCAAATCTCCTACTAGAATAAACGATAATTTAGACTCTTCAATTAGCCTTTGAAGACCATGCCAGAAGCAATTTTTCTCACTTTCCCGAGAAGGAGCATAAACAAAAATAATTAGAAAATTCAAATTATTATGAGAGTACCTTAGTATAACAATATTATTTAAATTTAAATATAGTTCTCAAGAATTAGTAAATGAATTATGACAAATGAGCAGCCAAATGCCCCCTTTAGTACCAATACTTGGAGAAAAAATTATTTTTTGGAAGCCACACTTTCTGATTATGCCATTAGAAGGCTCAATGTCAGTCTTTGTCTCTGCCAAGCATAAAAAATTTAATTTATTTAACTTTCTAAAGAACCCAATTTCTTCCCAAAAATTGAATCGACGCACACCTCTAACATTCCAAAAGGCGATACTCATAAAAAACCTTTGAATAGTTATTGTTCATATAACCGTTCAAACCAACCTGTATGCACTCCAACCCAAAAGTTGAACATATATCTCATCCGTAAACCATACAAGTATTCAAATATTGGCAAAGTTTGGAACAAAAAGATTAATACAACTTTGTGCCTCTTATAAAAACAACTAGAGAGCACTTCTACAAAAGTCATGTCATTAATACAGCATGAGGGAAACAAAGGATGCTTACAACTGATTTGATTACAAACATATATAAGAACTTTGAATTTGCTAATAAGTTGAACAAAAAACAAGAGATGAAGAAATTCTTCATTCAAGTAAAGGAAGTCCCTGCATGTGTTCCCCCATATACCAAAAACTAAATTATAATTTGAACACATAGGATAATACTCAAGCAAGGATAAGAACATTATATTAAACACTGCAGACTTACATCCAGATAGAGTAGATATTATACAAAAGTGACCATTCTTAACATCATCCCAAAATCTAGTCATCACACACAAACTTAAGCTGAAAATTACCATGGCAACAACATGGGTTTAGCAACAAGACCATTAACTTAGGTCTATCAAAGGCAGGTTTAAAGCAAACAGAGGAAAGATAAGCATCAAGCTGTAATTTACATAATGCAGACCAAGCATAGAAGGGCACACTAATCATTAACAGACTGGTTCTTCTTAGCACGGGATCTTTTAGGTTTCTTAGAAGAAGTTGAAGTTCCTAAGGGTTTATCAATCACAACTTCAACTTCCTTACGCTTAGGAGAATCAGATGAGCTTTCCCCAACAGACTTGATTTCCACCTCATTTAAATGTTTTCTAAGAATAGCTTGGGAGGACTCAGATCCATTTCCTACACCAGTCGACCCCATATAAGCCAATTGAGGAATTACTGCGCTAGCAACATGGCCAACACCAAACCCAAGAGGAGCAATGGGAGAGGCACAGACAAATGGTTGCATCATCATAGTCTCGGGACAGGGCAGATTCATAACAGAGATTGCATAGGCCATTTGCTCTCTAGCAATCATGGCCTGGCCAGGGTCAATAAAAGCAGAAGGATCCATTGCAGCAATCACATCATAAGCCATTACTGGAGTCATAGAAGCCATATTTGGCAAGGGTCCAGGAGCTGCTGCAACCCCAACAAGAGCTGGAACAGAAGGGACCCCTGCCACAGAAGAAGCAAGGTTTGCTGCATGCAAGGGATTGACAACATTGGATCTCACAAAATTTAACCCAGATGTAGCTTTGGAAGTGACAAGCCTTCCCACAAGATTTCCATGCAGTTTCGGCCTAGTTTGCTGAATAAGAGCAGCATCAGAGGTGTTACTATCCACAGTCAACTTAAGCTTTCTTGGTTGTATATTATTGAGGGGGCACTCATCAAAAACATGATCAGGCTCCCCACAACAACCACAGCCCGGAGAAACAGTTTCATACCATACTTTCAAGGTAATCTCAGAATTATCAAAAGCCAGAACTTTGATACATCCTTTGAGAGGAACAAAAACATTAGTATTGACCAGGACCATACAGATTTTCATTTTGTTTTTTGAATTAGAGACCTCATCAAGCCTGATGAAGTCTCCAACCATATTATCTCTTAGTATGAGATCAATAGCTGAGGGAGTGAAGAGATAGTAGGGCAAAGAAGGAATCCTTGCCCAAACATCAACTCTAATAACTTCATCATTTGAGGGGTTAAACTGAGGATAGAAAGGATAGAGAGCCACTAGCTTCCCTTGAACATGATAAGGCCTTTTACTATAAACCAAGTCCCTTGATTCCCTATTTGAAAACTTGAAGAGAACCCAGAAATTAGAGAATTCCTGGAATAAGATTTCTCCCTTGGCCAACTCCTTCCAAGCTTCTTTCATTTTACCATTGATTAGGGTGGTAGAGACTGGCTCCTCAACCATTTTTAGAAGAAGGGTAAAATGCATGAGCTCATGCAAGTATTTCTGGAATGAGGGAATTGCAATTGGATTTGGTAAAGGTAAAGTACCAGGAGTGGTGTTTGCTTGCAGGATAGTGTTTGGCTGTAGGATATTATTAGAAGGAATAAACACAACCTCAGTAGAAGGGCTAACATGGTCATTGGAAGAATGAGAGAGTTCCTCATGAGCAGAGAGAGGGCCAGTAGGACTTAGATGAGTCTCATCATTGACAAAAGCAGAATGATTTTGGTTATCAGAGAAGAGAACTCCAACAGGAAGATTCTCAATCTCCATGGAAGTAGGCAGTGGAGGAAGGGTAGGAAAATTAACCAAGGCATCCTGATAAGTAAAGGAATCAGACATGACAACCAGAGAATAAGCACAATTTAGAGAATATAGATGGTGATGGACTGAGAAGGACCGAGGATAGGAATAGAAGAGAGGGAGAGTCACTATATATAGAAGAACCTCACTGAGTAAGAAGCCTAGATATGAAGTCAGAGAAAGATTTGAAACAATTAATGAACAAAGAGAATAAAAGAATATTAATAAATGAAGTCTCAGAGAAGAGAAAGCATTCTCAGAGAGAGGTGAGATTCTAAGTCTGCAAATAAAGATGTGCATGCAATAAATGCCCACATAAGTAAAATTTGAACAGTAATTTTTCATGATGAGCTTATTTAATGCTCCAGACTTAGCTATGTGAGGAAAAATAACCTCAAACACAACCATAAGAAGAAATGGAGCATACCTCAGACTTATGTCAAATAAAATAAGCAAACCTGAATAATTCTCTTTCAATAATTTATATCCTGGATAATCGTGCCAATTAAAAATTAGGCCGAACGACCGAAAACCACCCTTATAATATGTCATATTGCTCTAAACCACCCTTTTAATATCAATTTACCGAAAACCACCCAAATAAGGGCTTCCGTTAAAAAATGACCACCCGCCCCCAACTCCCGTCAAAAAATCCGTCAGTGTTGTATGCACATGCCCCATTATTAATTTTTAATGTGAAATAAAAGTACAAAAAAAGGAAATGGGCCAAAAAAATGAATCTCAAGATCAAACACTAAAATTCGAGTTCAAAGAAAATGAATCTCAAGATCAAACCCAAAAATTCAACGATTGGTGCGCTTAACCCTAAACAAAGGCGAGATTAGGGAACGGAGGGAGTTAACGGCGAACCAGTAGCAACCCAAACTGCACAAAGGCAAACCAAATCTGGATTGGGGCAAAATGAGATCGTGATTTTGGTGGTCGAAGTTGAAGATCCGACTTCATTAATGTTGTCCCCGACAAGGTCACCGGTGGAAATGAAGTCATTCGAGTTCAAAGAAAGGGTTAAATCGTGTTGGAATTTTGCTTACTAGAGGTCGAGGCTGTCACTTGGGTTTAGTGAACTCTAAAAATTTTAGTGGCTAATTGATTCAAATCTCCATAGTATTGAGAAATTTAATATTCGAATCTTTTTGCATACGGATTGAATTTGGGTTTTTTGAGATTAATTCATATTTTTGTGGTGGGTTTTGGCAACTGATTTTGTCTTGTATATGTGATTAGGTATTGGTGTTCGTGGTATTTGTTGAATGGTGGTGGTCAAGGTTATTTCTTGGCGGCGAGCATGGTTGATACGTGGTGTATGAGATGGAAGAGGAAGACAGGAGAAGTTGAAGGTAGAAGACGTAGAAAGAGGATTGAGGAAGAAGATGATAGATCTTTTTTGTGTGCAATAATTAGTTTTAATTTATTAGGTATATTTATAATAATATAATATAATGAAAAATAAAGGGTGGATTTGTAATTTCACACTTTAGACGGATTTTTTTGACGGGAGTTGGGGGCGGGTGGTCATTTGTTAACGGAAGCCCTTATGAGGGTGGTTTTCGGTAAATTGATATTAAATGGGTGGTTTAGAGCAATATGGCTTTTATAAGGGTGGTTTTCGGTCGTTCGGCCTAAAAATTATGCAAACACAAGTCATTTCATAATTCCTCAAAATGTGACTAGCATATTCCTCATGCTCCATATCAGATTGTAAAGAAAAAAGGTCATGAAGAAATATCCATAACTGGAAAAAAATACATGACAACATTAGTTTGAAATCTTTGCACAATACTATTTGAACCAAATATTGAAAAGGATTTATACTAATTTGATAGTTTAAATGAACCATCTGATCAAAACAAGAGATAAGATACCAAAAAAAGATACAAAGGAAGCCAGTATTTGCCCAAACATAAAGGGTATAGAGCTTTACCAGTTGATTTCTAACATATGGTAAATGAACTTTCAGAACACAATTCATAAATGAAATTATAAAGGATTGTTCATCATTAAGTTCAATCATCTTGCTGGACCAAGGAGAAATCAAATTCTCATCTCTGTCTACCAACCCATACAGGGGCAAACAAAGGAAAATAAGATGACCCCAAAAGTACCAAACAAGAACCAAGTTTTGACAGGAAGAAATTCCCATATGCAGGACCAAAGACCAATTAAGCATGACCCTTATTGTTTCATCATGTGATCTGGTTTGCCTCCAATAGTTATAGTAAGCCAACAGCTAAACTTTAGAGAAAGCAAGAAAGGATGCTCTCCAAAGGAGCCATTGAACAAAACTACAACCATGGAAGGCCAATCTATAGGCATTCCAAGAGCCATTTCTGGAGTGAATATGTAAAAGATAACTCATCATCATCCAAGCAAGAGTATTGCACCATTCAGTACAACACAACACTGAGGTGATCCACCAATGTGTCATGTTATAATTCAAACAAATTTTGTAACAAGGTTCATGATTTAGGTTCAGGCTCATCCCAATCCAAAGAATGTACAAAAACTCAACCTTATATAAGAGATCGACTAAAGCCCCTTATACTTAGGAATTTATGAAACATACCCAGATATAATACAAGAAGTTTGGAGATAAGGATTAGAAATACTATACCTGCAGAAGGAGGCCAACACAACCTAAGCATTCCCACCATAACATCAAGATAGCAGCAGCGACACGCACCACCATCAAAAGAACACCAAAAGCAAACAGAAAGAAGGAAAAAGAACCCACAAAGCAGGAGGAGAAACACAAAAGTCCAAGGCAGTAAAAAGAAGCAAACAACAACATGAATTGAAACACGACAAGTGCAAGGATCACATGCAAACAAGCAAAACAAGTCAGGGGAAAACCAAAAGCAGGAAACAGAAGAATAGAGAAGACTAACGAGCATACAAAAGAAGTCAAAAGGAGACCACAAAACCAGCTGAAGCACAATAACCGAGTTAGAAACCATAAGAGACAGACAACAACCAACAAGAAACAGGGAAATTAAGCCGAAAAGAGCATAACAATGCCAACAAAACAAGCAAAGGGAGGCACCACAAAACAAAAGCACACCAAAGATAAATACAGGAAACATTAACCTCAAACAATAATGAGAACAAGGAGTAGAACACATAACCTGGTATGAAGAAGTCAGAGTCAAGCAACCCACAAAGGTCTTGTTTCTGAAATTAAAGACCACCAGAGGAGCGCCACCTAGAAGGAAATCGATAGCATTGCAAACGATCCCACCAAGAAGCAACCAGATCTTCAAAAACATTTCCACATCAATGAGGAAAAGGAGCAAGTATGCCTTCCAAGATTGGAAAAACCAATCACGCCAGGCAAAAGGGTAGAACAAGGACTCACACATATAAGTTTCAACAACAAAATCTAAGAAACGAGCACACCCAGATCTAGAAATGAAATCCGAGTCGCTCAAGAGACTAAGAACCTTGCCAAAGGGGTAAGTAACAGGGTAGGGATGGAAGAAATCATTCCAAAGAAATGAAATCAACAGAGGAAAGAAAAAGAGGAAAAAATGAGAGACGGATTTATAGTAGGAAACATGATTGATCGAGAAGGAATCAATCGAGAGAGGCGACCGAAATCCTAGGAAGAACAAAAAGGGAGAAAGAAGGAGGGACGCGTGAGGCGCGTTCTTTTATTCACTTTTCCTCTTAATGTAATACAATAAGTTAAACTTGAACGCATACGTGGCTAACCAGATGTTTCAATAAAATCAATTAATCAATTTCACAAGTAGGAAAATAAGGTGCATGTCTTGCAGCAACTTGCAAGGATATGTTGATAGGTTTGACAAAAAACAAACAAACAAAATAAACATGCATTCATCCAAAATAATGTCTATTCATATATAAATATTATATATTTGTTTTTTCCTCCTTAATCAAATAACTTTTTAGTTCCTTAATGTTCATCCTATATATCTAAATTATTCATATAATCTACTAGCTAGTATAAAAATGCTATAACATTGAAGTTATATGTAACTCTTCTCCACTTCAATTGTTCATTTGAGATCGTTTCAAAAACATTAAAATAAACACTTACAAAGAAATACACACAATAAGTTTGGCAATATAGTTTGCTTTTATTCTATTATGTAGAGCCTCGAGGAGACACCTACTTCATTTTATAAGGCATTAAAGGTCAACAATAATTTCAATTACAAAGCAAGCATGAGGCTCAACTCAAGTCGCATAAGTGAACCCAAATGAATGCAATTAGATAGCAACATGGAGTCCGGCCTAACCATGATCAGTATGTGGTTAGATGGTTCCATGAGCATTTTGGCTCATGAATACAGTCCAGATCACAACTTAGGACCCTAGCAATCGCATGTTCATCTTAAAAATGTACTGATAAAGTTTAAAAGGCTTGCAAATGTAGAAAAATAAATTATTTTTAAACGAAAAAAAAGAGAAACAAATTATTTAATACGGTGACATGTCTTGTTTCACTTTATTTACAAAAGCCCTTTTTACTCAAAAACCACTTTTAATATTCTTAAAATCTGTGCAACTCTCTCTACTTTTTACAATTTTTTAAAACACTAAAAATTACTTTTCACCTAAAAAATCCTTTTTACCTAAAAGTGAAATACAATGATCAGTGAAAAAGAAATTCGATCAATAATAAATTGCTTTGCATGTTTGCCAAAGATATCTATGCGTATTAAAGAGCATACAAACTACGTGAATGAGTATATAAAATACATTTCATGCATGCCCCCGTAAATATTTATTTAATCGCGATTGAAAATGTATTTTAATGCAAAAATATTTTTAAAACACTAAAAAATGTAGAAATGTTGTGGACTTTGCATACTTGTCTGCAAACTGAGCGAGAGCAAAATAACAAAGTGGCCAACAAATTAGTTATATATGCTCATACATCATGACCCAAAAGCCAACGAAACATTGTTCCTCATTTTGGGATTACAAATCGGAGGGGAATATTAATTATGCATTATCTTCGTTTCATAGTATGTCATGTTAATTGGTTAATTAATTAATGATTGGACATCGGAGAGAATAAGTTTGGATTATTATGTTGATCAATACTCCATCTATTTTGCAATGTAAGTCGTTTTTACCTCTAAAAAGTGTTTTATAATGTAAGTTATTTCTTTCCTTATTTAATGCAAAATTTTTTAAAATAGGTAATTACTCTATTTAATTTACTTAACATTCCAACAAAATTCATTAACTCAAGCAATTCTATTGGTTGAAGAGTTAATAATGCATTGATAAAAACAAGCATTAAATTATTATCTTTTCCATTTTAAGCTTGTCTTGATTCCTGTGCAAAATAAAAAAAGTGACTAACATTGCGAAACGAAGGTAGTAATTATTTATTCGGTCCGGTTAATGTGTGCCCATGAATACACAATAAAAATACTAATTTGAAAAATATTTTAAAACTATTCCCTAAATTGGAATTAATAAACTCTTTTAAAATAAATCAAATTAACAAACAATTAATAAATTTATCTAAAGCTGCGTTCGGTGACAGCTTGTCCAAGCTTGTGTTAGCTGAACTGAAATTTCTCAGCTACCGAGGTGTGTTCGGCGTTGTAGCTGACCGAGCTAGATGGAGCTGAAATGAGTGGATTTTTCTCCGCTCCCTCCCCCCAGCTTTTACTAGCTTGTGGGCAAGAGCTTGGAAATATTAACAATTCTTGCCCTCGATACCCTTCGCCCCTGCCACCTTCGATCACCTCCCATTCCGGCGACGCAACCAGATTCACTTCACCGCCCCTCCTTCACCTCTTCACCATCGATCACCTCCTATCCTCCAAGTCCGCCAACAACTCCACCCTACCGCCGCTCAAATCTACCCCACCACCACCAAGATTCATTTCACCGCCCCCCTTCACCTCTTCGCCCAGATCTACTTCATCGCCATTGCCACCCACATCTACTTTACCACCCAGATCTACTTCAACATCTACCGCCACAGAATTAACGCAATACTGAACAAAAATTAAAGTGCAGAGATGGAAAGAAATGATTATTACTCATTTTTGTAATTGATTTTGGGATAGCCGATAGCCACATTGAATTGCAGGTTAGAAATGATGGGTAACAAGAGAAACAAGATAAATTTTTACATTTTTTATGTCTTTTCTTTATAATTTTACTCCATTTATTGAGCCCTTTATGGTAATTGTACCAATTCAATATATTATTCAGCTCGTTATACCCGAACACTCGTAACATATTCAGCTCGTTATTCCAGTTCCAGCTCCATCAACAATTTCAGCTCTACTTTCAGCTCCAGCTACATAATCCAGCTCCAGCTCCGATCCAACTAGTGTATCCGAACGGAGCCTAATTTAGTATTACTAATGTGTATCCATGGACACACATTAAAAAAATCCTACTGTATTTAGTCTTTCCAAAAGAAGAATACATGTGTTACAAGTTACAACATTTATGTGCACATCCAAGTGAGGTTTGTATGTATATATACCTCTTAACGTTAGATCGATGTTAGTAGTGACTGTTTTGGGCAGATTAACCACACAAACGTGTTACCTGCTAAGATAAGGGAATCCTAACCAGAAAGTAATCACAACGCGTTACAAACTACAAGTAAAACGTAAAGTAAAATGAAATATTAGAGAATAAGAGCAATTAAAAAGAATAAAGGCAAGCAAATTGAAGTATTTGTATTGTTATTGAGATTGCGGATGAGTATCTGGTTGGTACAAACAAACTCTTGAAAAGAAAGATTGAGAAAGAATGAATTGAGCTTTTAGCACTTGATTTCGAGTGTGGGAGTCGATTGTGATTCTTCCCCTGCTTCGTCTCTATTTTATAGTCTTCTCCATTTGAGCCGTTGATGAAACGTCTGGCGTATCCCGGAAATCTCGCCACCGGTGTGAAGGAGGTAGCCGTTGAAGAGGTTGATCGTGGAATCCGAGATTCTCGCCATGCTTTGATTGCTCCTTTGACGCTTCTCCATAACACTCAGCTTGGGATTATTTGTCAAGGGCTGGCAACGTGCTTTTGGGCCAGATTTCGGTGAGGCCCAACAATACCCCCTCAAAAACCCGGGAAAATTCCCTCCACCACTTTTCTAGGGTTTTTGATTTTTCACCTTGGAAGTTGTAGCGAGTAAAGACACGTCCCATCAATCCCTATTTATAGCGGTCATCATGATCTCTTGAGGCTTCAATTGTGCTTACCAGTGTCCAGATACGTCTCCCTCCTCTTCATCTTTCATCTTCTCCCTTTTCTTAGTTATGGCGACCTCTCGTTCTTCCCCAAAACCCTCTCTTTACTGTATCGAAACCGCCATTCCTCCTTCTCTAACTTCTTCCAGAATCCTCACCTCATACCATCAGAGGAATAACACCTCGGAAGATCCTCATATCTTCGCTTTTTCTGTTGGGTTTCCCACGTCTGCGGAAATATTTTCTCCTCCTCCTGGGATTTGGGCTGATTTCTATGCCAACGATTGGGTATGCTTGTACGAGTACCCCTTTCGCATCGGCCACCGTTTCCCCTTCTCCCCACTAGTTGTCGACTTCCTTACCACCCTCAATGTATCTCCCGGGCAAATACTTCCTCAAGTTAGGAGGTTGTTGTTGTCTGTCGACCTGTTATGTTCTTCTCACGGCCTCCCCCTCAAAGCTACAGACTTTTTTTTCTCAATTATCGCCTTTCCAAAGGTGGTCCTGGCCGTTTGACCTTGAAAACCTTTACAAACAAGTATGACTTGATTTTTAACGTATCGAAGTCTGCCCGGGGTTGGGCTGATAAATTCTTCTTCATAAAGCTGTCTTCTTTGGGAGTTGACACATCTTTTCTAAAAACCCAATGGCGTCCAACAGGTAGTGTTTCTCTTTTTACTCGTTACGCTTTGTTCAATTTTAACCACCGATTGTCCTCTTGTGCAGAGAATCTTGCTACCCCCAACCTCCCAAGGTGTCGTCCCAGGTCATTTCTCACATAAAGGCTCTTTCGCTGGAAGAGAGATCTTATCCCAAACTGGTGAAAGCGTGCTTTGTAGACCCCGAAGATACCGAGATGTCGAGTAAGTTCTCTTCTTGCTTTATTCCTTGTTTAGATGCCTTTGCTATTTAATACACCTGTTATTTGCATGCTGCCAGGTTCGAGGACCACTAGATCCACTGCTGCTTTGTCTACTTTGGAAAGAGTTGAAGCTAGAAAGAAAAGGAAAGCGGAGACTACTTCTACGGCAGATACCTCTTTGGTGGTGGCCCTCCCTCCAAAAACTGTAGGCGATGCTTCCAAAGTTTCTTCATCGAAGAAAAGTGCATCCTCTCGCATGACCGATCTCCCCAGCACCATGATGTCTCTGGACATGAATGCAGATAAGTGCTTGAAGTCTCTGATGCCTCTTCACGTGGATTGTCTTCGTGATTCAGGACACCGCTCCACCTTGTCAGAATTCTTTGGCGAGATGCTAGCGGCTCAATGGCAGGTATTTTGGTTAACAACTTGCTTTTTAAACCTATATTACTTTCAATGCATCTTGGTTCGTGACAGCTTGCTACTTGTTTTTTTAGGGTCTTCAATTCGCTCTATCGACTTTTGACGCCTTCAAGAATTACCCCGACCAATTGTCTCAAAGTAAGATCAGCATGCAACTTGAGAAGGACAGAGCGGTCATCTTAGGGCAGGAAAAGAAGATTCTGGAGAAAAAGGTCGCTAATCTGCAAGATGCTCTTGAGAAAGTTGTTGGAGAGTCCAAAGAGTGGGAGAACAAGTTCAATGCCGTATCAAAGAAAAGCGTCGCTCTTGCTCAAGAGATCGAGGATACGGCTGATTACTGGTCGCTTAGAGCCCGCGTCGAGACAATAGATGAATTTTCCGCAGGGAAGCACTCTTCCTGGGACGCCGTGAAGGAGAGGGAGCAATTTGAAAACCTGTTTCCTGATGAAGTAAGCGCGTCTAAGAAATCCTCACTGGTTGATGATATTTCTCAAATCGCCAAGGAAGTGGCTCAAGTGGAGATGGAGAACCAGAAGTCTGCCGAAGGAGTTTCTAAAGAATGATTTTCTCTTGTTTCTCTTACTCTCTAAACTTTGAACGTTTCACTACCCCCAGTGTGTTGGGGTTTAAACACTTTGTTTTGAATGGCCGTTCGTTTTTAGGGCCTTAGCGTGGACAATTTTTACCCCTTGCTTTTGATGATTTAGGGGTTTTATTATGAATATTGGTTTAGTACTTGCATCGTTTTGGATCTGTTTTTGTCTTTTTTGCAGGTGATACAAGTCGGCTTTTGAGGAATGAAGATCAACACGTTCTGAGAAGATTGTTTGTAGTTTTTGATAGATTCTTATTGTAACAACGCTTTTGTGTAAGATGCTGAGACAGAGAGGATAATGTATTTAGCAGAATGTAAACACTTGTGTTTTGTAAAGTTGTGAATCGATTTACAAGCATTTTGTGAAACTCTTCTTGTTCTAGAGTTTGCGTTACGCGTTCTCATCTCTTGCATCTCTTGACTAGTCGTTGTGTGCACAACGTTGCCTGATCGTAAGGCGAGGGCCTATGTTTTGGCATGTAACGTCACAAGGCGTCCCTTGTTAGTTTTTGTAAGACCGTTGTTGTTTCATGAGTGTAAAAGATTTAACAATATAAAAAGAATGAAGTATGTGATGTGTACCTTATTGCGACTTGCATGTTTAAAAATGATACAACTTCAAATTCATCGCGTTCCAGCTTCTAGGGACCGTCTTCCCATCATGCGATACCAACTCGTAGGCCCATTGTCCTACGATCTTCGTAATCTGGTAAGGTCCTTCCCAATTGGCTCCTAACTTGCCAACATTCAACTCTTGCGTGTTTTGAAAAACTTTCCTCAATACCCAATCTCCCACTTGGAACGCCTTTGCATTAACACGTTTGTTGTAACTCCGAGCTACTCCCTGTCTATATGGCCGCCATATGAACTGATGCTTCATCTCGTAACTCGTCAACCGTGTCTAGATGATGTAACAGGTTAGGTAGATTTGACTCTTCGGTAGTAAGTCCATATCGAACTGTGGGTAAAGTTACTTCTACCGGTAACACGGCTTCGCATCCATAGACTAAGGAGAAAGGTGTATGGCCTGTAGCAGTCTTGGGAGTTGTTCGATCTGACCATAGAATAAGGGGTAACTCATCTGCCCATCTTCCCTTAGCCTCCTTGAGTCGCTTCTTCAAGTTGTTGATGATTACTTTGTTGCTTGCTTCTGCCTGACCATTGGCTTGAGGATAACGTGGTGTCGACATTACCAACTGAATGTTGTATTGCTAGCAAAATGACCTCGTTTTGTCACTGATGAATTGAGATCTGTTGTCTCACACGATGGTGGATGGTATTCCAAATCTACTCAGGATATTTCTTTTATGAAGGAAATGACCTGAGTGTCTTTGACTTCTTTGAAAGCTTCGGCTTTAATCCATTTAGAGAAGTAGTCAATCATTGCTAAGATGTAGACGCGTTGTCCTGAAGTTGGAGGAAGCTTTCCCACAATATCCATTCCCCATTTCATGAATGGCCAAGGGGAAGTTATGGGATGTAACAACTCCGAAGGTCGATGTGGTATAGGTCCATGACGCTGACACGCGTCACACTTGCGGGCGAACTCCACTGCGTCTTTGTTCATGGTGGTCCAGTAATAACTCATCCTGCTCGCCTTCCTCACCAAGTTGGGACCCCATGTATGATTTCCGCACTCTCCATCATGTATGTCTTGTAATACCTTTTGTACCTCTTCCTCCTTTACGCATCGAGCGTATATCCCTGATGACATCCACTTGAACAAAATGTTATTCTTAATAGCGAAAGTGGAAGCTTTTACCTTAAGTCGTCGAGCTTCCTCCTTGTCATCTGGTAAAACTCCATCTCGTAACCATTTTAAGTAAGGAGTTACCCACGAAGCGTCTTCATCAGAATTTCGAATCTCGAACATATCTGATTCTTTGATTATGGATGGCGCATCAAGGTACACAAAAGGTATCTTCTCGTACTCTCTTGGGTCGATTACGGATCCGAGGTTGGGTAAGGCGTCAGCTTGCGTGTAAGCATCCCGAGGAACTTGCTTTATCTCAAAATGCTTGAAGTTTTTGACAATCTCTTGGACTTTTTCTAAGTACGCCTTCATCTTTGAATCGCTAGCAACATATGGGTTCGTAACTTGATTGACAATAAGTAATGAATCACAAATTACCTCAATTTCTTTCACGTTCAAGTCTTTAGCAATAAGTAACCCTGTTATAAGCGCCTCATACTCTGCTTCATTGTTGGTGGCTTTGAATGTACATCGAACAGCCTGGGCTATCCTATCCCCCCTGTGGTGACTTCAGGACTACCCCCAGTCCTACGCCTATCTGATTTGATGCTCCATCTGTATGCATTAACCATTTGCCGCTACCACATGAACCTGTTACATGTAACACGTCTTGATCCTCTTCTTCCAAAGTGGTAGGAGTGAAGTCGACCACAAAATCCGCCAAGGCTTGAGATTTCATTGATGTTCGTGGCTCGTAAGAGATGTCGTAACCATTAAGGTGGATCAACCATCTTACTAACCGACCTGACAATTCTAGCTTTGACATGATGCTCTTCATTGGATAGTTAGTCCTCACGATAATAGAATGACTTCCAAAATAAGGACGTAACTTTATTGAAGCCATTATCAAAGACAATACTAGTTTCTCCACAGGTGAATACCTGGTTTCTGCGTCAAGCAAGGTTTTACTTACGTAGTAAACGGGCAACTGGTCTCCATTCTCCTCTCGGATTAGGACAGCGCTTACAGCTACCTCTGTTACGGCCAAGTATACATATAACTTCTCATCTGGCTTGGGTTTAGAAAGTACCTGCGGGTTAGATAAATAATTTTTCAATTCTTTGAAAGCCTCTTCATGTGCTTCCGTCCACTCAAATGACTTATTCTTCTTCAAGATATCATAGAACAACTTGTTTCTGTCCGAGGATCGAGATATGAATCGGTTCAACGCTGCTACTCGCCCTGTCAACTTCTGGACGTCTTTGACACATTTTGGCGACTGTAACTCCATTATGGCCTTGATCTGGTCCGGACTCGCCTCGATTCCTCTTTGCGTTACTATGTATCCGAGGAATTTCCCTGATGTAACTCCAAAAGAACATTTGGTTGGATTCAGCTTCATTTTGTAGCTTCGTAGGATCTGGAACGTGTCCTTCAAGTGGGTAATGTGGTCCTCCGCCTTCAACGACTTGACTAACATGTCGTCAATATACACCTCCATTGTATCCCCTTGTTTTTCCTGAAACATCTTATTAACCAATCTCTGATAAGTAGCACCTGCGTTTTTTTAACCCGAAAGGCATAGCTTTGTAACAATAAGTTCCTTGATTGGTTACGAATGCAGTTTTCTCTTGATCGTCCGGATGCATCATTATCTGATGATATCCACTAAACGCATCCATAAAAGTTAAAAGCTCGTGCCCAGCTGTTGCATCCACCATTGCATCGATATGAGGCAATGGGAATGAATCTTTATGCCATGCTTTATTTAAATCGGTAAAGTCCACGCAAACGCACCACTTTCCGTTTTTCTTTTTTACAACAACCACGTTCGCAAGCCAATCAGGATATTTTACCTCTCTAATTTTTCCAGACTCAAGCAAGGATTTTACCTCGTCGTTGATTACCTGATTTCGTTCGGGTGCAAACTTACGCCTTTTCTGTTTTACTGGCGGTATCTTCGTGTTGACGTTGAGGGCATGTGTGATCATATTAGGATCAATGCCCACCATATCCTCATTCGACCACACAAAGCAATCACTGTAGGACCGTAGGAACTCCACCAATTGTTCACATAAAGTCGGCTCCAGGTCTGCTCCTATTTTAATTTTCCTTGATGGATCAAGTGGGTCAAGAGCTACTTATTTGAGTTCTGGTGTTTCCGGCTTTACGTAGTAAGTGGTTGTTCTACAGTCCTTTAATTGCTAATCTGACGCCTTCCTCCCTGCTTCAAGTTTTAGGTTTTTCGAAGTCGTTGCTTTCATCGTCACGGAGTAGCACAC
Organism: Fallopia convolvulus; assembly: GCA_964016875.1. Taxonomy (NCBI): domain Eukaryota; kingdom Viridiplantae; phylum Streptophyta; class Magnoliopsida; order Caryophyllales; family Polygonaceae; genus Fallopia; species Fallopia convolvulus. The sequence continues at coordinate 7,321,404 of OZ024729.1, forward strand.
CCTTGCTAATTTCTATTCCACCTTGATTTCTTGAACTCCCCATGGCGTCGGGAACTTTACACATTGATGATAAGTGGAAGGAATAGCCTTCATCCCGTGGATCCATGGCCTGCCCAGAATGACATTAAAAGGTGACGGACAATCAAGTACTTGAAATTTTACCTGGTAATTTATACCTCCCGCGATGGTCGGGAAGGATATTTCTCCCAACGTGTAACGTGATTCGCCACTGAAACCTACTAAAGTCGTAGATTTTTTGACAATGTGATCCATCCCAAGACCTAAGCTGTACAAAGCATCCAACATGAGCAAGTTAGTGGAGCTTCCGTTATCAACTAATATTCTTTTAACAAGGAAATTTGCTATTGTTAAAGAAATTATCAAGCAGTCATGGTGAACTTCCTTTTCTTCGACATCATCGAAGGTAATTGCCATCACGTCGTGACCCATTCGTGGAGGAGCTCTGGGACATTCCCTCCTAGTATCCCTTGCGATTCTTTTTGCTGCGGAGTACGTTATACCACAGATTTCTGATCCCCCGGTGATGACGTTGATTACCCCAGTATGCTTCGGAGGCGGTGGAGGGCTAGCTTGCTCTTTGTTGCGCTCTAATTGCTCCTTTGCTTTTTCTGACATTAAATCCTTGAGGTACCCCCTGCGTAATAGTTCACTTACTTCCTTTCGCAACGCGATACACTCGTCTGTTCGGTGACCATGATCGAAGTGGAAATCATACCATCTGGACTTGTCTTTCTGATGCGGAGGTACATTGCTCTTTCGGGGCCATTTGACAGTGGCCCCCATGTTGTTGAGAGTTCGAACTACCTCCGTTGCATCTACACGGAAGTTGTAATGGGAAAGTCTAGGAGGCAGCTTGGGATTTTCATATCTTTCGCCTTGCCTAGCAAATGTCGTATTAACAGTTGTTTTGGCAGGGGATGAAGTGGAGTATGGAGCGTATCTAGGTTCTCGCCTTCCTTGCCTTCGCTCTGGCCGGTGAGGGCTAATTGCTTTTTCAACAAAGAGCTCATCCTCCTCTAATCGCACATGTGCTAACGCCTTCACCTGCACCTCATCAAAATTTGAACAAGGGTACTTATTTAATTCGCGATATAACTCAGGGTTACAAACCGAGATGCCCCTTCGGAACGCTTCTACAGCTGTGGCGGCATCGCATCCTTCTATAGTTACTAGCTTCTCGTTGTAGCGGTTAAGGAAGGTCTTCAAGGATTCTCCGGGTTTCTGAACCATGCGATATAGATCGCTTGATCGCTTCCTTGCGTGTCGACTGCTTGCAAACCTTACCTTGAACTTGTCAATTAACTCAGGTAAAGATAAAATACTTCCAAGAGGTAAATGAGAGTGCCAATTGAGTGCGGGTCCGGATAACGTGTTTCCGAACCAACGACACATAACAATCTCCTTCATGTCAAAAGGGACTGTGCTAATGTTCATAGCCTGCTTGAATTCAGCTATGTGTTGATCAGGATCTGTTACCCCCTCGTACTTAGGTACATCGGGGACATGATACTTTAGGGAGATGTCGACTCTTACGATAGCGGGTACGAAGGGAGAGTCTGTGTAGCTGTCCCTTCTTTCCATTGCTATCGGTTGAGGTGCTCTTGGGACTTGAGTGATTCGGTTCTCTAGAGCTTTGAGGCGTTCCCGTAATTGGGAAACCTCAACATCTTCTCGTATAGACCTTAATGAATTACCATTTACCCGATACCCAGTTACCGGTCTGACGACATCAGGCGTTATGAGACTTGGATCATCCATGTCTAATCGTCCGGCGACTCCTTCTACTGCGTCTGTTCCGCGCGGTCGGGTGGGAGCTGATTGTACCTGAGATCGAAGCAAATTGCGTTCATTAGTCAAAATTTCGATTTGCTTTTCATATACCTCGGTAAATCTAGCGTGAGCCTCCTTTTGGTTTTCCAAGTCTTTTTGGAGGGCGATCATCGTCGCGCGGAGTTCCATGATGACATCAGAATCACCACCCCCTACTCCTTGTTCCGCTGAAGTAGCAGGGTTGCCATTTGCATTCCCGGAATCTTGATCAACTCCTTCTACATTGTCGGCTCCGTCAACATTCCCAGTTCGTTGGTTGTCACCTTCCTGATTGATCTCATGGTTCTCGAGATCTCCCACGTGACTGTAAGTAGTCTGAATTCCATCCATCTTGTTGATAGAACCTGTAGCTCCTTTTAGCGTGACTTCTTTTTAGCTATGGCCCCACGGTGGGCACCAATTAAGATGAGGGAATCCTAACCAGAAAGTAATCACAACGCGTTACAAACTACAAGTAAAGCGTAAAGTAAAATGAAATATTAGAGAATAAGAGCAAGTAAAAAGAATAAAGGCAAGCAAATTGAAGTATTTTTATTGTTATTGAGATTGCGGATGAGTATCTGGTTGGTACAAACGAACTCTTGAAAAGAAAGATTGAGAAAGAATGAATTGAGCTTTTAGCACTTGATTTCGAGTGTGTGAGTCGATCGTGCTTCTTCCCCTGCTTCGTCTCTATTTTATAGTCTTCTCCATTTGAGCCGTTGATGAAACGTCTGGCGTATCCCGGAAATCTCGCCACCGGTGTGAAGGAGGTAGCCGTTGAAGAGGTTGATCGTGGAATCCGAGATTCTCGCCATGCTTTGATTGCTCCTTTGACGCTTCTCCATAACACTCAGCTTTGGGCCAGATTTCGGTGAGGCCCAACAGTGACTCGACCAATTATCCGTTGGTCTAGCGAAAAGAGGCATTAGGTTTCCTTAAATATTTATTTTGAAATTCAGGCTTGAATCTACTTGTGATGTGTATAATGTGGATTGAAAAATTGTTTGGAAAAGTAATATATTTTAATACGTCTTTACATTTGTCCGATGCAAATTAGAGCAACATAATTTGGTCGATTGAACCAGGTGAGAAATCCAAAAAAAAATAGTAGCGACTCGTATGCATGGAGGATCAACACTAAAACAATTAATGGTTAATTTAAAGGTTGTTTTTTATTATCCTTAGGACTTCATGTGTTAAGTGCCTTGTCAAAGGGGATTATTTCTTTGGTGTTTGATGATATAAGGGGTCTGATTATCCTCATTTCATTAACTTAGTTCTTTTCTTTATATTAATAAAATGTCATATTTTTTTGGTCGAAGTAATAAAATATCATATTAAGGGGACGGAGAATACTCTCTCTTTCTACCAAAAAAAAAAGGTAACTTCTTGATTATGTTCATTTTTAATGCGCGCCATGGCGTTAGCTTTAATTGTATGTAGAACCAGCAGTGAATAATTTTTCGTTTAAAGTCTTAATTAATTCGATTTAATAGTAAATCGTTGGATACTTGGATTCATATACTTATTGTAAGGTACATTATTAGATACCATTCAACTATATAACGTACGTTTAGAAAATGAAAACCCAATTCAAATAAAAACAAATATACAGCTAGTAATCTAGCATATTCAGACATATATAGTAGTTTTATGGACAAGCCAATATTTTGCTTTATATAGTAGAGCACTGCCTTAAGTTGTGTTACATTAAACCATTATTAGATAATCTAAGTGATGAGATTTAGCACTGCCCAGAGGGCCGATTGTCTGATAAAAAGAAAGGTGTAAAGAACAAGTAAAAGGATACATGGTTACTTAAATTAATGATAACAATGCAGGCCATCAAGGGAACCAAATGCAACTAATTATTAATTAAAATAATTTAATATCACCCACCACTACTACGTATAGCCCTCTCTCTTCCTCTTAATCCCCCTTATAAAAACACTTATTTTTCTCCACTCATCAACTTGCTCAAACCCACCAAAACCAAACCCAAGAAATTAACCCTTTTTTCCCTAATCCCTCCATCATCACCATAATCAAATCATCAAAACCCCTCTCTAGCTAGTTTGTGTTTGATTAAACTCTTAAATCAAATCATCAAATTAATTAAGTATGACTGGATCAGGCTCTCCTTGTGGAGCTTGCAAGTTCCTTAGAAGGAAGTGTGCTAGAGGGTGTGTATTTGCACCTTACTTCTGCCATGAACAAGGCGCCACCCACTTCGCCGCCATCCACAAGGTGTTCGGCGCTAGCAACGTCGCCAAACTCCTCACCCACCTCCCCTTCTCCGAGCGTGGCGAAGCCGCCCTCACCATCTCATATGAGGCCCAAGCTAGGCTTCAAGATCCCATCTATGGATGTGTCTCCCATATTTTCGCCCTACAACAACAGGTAAACCTAAATCGATCGAGAGTCTGTAATTTTACATGGTATCAGAGTCAGAATTATTATCCTTAATGTTTTGTGTACATGTTTGTATGTTAGTTTTGATCTATACAATCTATAAGCTATATATATATATATATATATATATATATATATATATATATATATGAACATATAAGAAAGAAAAGAAGAAAACCCTAATATAACTTTTTTGAATGAATTAACATGTAAATTTCATTCCTTAAGAAAGGGATCTAAAGGTGTACATATGTAGTTTCATTATGATGATTACAATATCTAAGTTCATCTTGTTACATTCAAAAGCCTCATTTTGCTTCCTAATTGATCTTGTTGGTTCCAATTAATGTTAAAGGTGGTGAATTTGCAAGCACAATTGGCAAGCTTGAAGCAACAAGCCGAAGCTCAACAAAGCCTAGTGAATGGAGGTGGAACTTCAAACCCTAATGAGCGGTTTTATGGGAAGATCCCTTCTTCTTCCTTGTCTTACCCACCGGATGTGCATAGTTGGCTCCAATCCGAGTACCCTAGTATGGTGATGCCTCAATTTGGGGCCAATAGTCTCAATGTTTCCGGAGATTCGACCCCATTTGGGATCGATAACGGGTATTCGAGTGTAAAAGAGGAGGATGGATCATTTGGGATCTATGATGGTTATAATTCTTCTTCCATGGCCTCATTGCCATTGGGCAACACCAATGATCTCCACTCGGTCGCCTTCGGCTACAACCAGTATTACTTGTAAAAAGGAGGAGACAATGGCCGGAATAAGGATAAGCTATTTATATAAGAGGATGGATCATGATCATCAAGTATGCAAGATGAGTGGCTAAAGAAAAACAAATCTTATATTGTACGTAGCTAGCTATATCTTGCTTAAATTAGTGTTTTGTTTATGATGTCCATAAGAACTTTTGGCTAGATGCTAATGGTTTTTAGGAGAAACCCTAAATTAAGAAATGTGTGTAGTCTTTACCCTAGGTAGCTAGATATATATAAGATTATAGAGTAATTGCCCTAGTTAGAAGTTAGAACATCTCGCTCTATATATATGCATGAATATCTTTCCTAATATATATATGTAAGATATGATTCAGATCTAGCTAGCTACCTCAGCTTGTAATCATGGATTGTTAGATCGAATTGGAAAAACTTTCAGCCTGGTTTGATGATAATAAAGTTGGTTACTAGCTTGTGTTTTTCTATACTGTTGTGATTCAAATGCCGCCCTAGCTAGCTAGCTAACTAATTTCCACCTGAACTTAGTTTAATGCATTTAATGTACATATATATGCATGATGGATGGCATATTGGCATGTTTAACATAGAGTTGTAAATTAATGATGGGCGTGTTACGTGAACACATTGAATCCGTGGCTAAATATACATAGAGGTGTATGTACATTTTTTTTGGTATGGACACATACTACTTCCTAAGTTCATAAATATGTGAAACTTTGGAGGTCATATACAATAACATGACATTAATATTACTCATTTTTTAGAGCAAATGACATTGATCATGCTAGTAGTAGTAGTTGTTTGGAATGTACTTCCTCCCCGATCGGAAATACGGAGTAAGTGTTATTTTAGCGCTTGAAACAAGTTTTAAAAAAATATTAATTAAGCTTAAAATTTTAATTTTTTTATTTTTTTCACCTTTTAAATATTCATCATTTTTACTTAATGAATGAAAAGTATTGGTACAGTCAAATAAAACAAATTCAATAACAATCCTCAGTTCCTTATGCCTAGAAAATCTAAAATGATTTCAACCAAAAAAAAAAAAGAAAAAAATTTAAAATGACATAGATCAAAATTCAAGCGTTAAAATAATTCTTATTTTCGATCGGAGTGAGTATATATATTATAATCCTTATTCCTAGAAGGAAACTAGTCTAACCTCGGCTAAAAAACAAAAACAATTATCATTGTGCAACTCAAAAATCACATCCAGATGAATTTGATTAATTAGCTTGTCTGAATCACAGTTTGATATTTTACCCTTTGTACAATTAAAGAGGCCAAGAGGCCAGGAGGGTATAGCTCAACAGAGCTGTTCATATGGGCTTGAGATTAGTTATGTAGCTAATTAATTACTCCGTAGGATCAGTTTATAGGGTCTTTTGTTCACCATACCCTAATGATTTTACTTACACTTTCAAGTAAGATTTAACTAGTTTAAGTCCCGTGATATTTACGGGATAATTTTACTAAAAAACTATATAATTCTATGATATTAATTTAAAATACTAAAGATATTTATATAATATCATAATAAATTGTGCAGTAGACAAATTATTTTTTAGATTGTACTCCATATTTAATTGAATATATATTTTAAATATTTTTTCATTATTTGTTGAGATCTTATCCAATTTAGATTGAAATTATTAAAATATTGATTTTACTTTTTATTGAATATTTTTAAAATAATATTTTCTTATATTTTTAGACGCTAATATGTATAAATACTTTATAAATATAATAATAATTATGATAGGTTATCTAAAAAGCATAATATTATTTATTAAAATATTTTTTAAAGTTAATTTATTAAAATTATATATTAGGATTCTTATCTTTTACTTTATAATAATAATAATTTTTGTAAACATGAAAAATACAATATAAAGATTAGTATAGAAGAGAACATTGTCCTTGATTTAAGAGATAAAGTATAGAGAAAATTATCTATGTATTATTTTGCAAAATTCAATCCATGTATAAAGTTGTTTTCCACACTAAATTTATGAAGAAATAAAATATAAAAGAAATTAATGTATATGAAAATTTACAAAATTCAATTTATTAATCAACCTATCATCCATATTAAATTAAAAAAGCATAGGGATAAAAAAATTTAAATGTAAGGTGGGGCTAGATAAAAAAAATTCTATATTTACATAATAAAATAAAAAGTAAATTAAGAAAAATTTAATGTAAATTTTTATCACAATTCAATTTAAGCAAGTATCATCAAGATTGTAAATTTTTCTATTTTTTTTTATCAAACTTTGATTTAAGAAAAAATCTTTAATATAAATGCATAAAAAGATAAAGAAAATCTAATTTTATTAATTTAAACTAAAATTCGAATTTTTATATTTTTTGACATTTACATATAATCTTAGTCATCAACATAAAATTATATCTTTTCTCAAAATAAACATATATCAACATAAAAAAATTTATTATTTAAAATTATATCATTATACAGATATAAATTTTATACTTGTAGCTCAAGCCTTGTTAAAAGATAAAAAAAATATTAAAACTCTAAATCTTGTTAAGAAATAAAAATATTAAATTATATGAAAAATATCATCTCATAGGAATTTATGCATATAAAAATTATATAAACATGTTATCTATTTAGTATATATAGCAAGAATACTATAAGTTGTTACAAAATTTATTAAAATATAATTTCATATTAATTTATTCAAAAATACCACGTGACGCAAATTTTACAACAGACTTGGGTTCTGCTTTATAATGTATTAGGGTAGATTAGCTTTTAAAAAAAAGATTTATGGTCGGGTCCTACCACATCATTGCAACTTTCAAGAAGGTGGTGCACAAACTAGGCCCTAAATATTTGGGATGGGCTATATTTGTTCAATTATCTACGGCCCACTCTTACATTAACCATCTATTTATGCATATCATACATGCATTTACTATTTATTTTTTCCTTCGCATTTTGAATCTTTTATACTATAATACCCAAACAATTAAACAAATATCTTTGAATGGCGATATAATACAACAACAACAACAATGACCCAGTGTACTCCGCTACAGCAGAATCTGAGGGGTTAGGATAGGAACACCCCTGGCTTAACGCTGAGGGGTAGTGCCCTGAAAAGCCCAGATAAACCCACCAACCAGAAACTCTGCAAGCACAATACCACAATCAACACCCAGATCGAGCAACTCACCACAACACTCAATCAAAGTTAAGCAGTGGGTTATACATAATTACATAAATTTGAACAATGTGGGTTATGTTTCCTCTCATATAGAAACAAAAACAAAAAGAAGCTATAAAGAAAGGAAGATTAAGATACTCCTTTTTTAAATGTTCTTTGAACAACTTTTGCATACAATTCCATTCAATTTTCATCTTTTTTTTTTGTTGTTGTTGTCGAGCTTTATTCGCATTTCAATTAATGTTTTCTTACATTAATAGTTTTTTTTTCTTTTTTTCTTTTATTTGTGTGTTGACCATATTAACAAACATAGCCTAGTCTTATGGGGATGAGGCACTTAAAAGTGGTCAAAGCATATTGCTTCACTAGGATTAGTGATAATCCAATTTTAAAATAGTTGTATTTTCTTTTCACAACAAAGTTTATGGGCTCCAAAATAAATAATAGCATGCCAATAATTAAATGATTTTTTATATCCATCTTGACTTACGTTTTAGTACGTGTACGTAAATTTCACTTTTTCTTTTTCTAAATTTTCTTTTAGTTTTTTGCTAATTAGGTGATATATATTATTATTGGTTATAGTAACACGAAAAATCTATAATCTTAAAGATGGGTCAAAGACTCAAAGGTCATCCCACTAGTTCCATTTCCTTTATGGTTCGCAAAATATATTAAGACAAATTTTAATAAAATATTAATTAAACTTCAAATTTTAAAGTTTTTCTTAATTTTATCACTTTTAAAATATCCACCACGTCTTTGTCCAATAAATAAAGAATATTAGTCAAATAAAATAAATTTCAATGACAATTATCATGCCTCACTTCTAATTATTTACCTAAAAAAGCTAAAATGATACATATGTAAAATTGATCAAAATTTAAGTACAAAATGACCCTTATTTATGATCCTTTGTGAGGGCCTTACAAGTTACAAAGTAATTGCACCAGCAAGATCCATTTGGTCAAACTACATAAACAAATTTTCTATTTTTATTGGGAAATTCTTGCCATTATGACCAGAAAAGAAGAAAAATTCTAGTCATTTTTTGTAAAGACGCAAAATGACAATGTTAGGTAATCCGTCCGGTAGGACCGATATTAAGTTAAGCAGTGCAAATTGCAGATTTTGGAAGCTCGAAGTTTAATTTATGTTAATTGCTTGTACTGAAATGAAATCAAACTAAACTAGGGTTATGACTTAATTATGACTTATGAGGACATCCTTTATAAAACTAGAGACAAAGTTGCTAGTGGTATTACAATTCAATCAAACTAAACTAGGAACGTACAAGTGTTTATAATACTTGAGTAAGTACATAAAACATATGATTGAAAAATTAAAGTTCATCTTTGAGTTGTCTATCATTATATTGAACGAATTCCTTGCATCATTTTTTTTATCTCTCGTTCGGTTTGATTAGCTGGGGCCAATTTACGTCCGAACCGGGTACTGCAGAGGCCCATTGTTGGGGGCGACCCTCCCAATCAATTTTTTCCATACACGCCGCCAGGAAGATTCGAACTTCGAATCTCCTGAACAAACGTTTAAGAAGCCTAACACCTCATGCCACTGGACCAATTAGTTATTGGTGAATTCCTTGCATCATTTGAGGTCCTAGTAAAGACAATATAGAATTCAATGCTGCCGTTTAAAAAAGGCACAACACAAATTTTAATTTAAAAATCATATGCTACGTACTTTGTAAAACTAAGCTCGAAATCGGGTCAAAAAAGAAACATTAAAATTGGTTCTACCAAAAAGAAGAAACATTAAAACTGGACTATCTCTTCAATTACTAATTTACTATTAGGAAAACATTTCGATTCAAATTAGTGTTGAGAATTATCTCCCCACATCAGCAGTTGAAAGTTAAATTAGACTCTATATAAGTCTTTAAATTACTTTTTTTATTGTAAATTGGTTTTAGGATAGAGTCTCGCTGGGTTTGTATTGTACTTACCCTACTCACAACCCCTCGTTTATGGCCCACACAATAATTAGGGTGAAAATTCAATGTTTGATAACAGATTTATTTTGGTAGACTTTTCACATTTTGGTCTACAACCCTGAATTATAGGACTTTACTTAGATCTAATTGGGAATGATAAACAATTTTTTTTTAAGCTAGTGCCCCTTAAACGAATGATATTTTGGTTGAAGTTTCAATTTTATTCGGTTGGTGCTTCTAAGATTTTGGGATTGTTTGCTTCGTAACTAAATTTTTTAGTTGGCTGGAATGTGTTTTTAGGCTACTTGAATGGCTTGTCTGAATGCGACTCTAGTGTGACTCGACTCACTAGATGCCAGAAAAGCATTGGACGACTATAGCTCGTAGGAAACGGAGGAAAGGCAGTGAGTGCGGTGAATGGTTCCGAGTCAACTGAAATCTAGAAATTTGTGCGACAAAAATGGTGTTGTTGTTTCTAAAGATGGTCCGCATAGAAATTTGAGTATTTTAGGGGTCCAATCCTACAATTTTGATTGTGAGGAACATAATAGTAACTTTGATTTGATCAATTCGAACCAAAATATACAAATTTGGATTTTTTTTTCTTGAACAAACAAACCTAAAACCTCAAGGACACCGAAAAAAAATAGTTAATATCAAGAGACACCAATCAAAATAACCTTAAGTTAGGGACGCTAACAAAAATATTCGTTTTTTTTATTGTTTTAATGATCCTTATCCATGAATTGAGATGGTATCCTGATTTTGCTTAGAGGGAGAAAAACTTAATAGACATATATTGCAATTCCGGTTGAGCATAAAATACCAGTACAAGAAGGTGTTTCTAATTGTGGCTCTGATTGTGAAATCCTCTAATTGATCAAACAATTACAAAACAAAGCAAAAATGAAACGAAAAAAGGTGTTTCTAATTAAGCTCTTTCTCTCATATATTATATCTACAAGAAGAAACACAATCACTTCCAACTCCAAGCTCGGTCGATGAATCAGACTAGTTTCTCATCATCTGGAGCGCCGGCCAGTTGTTGAAGCTCGCCCTAAATCAAATGCAAGATTAATATCATTGATTTGGTCTATGGATTCGAGCGAGCTCTGGGGGGAAACTGGATTCGAGCAACTATTAACTGCCATGAGATTCCAATATTGTTGATCATGATGATTCTCCGTATGAAAATTGAAATTATTTGTCTTCAAACTTCCATTGTTAACAAGGCTACTTGCTAATTGTGCGTTCTCTTGCATCACTTGAGCTTGCAAATATGCCACCTATATACATCAACAACATATATATAAATTTATTATCACGTGTTGGCTACGTCCATGAATAGAAGGATAACTGATTTTATTACGAGGCAAATTATTAGAGCGCTTCAAAAGTATTTATGGAGATTCTAGAAACCCTAATTTAGATTATCATGAGCCATAACATACGTCCACGGATAGAAGGAGAACTGATTTTTATTACGAAACAAATTACCAAAGCACTCCAAAATTAAATACAGAGATTCTATAAACCCTAATTTAGATTATGAGTCAAAGATTTAAACAGATCCCGAAAGGTCTAAAAATAGAATACTACCGCGGAGCCCCTTGGTAACCCTGGTCGATCAACTACCAATTCGATCATGACATATTAACAAAGTTAATTCTCAAATTTGTTTAAAATGAGTTCCTCAATTTTATATGACAATTTGTCATTTAAATTAGCAAGAACTTACTTGTTGTTGTAAGGCGAAGATATGAGCAACACATCCATAGACAGGATCGTGAATACGAGCTTGAGCTTCATAGGCAATGGTGATAGCGGCTTGATATCTAGCATGAACGGGGAGATTTAAGAGAAGCTTTGAGACGTTGCTGGCGCCAAACACCTTGTGTATGGCGGCGAAGTTTGTAAGGCCTTGATCGGAGCTAAAATAAGGTGCAAAAACGCAATCGGCAACACATTTTCTTCCAAGGAACTTGCACGCTCCACATGGTGAGCTTGTGCTTGATATGGCTTCCATTTTTCAACAAAAGAAAGAAGAAGAAGAAGAACAATGATGATAAGAATAAGAATGGAGTGATTTGATTGTTTAGAGATTGATTGTACACGAAGGTACTATGATTGTAAGTTGAGTATAAGAAGGGGAAATGGAGGATTTGTGGAAATGGACGAGGACAAAAGAGGGGCTTTGATGCAAGCTTGTAAGGGGACAATTTGTAATGGTTTTGTGTAAGTTTTGGGGTGTAATCTCGTTCTTTATATAATTACGTAGATATTTATATAGTATGGTTTTCGGTTTTTTTTAATATTGAATGGTTTTAATGATAATAATAATAATTAGTTTGATGATGATTGAAGTAACGTCTTTTTTATTGCTTTTGGTTGCATGATTTGTATATGATATATTACAAAGTACACTCGAATGGTTGTCAATTTGTCATGGTCCAAAAGAGGGAGAAATATTTTCTAGACTTTTTAGTACTTTTTTAATATCTTTGAATTTGTTTTTTTTTTTTTGGTGAGGGCACTGTCCATTAGAGTCGAATCGAGGACCTCTAGGTACTACCTTTGAGACTTAACCATTTGAATAGATGCCCGAAGGCCTTTGAATTTGATTAAATTGTATTAAATTTATAATTTAATACTATCATTTAATATAAATTAATGCGTTAAATTTGAAGATACAAATAGACCAATTTTTTTTATTAGGTAAAGATTATGATCCCTTACGGGGGTGCCCTAGAGCATCCTTGCAGATGAGAACTTGTAGTTTTAGGTGATTCAAAATATAGTCGATAGGGAAAGTGTGGTCCAACTTATCAATTTTATCAGCCACAGATTTGAACTCCCTACCCACTTGAAAAAGGCGCACCGACTCGAACCATTAGAGTGAGACCAAAATGTCCACGACAATCATTTCAATTTTCCAGGGACATTGGTTGTAATTCAAAATGATGAACCTGCAAGTATATTTTGTGGATGTGAACAGTTCTGAGAAATGTTAAACCAATATGCAAGCTCCTGTTCTTTGTTTGGACTCATGGATTATATAATTTTTTCCTTTATTTGCCTCCTTTTGGGTTGGTAGACAGGGTTGAGAACTTTATATATCTATGTCTTTACAAAGAAGCTAAACTTAATGATGAACCATTCTTGATCATAAATCATTCACAATTTGTTCTGAAAGTTTTGTGGACACAACTGGGATCTCTTGCTTCTAATAAGATTCACCTTCTTGTGTTCTTATGGTGTTTGTAATGTAGTTTATAATATATGGTGTAACTTTTTATATATGTACTTCCTAATGTGTATATCTTATGTTCTTATACCTTGTATGTGGCTATGCAAGTTCTGGTGGTGGCTTTTCAACAGTGTTGCTGATTACATTCAAGCTTCTTCACCTTTTCCTATTTTTCTCTTCTTAATGGTTGCTAGTGGTGTATATTTTCAATTTTTTCTGTACAAGTATATTTGTTCTTCTTTGGTATCCTAATAGATCAATCCTAGTTTGTAATGGTTATACATTCTCTTCCTTAATTGGTGGTTATATTGAAGCTTATACTATATGGTTCAACTCTTTTCATGGATACTTACTAGTCTACTCTTTTTATGCTCTTCTATGTCTTCTGTGTTTATTCAGGTGCTGGTGTTTGCGTTTCAGCATTGAGGCAGATTACAGTCATTTTTTTACTTTGTTTCTTAATGTTCTCTTCTTAAGGATTAATATTGGTGATTTTTCACAGTTGTGTTGTACAAAGATGAATGATAATCTCTGTTATCCCAACAGATCATTTCTTGTAGTTTACAAAGCTGGTGCTTTTTCTCATTTGTGTTGTACATGTCGGCTTGTTTTTCAATGGTATTCCAACAGGTCCTTTCAGGTTTTTTACATTATTTGTTGTATGTTAAGTTTTATTGTACATAATCAAAGTATTTACTCTACATTTCTTGTTACATTCATTACTTGTTATAGCTTTACTCAACTAGTTGTGGTAAAGGTTTTTCAAAGGTTTGGTACACATTTTATTGACAAGTTATTTGAACATTACTCATTAAAAGGTTTTTATGAGTATCGCCTTCTGGAATGTAAGAGGTGTGCGCCGATCCAATTTCTGGGAAGAAATTGGGTTTGTTAGAAAAGATAATAAATTGAATTTCCTTTGTTTAGCAGAAACAAAGACAGAAATAGAGCCTTCTACAGCTCTAATTAGAAAATGTGAGTTTCAAAAAATTATTTTTAGTCCAAGTTTAGGTACCAAGGGTGGTCTTTGGTTACTTATTTGTCAAAATAAATTCACCAATTCTTGTGAATTGTTTTTAAACAATTATAACCTAATCATTTTGAAGTACTCTCATAACGATTTGACATTCCTAATCATTTTTTATATGCTCCTTCTAGGGAGGCAGATAAGAATTGCTTTTGGACTTTTTTATATTAGATTATCGAAAATTCTCATTTACCTTTTATATTAGTTGGGGACTTAAATGAAATTTGTAGCATGTCGGATAAAATGGGTGGCAATTTACCTGCTTTGTCTAGATTTTCTAGATTATTAAACTTTAAGAATCATTTTGGTTTAGTTGATGATGCTAATTGCTTAGGGTTTCCTTTTACTTGGCACAAGAGTTCTATTGCTAATGAAAATACTTTTGAAAAATTGGATCGACTTCTTATACATCAATCCTTAGTTCAAGAATTCCCAACTTTAAAAGTGCATCACCATCCGTTTACAACTTCGGACAATTGCCTTATAACCTTTAATATATATCTCAAAAATAACAATTTCAGAAAATTTCCTTTTCGATTTGAAAATGCTTGGCTTCAAAACCCTACTTATGCCTCTTTAGTCCAAAAGGTTTGGCGTTATCGTCTTGATGGCTCTTCTATGTTTCGAGTTTGTATGAAATTACAACTTCTTAAGAAGTATTCAAAAGTTTGGGCTAAACATCATTTAAACAATAATTATGAACATTTGAAAATATATGAACGACAAATACAATCT
Organism: Fallopia convolvulus; assembly: GCA_964016875.1. NCBI lineage: Eukaryota > Viridiplantae > Streptophyta > Magnoliopsida > Caryophyllales > Polygonaceae > Fallopia > Fallopia convolvulus. The sequence goes on from OZ024729.1 coordinate 7,336,547, forward strand.
CTACCGGAATTATTATTATATGATCCTTCGAATACAAGTTTATTAGGATAATTACAAAGACATTTAAATAAGTATAATTCGCTCCTTCTTTTCCAACACAATTTTTGGAAGCAAAGGGCAAAAGTTAAACATTTACAAAACGTTGATAAAAATACTAAATATTTCCAGCGAGTTTCTAAAATTAGATGCTCTAAACAACGACTTTCAAGCTTTCAAAATAATAGCAAGACAATTAATAAACTTTAAAAATGATTGCCTCCTCGAAGATATTCCGTCTTCTGAAAATATCTTTACATGGAGAAAAAATAAAACAGAGATTGATAATATTTATGAAAAATTAGATAGAGTGTTAGTTAGCAACAACATTATCCAATGGTTCCCAAATATAAGTACAAGAAACCACGCCTTTACGAGTTCTGACCACTGCAAAATCTCGGTAGAATTATGTAATGAAGAGATGATTAAAGCACAACCCTTTAAACTAGAAAAGATGTGGATGTACAGGAAAGATTTTCGAAATGTAGTAAAGCAGGCTTGGAGAGTCCATTTCCAGGGTTCTAACATGTTTCAGTTAGTAAAAAAACACAGTTGTTTAAGCAACATGCAAAACGATGGAATAAGCATACATTAGGAAACATATTTGAACAGCTAAAGGATCTTGAAGAACAACTTCTTGAACTTCAACAAAATATCTCAATCTCACCACAACCAAGTAGTATTCAAAAACAATTACGATTATTGAAAAAAGAAAGAGTGTATCTTGAACTACCATAAAACATACTGGACACAAAGGGCAAAAACAAAACATATTAAGCTATCAGATGCGAACTCATGATACTTTCATAAGGTTGCAAGTGGGAGACGGAATCGGAAAATTTTAAAGGAAATTAGAACAGCGGATGGTACACAAATTATTGGAATAGAAAACATTCACGAAGAAATAAGACAAGATTTTAAGAAGCGATATACAAAAGAACCAACAAATCTAAGAAATGCAAGTGACTATATGAACCTTATTACTAACGAAATAACGGAAGAAGAAAATATAATGCTTATAAAGCCGGTCAGTCACGAAGAAATTAAAAATATAGTAATGAGCCTCGGGTCGGACAAATCACCAGGACCAGATGGAATAACAACAGAGTTTTATAAGAGATACTGGGATATTGTAGGTCCAACAGTAATTAAAGCGGTGAAAAGCTTCTTCCACTCGGGAAAAATACTAAGACAAATCAACCATACCTTTATAACCCTTTTTTCGAAAATAGAAAATCCAAGCTCAACAAATCACTACCGATCAATTAGTCTTTGTTCTACCATATACAAAATTATATCTAAAATCGTAACAGAACGACTGAAGCAAGTAATTAGTAAAATTACACATCCGCTTCAAGGAGCCTTTGTTGCAAACCGAGCCATTCAAGATAATATTCTTATCGCCCACGAGATACTACACTCTTTTAGAAACAGTAAAGCTAAAGATGGGTGGATTGCAATTAAATTGGATATGGAAAAAGCGTACGACAAAGTTGACTGGGACTACCTCCTAGAGGTCCTAAAGAAATTTGGATTCGACAGGAAATTCGTGGGATGGATTCGGGAGTGTATGTGCTCAGTATCGTTATCGGTTCTTGTTAATAATGGCCCCACGGAACCGTTCACACCTGAGAGAGGCCTAAGACAAGGCGATCGATTATCACCGTTCCTTTTTGTTCTTGCGGCGGAAATCCTGGCACGTAAATTACAATTAACAAGTGAAACCGATAAAAAATCGATTGGTTTTCCTATTACTCGGGGTGGAACCAGAATACCCTTTTTGGCCTTTGCCGACGACATCATAATTTTTGCTAAAGCATCTCAAGGCTCGTGCACTAAGGTAAGAAACATAATTGATGAATTTTGTAGGATTTCGGGTCAAAAAGTAAATTACACCAAATCTGCATTCCAAGCGTCTAAAAATATGAATGCACATCAAAGGAACATAGTCCATCAAATGCTTAGAATCCCAACAATGACAAATATCGAAAAATATCTTGGATGTCCGATTATTAGTGAAAAAGTTAACAAATATACCTTTAAGGAGTCCATAGGAAAGGCTCAGAAACAGCTTACGAAATGAAAAGCAAACTCGCTCTCTCAAGAAGGGAGAAGAACCTTGATCCGAGCCAATCTTTCTACAAAACCCAACTATGTAATGCAAAGTTGCATGCTTCCTAACTCCATCAATGCCGAAATGGATAGGATTAATAGAGGTTTTTTCTGGAGCAAAGATAGACAATATAAGCCACTCGTAGGATGGGACAAGATCTGCAAGCCAAAGGAAATGGGTGGGTTAGGAATAAGGAAAACAAAACATATGAACAAAGCGCTGCAAATGAAATTACTATGGAAAATCCTTGCAGAACCAAACAATATTTGGGTAAGGATAGTGACGCAAAAATACCTTAAAAGCGATAGCCTCTTTACATATAAGCCAAAACAGAATACATTGTAACACCCCCTTCCTACCCTGGAGGTATTACCGCCAGTAACCCCGATTAAGACTAAACCGAAGCTACCCAAGGCTTTAGACTGACTGAACAAACTAAAATAAACATTACAGCGGAATAAATACAATTGGTCTTATACAAATCTTAACCCAAAAAGAATAAATAAATAGAACAACCTTCTAGTTGAACAAAATCTTCATCCAATCTTCCTTAAGCTCTTATTTCTGAAACTCAGCTTCACTTTGAAGTAGTTCAACTATGATCTTCACTCAAGTATAACCATTGAAAACCTTTCTTCAACTTCTGGAGCTTCAAACATCTGAATCCGCCTCTTGAATCAACTTCTAAGAAGAACCTGATGTATCGTATACAACGGATGGACACCAGCCGACCATATAAAAGAAAAGAAGATGGACGGGTTAGTCTAATGAAAGACTAGCAAGCGGAGAATCTAACTTGGTTCTTATGGTTGTAACTAAACATATTGGCATCAAAATCCGAATAGACTCAGATTATGATCCAACAGTTAGCAGTCTTATAGAGAATAAGAATGAGACTCGCATAATCAAGAGAGAGAACACCACCGCTTGTGGTTTCTTTTAAGAAGCATAAACAATTGTTGGGAATTCATATTAATCACATAACATTTTAAAAAGCCTCCATCGACTAATCAGATTGACTTAATCAAAGTTTGATTAAGAATCATTCATAACCGGGAGTAAGAATGGTTATCGAATAGACTAACCATCCGAGTACATTAATGTGCCTAACGCACTTATTTTTATTACTTTCATAACTTTTCACAAACATGTTGGTAACTTTTAAGCGGCTAAAACCGCAGAGAATCCACCTGTACATGGAGACGTCAAGATGAGAGGGATGAAATCCATGATCATTGACGAACACCTAGTACCAATTTGCACTTAGCTAGAGTGCATAAACACCTCTTCCAGCGTTGAGTGAGGTATGAGTCATGACCCGAATGTTGGGATATGATAGTAACGAGCTAAACCTCCCAACATAAACTGTGTTATAAAGAGGTCATCGGAGACTCGGCTCCTACCCCTGAAAAACTAACTTACTTCACAATAATGTCTCAGCATGAGACAACATATAAGGCCACACATAACGGACCTAAATCCAGTTCTAACGCGAAACTGAATAAACAACATGGTCATTATTTCTAACAAATATAACGACCTATCATATTTTATTAATCATACAAGTTTTTCCCAACGCAAATATTAAATGGGATCCAATTCCTCATTTAATAACAATAACGCAAGAGAGAATCGTCCACTTGCCTTATAAGGCGTGCTCGACGTCCTTAGCAATTCCAACAGTAATCTGTATCATCCCTCTGACAAATATAACCAAAGGATTTCTCAGCAACGAGCTCACAGAAACACTTCTTAGTTGTATTCTCAACTCCTACAACTTTCTAATCGATAAACGATTTAATTTCCGAATATCGATATATAATAAATCCTTAGTTATCATGCTTCAAGGAGCCATCTTGGCGGAATTATAACTAATTATCCGCTTCACTTTTGAAACAATTTTCTAAATAAAAATTGTTCATCAGCAACAGTTCTTAAAGATTACCAAATCTCGGATCAAACGGATTAACAACGAATCTAGAGTAATTATCCGAAGTCCTTTACCTGCCAATCGGTAACCAAAACTTGTCTTCGCTATAACGGAAGATCCGGACGTCCGTTTCTCGAGCGGTTCGAACCTTCACTCGAACCCATGGCTCGTTTGGCTCGATCATGGCTCGTTTGGCTCGATCATGGCCCGAGGGTGGCTGGGCGTTGCCCGACGGTGGCTCACGTGGTGGTTGGTGGTCGGAGGACCTGACGATCACCGGCGGCGTCGCTTGGCGAGGCGAAAAGATGACCGGCGGTGTAGGTTGGAATCCTCCCGAGTCCATCGTTCCACCCAATTCTCTTTCCGATTCCCTCTTCCGTTGCAGCAACATCAAGGCCAAAAAGAACATGGAAGAAGAGGGGGTGGCTGGCTGGAGAAGGCGGCTTCCGGTGTCGACGCACAACGAGGCCGAGAAGATTGCCGGCGTGACAAGCGGAATTCTTTCTCCCCGAGTCCGGCGTCGTTCCGTCCTCTAACTGGTTCAGCTTCCTTCTTACAGCAGCAGCCACATACAAGAACATATAGAGGAAGGAGATGGAGGTGGTGGAGGGGATGGAGAAGAAGAGCAGCCGACGGTGAAATAATCGGGCCACCGAGTCCTTCGTACCGTCCTGATTTCGCTCTCCCCAAATTCCCCTCCTCTATCTTATCCAATTGCGTAGAAAGGAGTAAGAAGTTGGAATTTCCTCCCCAGCTAAGTAATGAAGTCGGCCTAATAGAATTTTCCGTCTCGGAACGGGACTCGCGTTAAAGCGGTAAAATTATGTACCTCGGGTGGAAAAACTTACTAAACGAAAAACGTCCTGTAAATTATGTAGACTAATAAAATCAATTTTCCATGATTTTATCTTGCTTAAGGCTTCCGTTTCGCATTTTAAATCCTTTCCGGTACATAATTAAAAAGACGGCTTATCCAATAAATATTCTTTTTCCACTGAAAAATCCTAGAATTCACATCGATCCATAAAATCATTTCTTTGTGATTTTAGGATGTCACCAACAATTTTCTAGGATTTAATCTCCCACCAAAAATATTGGATTAAGCGTTAAAACGGATTAAGAGGTTAAAAGGATATCCAAGAAAAATTCAAAAATATCCTCAAAAACTGCAGTTATTACATACATCATGGCAATGGAAAAAACTTATTCATCTTAGGGAAGAATTCTGCAAGGGACTAATATCGCAAGTTGGGGACTGAAAAACGATTAACTTTTGGAAGGATAGATGGATCCTTGAAGGTCCCTTGCATCTGCATGTCAGGGATCCTTCAATGATCAATGAAACGTCGAAAGTTGTAGATTGGATATCAAATGATAAAACATGGAAAACATACCAATTAAGACAAGTTTTACCAGATGAAATAGTTGACCAAATCCAAATAATTGCCCTACCAGATAACTACATCCAAGATAGGCTCTATTGGGCATCAAGAAAAAATGGGTGGTTTTCCACTGCTTCGGCAATTGAGTTAATTACTAACATAGAGGGACAAACCCCAAGCCTAAATAACTGGATATGGAATCTAGACATATACCCGAAAGTTAAAAATTTCTTATGGAAAATTGATAATAATGGCCTTCCTACGAAAGCACGATTACGGGAAAAACAGGTTGTTACACCAGGAGGATGTATATTGTGTGATTGTACCATTGAAGACACAAACCACTTACTTACTAAGTGCCCGTACCTGACTTATATAACAAATAAACTAAACCCAAACACGGCCCAAGTAATTAGAGGAATCAATCCTGATAATAAATCTCCAATGGCAATTCTGAATGAAATTAAACAACTTTTAGGAAAAATGGAGTTCACGGAAATGGTAGTCATTTGGTGGAGTGTTTGGCATCAACGAAACAAACTAACCTTTCAGCAAGATCAATGCGATGGCATTCCGGATTTGACAAGATATATCCAAACCCAAATTAAAAACTGGGATAAGGCAAAACAATGGTCGGAAGACGAGGAAAGCATAAGAACGGTAAAACCTCGACTAGCGAACCAGCGAAAATTAATGAATAGGAAGTGGAAAAAACCTAATCAAGACCAAGTCAAAATCAATTTTGATGCATCTAGGCTTTCTAATAACCAAGCGACGGGAGGAATTGTACTCAGAAACCACCTTGGCCAGATAATCGAATTGAAAACATATAACTTTGGAAAGATCTCAGTTTTAAAAGCTGAAGCTCTAGCCTTACGAGAAGCTATTCGGGAAATGAAAATTAGGAATTTAAGAAAGGTTGTTATTGAAGGAGACAACCTCCAGGTTATTAATGCGTTTAAAGGGATAATTAAATGCCCTTGGGAGATTGAATTAATAATATCCGACATCCTTGTGTCCACTCCCGGAGATTGTGATTTACAAATTAATCATATTACTAGGGATTGTAATGTTGTGGCCGATAAAATTGCTAAATTGGGCCACAGTCTCCCCATCGAGGTCATTAAGACTCATCCTGAACTGCTCTAGGACGCCCTCCTTGAAGGAGTGCATCCTAATCCTTACCTAATCAAAAATAATAATAATAGCAAGACAGTTATTTATGATCATGAATTAATTTCTCACCACATTACTGAAGAAATGAAATCACGTTTCATTAAAAATAATTCATGTTTTCTCTATCCAAATGACTTGGATATCATTCCGAGTTTAACTGATATAGAGGACAACATTTCTTTAGACAAATCGCCAACCCCTGCGGAAATTAAAGGAGTAATTTTTGAAATGCCCACAGATAAAACACCTGGTCCAGATGGTTTCACTGCTGAATTCTTCCAACAATATTGGCCCATTGTTGGTTCCTCAATTATTTTAGCAGTCAATGCCTTTTTCCATTCTGGTCATATGTTAAGATCACTGAACAAAACTTTTATAACTTTAATTCCGAAAAATTCTAATCCACAAACTGTCAAACCATAAGTCATTTCCGACCTATTAGTCTTTGTAATACAGTGTATAAAGTTATTTCGAAAATTCTTGCCAATCGTATTTCACATTTGTTACCAAAAATTGTTCATCCTCTACAAGGAACTTTTGTTAAAGGTAGGTTGATTCAGGACAATATTTTAATAGCTCATGAGATTTTCACTCTTTCATAAAAGGAAAAAAGGAAAATAAGGTTGGATGGCGATAAAAATAGATATGGAAAAGGCTTATGATAAAATTGACTGGGATTTTATTAGAGAGATCCTTCTTAAATTTGGGTTTAATCAGCATTGGGTACATTTAGTTATGACTTGTATTTATACTTCCTCTTCTTCTGTTCTTGTTAATAATGAGCTAGGTAGTGAATTCAATCCTACCTGCGGAATTCGACATGGTGATCCATTATCTCCTTTTATATTTATAATTGCAATGGAATATCTTGCTCGAACTCTTCAAGCTGATTCTGTCCAGACCATTCCTCATATAGGTATCCAACTAGTTAAAAATGGGACTTGTATCCCTTTTTTAAGTTTTGCAGATGACACTATTATTTTTACGAACGCAACTCTCTCTAATATGCAGTATATTAAAAAAAATTAACTACTTTTTCTCGTATTTTTGGCCTTTCTATTAATTTTCATAAAAGCTCTTTTCAAACTTCAACAAATATATCCAGGGCTTCTACTATTTCTCTAGCAAGTATTTTAAACATACAGGTCACTACAACTATGGAAAAATATTTGGGTATACCTATTCTTAAAGGTAGGGTTCAAAATGCTATGTTTACCGAAACAATTGCTAATTTAAAATCGCAGTTATCGCAGTGGAAAGCTAATTCTGTTTCTCAAGTTGGGCGTGTGATTTTAATTCAGTCAAATTTGCTAGGAAAAGTGAGTTATTTAATGTAGAGTTTCCTACTTCCTAAAGGAGTTTGGGATGACATTGACAAGATAAATAAATTGTTCTTCTGAAATAAGTTTACTCCTAATCATCATCCTCTTTGTAGTTGGGATAAAATTTGTACTCCAAAGGAAAATGGAGGGGTTGGTCTTAGGACGGCTCAAAATATGAATATTTCGCTTCAAATGAAGCTTCTTTGGAAAATCTTAACACAACCTCACAATAAATGGGTTCAAATGATTATGGATAAATATTTAGGATCACAAGATTTTTTTCAATATCAGAAGAAAAATACTTCTTGGCAATGTGGCCGCTTACTAAATATTAGGGATAATTTTTCGGAAGGGGTTAAATGGATAGTAGGAAATGGAAAGTCTATAAATTTTTGGACCAATTTTTGGACCGACTTGTGGGTTGGAGATTCAAATCTCCTTTGCTACTGTGACAGTAGTAATCTGCTCATTAAGGGTTTCTACTTTTATTATCTCTTCTAAATTATGGGACGTTCAGGCTCTTACGGAGATATTACCTCCCTCTATTATAGATCAAATTTTAGAAATTCAGATTCCTTTCTCGGACTTTGAAGACCACATTGTGTGGACTCCATCTTCGGATGGAACCTTTATTGTCCAATCCACTTCGGTTCTTATAAATAATTCAAGGAATATTACTTCAGTTGGTTTTTCTTGGATTTGGAAAATGAAATTTCCTCCTAAAATTCAAAATTTTCTTTGGAAAGCGTGTACTGATTGCCTTCCTACAACAGATAGATTAAATCGTTATTATAATTGTGTTCCAAATTGTTGTTCTTTGTGTGATTTAGAAAATGAGAATTTAAATCACCTATTCTTCCATTGTACTTTTACAAGGAAAATGATTGCTAAATTAGAATCTAATCTACATTGTTCCTTTGATTTTGCAACTTCTAGATGCTTTAATGATAACCTTATATCAACCCTTAATTTAAATAAAAACAAAAATATCCTCGGTTTTTTATGGTGGCTTATTTGGAGTCATAGAAATTCTTTAATTTTTAACCCCTCAAGGATAATTCCTCATCTTTTTGCCATGTGATTTGGCACTCTCACAATTTTTACAATGGGAATCTGCAAACTCTAATGTCCAACAAAAAAAATTGATTTATAGACCGAAAAGAAGGAATGGTACCAGCTGGATTAAACCTCCTCCTTCTTGGATAAAACTTAATTTTGATGCCTCCAAACAAAAGAATTCAACGACCTATGCAAGTTTTATTTTTAGGGATCATAAGAGTTCAATTTTAGGTTGTGATAGAGTAGACCTTCAACCAATGTCAATTCTTAAAGCAGAAGCATTTGCCCTTCTAGAGGGATTGAAAATGGGAGTACAATTAAATATTCGGAAACTTATTATAGAAGGAGATAATTTAATTCTTATTAATTCTTCAAAAAACATTTGGAAAGTACCCCGGGAAATTTATTCTATTATTCAGGATATCCGACGTTTGGTGTCGGGTTTTTCAGAGATGGTTGTTTTTCATTGTTACAGGGAGGCTAACTCTGCCGCTGACTTTTTAGCAAGAAGACATGTCAGCATTCCTCTTATCCGTCAAGCGATATCTTCCTCTTGCTTAGATGTTTGCTTCGATGAGATATCTTTAGTAATGTTAAGACAGTTGTTTTGTCTGCAACCTTTAGTTTTTAATTTTTTAAGATCATCCGCAGTGATGATTTAAGTCGGCCTTGTAATATTAAGGAGATCTAATGTTTGCTTGTAATGAGCTAGTAGCTCATTGTTCAAAAAAAAAAAATTCCAGGGACATATACCAATACCCCTAGAATCGTTGATGATTGTAAGGTTCTCACCCTCCAACACAATTTATCTAAATCCCATCTGTTTACCTTTGGTGATACCAACACGAAGGCCAGAGCTTCAGTTTGTAAGATTAAATTGTATCCATATTTGATTGCTCCCATACTTAATACATTGATTTTATGATCTTTAATTACAAAGTCAGTCGACGCTAACTCTACCAATATTATTCTTAGGTTTGTATGTTAGTTTGAGTATATCTCTTCCATTTCATTGCTCAAGAAGCAATATTGTTAATTAAAATTTACCAAATTGTGGTCACTTGATTATATACATGAGAATGTCGGTATCTATCCTAATACATTATAAAGCAGAAATTATCTTTGTTGAAAAATTTACGTCACATGGCATAATTTTAATAAATTAATTTTAGAAAAATTATTTTAATAATTATTTTAAATTTATAGTATTATATTGTATTTATTTTTTCTCTATTTTATCTTCTCTGTCAATCTTTATATTAATATTTTTTATATTTACAAACATTAATAGAGTAAAAGATAAAAATTCAAAAATATAATCTTAATAAATTAAATTCAAAAAATATTTTAATAAATTATATTATGCTTGTTAGACAACCTATATAAACTATGATTTTTATAAAAATCGAGTCTTTTATGCATATTAGTATCTCAATAAAAAAATTAAATAAATAATTTAAAATATTCAATTAAATTAAAGTCAATGTTTTAATAATTTCAACCAAAATTTGAGACACGATTTCAACAAAAAAATGAAAAAATAGTTAAATATATTCAATTAAATATGAGACACGATCTTAAAAAAAATTAACTTATACCTCCTCAAATTCCTAATGTTAACCTATAGTTCCTCAAATTCCAACACTCCATTACTTTTAGCTATGACCATTAATTTGGTGATTTTTAGCCCACATTCCTTTCTTTAAATTGAAAGCAAAGTTAATGTTTTTAAAAATGAAATCAATTGATTTGACCTTCTCAAATTTAACTTACCTTAATCGTGTTTTTATTAGAATTGGGATACAACAAAGTACAATATCAATGTATTTTTTTATATTAGTTTTTTTATGGATACTTAAATCTATCACTAAATATATAATACAAAACGAAAAATGTATTGCACAGTCATATGACTGAGAATTTACTATTTTATTTTTAACATAACTTAATTTTTAATTCAAAATTTTATTCCCTCTTTTTTTTGTTTAATGAAACGGGACACTTATGCGATTATATTAAAAAAGAAACCAGTTTTCCTCTATCGGGGATACATACGTTTAATGAAACGGGACACTTATGCGATTATATTAAAAAAGAAACCAATTTTCCTCTATCGGGGATACATACTCAACAATGAGCAACTCTATAATAACACTAGGAGGAGAATCAAAAACACTAAAGGGAACATTGGAAACAATAGCTAAGTTAGCCAACTTATCAGCTACCTTATTCAAGTGTCGGCTTACAAACTTAATTTGATTCACCTTTGACTAGTTGTGAAGCCGGTCTCTACAAGGATGAACAAAGTTTTATAGTTAATATTATATTACCTTTGTACTGAATTAATCAACTACACTTCAACGATTTATTTAATTAAATTAAATATTTTTAATATCTGCAGTCAACATTATTTTGTTTTAGTCATATTTTAATTGAAATTTAAATATTGAATTGAAAAAAAAATCAAATTGCACAATATTTGTATGGAACATTTTTTGTGCATATGAGAAGAGTTTTTATTTAACAAGCGAAATCCAACAACAAGAGTTTTTTTTATTAATCTAAGTTTTTAGTATTTAACAAGCGAAATACAACATTCTCTCTATAGGCATGTTTTTTTATTTAACAGGCGAAATCCAACAACAAAGGAACGTCGTTCTCTGCTTCCCTCCAAAGGTAAGATTACAAAGTTCCCTTTCCTACACGCAGATCTGAATTTCTTTCCCCAGAAACTCAATTTTTTGATTTATTTTCTTCTTCGATTAACTTCTTCTGTATTTCCTAGAACAAGCTGGTGATTTCTGAATTTTGCATCCGAAACCCTCGATTTAATATGGAATCGGATCGGATCGGATTCTAGTGATTGCTCTTTGTTTAATTCCTGGCTTTCGATATATCAATACAATTCATTTGACATTTGGCTCTTGCTTTGAGTCTTGTGTTCTTAGATCGGTGGGAATTGCGCTACTTGGTTGATCCGCGACAGCAGATAACGAGTGTAGATCATCACCCTTGATCTCGCGTTTGCTGCTATGGGTTCTCGAAGGTATTCCGATTTTCTTTGTTATTTTTGAATGTGGAAGAGCTTCTCAGTTTCGCATCAGTTTCAACTTGCTTTAATTAGACATTGTTCTGATTTTGTCCAATCTGGATGGTTGATTTTGATTGGTGTGAGTTTGGTGACTAATTTGAGTTCCTATAAGGTGGATGGGGCTGTCCTCTTAGAAGATTGATATGGTCTTTTTTTGTAAGCTAAACGTGGAGATTGGTGAACAATATTGACATGAAATTGGTGAAATTAGAGGTCCTTCAGCTCCATGGTTGATTTATTTTTCGTTTCATAATTTATTGATTTAGCAGGAATGATCTACCATGGGCTATTTGCTGTTAAATCAATTGTATTTTAGAAGTTGTTCTTAATATCTAATGTTGGATGTTTAGCTTAAATGACATAAGCAAGTTTTTGGTTGTTTGGTTGACATATACATGCTATTTGACACACACTTTTATTCTAAAATTTTTTGCTCAGCTAAGAATACCATACTAACTGATTGTGAGCTTCATGAATTCAAACCTAATCACTGCTAAATAGCAACTCAAGTGCAAGATTACTATCAATGCTAGAGAATAGCAAACCTAATCTCTGCTAAAATGTTTGTAAAATAATCAAATAATCTGTATTGTTTCAATGAGTGGAGCTGTTAACTTTAAAATTTGATGTTAGATTCTTGAATCTTGACACCATTTTTTAGAATTTGAAGGTTTTGGAGAAGATGGAACTGCAAAATAGTTTGTCAAAACTTGCTTTCTGCTTATTTAGGTCCAAAAGTAGTGTCATATTATGGAAACTTCCAAAATGGTTTTTATTCATCATGGTTGCATTAGTAATGTTGTTTATCTTGTGGAATTTTGACATTTTCTTAGTTCATACTGTTGATATGTTTTATTTTTTACTTCATAGTATTATATGAAGAAAACTTGATCTTATGCAGGGAGTATCGTAGTAGTAGGGCTGCTCTTTTTGATGGAATTGAGGAAGGTGGTATTAGATCCATGTCTTCATATTCCTCACATGAAATTGATGAACATGCCAATGATAGAGCACTAGATGGGCTGCAAGATAGAGTCAACATTCTGAAGAGAGTGAGTTTACCTTGTATCTGGATGATCTTATCTTCTTCTGTTTTTTTTTTCCTGTCAGCTTTAATAAGTTTTCAAAGCCTTAAATATTTATCATTTCGCAATATATAAATTGGTTGAAGTTGTTGGCCATACTTTATGAAAGTTTGACATTGTGATAAGCCCTTTCCCTTTCTGGACGTTTCTTCAAGTCTTGATAAACAATTCTCTGCATTTTATGTTTGCCCTTCAATTGTCAAGGTTATGTCATATCACAAGAATTTGCTAATTTGCTGAGTTGGATCCCTAAATGTGATTTTACCTTTGTGGTCTCTTGATTGTGACTTCAGGCCAACCTGGATTGATCTCCCATATCTGCTAATACTAATATAAGCTACCTATAATTTCTGCAATCATTGATATGACTTCCATATTTTTCTGGTCCTATTGACATTGAAGTGCCAGACAAGATAAAAAAAACATGTCATGTGCTAAATATTGCAGTTAACTGGTGACATACACGAGGAAGTGGATTCTCATAACCGGATGCTAGATGGCATGGTATGTAGATCATTTATCTATAATCCTTTTTCTGATGAATTTCGAAACATCACGGGTACTCTTTATTTGCTTTACCGTGATCTTTGTTCAGGGCAATGACATGGACTCATCAAGAGGAATACTCTCAGGAACCATGGGCAAGTTCAAGCAGGTACCTAAGTTGTTTCATTTCTTTTTTATTATCTTTCTTCAACCAACAAGCTGCAAATTCATACTAATGGTGGTTTTTTATTCACTCTTTTCTTTTTCTTTTTGTTTTGGAGCAGGTGTTTGAGACCAAATCAAGCAGAAGAATGTTCAGTCTCGTGGCGTCTTTTGTAGTCATATTCCTTATTGTATATTATCTTACTAGGTAATCAAACCCTTTATGATGATGGTAAATTGGTAATAGAGGGAGGGAAAAAACCAAACAAAAAAAAGGACCCTGAAATATGATTTCCTTCTGTGTGAGCTGGAAAGACCTCTTTCAAATGACCTTAAGTATGATAATACTAAAATCAGCAGATGTTTGCATTCCTCCATTGTGAAGGGTTTGAAGATTGAATGTTTGATGCTTGTGTTATCTTTACATGTGCTTAACAGAAAATAAAACATCAGTGCTCAATGCTCATAATTGCAACACTTTGATATCCGAGTTGGGTCGTTCAGGGATGGAAAAAAGGAGTCAGTTTACTCTTTGGTGAAATGATAGAAAATAGTTTAAATCATTATGATAAAGCATCAATGCAAGAAGAAAAATGTTGACCAAACAGTGCAACTCTTGGAGATGATGAACTTAAGAGGAGTGTTGCCCGACCATATTGCATTTAGCTTGATAATTGATGGTTATTGTATAAGACTGGGAAGATAAGGGATGCCATAAATTTGTATAGAAATTTGAGTCCTAGGGGACTTGTAATTGAAGTGTTTTGTTTTCCTTCATAATTTTCTGTTTAAAAGAAAACATAAAATAAGGCTAAGGAGCCTTTTTTGCGAATCGAGAGTGGTGACATTTCTTTCACTTGTAATGGTGCTATCAAGTTATATGTTATTTTCGACGACCATGGAAATGACGATGCAGAGGTGGTTTCAAAGTGTGCGGCTGAAAGTTATGTTTTGAATGGTTTTGTGGATTACAGATTATATATCTGAGATTCTTATCAAGAAAGGAAGTTTAGATAAAGCAATCCTCGTGTTAGAAATGATGTTGGAAGAACAGGAATGTCTTGTCTTAGCTGAGTGTAGCTCTTTGATCTCCAGTCTTGAGAAAATGAAGGTGCAAGAGTTAGAGAGCTTCTTGAGAAAATGCACGCCATGATGATCTCGTCTGAATGCATGAACATGAACATGGATGAAGAGATTCTGATTTCCCTTCAAGTGGAATCACAATGAACGACGACACTGTATGTATGTGTGAGAGTTGCTTCCTTGATCTTCATGTAATTACTCCATGCCCTAGCTTTTGCTTCTTCCATTGTCTTATGATTTAGCATTTTGTGGAACGGGGCGAGTTTCTTACAATGGTTTATTTACAGGCTGAACTTTCTTCTGCAAGAATAAGGCAGCTAGATGAGGGGTGTGTTAAAATGGTTCAACTAATAAAGTTGTATGGTGGACCTACTTTATGAAACAACTTCAATCTTTGATGTTGATGTTGATGTTATGTACATTTGCCGAACCGCTTTATTAGCATTAAACTGAGTATTCAATCCAAGAACAAGCTTGTGAGAGCAGCATTTGTAGTAAATCAGGAATGCATATTAATTAGACGATGTGATTGCCTTTGGTTATACATTTTATAACTTGACAAACTCTCTGGATTAAACGTAAGAAGAGGACCGACATGTGATCTTGGAGCAATAAGAGGATGCGAGCTTCGTAAACTCTAAATATACTTGTGTTTCAGAAGAAATAAAGCCAGTACAGAACCAAAAAAATATGGGATGATGCACCAGCCGGGAATTGAACCCGGGTCTGCATCGTGGCAGGGTACTATTCTACCACTAGACCACTGGTGCTTTCATGTTACATTAGTTCTATCATCATGATTTATCCGTAATTAATTTCTTATAAGACAGACCACTACTACGCATTGAGAAGTCTAATGTACTCAAATTTATTGGGAAATGCTATACATCACACCTAGACCTGTCAAAACGTAACCCGACCCGTCTAAATAATTTAGGGTTCAAACCCGAAAATTCAAACCCGGATTTTTTGAAACCCGAACCCGTCCGACCCGTAAATTTTCGGGTCGGGTCGGGTCTGGGTCGGGATGACCCATTGGGTCAAAGTAATAATAAGCGGGAAATGTACCCGCTCTTTTTTCCCCAGAAAATAGTAAAAAGTAAATGCTAAATAAAAGTATAAAACCCTATTTCTTTTCCCAATTCCCTCTCTCCCTCTGTACATTATTGGAACGGCGGCAGACCTAAATCTCTCCAGTCTTTCCTCCTTTCTCCCAATCTCTCCAATCTTCCAACCTCACAGATCTCTCTCTCTCGGTCTCCCCTAAGAAGACGCAAGGTAGAGCTTCTCCAATTCTCCTTCCCTTTTGATTATGCTTCATTGTGTTCGTGCTTTTGTGGTTCTTGTTTTTTTATAGATGATTTAGATTTCAGTTTAAGCTATTTTGATTCTTCATGATTAATTATGTTTTTCTTCACTTTTTAATTTCTATGTACTGTGGGTTTTCTTTTATTGTTTATTATATACTACTTGCTTAGGTCTTTGATCTATTTACTATCTTTCCCTTTTTCTTAAATTCATAAATCATGGATGTTATTAGTTATATCAACTTCAGTGTATGAGATAATTTTCTTATTTTTATTGCATGATTGACAAAAAAGAATATTATATTCTTTCATTGTTCTGAACTCCTGATCATGGAGGTTGATGAAACATAATTTCGAGATGTGCTTATCATAATCGTGTACATATAAGAAGCAAAAAAAATTATAAATTAGTTTGTTTCATGGACAACAAGGTGAGAAGAAAACTAAAAATTATATATGGCAAAGGGTTTTTCAAACAATCAATCTTCTGTTGTTGTGCATTTGTGGGTATTTTGTCTTTTTTTTTTCATTTGTACTTGTTTCATCAAGGATAATCATCCTAACTAGAAGAGTGATGTATACGTTTTTCTTTCAATCCCACAACTTTCTATAGAAAACAATGGATCATTTAATGTCTTTAATATATATGTTGTTTCCCTTTTTCTAATTTGTTAGTTTCTTCTCTTTTACACCAGTATTTAGTAATTCACACTATTAAACGAGTTGTTGTCTTGTTTGGATTAGATCGTTAACATATTTCACCTCAAATGCTTAGATAGATTATTGTAGTACTTTGTAAATTTTCATCTCATAAATTTGGTTTATTTTATAATTAGATCAGGATATCCATATTTCTTAAGGTCACTTAACATGCCACGACGAAAAAAATATACTAAAAAGGCTCGCCAGTTGAAAAATTCAAATCCATCTTTTCTGCCATTTCGAGAAGGATTTGGAACCAGCTCTACAGTTGCAGGTGGACATGGAACCGGTTCTACTCCGATAACATCACCACCTCAAACTCAAGGTAACTATGTATTCTTTATTCATCATCATGATTTAAACGGTTTAAAAGTATTTACTCATTTACTCACTTATGATTCTGATTTCTATTTTGTAGTGATTTCCTCCTCACCTCCAGCTTCAAGAAGTATTTTTTCCTTAGTCATCAATTCATGATCCTAGTACAAAGACTAGTTGTATCATTCCCTATATTATCTACTTTGAGTTACTTGACTTGCTTCCACGATCCTAGTAAAATGATTAGTTGTACCATTCATATATTTACTAGCTTGTAATTATTATCTACTTTGGGTTGCTTTTTTTCCATCAATCTCATCTATTCCAAATGTAGCAGGCAGTTCAATCTCTTCACATCAAGCTATAACACAGGCTGCATCTTTGTTACCAAACTCATCTGCGTCGAATGTAATAGACAATTCAATTCCTCCAACTCAAGCTACGAAAAGGAAATGGAATTCGGAGATTTGGAGTGAGTATGACATCTATGATGGAGATATATTTGAGGATGGCACACCAAGGGCCATTTGCAAGTATTGTAAAGCGGGACCAATTGATGCAACTTCGGACAATGGTACCTCTAATTTTAGACGTCATAATGAAATTTGTGAAACACGTTTTAGTACTGAGGCATTTAAAGATGGCATGGTAGCATATAACTTTGATATGTCTCTCTATAAGGAAACAATTGCATTGTGTATCATTAGGCATGCATACCCTTTTACCTTTGCTGAGCATGAGGGAAATAGGAATCTTCACAAGTTGTTGAATCTAGATTTCAAACCCATTTGTAGAAATACAACCAAGAATTATGTTGTGAAAATTCACGAAAGAGAGAAAGAAAGGCTTAGAGATTTAATGAATAAACTTTCTAGAAGAATTTGTCTTACTAGTGATATGTGGACTTCTACTGTGGGTCAAGGTTACCTTTCTTTGACTGCTCATTTTATTGACGATAATTGGAAGTTACATGCCAAAATTTTGGACTTTTGTCACGTGGGACCACCTCACACTGCAGTAGTGCTACATGATAGACTGTTAGGTCTCTTGAAGGGATGGGGAATTGAAAACAAATTGATGTCTATCACACTAGATAATGCCCGCTGCAATGACAATATGCAAGGCATGCTCTCTCGTAGTCTGATCAATTCTTTGCTGAGTAAAGGGGATTATTTTCATGTACGTTGTAGTGCTCATATTCTTAACTTGGTTGTTCAAGATGGTTTGCTAGTGATTAATGAGGGGGTGAATAAGATTAGGATGTTGGTGAAGTATGTTACTGGGTCAGAGCGCAGAATCTTAAAGTTTCAAGAAGCTGCTTTGTTTGTTGGAATTGATTGCTCTAAGAATGTATGCTTGGATTGCTGTACAAGATGGAATTCTACCTATAAGATGCTTGAAAGAGCGTTGGTATATCGTGCTGCTTTTGTAAGGAGTGTGGAAAGAGCTGATTCTAACTTTCCCGCTATTCCAAGTGATGAAGAATGGCTTAGAATAGAAAAAATATGTGCACTTTTAAAGCCTTTTGATACACTTACAACTCTCATCTCTGGGAAGAATTATCCAACAACTAACTTGTATTTCCTCAACATTTGGAAAATTGAGTTTTTGCTACTGCAGTATACAGCTTGTGATGATATGTTCTTGAAAGGAATGGCATCGAAAATGAAAGTGAAGTTTGATAAGTATTGGGAATCCTACAGTTTGATACTCTCCTTTGCTGCCATGTTAGATCCTCGATATAAATTTCATCTTATTCAACGTTGTTTCAAAGAGTTAGATCCTCAAACTTTCGAATCAAAGGCTGAGCATGTGAGAACCAAATTGCGCAAGTTGTTCGATGAGTATGTAAAGCTTGCTGGTGCTAGAGTAGAAGGAAACATCGAGGTTGAAGATCATGGTGGAGATGATGCAGAGGTAAACCAGTCCAAATATCATTAGTGTTTTTATTCATGTGTATATTTACCATTTATTCTCTTATATGTTCTTAAATGAATGCTTGATCTCTATATGCAGGGGCTGCAAGATTTTGATGAATTATCTGAGGACAAATCAGAGTTAGATGCTTATTTAGAGGCACCCAGGGCATCACGCAATGTGAAATTTAGTGTGCTCGTATGGTGGAAGGATAATGCACATAAATATCCCTTAGTTGCTCAAATGGCAAGAGATATCTTAGCCATTCCCATTACCACTGTGGCATCTGAGTCCGCTTTTAGTATGGGGAGTAGAATCATTACAAAGTGGAGATCTTCCCTTCATCCTGAAACTGCAGATGCTCTTTTGACAACTCGCTCTTGGTTATTCGGATTTGATATTGGAGAAGGTATGCTTGTAGATTTTCTTATAACAGTATTTTTCAATTCAAAGTTTATTGAAGTATGATTCGATTTTGTTATAACAGGGAATGATGAGAACCAGGAAATTGAAGGGTTGGAATTTCAAATTTCTCCAAGTCAAAACAACAATCAAGATATGGGGACTGAAGCGTGAAAGTAGGGTGTTACACTGTTACTTCATTTTGAATATGTGAATTGTAAATTTCTAGTAAAACTATGCATGATTCTAGAATTTGGAACACAAAAATTGTGAAAGTCTTTGTGCCAGTTAGTGTTTGATCTTGTCTATATTTTGTTTGGGCAAGAAACATGGAACTGAAGTATGTAACTTCTAGTTGGTGTTGGTTGATGCTGGCTTGTTTCAATTTATGTATAGGACATATTTAGTGTTTTGAGTCTTTGATGATGAATGTTGTTTTTGGGCAATGGCCTAGTAATTAGTATTAACATTAGTCTTTTGTTAAATTTAACACTATCTTCATTTGCAAGTCCTTTTACTTGAAATGTCTAGCAGTCTTCTTTTTTTTTTCAAAGGAAAAAATCCATAGGTTGATCATGCAGCACTTAATAGAAAATAAATTGTATGTTGGATTGTTGGTTGTATATAGTGCTTTTTCTAAAAATTACTACATTTCAATTGTTGTTGCCATATAACATTAATTATTATGTTCTTAGTTGCTTCAAGTACTCGTTTTTTAATATTTTTGATGAATGATGATAGAAAGATAAATAATTAAATATAAACAAATCAAATTAGTATAGTAATATGGATTTATAAAATATGAAAAAATGGCGTCACTTAAAATTCGACCCATTGGGTTAACCCGAACCCGCATTAAACCCGTACCTGACCCGAAAATTTAAACCCGGTTGACCCGTGACCCGAATGACCCGAACCCGTTGTAACCCGAACCCGAATGACCCGAACCCGAACCCAACCCACCCGACCCATTTGACAGGTCTATTCACACCCTTTTACTAAACATCACACAATAAAATTACTTTAATAACCTTCTTCTAATATGAAATAATAAAACTATAAAAACCATTTATTAAGATATTTACTAGATTTTGTACCATTCAATATTATATATTGCCTAATTAGATAAACTAAGATATGGTATCTTTTCTTCAATCAAAAAAAAGATATGGTATCTTTTCCTTTTTTTTAAATAAAAAAATAATGTTATTATGATACTTATCTTTTAAACTAATAAATTTGTACGTGGAAACTTATAATTGTGCATAAACCAAACAGAAAACACGTAACATGTTCAAATTAAGCTACTAAACCTTCCAAATAATACACAATATATGCAGAAAGAGATTGAAATCTAAGTTTTACACATGAAGATAAAGGGCTAGTGATGAAATCTAAGTTTTACACATGAAGATAAAGGGCTAGTAAATTATAAACCTAAATATATGTACTGTACATAACATATCAACCATTCATTTCGTGCTACAACTCACTAATTAATATCAGCAAAATCTTGAGTTTTCCTTGATTCAGTCCGTAGAGTAAGGGTTTCAGTGGAATGCTTATTGAGTTTGGTTTTGTCTGTGTATATTTGAGTATTTAATTCAGCTTTTGCTAATGAATTTGTATACAAATGACTGCTTTCTAAACTGAAACAGGGTCAAATCAAAACTCTTCAGAAATATGCATATTTATTTCGTCCAACAGTTCAGCATAGCTTTAGCCAACCATCTAACAAATACTCTTCCAGCTTCATCCTTTTTTGTTCGATACTTTATTAATTGTATATAACTCATTCTCCCAACTAATCTAAGGTGCTCAATCGCTTCATCCTCCGTATGAAACACCCGATCAGTGGCAAATTGTGGAGTATAATCAACAAATTGGGTCAACGGTGGATGACCATGTGATATATCACTATCATTATCATCCTGTAAAAGAGAAAATTAAAGATAAACATTACTATTATGAAAATTTAAAATAGAAAAGAAGTAGAATTCACATACTACCATGTCAAAGAACTCCATTGTTGTACGCACAAAATTTCTTCAAGTTTCAACCTATTTTATAGGATGTAGAAATAGGAGAAATTCTAGTAAAAAAGTGTATTAAATTATATATAATAATATTATATATTTTTTGTGAATATTTTGTTTTATTTTTTGGTAGAGTGAAGATTTGGTATCATTTAACAATATATTGTATGATCTTTGACTAAGATCTTATAGCCTTTTTTCTTTTTTAAATATTTTCTTATTAAAAGGAAGTTTAAATTTTCCAAAATTATATGATAGACTTTATGGTAAAGAAAGTGGAAAATTGTGAAGTGTAGCAAAATGAGGATGTGATGTACAGCACTTGTGAATTTATTTTGGAATTGAAATTCCTATCACTTGGAGACTTGTATCCGGTGGAATTCGATGACAAAAATGAGTCAGGGGAAGATTAATTGACAGAATGAGATCGAGGGAAGATTAATTGACAGAACTGAAATTCCTAACCCCTTGCTTTCTTTATCACTAAACCATGCCTCTTTGTCTCGATCTTCTTGCTTTTGACGAGATCGTATACAATTATGTTTTTGCAACTTGGTCTTGTTTTCTTGGGGGAATTATTGAAAGTGTATGTATGGGAAAGTGACGAGAGATCGAAATGGAAAGTTTGTGAGAATTGAAGGTTTGAAATTATTTGCTTCCTCGCAGGGTAACCCCATGCCAATGCCATCATCATAATTCATATATTACTACTGACACTTC
The DNA here is from genome assembly GCA_964016875.1 of Fallopia convolvulus. Classification (NCBI taxonomy): domain Eukaryota; kingdom Viridiplantae; phylum Streptophyta; class Magnoliopsida; order Caryophyllales; family Polygonaceae; genus Fallopia; species Fallopia convolvulus. Next base: position 7,358,874 of record OZ024729.1, read on the forward strand.
TCCTACACTTTTCGGGAACATGCAACTCTCATTCAACTCAACAGTCAACATATGTATATTCATTACTACAAGTTTACAACACTCTTTATTCTTGTACATCTATATTCGTGTGTCAATTGAGTTTACATATGTTTATGATAAAGTTATTTCAGGTCCTTATTAATTTTTGCTTGTTTTGTTAGATGTGTATACACCAAGTATTCAAGTTGGGTTTTTGGATCGATCAAGTCATATTTAATTAGGGAACGTAACTTAATTATACACTTTCCGCATATATACAATATCAGCAGATTGACCCTAATTAGAGTTTGTTTAATTAGTTCAAGAGATCATTGATTGCTTACTTTCCTCTCAAGATGATCTTTAATAAGAAATCACTCGCTAATAAAATGCATAAAAATAAACAAACATATATCAAAATGTACATGATTAATTATAAATATAATCACTATAACTCCTGCAAAATAATGGCTCATAAAATTTACATGAGGAAATCACGTACACCAATATATAGATCGATCAAACCCACTTAATTTCTGCTAGCTTGTGATCATATCATTGTTGCTAGCTACGTACGTACGTACATATATATTTATATGGAAGACAAAACAATATAAGACAAACTCATTAACTCATACAGCAATAATTAAGTTTTGATTAATTAACCCCAGATCAAGAGCTCTTAATACTCAACTATAATATAGCTAGCTAGCTCTAGGCTTTCCTTAAACTCCCAAGCCTAAGCTCCAGATCCAAATCTTGATCATCTTCCTTTATGTCACTGATTAGCCCCAGCTCCAAGTCCAACTTTACACTTGTATCCTTCTCATCTTCATCATTAAAACAAAACCCGCCCTTGAAATTAGAAGAAGGAGGAGGAGAAAGGCAAGAGAGGGAGAGAGACACAAGAGAGTACTGGTGGGTGTAAATGCTGGTTGTTGCTAGAGACGACGGCGACGAGGGGGGAATTGAAAGTGTAAGGCCACTAGGGTTATAAATAAGATTAGGGTTAGGGTTAGGGTTTGGAGGAGCAGTTTCATAATTAGGAGGAGAGGAAGAAGAGGGATTGGATCTGAACTTAGCTCTTTCCCTTCTATGGACATTCATGTGGCCACCAAGTGCTTGAGCTGACTTGAACTCTCTCCTGCAGAAGCTGCATTTGTAGTGTGATCTTGGAGGCCATGAACACCCATATGAGTATTCCCATGATTTTACCTTCTCATCATGGTGGAACAAGTTTTTGTTTAAAGTGGTGTTTTTGAGCTTGCTATGATAATCTCCACTAGCACTACTTCCCATGGCTACCTTTTGATCCATGACTTCTTTGAACTTGGAGTAGTGAGAGAAAAAAAAAAGTGATGCGTTTTGTGTTGGAAAAAAGTGAGGTTTAGTGATTTCAATGGTGGTGAAGGGGACTAAAGTTAGCATGCTATATATTAGTATTCTTAAGGGTGAATTACACAAAGACACTTGTAAAATAGGAGTGTTCTTGCAATACCACCCTTTAAAAATGGAAAGTAAATAAACTATCCCTTTTAAGGGTTTTGTTTACAAATTCAATACCTAAAGCACTTACCGTAAAAAATAATTCCATTCTTTTCATGATTTCATCCTTCTTATTCCTCTACTTTTTTTGCTTTCTTTTCAAAATGGGTGCGGTTTTGAGTAACTTTAAATTTATGGGTGGTTTTGTAAAAACCTACTAAAGTATGGGCTATTTTCTGTAGTTACCCATAAGTTAGTAAAGGGTTTTGTTTGAAGGTGAAAACTGAAAGGGCAGAAAGGAAATTGATGAAATAGCTAGGAAGCTGAAGTTAATGAGCAGTGAAAATGAGATGAGTTCTGTGGGACTATGAAAAAGATGCATGAATGAACTTGCTTACTCAAAATGTCACACTTGTATGCTAAATGTGGAGACTCATGGCATCCAATCCAAGGACACTGCTTTTTGCTGAATTTGGAGCAATGTACTTGACAGATGGGATGTTTTCTGAACCTCTTTTTATTTTTCTGAAATTATTAAAGGCCAATGTGCTCAACAAAAATATCAATTATTAATTCCTCTGCCTTCTGATTGTTGATATTTTTAGCCAAAAAATATTAAACTCATTCAGGACATTTGGTTTGAGTTCAGTAAAAAAAATGTAGCAGAATTAAAATTAAAACATAGGTGATATCACTACAATCATAAGTTAGGATTGTATCACTACTTGGTGATATTTTGCATTTATGGATATCATTCATCTGATTGCAAGAAAAGGGAAATGGAAAAGTGAAAACCAAGATACCATTGTTGTACAGGACAGTGTGTTCAATCGGGTCAAAGATGCAGAAACTACAAAATTTTCAGAGCAAAATTGTTTCATTCTCTTTTGCTTTCCTATCTCTTTCTCTCTCTCCCTGCAAAACATTTCTCACTAGTCATTGCATTGGGAATTTTAGTGTCTGTTTTGCACAGGGTAAAAAAAAAGGCCTTTTGGCCAAATACACAATTCAAATCTAAGTTTTCATGTATAATGATTTTGCAGTATTATATAAATGAGAACTTATTCACAAAACAAGTAGAGCAATAAATCTATTGTACAATCAATACATATATAGACTTCAAGGTTGCTGTGTTACATACATTCAACACTATATATGCTTACCAACATGATATAAAGTTCTAGGTATCATTCCAAACATGATATAAAGTTCATGTACCCTACACTCAAGTAATCAACTGACAACAACAAAAACAAGAGGATCAAGATTCTTGATCTTAGACATATCCTCAGCCTTAGTATTTCGTGGTTCAACTTCTCTATTTACCTATCGACAAGGCGGGATTTCTGACTATACACGACTGAGCTAACTCATTGTTAATATTCTAGAGAAAATACGAACGACAATCTTCCATCTTCGTGTAAACTAAATTTGTACAACATTCTTAGGCCTCAGATGTATGTGTTTAATTACCTGATGTTGGTGGCTTGAATGCTTTTTGGATGGAGATCATCATCATCTAATCAAAGGGATTGCAACTGGTTTAATGTGCAAGATCCAATCCAAGGAAGGTTCACAAAATGACCCTCCATATTACTTTCCTAGTTTGCAAAGCTGCATTTTGAAAGCAACAACAAACAAGACAACATATAATATGGTCTTTATTGAACATTGTTATAAAATAATTTATAGTAAATTTTGCACAAAATTAACCTTTATCTTCATAATTGCATTTAACCGCCATTTTAGCCATAATTTGCTTAAAAACTAAAATATTCTTGTTAGCGAAAGGTATATTGGAAATTTCACATTTTTTTTGTAACGTTTTTGATAAGGTTTAAAAATGGTGAGGTTTAGAATTGTTAATAAAACATGAATAGAGGTGGTTAAATGTTTTTTTCTATATATAAAAGGGTGGTTTTGTGTATGATGGCCTAAATAAGGAATGCCATGTGCAGTTTACTACTTCATGGATGACATGAATAAGAAACTTTTTGAGTGTGTAAAATTTAAGTACTTGAAAATTATTATCTTGCATCTAAAGAATTTCTGCAATGTGTACCTATTCATAGATTCTTCAATCTCTTGAACTCCTTCTTCAATCTGTTGAACTCCTTCCTCAATTTCTTCCAATTGCTCTTGCTTTTCGTTATGCGATGCTTCGGCTTGTAGGAACTTATGTTGCCATTCACCCACTCGTTCTTTTTCCGTCTGCAATAAGGCCTGTGATCGGAAAGGAGAGAACAAAAGATGAACAATTCCAGTGATTGTTAACAATATGATAATTCTCTTAAAAAAAAAAAGATGACCAAGGAAAATGTAAAACATTGAAGAACATTGTAATAGAGATAGATTTGTATTACCTTTAATTCATCTATCTCAGCAGCTAATGACTTAATTTTATCAGTATACACTACTTTAACTAAATCTTCTTTAATAGCAACAACTATTGCTTCTTCTTTGTCGTCGTCGTCTTCTTCAATTGGTGTCTTGTGTTTTTCACTACTTGAGTCTTCAGCTTTTAAGCACTTCTTTTCCCACTCATTAGCGTGTTCTCTTTCTGACTTCAACGAGGTCTGTTTACAATAAAGGATGGTAAGTCACATTAAAATGAACATATATCTCATTACATACAAAAGAAGATATACTTGTTAGGTGTAACATTAAAATTTGCATTACCTTCAGCTCATCTATTTCAGTAGCTAATGACTTCATTTTTTCAGTGTATATCAGTTGAACTAATTCTTCTCTAAAAGCAACAAGGGCTTCTTGTTCTTCTTTGTCGATTACATTAGGGCGCTCTCTTTCTGACTTCAACAAGGTCTGTGTACAATAAAGAGATGGAAAATAACATGATGTTCATTTCAAGAGATCAAAAACCATAAGATTAAGGTATAAAAACAAAGAAAAACAGATCATCAAACCAAAAACAATAAAATTAGATTTCTCCTAATAGATAGGCGTAATATTGACAATTGACGAAGAATTTGAGTGATCTTAACAATATGATTCAAGTAATGAAGCCTAGGACGAAACAATCAGCCAATGAACAACATTGGGATAGATAATTTACCTTCAACTCATCTACTTGAGCTAGCAAAGATTCCGTGTCTTCACCTACGTCTTCCAGTGATCTAATTTGTTTTTCAAGACATGATTCTTCAGCTTGTAAGAACTTCCTTTCCCACTTATCAGCGCGTTCAGTTTCCGACTGCAATAAGGCCTGTTTAAGAGATAATGTAACACATGACAAACCATTCAGGTGATTATAGAGACCAAAACAGAACAATCAACCACAATAGATTTTCATTTTACAAAAAATTGAATATAAAGAGCTTGCAACTATAAGGATCAAAGTTGTTGCCTAGGTGACCACTTAGTGAAGCAAAGCTGTTTAAAAATTATAATCAGTGAAGAACAATATGATCTAATCATATATAAATTTTACCTTCAGATTATTTATTTCAGTTGTTAAAGGCTCAATTTCCTTTGTGCTTGCAACTGGAATTGGAGCTTCCCTGGTTCCAACAGTTGCCTCATCTTCTTCACTTAAATTATCTGTCTTTTCATTACTTGATTCTTCAGCGTGTAAACACTTCTTTTGCAACTGGTCAGCTCGTTCTCTTTCTGACTCTAACAAGGCCTGTGTAATACATAGGGGAAAAACATGATGAAGGATTCAAGTGATCACAATTTATAAGATTTAATAAATAAGGTCCAGACTAAACAATCAAATCAAAACTACCAACCAAAATAGATATATTTATTCCATAAATGCAAAAAAAAAAAAGTGATAGGTATTACTTTGTTAGTATTATTAATCATCTTGAAATGTATATTTGCATTACCTTTAATTTATCTACTTCAGCAATTACAGATTCAATTTTCTCTGTCTCTACAACTAGAATTTGAGGTTGTTTTACACCTTCATCTTCTTCCTCTGTTGATTTATTTCCCATTACATTACTTAATTCTTCAGCTTGTAAACACCTTTTTTCCCACCCATCAGCTCGTTCTCTTTCTGAATCTAACATGATCTGTATAATATAAGTAAAAGAAGGAAAAAACACACTCACACAATGAAATAACCAAGTCATTATAACCAATATTGTAATAATTGATCTACACATCTTTTTTCACATTACCTTCAACTTATCTATTTCAGTAGTTAATGACTCAATTTTCTCAGTGTCTGCAACCAAAACTGTAGTTTCTCTGACAGTATCAGAAGCTTCTTCTCTTTCTTCAATTGAAATATTTTTATTTTCATTACTTGATTTTTCAGTTTGCAAACACTTCTCTTGCAACTCATCAGCTCGTTCTCTTTCCGCTTGCAATAAGGCCTGCTTAATTATAAAGGAAACACAACTTGATGAACAATTCAAGGGATCATGTACCATAATATTAAGAAAAAAATACACCTGAAAATTTTGAAATACCTTTAGTTCATCTACTTCAGCTTGTAAGGACTTAATATTCTCGGTGTCATTTGGATTTGCAGTTGCTGATGCTTCTTCTGTTACTTTCTTTGCATTTTCGAGCTCTAGAGCAAGTAACGAATTTGCTTCATCAACTTTCATTTCCATATCTTTCAATGATTTTTGTAGCTGTGCTATCTCCTCTTCTTTTTCCTCAACAAGTTCAGTCTGCAAGTTGAACAAGACAAGACTTTATGCAAGTGTGATGAATCAACAAATTAAATCTATGGATGAACAACAGATTAAATTAGATAGAATTGGAATAATATTCTATTGTATTACCCTTCGGTGTTTTTCGAATTGTAGACGAGATGTCAGTTCTTCTACCTTCCTCTCGAGCTTATCCTTGGCTTCTTTAAGAGCACCACTTTCTTTTGCAGCCTAAAATTCAATTGTTGATAAAAAGAAAAGAATCGAATGAAACACTCTAATAGTTGATACAATTTCATCTATACTTTCTAAGCAAATTGTATGAAATCACTGAATAACATAACATTACAAATTCAGATTTAGATCTAGTGATTGGTTACATCTTTATCTTTAGAAAACAGATTAGCATTGATTAAAATTAATTAAGTGGAAATGTAGAGAAAGATGACTTATTCCAGTTTCATTGCAAGGAACAGAGAAGATCTAAGGACAGACAGATTAAAATGAAAAATTAACAAATTTCAAGCAGATGAAGTCATTGCACACATAATAATACTTACCACTTTCAGTTTCTTAAGCTCCTTTCTTCCTAATCTTCCCCTCCATCTGGATTGTGAAATGAGCACCGCTTTCTTTGAATTGTAATAGTTATTGTACTGGCTGTGCCCTCTCCAATGAGCCTGTACCAAGTTCAAGTCAGCACTTCTTCAACTTACAACTAAATATCAATTTAAATTAAAAAAATCTTTCACACCGAAAAAAAACCTGAATTTTGGTTGATGCTTTTGTTTTCTTTTTGTGAATTAACTGCCTACGAGCAGCTGCCGCCCTTACACTAGTTTGTAGATCAAGTGCAGACATTTGAAGAGTAGTATACGCCTTCCTCGAAAGATGCCTGCGCATGTGTTTCTGAATTTTTATTGAACTTGCCTCCCTTCTCATTCTTACAAAGGTATTGTAAGCAATTCTTCCTAGAGAATTGCCAAAAATCCAAGTAGTGGATAAGTATAAGATAAGATCAATCTAGGAGAAACACATTGGCATTATAAAGTATTGAAACATATATGAACTTACCACGGATAATTGCTTGTAGATTGATACTAGCCTTGCGTAAATCAACATACTTCTTACGAGCAATATAAGATCTCGCATATTTTTGAATAATCTTGGATGCTTTTCCAAGTATCTCTCCTCTAAGCGCATTTAAACCTACCATTTGACCGGCTCTGAGAAAAAGTTTGGTTTTCCCTATCTGCAAAATTAGATTAACTAACACAATCAAGAAACTGATGAATTCTTATACATAAAGTACTAAGCTATAAAATGCCATTCATACGCACTCCGGGTTAATATAATGCATTATCATGCGTACCTGATAGCCTTCAAGTCCCATTTTCTTTAAAATCTTGATACAGGCGTCCTTCTCGTCATAACTATTTCAGAAAGTACCATAATGAGGAATCAATTTATTTCAATGTAGTACAATAAGTGATAAGATAAACCCAAAAATGGCACAAACCTTCCTTTTACAGCTTCCGGGACAAGAATTTTAAACCGACTGATGAATTCAGAAAATGTTCTTCTTGTGGGATACCCTGCACAACTGATTCTGATTGCCTCAAGAACACCCTACGAAAGGACAAAATAATTTTGCTGAATAGGTGAATATATTTTGATAAAAAGAAATACTAGAGACTTGCAATGTACTCACACCACAACGTAATTGTTGCATGACATTGGCATTCTCAAAGACGGCAGGTTTAAGAAGATTATTCGGCTTCACGCATCTTATGTAGTGAGGTTCTGTATGGCTTAGTGTTTCCATTAGTTGTTGTAGTTGTAGCTGCACATATAGATTCAAAAGTTGGACTATAAAAATACAGATTATGTTTAAGAAAGATTATAAGGTGGAACTTACCTTAAAGCGAGAACCAATAGAAGAGAATTTAGAGGATTTAGATGTCTCCTCAGTAACTGGAGGGAAAAGATCAGCTACAAAAGAACAGCTTGAAGCACTCAGCAAATCTTGATGTTCAGCAACAACATAATCTTTATTTTTGTCTAAAAATTGATCCGATTGATATAAAACCTGCAATAATTACATGTAGAGCAAGATTTTATGGATTAAAAAACACTTTATATAAAAATGAAGAGTTTTTAATGGAAAAGGGAAGATGACTTACATCTCCAGCATAGTGTGCAATTGTGAAATCTGTTTGTGATAATTTTGGCTTGATGAAGCGTTTGTGTTTTTGGAATGTCTGATATAACTTACTTGCAAAGGTTTCATGAGTTGATTTTGGGAACATACTGGAAATGAATTTCAGAGAAAACCACCAAAGGTTAATTATCTTTTTAAAGTGAATTAACTCCATTAACCCTGAAATTAAGCTTACCAAGCTTCATCAAGCAAAGCAATAATACCTCCTGGTTTCTACAGTAAAAATGAATCAAAGGGAAGTTAGAGATACAAGGCACAATTTCAATATAACTCCAATCGATTTTATCAAGTAAAGGAAGAACCTTCTCAATAAGATCCAAAATATCTTGGTTATCTACAAAATCAATATAACTCCAATCGATTTCGTCTTTCTTGTACTCTTCTTGCTCCATCTTGAACACATGCTGAAGTAATAGCAAGAGGATTAATGATATGATAATAACTACTTCTACCATTCCACAACTCATAACTTACCTGATTGAAATGTTGTTGCAACTTTTCGTTCGTGTAATTAATACAAAACTGTTCAAAGCTACAAACAAAGAAACAAAGACATAAGTTGTGTCATAAAGCGATATGCTGTGATTCAGATTATTACTCTCACAAACATTACCTATTTGTTTTGAAGCTTTCAAAACCATAGATATCAAGAACTCCAATCAAACAATTTGATTTAGGATCTTGCCCAATTGAAATATTGATTTTGGTCACCAGCCTACATAACAATATAAATTTGTAAACAATTATCAAAGCATCTAAGTTAAAATGTTGAAGTAAGAGATCTGAGAATTTTTCTTACCAATCAAACAAGCGAGAATAGATTGTTCTTGCTAGACCATCTCTACTAACTGTTGCACCAACAGGATCAAGACTCCTCTTGATGATTTCTTCAGGTGTGATCATAACGCGCTTGCAGAGAGCAGATTCCAAACCGCTAGGATCACACCTGAAAATAAAATTTAGTACACAAATTACAAGAAGAAAAATTACAAAACTCATTATAAATATAATAAGATAGATTCAGTCACACATGAGAAGTTCTGCTGCTGTTTCAAGATGAAACTTGGACGTGTCATCTTTTGGAACAGATGAATCAGCTTCTTCGCCCTTTTCAAATTCTATGTTGCCGAGATGAAGAATGGCTGCCACTACTCTGAATATTGCATCCTGCCATGAAAGGTGTACAAATAATTAAGGAGATTATTTTATTTTAATTTGAATAGACCTTAGTCAATGAAAGAAAGAACATGAAACCTGTTCTTGTTTGCTGATCCCAACAATATCCATGGCTCTTCTTGTTGCAAGGTAGTCTTTAGCATCACTTACACCAACCAATTCATAGCAAGTAGATTGGTTAAGATAGTGGAAAGATCTAGGATCCCCAAGCTTGAACTTTTCAATTACCTAATAAGAAAACAAGTGTTTAGCGATATGTGACACTCAATAAGTGGTATTTACAATTAAAAATGAAGATTAGGAAGTTTAAGAAAATTCCATAATGAATGACAGGGAGGGACTAAATCTAACCTCCTTTGGTGCTGCACAAAGGAGATAAAAGCAATGGTAATTTCGTTCAGGATCGGAAATTTGGCAAACACGAGATCTCTCAAGAAGGTATGTTCTGACGGCGGCCCCTGATATTCTTCCGTGATTGTCAAATTGTATCTCCACAAATTTTCCAAATCGACTGCAATGCAAGATTCAGCAAATTATTTTAAAAAAAAACAATCCACTTCCAAGAATTGTAGTAAAGTATTGCATTGTAGAAGCTCACCTTGAATTGTTATTTCTAACTGTTTTTGCATTGCCAAAAGCTTCCAAAACTGGATTTGACTGCATTTACAATTTAGACCATGCCAAGTTCAACAATCAATATTGCATAATCACAAGGATCACAATAAATGCCCCTAGATCAAGATAAGATCTAGCTTTGTATAGTAATTAGATTTATCTACAATCTTTAGTAAGAGAGAATACTCCAATCAAAATATGCATCCTATAATATCTTTTTTAAGGACAAATTTAATACATGCTACAAGATTAAACCAATTGTTATATCATCTGACCTCCAAAACTTGCTGTTCAACCGTTCTTCCTTCACTGGCAGATCGACCTCCCAAATAAGCAAGGTAGCGCATAAGCATCTTTGTTGTCTCGGTTTTACCAGCACCACTTTCACCACTCACCAAAATGGAGTTGCTCTGCCCCTCATTTATCATTGCCCTGATTCAATATAGTCATATTACTCCAAGAACCATGAAAAAACGTGAGCTGAAAATGAATAAGAATATTCATAGATAAGGTAGGCTCGCCTATATGCAACATCAGCAATTGCAAAAACATGAGGGCTTCGATCCCCAAATGTCGCCCCATTGTAATCTTCCATCATCTCGGAGTCATAAAGATAAGGCAGCGTTTGGAACGGGTTCACAGCAATCAGGATGTTTCCGGTGTAAGTCTGGATTATTCAAAGAGTAGGATATTGAATTATAACACAGCCGTCCTTAACTGCAAACGATTCATGATTTTCTCTCACAATGTTGGAACATAATTAGTGCCTCAATTCAGAGCCAACACTAAGATATATATTAACTTACATAGATTTTATTAAGGGTGTATCGATTTGCCAAGTTCTGTAAGACGCCAGGCTCATGGAGATACGACAATTTGGTCATGTCATCAACTTCAGGAGTTTCAGCATCCCTTGGATATATTTTGGATAGCTTTGATGTTACCTTTTAAGTACATATAAACAAAGAGATGTCAAAAATTAAGTGCTATGCAATATTTAAAGATATAAGGATTGTATGTAGATTATTGTACATTGTTCCCTTCTGATGTTTGGACATCAGCATTTTCGCCGTTAATTGCTGTGACTTCTCCATCAATCCAGCACACATCCTGGTTTTCAACCCAAACATGAGAACCCACAACGATGTTCTCTGTAGAGGCCTGCAAGAGATAAAGAACAACAAAATTGGTTTTACAAAAGACAAAAATAATGAGAGCAATTTCATCAGATGATGTATTAACCTACCATGATGAAATCCTTTCAAACTACAATGCTTAAATCAACCTCATTCAACTGCAAATCACAAGCATTTTTTGCAGTGTCCCATTGGGATTTCGCCAAAATTGTCACGAATAGGAAGATTGGTGATTAAATCCATCCCTGGAAAACAAATCAATTGAAAACAAGCGGCAATAACAGGAAGATGAGGATAGACAGATACATAGATTGATTGATAAACTTTTTTACTATTTGTTAGTTCACGAAAAAAATTTGATCTGAATGGAGAATCATGAACAATGATGGTGAAATTTTGGGTGGTGAGAAAGGAAAATTTGTGTACAAAACCTATAATTTCGGCAAGTCTGAAATGAGCTCACGATTCTGCCTATTTGTTGGGGATTCGTGGATGCCATAGCGCACTCTATTTTCTCTCCTCCTTTGTGTATTTATACCTTTTGGCTTGGGAAGAGAATACGCAAGAAATTATGAACTTCTTTACCCATTAACAACGTAGGTTTTTTTTGGGTCAAGTGTAGGGTTTATCTTTATACAAAAAATATTTTTCTAGCATATGATCTTAGAATATGTCTATATTCTAATAAATTTTATGTTTTTGTATTGCCTGGCTTGTCTGGTTCGATCTGTCGGACACCGTTCTACATCCGACCGGATACTTCATGACCCCATTTTGAGTAGACCTAAACAAGTGAGATTCGAACTTTGAATCTCCTAAACAATATTTAAGGATTCTAATTCGCTTCGCGCGCAGGAAGGCAACGAAGTTCAGTTCATATCACCTTACCACTAGACCAATGAATATTGATATATTCTAAGAAATTTGATTTACTTTTTCTTTTGTTACAGAAATTTGAGATTTACTTTAATTTCAACATTCATGCTTTACATCTTCTCAAAAAACATTTATTCTTTACATGTATATATAGAGGAGTACGTGGTTTTATAGAAGGACAATTGCCATTTATACAGATTGTTCTAGAATTACGAAGATATTTGTTGCACTAATATCTATTCTACTATCCTTCCTCGATCTAAATTGGTGTAAGTCTAGTTTGGATCACAAGATCAGAAAGTGAGCGGTTGGTAGAGGTTTGGTGAGTGCATCTGTTATTTGATCTTTTGATGAGATGAAAGACACTGTAGAGATTTGTTCTTTATTCGTTCCCGGATAAAATGGTACGTAGTCAAGGCCAAGATATTTAATTTTATGGAAGAGACAAAGTTGACAACTAAGCATGTTGCGTGATGTTGTCACACCATAGTGGGTTATTATGGTTAATGAATTTGGATTTTGGATAGCAAGGATTAGATCCATATGGCTTCACAAGTGGCTAGGGTTATAGCTCGGCATTCCACTTCGGCGGATGATCGGGTTACAATGTTTTGTTTCTTCAAGCTTCAAGAAATGAGGTTGTGGCCATGGAAAATGCAGAATGCGTGCACTTGCGAATCGACAATAAGTGGGATCTCCAACACAATCAGTGTCAAATAAGGCAAAATGGAGGAGCTCGGGGTGGAAGAGATCAAGAATTTTAGCTCTGTCGTTGCATTTAAGTATCTTAGTATCTACTTGACACCTTGCCAGTGTTTTTCATCCGGAGAATGCATCGCTTGGCAGACCCAGTTGATGGGGAAGGAAATATCCAAACATGTGAAGGCAAGGTATTGTAGTCCTCCAACTATACTGTGATAAAGAGTGGGGTCCAAGAAAGGCGTGGTATGTGCAAGATATGAAGTTTGTCTCCATAGGAGTGCTAAAAGCTTTAGAGTTTGTCATTTGTGCTCTGTTGACAAGGTCTCTAATATATTTGGTCTAGGAGAGGAGGAAGCCTTCTTTGCTGCGAGAAGCTTCTATTCCCATAATTAAGGTAAGGCACCGAGGCCTTTGATGGGAAATTGAGCTGAGAGGGAGCGCACAAAAGCATTTGCAAGGGAAATTGAAGAAGCAATAACAAGAAGATCGTCTACATAGACTAAGACAAACACGACATAGTCCCCTTGGCGAAAGATAAAGAGTGAGGTGTTAGCTTCAGAGGGAGAAAATGCCATAAAAATTAGGGCATTTAGGCGAGTAAACCAGGCCCTAGGTTCCTGTTTCAATCCTTAGAAAAAACGGTTAAGTTTGCAAATACGTTTGGGGAAGGTAGGATGAGTAAACCTATAAGTTGGGATATGAAGACGTCTTCACTCAAGGAGCTATGGAGAAATGCGTTTTGGATGTCGAGTTGTTGGTCAGCTTAGTCATTCATCGCCACTAGGGAGAGGAGAAGACGAACGGTGGTAGATTTCATTAAATAATCAAGACCATATAATCTACCCCACACAAACCCATCCTTCCTTATCTTGGACCCACCCACCCCAACCAATTCCTAAAATTTAATAACAAATTCATAATAAATATTTCCATCATCAAGTACAACTCTGGTGGCTCGGTGAAACGATACAAAGCTCGTCTAGTCGCCAAAGTCTTTCACCAAAGACTCGGACAGAACTATTGTGAGATGTTTAGTCCAGTAGTCAAGCCTATAACGGTTCATGTCGTCCTCACTTTATCTGTCTCCAACAATTGGACTATGCGTCAATTGGATATTGTAATATCTATGTTTTTTAGGATAAATTTGAATTTTTTTTTCTAGACGACTTTCTAAGACCCGCTTAGCAAAGTCGTTACCCATTTTGACCGTAAGCTTGCAACTCAGGTCTAAGAAATTACAAGTGACAGAAAGTAATCATTTAAAAATTTCCGATGACCTGTTTAATAAATCTCGTTATGTGTTACAATTATATTAATGGAAATTATTCCTAAAAAATTCAAGGTGATAGAATAAAATCATTGGAGTTGATTTTATTAACCAACATAATTTTTGGATCACTTCCGTGAAATCAATTATATACCTGTTAAGGTTATACTCTGAAACTTAAGCCTTAAAAACTAAAAGTGACAAAATAAAATCATCTGAATTGATTTTATTAGTCTATATAATTTTTAGAACCACTTCTATAAAATGAGTATTTTAATCCGGGGTATAAAATTTTAACGTCCGAACGCATGTCCCGTTTGAATACTCGTATAAGAGTATTCTACGGACCTCACTAAAAATAGTAACTTCGTCCCACTTGCACAAATTCATTATGTGTTATTTTTTTTAATTTATCACCTCTCCTTATATATACGTACATGAGGGTGAGAGAGATCCCAAACACACACAATTTTTTATCTTACCTACTCACTCCCCCAATTCCCCACCAATTCTCTCTCCCCCTGGCTTTGCCATTTTGATCGGCCCCACTGTCCATTTTCCATCCAAATAGCAGCAACACCAAATTTAATTTGGTGAGAAGACCAAAGCCATTCTTTTTTAACTCCAGACTCCTGTTCAATTTACATTTCAAAGGAAGGAAAAGTTGTTGGGCCCCCTCCTTTACATGCCTTCGTTCAAAATTACTATATAGTTACCCCCGTTCAAAATTCCTCCTCTGCACCAGCGTCGTTTCCGCCCAGTTCTCTGTTGGATTTTTGCACTATAAAGAGAAATCAAGGTATAGTTTTCTAAGCCTTTTTATTTAAATTTTTGTGGACTGATTTTATCTATTTATGGATTTAAATTAGGCCATCCTACTCATCTAAAGGTTAAAAATCAGATTTGACATATATTCAATTTGTACATGTTTTATTAAATAAATAGCATGCATGTAAGGATTTTTAAACAAGAATTACTTTTACAAGTTATGAGATAAATTCTAATAAATCCTAAACTTATAAAAATGACTCTTAACTTGGAAAATCTGATTTTTAATTATTTTAAAGGGCCTAGACTTCTCTCCCTTTTTATACAAAGATTATTGGTTTTATAAAGATAAAGTTTTGATAATTGTATAAATTAAAGTTTGCATGCATGAAATCTTCATGCATGTCTATATAAACACTTGGTGGATTTTTTATGACTTTTTATCTCCCTAGTTTGAATGAATGTCATAAGGACAAGTTTTTGATCAATTAAAATAAAAATATCTTTGCATGTCTTGTTAAAGAAGTTTTGATGAATTAAATCTTCATGCCTTATATAAGCATTTGGTTAATTTTAAATGATTTTTGAAAATAAATAAGTCTAATAAAGACAAGTTTGATCAATTAATTTAAAAGTATCTTTGCATGTACTTTTAAAGGAGTTTTTATAAAATAAATTCTCTTTGCATGTTTTTATAAACCTAAGAATAATCTTTTCTATGAACTTCTGATCAAATAAGAGTTAATAGGAACAAGATATGTTAATTAAATTAAAAGTACCTTTGCATGTATTTTTAAAAGAGTTTTGATAACTTAAACCCTTTTGCATGTCAATTATAGCTAAAATGAATATTGATAAAATATTTTAAACCATCTAGAGTTAAAAATGAACTTATAAGTTTTCTATTCATTTAAGAAAATTAAAATAGTTGTGCATGGTTTTTATAAAAATCTTTGGGAAAAATCCTTTCTTGCATGCAACCTAGTTGTATTCACTAGGTAGAAATAAATATGTATATTTCCCTCTTGATAAAAGAAAAAAAAAAATTCATAATTATACTCTATTTAATTAGTATATTATTTTACATGTGGGAAATAAAGTATTTATAAGGTAATATGTACATGCATGCCAATAATAGATTTAATTATAATTTTTATAATATATCAATCATGACATTTGATATTAATGTTGATCATAATAATAATTTTTACTAAGTAGTTGGTATAAATTTTGATAGTTGTAAAAAGGGTTTATTCATAGTTAAAATATGGTTGTATGTCAAATTTGGCTTTGTCACATAAACTTTTGGAATAAAATAAAATTTGACTTTAGAAATAATAAAATACATGCAAATCATATTTCAAGTATTTTTAAATATGGCATATGATTTTAAAAGGAATTTCCTTTATATTTAAATAAGACTCTACATGTGTCTTTAAAATAAATATTTTAAAATCATAAAGAATACTATCTTGAAAATAATAATAAAGATTATTATTTTCTATTCCATATCTAAATTGTTATCTAAAATAATTTAGATTTAACTTTCTTTCTCTTAGAAGGGGGAAATAAGAGAAAAGTATAGTTAAGATTAAAATAGGATTTTAATGCGTTTTCGTTCGTCTTTCTTTTCGGTCAAATAGGTCGAAGCGCTCGACGTCTCTAAGAGTTTATAATTCCGAGTTACGAATATTTCCGAAAGAAATCCAAGGCAAGTGGACATTCTACTTGAACCTTTCGATAAATCAAATTCCGTTAACTTGTTCAAAGTTGGGAACACCTTGCTTGCTAAATAAAAACGAGCCTAGGAAATACCGATTGTTAGAAATAATGACATTGTTAGCATTGTTACTATTATTGTTGATAGTAGATATAATGCTAGGCTTGTTTGTGTGGACTTAGTTTGTTTAAAATCTCTTTTCGAGATTCGTACTTAAATTCGTAAGTAGTGTAGTAAGGGGTGCGGGCCCAGCCCGACACCTCTATATAACTCTTAAGTCGTATCGTGAAATACCAACTTTCTTACGACTGTACGGATCATGATCTATGTTTGCTCCTAATCGGAGGAGGGACGTGTGCACCCTAGCTAGGTGCCGGAACTCAGTTCCCGTAAGTGGTACGTCGGTCCATTTATGGCCCCCGACACTTTTAAAAATCGTTAACTAATGTGAAGGTTTTGATCACGAAAGAAAGTAAGTGCTAAAGCACATTAAAAGAAACCAAAACCGGACCGGTCTCAAATGATCGATCCAGCTCTCGGTCCGCAAGGGCGCGAGAGGTTTTCTAATAGCTTATGTGTAATTAACGTTCCCAACATTCATTCTATTCTAAAACGTTCTACAATCTCGTAGATCGTTCTTTCGGTTTAAGAGTTATCTCGTCTTTAGATTCACTCATTCCGTTCTTAATAAACTCCACTTAAAGTATACACTTCTCAAAATACATCTTGAATACGTCGTAATAAGTTTCGATACTTTACCAAACTACCTTAAGGATGTCCGTACTCGCTTGCTTAGTCTCTTTAGACTAATTTTGTTTTTCCGCATTTCTACCTGGCATTTTCCGCCCTTCGCGCCAAATGCCAGAATCCAGGAAACCTCCACTAAAGGTGTAAAGAACGAAGATCAATCAAGTGAAGGAAGGAAGGTCGATTTTAAACCAAGTATGATGTTTTGCTCACTTTCGGATCACTCTACTTTTATGCATAGACAAAGTTATTTTAATTTCCGCTGCCTAAGTACTTTTAAGGATTTATGTTTTGCTAAACTAAAACTTGGTATGTAATTAATACTTCTAAAGTCTCATATATGAGCAACACTTCAAATTGTAATAACTTTATAATTCCGCATGCTTTTATTTAGCTTAATACCTTATAAAGCCTTGGTGACTTTGGATGGTAAAATCCGAGGTCACTGGCGGTAACACCTATCGTTGCAAAATAGGGGTGTTACAGATATAAACAACGCTTTCCTTCAAGGAACGTTACAAGAAGTGATTTACATGATCCAACCATCAGAATTTATAGATCGAACTCAGGCCAATTCAGTTTATAAGCTCAATAAAGCAATTTATGGCATGAAACAAGCCCAGAGGGCATGGTGCAATGCATTAAAAGCTATCTTCTTATACTCGGATTTCACAATTCCGTTGCCGATGCATCTTTGGTTGTGTTCAACCAAGGGCTAGTCAAAATCTATGTACTAGTCTATGTGGATAACATAATAGTAACCGACCATTGGACGTCATTGATTGATGAGTTTGTGTGTCGCCTAGCCTCTTAGTTCTCCCCCAAAGATTTGGGCTCATTGCAATATTTTTGGGTGTCAGAGTTTTGCCTACTACTGATGGCAATTTTCTATCCCAAAAAAGTATACTATGGACGTGCTAATGAAGGTTGGGATGGAATCCACCAACTCTATATCCACACCCTTATCATCCACGGTGATTTTGTTTATAAATTGAAGAGAACCTCTGTCAGCACGTATAAAATATTGTGCACATATTTGTCGAAAGTTTACAATACATGGCCTTAACTCGTCTTGATGTTGCATTCTCAGTCAAAAAAATTTCCTAGTTCATGTCTGCTCCATGCATTGGCTCTCAAACGACTCCTTCGTTACTTTGTTGATTCTACCGATCTTGGCATTCGCATCTCATTAGAAACACCGACACTACTCCATGTGTTCTCAAATGCAGACTAGGCTGACAACAAGGACGATTACGTCTCAACCACATGCTACTTATTGTATCTAGGGAAGACGACGATTTCTTGGAGTTCAAGAAAACAAAGGTTCGTTGCCCATTCTTCAACATGAGTCGAATACAAAGCATTGGCAGATGCTTCACCTGAATTGTTAAGGCTGATAGCATTGCTTGGTGAACTTGGCTTTTATTCCAAAGAGATACATGTACTCCATTGTGATAATATGGGGGCAACTAGTGTTAGCATAAATCTTGTTTTCCATTCTCGTATGAAGCATATCGCTCTGACATATCATTGTATACGAGATCATGTTCAAAACAATAAGCTTTGGGTCACACATGTTCCTAACTTGCTGATATATATTTTGACCAAATTGTTACTCAAACCATGTTTTGATCAACTACTCTGCAAGCTAAAACGTTCCCACGTGTTGTGCAACTTAAGGGGGCGTGTTAATACTCCCTCAGTTTCTTGAAAGATGTCTTTTTAACTAAGGGTGTTCAATGGGTCGAGTCGCCCACGACCCGTGCTGAACTGACCCGCAATTTACGGGTTACGAGTCGACCCGTGACCCGCGAGTTGAGTTTTTTTATTTTACGGGTCACAGGTCGACTTTGGTTAAACCCGGCCCACAATATTTTTAAAAATTATATTTTTTTATAATTTTATTAATATATAAACTATTTTTGTATAAAAAAATCATTGGGTTTACGGGTCGACCCCTTACACCCGCGACCCACTGGTCAGAACGCGGGTCAAAAATAATTTTTTTGCGGGTTGCGGGTCGACCCGACCCGACCTGTTGAGCATCCCTATTTTTAACCCAATGCACATATATTAAAGAATGTATTTTTTACCCAAAATACCCCTACATTTAGAAAAATGTGTATTCTTAACCCCTCTTATAAAATTGTTAAGAATAATTATTACTCCTATAAAGTAAGGAAAAATTTAGAAAAAGGTGGAAACAATATTAAAAGGACATGTTTTTTGAAAAATGGACTAAAAGGACATGTTTATTGAAAAATGGACTAAAAGGACAAGTTTAAAGAAACTGACGGAGTTTTAAATAAAGGATTTTTTTTTACCAAAAATCATTTTTTAAAATAAGTATTTTTCAAGAAACCACCTTTTAAAAAAAAATAAACAAAAACACCTTTTATAATATAAACACTCGATTTTAACCCTCTTAACATATTTTTTCGATGATGCTCAAATAAAAACGAAGATTTTATTTGGCGCCCGGTCTAGGGGGTAGGCTGGCAGGCCTACGCGGCGCCCCCTAGAGCCGTTACGGCCAGAAGGCTTGTGAACCAAAAACTCGAGCAGCCGTGAACCAAAAACTCGATCGGGCCGTTTTTACCTCATTTTCTACCTCCGATTATCAAATTTATGCCTAAATCGGTTTTAGTCTATCAAAATAGGTCCAAATCTTTACTATTTAACTTCGCTAGAACAATTTTAAAGCTAAACCTAAATTTCTATTAAAACCTAGATCTAGAACTTGAATTGAATTGAAATGGGTGAATTTGTAGAGAAAACTTACCATAATTGCTTGTAGGAGTGGATGTAATGGATATTATGCACCAAGAACTTCAATTTGAGCAAGAACTTGATTGAATCTTGTATGCTCTTGTTGTGTGTAGAGAGATGTGGAGAAGATGAGGGTGAAAAATGAGAGGGGTAGGCATTGTAAATTGTAATTAATTTTAATTTATATGTAATAGGGGGTATGGTGGGTGTTGGGTAGGGTTTGTAGAGTGGGTGCCATTTAGAAAGGGTATTTCTAAATGACACCCACCATACAAAGCCTATTTGGCACCCACCCTACCCCCTATTACATATAAATTTGATTTTATTACAATTTACAACCCCTACCCCTCTCATAATTCACTCTCTCCTCTCCCCATCTCTCTTTCCCCCAATTGTTTCCAAGTTTCAATCAAGGTGTTTAAGGGCTCAAATTCAAGTGTTTGGTGCATAATATCCATTAAATCCACTCCTACAAGCAATTATGGTAAGTTTTCTCTACAAATTCACCCATTTTAACTCAATTCAAGTTGTAGATCTAGGTTTTTATAGAAATTTAGGTTTTACTTTAAAATTGTTCTAAGGAAGTTAAATACTAAAGATTTGGACCTATTTTGATAGATTAAAACCGATTTAGGCATAGATTTGATAATCGTAGGTAGAAAATGAGGTAAAACGGCCCGATCGAGTGGGTGATTCACGGCTGCTCGAGGTTGAAGACGAAGTCTTCAGCCGTTACGGCCAAGACCAAACTAGCCGTCACGGCCATTTGGTGCATGGTCGTCACGGCCATTTGGTGCATGGTCGTCACGGCCATTTGGTGCATGGTCGTCACGGCCATTTGGTGCATGGCCGTCACGGCCTTCCCACGCTTGGCCGTCACGGCCAAACCTCGTATGGCCGTCATGGCCATCCTGCGCAAGGCCGTGACGGCCGTTCGTCTAGCTGTTCAGCCAAACGCCGAGGTTGTAAATTCGTGTGGCTGTAAATTCTACCTGAAAATTTCAATCATGTTTTTTTTCGTATTTCAGACATCGAGGTGCTTAGAGAAGGGTTTAGAGACTCGGTCTGCTCGTTATCGACGCCGTGGGGCGCGTATCGAGCAGATGGCACCGATTCCCGTAGCCCCGGTGGTTCCGGAGGTCCCTGTGGCCCCCGAGGTTCCGGAGGAACCTATGGCCCCCGAGGTTCCGGAGGTCCTTTTGGCCCACGAGGTTCAGCCCTTCCCGGTGTTGCCCTACCACTTCAAACGGGGGCAACGCCGGACCTTGTTCGACTCCTCACAGTTCGAGACGGGGAGTAGCTCACATTCTGTTGAGGATCAAACAGCCGTCCATGCTTCTAATGCACCGACACCACATTCTCGGCAGGGACGAGGGGTTGGGGGACGAGGGGCTGGCAGGCGAGGTGCAGACCCTGTCCCAGCTCCGACGGGAGGGTCTAGACAGAGGAGACAGACCCGACCCGGTCAGCGACGTCGGATTGAGCCGTTGCTCACCCATTCTGCATCGGGAGGCCCGGAGATTCCGGAGTTACTGTTGGGCTTCGAGGAGCATGTGGCCCACCACATATACGCTAGCAATGTAAGTAAACTACTTAAAATGTTTGATAATAATGTTTGATACTTATGTTCGAATTTGAAATTAAAATATATTTTGTACTTCAATGTATTACAGAAGCGTCCTCGAGGTCCTCTGAAATATCAGTTCCGACGCACACAGCTGGTAGACTGGCCACAAGCGGGAGATGGCGACTGGATTGATATTGTGTGGGCCAGCGGTCATGCCCATCTGTAGAGTATTATGCATCAGCAGGTTCATACTGGCCTTATAGATGCATTTATTGAGCGATGGCATCCAGAGACCAGTTCTTTCCATAAGCCATGGGGCGAGATGACGATCACGCTTCATGATATTGCGCTCATCCTCGGCCTTCCGATTGACGAGGATGCAGTTCTGCCAAATGATGCTGAAGGCTCTCAAAGATCCCGATCCGTAGAGTTCTTCGAGATGGATGATGATTGGATGAGCCGCCCAAATTTTGATAAGGGTGGTGTTTCACATGTATCTCTGAAGGAGTTTTGCATGGACGCGGACAACAACCTTTCTTCTGAGACTGTCGCTTCTGGTTTTCTGTTGTACTTGATAGCGTCGACTATTTGTCCTGACAAGTCTCAGCATCAGATCCCTATCACATACTTGGACATCGTACAGGATCACCAGGATGTACAGAGTACGTCTTGGGCTTCTGCTACATTGGCTCATCTGTATAGGAGGCTTGGTGAGTGCTCGAGGTTCGGGGCTAGAGGAGCTTCTATGTGTTACAGGCTATTGCAGGTAATTGATCGAACCTAATTTTTTTTGGCTAATATTATCAGTCACACTTGACCAGTCCGATGTTTTTCATCTAGTCTTGGATCTTCATGTACTTTCCATTACTTCATCCCGCCGGAATGCCATTACCATTACCGGAGGGAGCGACATGGTCTCAGATCTGGGGAGATGGTGGTACAGTGCAGGTTGGGCGCAACTACAGAGTAGAGCTTGATGCTTTGACGGCGGCAGATGTGAGTATACTTTTTACAAGTTGTATTTAGGGTTATTTTGTTTCCAAAAGGAGTTCATTTATCATGCGAAATTGAATCAGGTGGCTTGGATGCCCTATGGGGATTTAGATTTTACCGACGCATATGCTTCGTCTTGTTTTCATGGGCTGCTATCATTTCTGGCTATATCAGAGCCATACATGCCAGATCGATGCACTAGGCAGTTTGGGCGTGTACAGGGGATACTTGAGGATGTTATTATGCCGAAGACTGCCGTTCGAGTAGGAGACTTGACAAGGTACAAGGTAGAGTTTGACACAGCCACTTGGGTTTGGAGATCTAGGGACGTGCACCGTATCAGCTTAGACACGATGGGATCTCCTGTGACTGATGATCCGTCCGAGTATGCCGAGGACTACTTGGCTTGGTTCCTACCTCGTACACACGCACGTGTTAGTCGGCCCACCACGACTGCTCAAGAGGTATAACGTTGGGATTGTTTGCCTTTGTTACATAATTGATGTTTTTAGCTAATAATTATTTTGTTATATATGCAGCACATGCAGGAGGCGTTGGGTTATCTTGCACCATGGGCAGCAGCGACAGGGGTGCACCCACCCGGGTATAGGAGGCTATTAGGAGATCTATTGAGATCATGGGAGGAGCGGTTCCTAGATATGGCGATGGTGATGACCAGTCGGATGATGATGCCTAGGGATTTATGTGTTATTATTATGTAGTTCGGATTTATGTTGTGATTATGTAGGTCGGATTTATGTTTTGCTTATGACCAGTCGGATTTATGTTGTGATTATGTAGGTCGGATTTATGTTTTGCTTATGTAGTTCAGATTTATGTTTTGATTTGTAGATGTGACTATGTAGGATTATGATTATGCTCGCATATGGAATCAAACTAAGTAGAAACTTCAAACTACTATTACATATTTAGAATGTTTTTTGAAGCAAACTACATTTAAGAATCTAGGTCCATTATAATGGGATGATCATCCTTGGGAGCAAATCTGTATTTGTTAAGTCGTTGGAGCAATTGGCGCAAAATGCTAAATGTGCTCGGGTCACAATGATGTTTCCACATTGGAACTACCGGCGACAATGGACAATCATCAAGGAAGAACACCTACAAACAAATAATTAACACATTAAATGTTATACATAACCGATAAAAGCTTGAAATAGTTATAAAAGTCAATAACTTACCGACTCAAAATGTGCACAAACGGTCTCGAAGAAAATGAAGATGACTCCATTATCCAAGGTCCCATTCCAATTGGGGGGGACAGTTAAGGGAAGATAAGTTTGGTGTTGTCGCCCCACAACAACAAGGGCGCAATTGTATGTTGTAGCAACCAAATGCCCCATGTATGGAAGGCTAAACCACCTCTCTCGGGGGGCGAAACCCGGCTCTTCCCACTCTATCTTGTAGGACATCTCAATAGCCGTATAATGAAGGAAAATGCGGTTAAATATCTTGGCATGCTCGAGTATAGTCATCCTCATCTGAGTCCGGACGTCGCGCCATCTATCTTGACCGAGCCCTAGACATTCTGCAACGGATCTGAACCCACAATTTCCATCAGCAACAATCGCATAGTGACCCCTAAAGAAATTCTTCATAGTTCATACACGTCGGAATGAACCGCAAAGGACCGGTTGATGAATCCAAAGTAAGTGATGGAGTGCTAGGAGAGCTCTTTTCTGACGGAGTTGGGGGTGGACTTGGGTACTTTGGGGGCCACCCTCTAGGCTTCTTTGGAGGAGTCTCGTTCAGCTCTTTGTCAATTTGCTCCCACCCACATAGAATTCTTTTGTTTGGACTATTCTTGGGTCTTCCCTTTGGCTTTCGAACTACAAGTTCTTTTACTTTCCTCTTATCTGCTGGGGCTAGCTTGCGGATATCATGAGCACAATTGTATTGTTCATCAGCTGTCATTTCAGAGAAATCGTTGTTCATGAAGTCATCCATCAGTGATCTTGCAACTCTACGCTTTGTGCCTTCCGCCTCTTCATTAGGCAATATGGGCGTGTCTAGGTCAAGTGTTCGCCAAAAGATATGCACTGCAGGAGGAGGAATTGGCGTCTCCTGGGACACATATCGTGCAATGTTGTGGACACATGGCAACCCATGTGTCACTGGCAACAGACATCTGCAGTTAGGGTCAAGGTGTGCATCTTCCCCTTTCTCATACTCGTCCATCAGAATCTTCATTCCTTTGTCTGATACCGTGTAATTTAACAGTCTGAAAATGTCAACTCCAATCAACTCAGACATCATCCTAAAACGACACCGATTCAAAGAAGCTTTGATCTCGTTCACTTGGATCTGCAATAAGGAATGATATTGATCAAATGTTGTGTCCAATCTCACGTGCCCTGTAGTCAACCAGTCTTTGAATGTTGAGTGTTGTCCTTCCACCCTATAACAGAATGTCAATAATCAGCTCAACGCAATTCTGTTTTCTGCAGAAACAAGCCGTAATGGCTCTGCAAGAACTGACCATAAAGGCCATACTGTAAACAGCCGTTACGACCATTTGACCTATGGCCGTTACGGCCATTTGACCTGTGGCCGTTACGGCCATTTTACCTGTGGCCATTACGACCATTTTACCTCTGGCCGTTACGACCATTTGTCTTGTGGCCATTACGGCCTGTTCAACAGAAACTTGTATACAAATCAGATTACATTGTACATACCTGTTTGTTGTGCTGCACTGAAAGTTTAAAACCGTATTTGTCCAAGCTGACACAATTCTTGTCTTATACGACTCAAGCCACTCGCTTCTGACATATCGAATGAGATTTTTCCGAGCATCCCACTTTGCCTCTATTCTAGCCAACTCTCTATTGTAGCGCTCCACACTTGTTACCCTAAACAATGCTCGGTAATCATGTGCGAAGGATGTTGCAATTGTGGCATTCTTGGTGATGCTCTTTGCTCTTCCTTCGATGTTCTTTAGAATGTGAAACCTACAGAGGAGGTGTTTCGAACTTGGAAATAAGGTAGCCAATGCATTTATCAAAGCCTTCTCTCTGTCTGTCACCATACAAGTGGGCGTCCTCTTCACACTTTCACAAAGCTCTAGAAGTTGTTGTGCAGCCCAAGTGTAGTCTACCTCCCTAGCTTTATGGAAGAATTCTTGGACCGTTGTTCTACCTTCCATTAGTTCAGCTCGTACACTATACCGTTCATTGTATACTTGTCTCTTGCTGGTGTAGTTCAACGGGAATTCATTCAATGCACATGCAACTTGGTTTGTTGTACAATTGCTACGTGTCATCATCTTCAGCACATCTTTCTTCTCTGATGCGAGCCTTCCGTCTAGTGGGTGGCCATACAAACTGGAACCAATCTTGTGGTTGTGAATAGCATGAACAACAGAAATCTTCCATGCTCCTCTAGGCTTCTCTTGACACTTTAATCTAAAAGGACATCCACATTTCTTGTTCTGGCACCTCTTGCGAGCTGACTTATTTTCGCTTTTCGATGGGGTGTGCTTGCCCTCTCTCTCATAAAGTAGCCATGTCTTTCCAAAACGAGTCATATCTGACTTTCTATCCCGACCTATTATTATGCACATGTTATTTTCGATACCGACTTGTTTAACCCAAGAAATGGCCTCCTCTCGGGATTCAAATGCTGTATCAGTGGTAAACAAATGCGAATAATCTTCTGACACCTCCTCTACAACCTCATCTGTGTGATTTGCAAACTGCGGATGACTACTCAGAGGAGGAAAACTGAACATGGCCGGTGTAGACTGTACGTGGTCAGTCGGTGCTGGTGCATGAGGTGGAAAACCGAACATGGCCGGTGTAGACTGTACGTGCTCAGTCGGCGCTGCTGCATGAGGTGGAAAACCGAACATGGTCGGTGTAGACTGTACTTGCCACAGCTGTACTGGTATAAACCCCGGGAATCCGAACATGGCCGGTGTAGACTGCATGTAGTCCGGTGTATGAACAAATTGCCCCGAGGGAAATGGAGCATGAGATAGGAATCCGACAACCGGTGTACTCTGGACATATATCGGAAATCCAAACACGGTTGACATGTCCGACACATTTTGATATGTACTCTCATCGTTTATTTGAAGATCATTTAGCCCAATGTATACCTCATTTTCCTCCTGTAATGTTGGGGAACAAAGCTGTCAGAAGAGGCCGTTAAGGCTAAAAGGGTTGTGGCCGTTAAGGCTAAAAGGTCCAGGGGTCGTTATGGCCACGAGGCTTCTGGCCGTAACGGCCAAGGCACACCCAGCCGTTACGGCTATGTGTGCCTTGGCCGTTACGGCCAGAAGCCTCGTGGCCATAACGGCCTCGTCTCGTTTCCAAACCAAGATGAATCGAAAAGGCACAATTGTTGTCGTGGAAATCCAAACAAAAACGAGGGCCTCAACTAGATAAAACATTAAAATCACAAAACTAAAACGAGGGTATAACAACTTATGTATGAAGTAATTACCTCGTTGTGCTCTATTCGAAGCGAGTTTTCCGTCAAATTATAGTTATGCATGTAATCCTCATTGGACATGGTTTTGATTGTTTTTGGAGAGAAGAAGAGAAGAGAGGAGAGCGTTGGAGGGTTTGAGGTTGGGTTTTAATGTGTATAAGGTTAAAAAGAGCGAACAATAAATATTGTTAGGTAGGCGTTGACAATAAATGCAATTTTTTTGAATTTACTAAACATCTGGCCGTTACGGCCATAAGAGTTCTGGTCGTAACGACCATAAGAGTCCTAACCGTTACGGCCAGGACGGCTGTGACCGTAACGGCCGCAGCCCCTATGGCCGTAACGGCCAAGTGCTACGATTAGGAGGCGCCGCGTAGGCCTGCCACCCTACTCGTAGACCGGGCGCCAAATAAATTGTTCGTTTAGAAAGGGCCAAAAACATATTTTTCGATGACATTTTTTCCTAGTTAGAAATTTTTACCCTCGTTAGAAATTTAGAAAAAGTGTAGTAGTCAAATTCAAACCTTCATCTTTGTCAATCCACAACGCGCACCGCCCTCTCCTTGCACCGCCACCGTCAGGCCTCAGCAGGCGATTCTTCCACCGCCCTCTCGTCGCTCTATTTCACATGGTAAATTTTACTATTCCTCGCGTTCATTTATGCTTTCAGTTCTTCGAATATCGAAATTCAAGTATGCTGAAAGAATGTCTTTAAAGTTTACAACTTTGGTACCTGCCACTTTACTTTGGTACCTGCGTTTCATTTCCTTCTATCTTTTCGAGTTTTCCAAATTGGAAGTTCATTTTACAGCTTTGCACTGCTCTGGGTCATCTCACACCACTTCTCGGAGTTTCTCTTTCCCCACCTGCAAAGAATGTCTTGGAGGGTTAAACCAGAAAAGCTCGATTCGGTTCTTTCTAGTGATGCTAGGTATTGTGCACTTCGCAAATTTCCGACTGTTGACTGTGAATCCGGAAGAATTGATATAAACGAAGCCCACTACTTCTTCAAGCAGATGCGTTGTATGAGTCATCCACCCAATTTCATGGTTCGGTAGACTTTTCAGCGCTCTAGTTAAGTCCCAACATTTCACTGTCCCCATATCCTTCTACAAGAGGTTGCATGTTTCTGGCGTTCTGGGATTGAGATCAGATTTCATCATCTTGAATAGGTTGCTCAATTGCTATTCTAGTATGAAACTAGGGAGCGTTGGTTTTTCTGCTTTTGGCCTCATTTTGAAGACTGGATATCGCCCAAATATCATTACTTTTAATGCATTGGTTAAGGGGTTGTGTTTGGAGGAGAAAGTGGTTGAAGCAGTTGGTTTACTTTCCAGGATGCTTCAGTTGGGATGCGCCCCTGATATAGTTACTTACACTACTATAGTCGATGGCTTGTGTAAGACTGGGAATGTCGCTACAGCCCTTGAGTTGCACCGAGAGATGGTGCATGGTAAGGCGGTTGCTGCTAAAGAGAGTTGTAGGCCAAGCACAGTTTCTTATATTCTGATTGATGGTGGCTTTATAGAGTGGCCTTTGGTTGATGCAAAAGGAAAGAATGCAAGGATTTCTCTTGATGTTTTCTCTTACAGTTGTTTGATTGATGGGTTGTGTCGTTCGGGGATGGATGAAGATGCTAGGTCTCTCCTTGTTGAAATGATAAAACGTGGTGTTTTTCCCAATACGTTGACTTATACCATTTTGATAAATACACTATGCAAAAAAGGCAAACTAGAAGAAGCAACGGAGGTTTTGGAAACGATGATCTTAAGAGGCAAGTTCCCTAACACTGTTACATATAGCACAATTGTGTATGGTTACTGCAGAATTGGGAAGATCGAAAGTGCAATGAGTTTGTATAAAGATATGAACTTTAGGGGGGTTTTTGCCAATGATGTGACTATAAATATCTTGCTAAAAGGCCTTTTTCTTGTGATGTACTTATGCCACTATGATTGATGGATTATGTAAAGAAGGGAATACAGATAAAGCTGAAGAGCTTTTCCTGGAAATGCAAGATAGTGGTATATGTCCTAATGCCTATGTTTACTCCAGTCTGATTGATGGACTATGTAAACAAGGGCATGTAGGCAAGGCTCAAAAGCTCTTCTTGGAAATGTTAGCTAGTGGAGTTTTTCCATATGAAGTTGTATACAATGCTTTGATTGATGGATTATGTAAGGAAGGAGACACGCACAAGGCTGAAGAGCTTTTTCTGCAAATGCAAAGTAGTGGAATTTCGCCCGCTGTTATAAGCTATAGTATTTTAATTGATGGGCTTTACCGTTCTGAAAATGTAGAGAAGGCAAACACATTACTGGAGAAGATGATTAGAGATGGTACTTTGCCAGATGCTGTAACATTCAAAATTATAATTAACAATCTTGGGAACAAAGGAAGAATGGATGAAGTTGCACATAATGTGATTCCTTTGATGGAAAGCTGTGGCTATAAGTGTGATGTTGCATCTTATAATGCATTGATACATGGCTATTGTAAAGTGGGGTTGCTAGAGGATGCATACAATGTGCTTGTTGAAATGGAAGCCAAGGGTTGCTCCCCTGATGTTGTGACATACAGTACATTGATACATGGCTTTGCTCATGAGAATGAAAGTGAAAGAGTGAAGGAGCTGATTCAGAAAATGCACAACATAAGGATTTCATCCAACTCAAGCACAACATCCGCTTTATTGGAATGCATCAACAGGAACGACGAAACCCAATGAATGACACATTCTGAATCATGAGGCGATCTTAATCAAGTTATGTGCTTTCTTAATTATTCGATGCTCTATCTCTTGCTTCTCCCCATGTCTTATGAAGATTGTGTGGAAGTGAATGAATTTCTTGCATGTGACCCTACTAGTTATGGCTTGTTTTCAGGTTCAACTCTTTCCGTGGGAGAGATTAACAGTTGTGCTAACTGAGATAGGCCCTTCCTTTGATCTTCACAAACAGTTTGCTTGTTGAAAACATTGTCACGTTTCATTAAGATTTCTGCTTCTTAATTAGTGCTATGACTAGTGTCATGAAAGGCTCTTTATATAATTTTTAGCAGCTTCTGATTTGTTAAAAAAATCAGTTTCAGTATGTATGCAGTTCACCGAGCCCAAAACACAATGTATCAGACCAGAAATGGGCATGAAAGTAGAATGCAGCTTTAGTAGTGCTCAGGGTGTATAATTCTGCAATATGTTCATTTGCTCTCTAATATGAAGTTTAGCAAAATACATATTAGGCATGGTGAGAATTAAGCTCATTTTCTAGGTTCATTGTTCTGAATTAGCCATATTGATCACTTTTGTTTGATTAAACCTTGGGCACTCAGCGAACTAGATAGCAAGTCAATATGTGTTTCTGTGTTTTTAAAGTGCCAGTCTAATTATATTTGTTTGCATATATATTGCAAATGTTACTCTTCATGGATCAA
Source organism: Fallopia convolvulus (assembly GCA_964016875.1). Lineage (NCBI taxonomy): Eukaryota > Viridiplantae > Streptophyta > Magnoliopsida > Caryophyllales > Polygonaceae > Fallopia > Fallopia convolvulus. The sequence goes on from OZ024729.1 coordinate 7,389,431, forward strand.
AGGCGAAGACTTCAGTTGTTGTTTGTATGTGACCCGACTAATGCCTAAAAAAAGACTTTGGGGCTATTGAGTATTGGGGGAAAAAAACTGGTTTTGTGGAGTTAAAAAATAAAGCATTTGGGGTTTGTGTTCGGTTGTTATTGCAAAAACTCCATTTGATTTGGCTGTTTCTGAGTCTTTACGCACATTTGTTATTGCAATGCTTTAGGGTTTGCATTCTTCCCCTTATCTGATTGAATCGTTGCCGCCATAATAGGATGTGAACAAAAACCATCAAGATTTTTGTTAGCATGTGTCTCATCTTTGATAAGAACACTAAACTTGTAATGTGCACTTATCCTTTGATTGCTTGAATGTGTTTTGATGTTATGTCTCTGTGTTCTTCACAGGCAAGGTTATCTTAGAGGCAGCAATCTTGACTGCAGCAGTTGTCATCAGTCTCACATTCTACACATTCTGGGCGGCAAAAAGAGGCCATGATTTCAACTTCCTTGGTCCCTTTTTGTTTGGTGCTTTGATTGTCTTGATCCTCTTTGCCCTTATTCAGGTAAAAATAAGTTTTTCTTACTCACAACATTCCTAATCTATGGGATTATGAATTTTTGGCGCTTTTTTTAGGTGCTGTTTCCATTGGGCAAGTTATCAGTGATGATCTATGGCTGCTTGACTTCCATTATCTTCTGTGGATACATCATATACGACACTGACAACATCATTAAGCGCTACTCGTATGATCAATACATCTGGGCTGCGGTTTCACTGTATCTCGACGTGATCAACCTCTTCCTATCTCTCCTAACCGCCTTCAGAGCCACTGATGGCTGAACTCGATGATCCATCCATGTCTCTTAAGCTTCACCTTTAGTAATCGTTGATATTAACCACTTTATACTAGTATCCACTATCCTTGCAGATATAGATAGTTGTTTCCTGTTTTTCCCCTCCCCTGTTGAAACCTAGCTCTAATATGTAGGAAGCTATTGATTTTTCATGATCGTGATCCTAAATCTTGTAGATAAACAATCAGCAGAATATGAAGGAGAAAATTGCCATGTCTCTGAGAAAATTGCCTAGAAACCCCTTGGGTCCAAATATCATGCTCCTTTTGGTTCTCGCACTCGATTGGATTAGCACCCCATTTCAAGCCTAAAATGCTTGTGATTGGATTACTTTCTACAATGCGGGACCCACGGGCACCATCTTAACAAAGAAGATAACAAAGTGTCAAACTAATATTACATCAGATGCCACGTGTCGCAAAACCCACTAATCTCCCCCCTCCACCGTTTTCCTCTCTCCTTTACATCCTCTGAAAGTTGAAACTTCCCCTTTCCTCTTCGCTTTCTCCACACACAGGAGAAGAGGTGGGAAAATCCATTTTTCGGAGGAGATTCAGAATATGCCATCTTCTTCCTCGCCCTCAATTTCCCCTCCCATGGCGGAACACGATGCCCTATCCCTAATTCCAGGCCTCCCCAACCACCTCGCAACCCTAATTCTCGCCCACATCCCAATCCCCCACACCCACCGCCTTCAATCCACCTGCCGTTCATGGCGATTCGTCCTCTCCTCCAAAACCCTAATTCCTCTCCGGTTATCCTTCCTCCCTCCCCACCGAATCCCCCACCTCCTCTGCATCTTCCCGCAGGATCCATCTCTATCTTCTCCATACCTCTTCGACCCCCAATCCCTCGCGTGGCGCGCTCTCCCTCCTATGCCGATCAATCCTCACGTCTACGGCCTGTGCAATTTCACCTCCATCTCCGTCGGCCGTCATGTCTACGTCATAGGAGGCTCCCTCTTTGACACGCGATCGTTCCCAATTGATCGCCCGTCCCCGTCCTCCGCCGTGTTCCGGTTCGACCTCGCCGGATTCCGATGGGACCGCCTCTCCTCGATGCTCAACCCTAGGGGCTCATTCGCCTGCGCCGCGATCGGGCCGGGATCGGGCTTCAGGGACGGGCAGATACTGGTCGCCGGCGGGGGTTCGAGGCACACGATGTTTGGGGCGGCGGGGAGCAGGATGAGCTCGGTGGAGAGGTATGATATTGGGGAGGATCGGTGGATGGCGTTGGATGCGATGCCGAGGTTTCGCGCCGGGTGCGTGGGGTTTGTGGCGGGAAGAGGGGAGGAATTTTGGGTGATGGGCGGGTATGGGGAGTCGAGGACGGTTTCCGGGGTGTTTCCGGTGGATGAGCATTATAGGGATGCGGTGGCGATGGAGTTTGGCGGAGGTGGCCGGTGGAGGTGGAGGGAGATTGGGGATATGTGGGAGGAAGGTGAGAGGAGGCAATTGGGGAAGGTTGCTGTGGTTGATAATGATGATGAAGATGGAGAAGGTGTTCCTGATGTTTTCATGCTTGATGATCATGGCATTTTTAGGTGAGTTTTTTTTGGGGATTCTAACTATTTTGATCACTCGTTGTGAATTTTTGACAGGGTTTAGTGTAGTGAATGAAATGTTTGATTATTGTGTTTAATGTCTTATCATCCGCTATATGATTTGATAATGATTATGGATTGATTGATCATTTGATTGATTGTATAATATGTTTCTGCTTCAATTCTTTTTATCTTTTTTCTGTACATGGCTTTGTGTTTCTTAACTTTTAAAATTTGCTGTTGATTGCTTGTATGATGGAAGTGTTTTTTTTCTTATGGTTAAGAGTAGATTTTAAGGTACCTCTGCTCATATGATAAGAGATGATTTCTGGATTGATTTCAAATTTAGTGCCATTTTGATTGATTATTGCTCTGTCAATTGTACAGTTGATAATCTGCAGTTGGATGAGAAATTAGGGTATCTCTTAGGTCACTTAATAAGTATTCCCTTGCTTTTGAAAGGGCTGATGAACTCCAAATATTATGTTTTCTGAATTAGCTTTGATGTTATGGATAAGATGATTGAACTCCAAATATTATGTTTTCTGAATTAACTTTGATGTTATGGATAAGATGATTTTGAATTGGGGTGCATCCTCATGCTCGTTGGCTTTATACACTGCCTTTGAGATGGATTTAACCCCTATTCTAACTAAATTCAGTTTTTTTTGGTCGAAACTAACTAAATTCAGTTATTGTCACATAATTGAATTTCAATTTTCCTTGGGTCGATCAGGCACATCCTCTTGACATGTTCAGGTTATGGATGTTCCCATCTTGACCCCCAGATCCCGCTTGAGTTGGACTATACTGGGTGATGATGTTGTGTTATGGACAAGATGATGTTTCGCCTTTTCTTCCTTTACTCTTTAGCAAGATTTAGATTAGAAAGTAAAATTCCACAAGTTGTGTGGCTGTTCCCTATTGATGTCTTGAAATGTGCTTGAGCCTTGAGGTTTTATAGTTTCTATAATATGAGATTTCAAGTATTGATAATGGGTAGGTTTTTTTTCCTACCATAAACAACATGCTCGATTAAAACCATGGTTGGTTCCATGCCATCTCTCAGGTATAACATGGCCTTAAACAGCTGGCTGAAAGAGACAAGTGTTCCAAGACAAGCCTTTGACAGCTCATCTTACGGCTTTGTGGCATTAAACGGAGAACTGCACATAATGGCGCTTTTACATGGAGTTGATACCACAGAGATTCGAAGGTCAAGACTTCACAGGAAGGGCACTCTTCTGTATATACAAATTTACCACCCAGGAAAGAAGACATGGAGGTCTCTCATTACAAAGCCTCCTCTCCATTGTTCATTGGATTTTCGAACTGCAGTCATGTGTAAGGTTCGAGTGTAGTTCATCTCAAGATTCTCAACACTGCAAGTGTCAAGTGATCTGTTTTTCTAAAAACTTAAATCTGTATATATAAGAATGCCTAGTACAAAACAATTGAAGAGGTTAATGAACTTACCAGTATATTGTGTATATGTATTTGTTTTACTCTCTTTTTCAAATAAAGAGTGTGTAGATAAAGGTAAGCTAAGTAATGAGCTCACTTCACCCACTATCATAAGATATCACAGGCTTATCAAACCACAACAACAATATAGCATCAAGATGCTATGCAGTCTCTTGATCATAACACTAATAGTAATATTATAACCAACGCAATTGAAATTTATTAGCATGAACCAGATACAAAGAATGGAAATTTATTTCCCCTGAACAATACCAAACCGAGATCATCATACACTACAACAAACGTCTTCAGTTACCTAACCTCTATAGAGATTTAGTCCTCCAACATTTTTTTCTCTGTAAATGAAAACTTACAAAGTCCTTATGTAAAACAATCACTTTGCAAGAGAAGCCAGAAGCTGTTCCTTCAAATGCTCAGCAGCAGCTCCACTCTGTGTCCTAATCGAAAATGTGTGAACGACCTTTTCATCATTGGCAGACACCATAGCCTCTTGAGCCATGATCTGGTGCTCCCTCATAGCCAACACAATCTTAGAAACCGGGTGGGCATCCAATGGACAGCCCACTTGCACAACAGCCCCATCTTGTCGGGCCTCAAAGTCGATATCAGCGGGGTCCACTTGCTTCTCCTTCATACTAGCCACCTCCTTCTCAGCCTCAAGCATCCTAATCTTCTTCTGCAAATCAGTGATGTAAGAAATGGCGTCCCCTAATAAAGACGCCTTGTCCATTTTGGAAATGTTAGGAACAACCGCTCTCAGAGCATAAAAGCGTTGGTTGAGCTTCTCTCGCCTTTGTCTCTCCGCTTCCACGTGATTAAGCGGCTCTTCTCTTCCATTAGCCGGCTTTCTGCCTCTCTTTCTAGGCTTGGACTCGTCTAAATGGATTAACAAGTCCTCATTCGTCCTCTCCATACCAAAATTTAGCTCCTGAAACAACTTAGAGTCTTTCTCTTCACTTTGACACCCATTATTAGAACTCGAACCATGAAGATGCTTAGCATCAACTTCAGAGCTCCCAACTATGGAATTGTTATTGGAGCCTTTTCCTTTCGCTTCGTATGAATCCGGGGAAAACCCGATATCACCCTCCACTTTCGGGGCAAAACTAATGTTCATTGAGCGCGGGTTAAACCCACCACCACCAAGACTAAGTTCATGGCCAAAAATCTTAGGAAACGCCTTGGATTGACGGGCTTGTGACTCTAACCCGCCAAACACACCCTTAACCAAATGTAGAGTGCTTTGCTCTTCTTTAACCGGTTTCACAGACCCTAGCTCCACAACACCGCTCTTCACAGGCACAAAGACAACCGACTCAATCCCCGCCGATTTAGCCAAGTAAAGCCTAGACTCGTACTGATCCGAGCACGCTTTGGCATCGGTCGCCCAAACGGGCCTCCCACTAGCCAAAGCCAATGCAGGACCCGAAGACGAGTCCAGAGCAAACCAATAGTACATTGATGTAAGATACAGCATCTCCAAATCCGATACCTTATCTAGTTTTGCAGCGTAATTATCCTCCTGTGATCCACCAAAGCAAGCATGGAGCCTCTGAAGAACCAGCTTCTTCGCCGCCTCTTTTCCAGTCTTATCATTATTATTTCCATTGATCTCAGCTGATTTCCGACCTTCTCCCTCCCCAGAGTTGGGGCTCCGGCAATGTCCGTCCCCCCAAATCAAAGCTGGGATTCCATTTTTAGAGCTCGCGAGCTGCCAATAGATTGCATAGCTCCAATAAGATCCCTCCACAACCTTGCACAGACCTTGCTGCGCGTTCAAATCGTCATCAGGGCTGTCGAATTCAGACAACGACTTCTCCGAAGCAGAAGATGTAATGAAATCGGCGGCATCGGCGCCGAGCACAGCTTCCACCATAGCTTTCTCCCCGTCAGTCAACCACAACTTATGCCCCATCCCCCCTCTCTCTCTCTCTACTGATCTATTATTAGCTAAATCTGATTTCTGTGTAAATTGAAAAGGTTGAATGGAAGAGAAGCTGTTACCTGGTACCTTCCTGGTGAAAATCAAGGAAGAAAATCTTTGATTTTGCCGGAGAAGAGCGCGAATTTCATCTAAATTCTAAAGTGCAGGATAGTGGGATTGAAGATCTATAAATTAGGGTTTGGAATCTCCGATTTTGCGTCCATTAAATTTGCTGGCTTCCTTTTGAACGTGATAAGCTTTGTCCGTACTGGTTAGGATCGTTATGTAGCACGATTAGAATGTGGGCTGCGCTGGAACTTCGAAAAAGTAGTCCAAGTACCGCAATTTTAGTGGCCCACGTGACGTAATTTATCGGCGCTGCTTTTAGCAACGTGACGTAATAATTAGTCTTTGTTTGTTTGGTCAACAGTCAACACGTTATTACCCACTATTTATAGTCCACGATTTTATCCATTAAAAGGAAAAAATCTCGGAGTATAATCTATACATTCCATAATTTTTTTACTCATTTTTTTACTTGTTTTTTTTTTTGAGAATAAACACCTATTTACAAGTTTTATTAAGAATTTCATTAAATCAATTATATAATGGATCATAAGATTTATCTATTTTAAAATCATTTGAGTTTTATCTTTACAATCTTCTATAAATTTGAGGTAATGGAAACAAACAACATAAACCATAGATTATAAAAAAAACGGTTTTTTAACATATGCTCCAAGGATATGAGTTAAATATTTTTGTTTTAGAAACTAAAACTCTACCAAGAAAATAAATAAACGCTATTAAAAAAATAAACTATCCTAAATAATAAAAATTAATAAAAAAATTCTTTTTCAAGGGTCTTATTATTATTCCCTAATTTGGCTACTCAATCTGGGAAAGTTGTTGATTAATGTAGCCAGAAATCATACAACATGAGTATGCATTTTGTTCACTTACAAGCCAATGCATAGAAGGTAAACTATGTTTTAACAAATGTAAACCAATTTGTAGTTTCAAATCATGGAACTTCTTTTACAATGCCAAATTTGTAGCTTTTTTTCATGGGTGGGAAATCTTCTGCTCCATGAGATTTCAAATCCCCCAAAGAACTTGTACAAGATCCACAGTACTCTCCCAAGATTGTGATCGATCATCCTTTGAAGTTAAATTGCTCAAATGTGTGTTTTGAGCCTGCAAACTCTTAGTTGCAATATCAAAGGCAGAGTCAAACATGAGAGATTCATGAATTCAGGAAAATAATTTTAAGTTGGGAGCTTTTCGTAAAACCGCCCTTAATTTGTGACTTATTTCTCTGAACCACCATTATTTCAAAATTTTCAGAGAAATGACACACCTTGATTATCAATTGCTCATTAAAGTAAGTAGAACAAAGAGGGCAAAGAGATTTTACCTCAAGTGCTAAAAAACTTATGTGCAATGAGCAAAAAAAGCACTCAATTAGAGGTTCTAATGAGTGTTTTTTCCTCCAATCATGCTCATGCCATGACTTAAAAGCGCAGCCTGAGCAAACTCCTCTTCATACTCATCTGGGTATTTCATCCTATAAAACTCAAGCTCAGCCTCCATATCCTGAATCTCCTTCTCCTTCTCAGCCAGAAGATCATTCGTATTCTCCAACGCTTCCAAATCATGCTCAGCTTGCTCTTCCATCATCCTCAAATACTGTTGCGCGTCCATATTCAATACCGCCTTCTCCTCTTGCAGTTTTGTTATCATTGCCATTGCTTGATTTGCAGCCTCTGCAGCGGCGTTCCTTTCCTCTTCTAACTCCAAACGGAGTCCATCAATGCGCGCTTGGCTTTCATCTATCTGATTCCTTAGTTGGAAAATTAGGCTTTGTGGATCTCCTTTGATCTCTTCTGTCTCGAATATTGAAGGGCTTTTATTTTGACTCGCTTTTATGTCCTTGGGTGATGATTCATCAGCATAGGCATTGACTTGGAAGCTAAATGGCTCGTCGTCTGATGATTGTACTTGTGTTTGTGTAGAGCTCAAATTCGGTTGGCTAAATCCGTCAAGGAATTTAGTTCTTGTTATACCATCTCTTTTGTCTTCATTGTCTTCTCCTTTGCCTATCTTGGGACTGATTAGATCAAATGCCTCCCATGTTTCAGCATCGCCGGTTGCCTTGTCATCTCCTTGATCCATCAATATACATGCAATAATTTGTTAGAATAGAAATTTTTACTAACAAAAAGAAGATATTATTACTACTTTCTTCACTCAAAAAGTAAGAAATGTATTTTAACTTGAGTGATGAATGCCAACATTTAAAATGAAAGCCTTAGTTGAGCATAGGGCCAATGTGGCTTACGCTTATCAGGCGATGGCAAAGGAGTTCTAGGCGATTGGATGATTCCTCTTGATGAGTTGAACTTTTGTCCAAATGTAGGAGTATCAACACCACAATCTTGAATTTCCTTCACAGGTTTAGGAAAAAACTCATTCTCAATTATTTGCCTTGAGATTTCAGAAGCCATATTGGTAGGAGATATAACTTTCTTGGTAGCAAACCGGTCCTCAAACTGTTTCTTGAATGAGAAACTCGAGCTCTCTTGAACAACGCGATCCTCCTCCTCCTTCTCAGAGAAGGCGAAATCAGATTCCATCTTCAGCTTACTGTAACCAGATTGAGTCCTCTCCCTACCCTTCAAACTTACATTTCCGCGGCTCAAATTCTTGTGAATCTGACGCGGTGTAGCTGGCAAAGGAATGTTGTCAGGCTTAGAAGAGCGAGACCCGAAAGATTGAGACTTGATCAGCTTTTGCACATTAGGCCTACACCTCCATTGCTTGTTACAGCAAGAACAGGACTTTACACTAACAAAGCCATTGAAAAAATCCATTTCTGACATTGGTTGTCTTAGTGCATCAAGACCCAGTTTTCCAATCAAGAACTTGTAGATTTCTGGGCTTGAATCCTTTTTTGTGGCGTATGATAAGAGGCATTCTTCACAAACATCATGAACATCAGCTAAGCTGCCATGGTTGTGGCAGAAGACAAGTGAGGAAAGCTTGGACCGGTGGTCGCTACAGATTAGATCCTTGTAGAAATCTGGCTTCTCATTGCCAAAGATGTGATCAAGCCTTGAGCATAAAATGCAGGGTAATTGGAGATTGCAGTATTTTGCAAATTTTTTGAGGAAGTAGAGGTAGACCGCGTCGGCGAGTAGGAAGAAGATGAGTAGCCATTCACAGGCTACTGATTTTAATAAGATTGCACAGCCTCTCAAATCAGTTTCTACTTCTACATGAAAGTTCTCCTTTGCTGCCATTCTAGAATTACAAAAGCATCAATATAAGAAAAGAGTGCAAATGGCAAAAGTGACCCATTTAAAATATCATAATGTTGAATCCATTTAAAATATCAGATTCATGATCCAGCAAAATATTGCAAGAAATTCAGCATCCATGTGGAAGACAAGGATTACAAAAACGGGGAGCCACATTCTATAATCTTTTGCAGGAAAGTCTATTTCTGATATGATCAGAGTCATAATCTAGCTAAGAGTTTTGTAATTGTGGAGCAATTAGACCAAAATGCAATAACAAGATCAAAATAGAATAATAAGACAACAATTGAGAGCCACAAGTTATAATCTATTTCAAGAAAATCCCAAGTTTACCCATTATTCATAACAGACAAACAAGAAGAACCCAGATGCAGAAATTGATCAAAATGCAATGGTTAATACCTTATTGGGGTCAACAATGCGAAATTGAACCCGGGATTGCTCCTCTGATCAAAATCAGAGAGTTTAAGTTACCTGGTTTTGGTGTTTTTAGACGAAGTGGAGGAAGATAGAGGGGCGAAGGGTGGCATGATGAGATCGTCAAAAGAAGAAATGGAAAGTTTGATTACTGTCTTAGAGAAATTTCTCAATGAAGAGAAGACCGGCCAAGAAGAGATCTTTTTTCCAACATAATCGAATTTCCGTTGAAAAATTTAAGAAACCAACAAGTGTGTTGTGCATATCCTAATTAAGGGGAACAAAAATAACAAGCTAGAAGGAGAAATATATTTCTGTTGTTTTTCCTACCTTTCCATTCTCAGAGTTTCCTTTATCCTAGTCATGTTATATTGCTATTTTTAGCTATGCCTTCCTTGAGGTAATTAAATAAGCAATGTATCTCTGCAATAAAATACTCTAGATAAAATGTGCAACATCAAGATTTATTTTTTCCTAATTAGGTTAACAATCCATAAATATTATTCACATCAAGAATTTTTTTATAACAAAATAAACCTAACCATCTTAAAAGATATTCACATTTTTTAAAAGAAATGAATTTGATGTATGTATTAGATAGATAAAATGTATAGTAAGGCCGAAAAAATCGTAACTAGAAATACCGGTTTGAAAAAAAAATGAAATAAACAAACAGAGAAAAATGACAAACACCAACTAAAGAGGGCATCAAAACATATAAAAAAAAAACATAAAGAAACGTTTAAAAATAGATATAAAGTATGTGCAACATATTTTGTAAGAAAAAAAATCCATATTACTATGGCAGAGGATTATCAGATAAAATTTATAATGTGGACACCAATTGCAAGAAACTTGTATTAGGGAACGCAATTTTCCTGAAATTATGAAATGTGCCTCTATTTCTCTCGCAACTTCTGAGTATATTTTATGGTTTCGATTGGCCTTCAGACTTGGGGCTTGTCATGTTTCGTTTGCAGACGAAGATTGCGGCTCTCTCGTCTGTGAAATCTCTCAAATCTTGTTCTTCCTCAACCTCTCCTTATCAGCTTCTCTCAAAGAAAGTTCATCGCACTTCTTCTGCTTCCAACAAAGGTACATTCCAGAAGCTCTCCTCATCATATTCCCCCAAATCTACATCCCCAAGATCCAATCACCAAAGTGCACTCGCCAAACCCTCGCCAAATGCGACTAATTCGCGCAAATCCGATGCTAATCGATTGAAATCATGCTCCAATGACACGATTCAATCCGATTCCCGGCCGCTCATTTCGTCTTTCATTGATTCGTTGAGTGCCCTTGTCAAGAACAAGAATTACCCAGAAGCTGTCCATTGTTACAAGAGGTTTGCTTCTTCTGGGCCGCCCCCAAATTTCTTCGTCTTGAACATTTTGCTGAATTCCTATTGCAATATGAAGCTGGCGAGTGGTGGTGGGTTTTCAGTTTTTGGGGTCATCTTGAAAACCGGGTTTTCCCCAAATATGATTACATTTACATCTTTGGTCAAGGGTTTGTGTTTGGAGGAGAGAATTGGCGAAGCATCTGAGCTGTTCAGTAAAATGATTCAATTAGGGTTTCACCCAAATGTGGTCACTTGTACTACTCTGATTAGTGGCATGTGCAAGGCTGGAAACTCCAATGCTGCACTAGATTTACACAGACAAATGCTGGATGGGGAAATCGGTATTGATGGGAGCTGTAAACCGACATTAGTTTCTTATGGTAGTTTAATTGATGGTGTTTGTAAAGCTGGCCTTTTGGTTAAAGCTAGACAATTGCTGTTAGAAATGAGAAGTAATGGAATTTGTCCAAATGTTGTTGTTTACACTTCATTGCTTGATAGATTGTGTTGGTCTGGGAAGTGGGAAGAGGCTAGATTAGTTTACCAAGAAATGATGGATGATGGTGTGCAAGCTAATGCCATGACATTCAGTGTGATTTTAAAAAGCCTTTGTAGGCAAGGGAAAGCGAAAAGGGCGGATGAGTTGATTGCTCAAGGTGGCGATCCTACTGAGATACTTCATAAAATTTTGATAGAGATTGGAGGGAAATGAAAGTGTTGGAAGATAGAAGCTTTGAATTTGTTTAGAGAGAATACTTAGAAGATTTTGTAGTTCTGGCGAGTTGATGATGGAAAATCAAAGTGTTTTTCCACCAGATCCTGTATCTTATGCAACTGAACTACGTGAACAGATGTATATGGAAGAAAGTGGAAATTTTTCAAAGGATTTTGTTTTTTTGTTCTTCATTAACAGCTTGTTAATCTCTGTAGAAGGTGGAAAGAGATCTGAATTGTATGAGGAAATGCTTGGGATATCAAACAAGATGTGCTGACATTTGGATATGGAAAAAATGATCATGTCAAGGATTGGAAGGTAAGAATCTGTTATGATTTGGAGAAGTGACAGTTCTTAGTTATCTCTGTCAAGCCAAATTTCTTTTTCACATGGAGTCAGATATGAATAATCTTCCAACTGTTATGGTCATTTTTTGAGTTTTTGCTTTGGAGAATAAATGGGAAATGAAAGTTGGGCAAAAGGAATTAGCTTGCTCTAGCATTTCAGGATCTTTGTATTCGATCACTCTCGTTTCAGATCAAATGGAACTAAGGAAGCCTTTGCTGTTTTGTTCAATTGCGACAATACTGGCTTTTGAAATCCATTTCAGCAACATAAACTGATGTATATATTTAGATTGGTTTGAAATAATTATTTATCGAAAAAGAGCAAGGGGATTGGGGAGATCCACCGATGTGATTCTGATTTGAGGCCTAATATTTTCAAGTTGCAATTGAATTTTTGGAATTTGAATTGACTTGAGTTTGAATGATGCTAATTTAAAAACGGGTAGATTTTGCGCACTCTGTTTTTTCGGATGCGCACTCCACTTTGTGCGGATTCTAAACCCGTCCATAAATATAAGGTTTTTTTTTGTATGGGTTTGAAATCCGCCCATGTTTTGTGCTATTTTTGTTGTGCGAGTTTAAAACCCGCCCATAATTTTTATCCTTTTTTTGGGCTGGTTTGGAACCCGCCCATAGCTGAGTGCGAAACCCAAAAATAGGAGTGCGCAAACAAATCGCCTTTAAAAAGGTTAATTTTTTTTATCATGTGAGTCGTGACTAGGGGTGGCAAATTCTAATCCGACCCGAAATAACCGACCGAACAACCCAATTCGAGAAACGATCGATATCCGAAAAAAATTACAAAATGAAATCTGAAACCGACCCGATCGGACCGATTCTAACCCGATCCCGAAAGCAACCCGTTTAAAAAGCAATCTGAAACCGATTATATCCGAAAAGACCAACCCGATACATACCCGAATCCGAGCAACCCGAACCCGATTGGACCCGAACCAATTGTTCCCGAAAATCGAAACAATCCGAACCCGATTACACCCGAAATAAACCGAACCCGATTTTATTGGGTCACGACTCGTGACCCAATAAAATAATTTTAATGTTAGAGACAACTCTAAATGTTTCATTTGAAATTGTTCGTTAAGAATCTAAAGTCATGTAACTCATAAATGGTCATGTAACTCATAAATGATCCAAAGCTGTAATATAAATATTTCAAAGATTTTTACATAGGAAGATCCAAGGTTATCAGAATCGGGATTCTATGTTGGATCGTTGAGGGTCTTTTGGATCGGATTGTAAGATCGGATCGTTGAATCGTAAGATTCTACATTATAACTAAAAGTATGCAAGAATAACATAATAGACTGTATATTTTGTTATATATGAAGTAAGAAAATGATAAACATTATTAATTTGATTATTAAAAATATTGTAGGATGGACTAGTCAATTGTTTTAATGGAAATGATACGTTAGCCGCGAAATTATTAATAATATATAGTTAAAATTGTCATTTAATAGGATTGTTAGAATCGTTTGTAGGATCGTTAGAATCGTTCATAGGATCGTTAAAATCGTATGTAAAATCGGGATCGGATCGTGATTGTATTCTAAATCATTTAAGATCCTACTCCAATAAGATCCTACTTGGGATCGTGGATCGTTTCGCGTGTTATGGATCGTAGGATCGCTAGAATCGTAGAATCGAATCGGGATTCTGATAACATTGGGAAGATCATCAAGATTGTAAATTTCGACAATCCAAAAGGTTTGAAATTTGAAACAACTCAAGGTTAGAAATCAAATCAACTTTGATAATGCCATATGTTGTGTCTCAATAAAATAATTTTAATGCTCAAACTACATATTTTTACTTTTAATATGAAATTATGGGGCTCATCCTCAAGCTCATTTGCTTTTATACAATGTCTTTGATATGGATATAGCCCCCTATATCAATATTGGTGTATTTTAACTAAATTCAATTATTACTGTCACGTAGCTGAATTTTAGTTTTCATTGAGTTTTTCGGATGATGATGATAATGCTTGGGTCTTTCACATACACCTTCTCAATTTTATTTTATGTGGGAGTAAGCGTGTGTACATCTTGACCATTCAAACCCCGTCCAAGACGAATTAACATTGGGTTGATGACGTTGTGTGAATATGAAACTATATCACTCGATAATAATAATAATAATTCCTAAACCGCAACTCAATTCTGTTGTACCCAATCATGTAGATACTGTTGTGCAAGAACAGGTTAGTGGTTTTACCGTCACTCTCCTTGACAGATTGCTTTCTAAACGACTTCGTACTGTGAAATCCATCCCTCCTAAATGTCGTTTGGGTTTCTCTCGGGTTTTGAAAGGTGCGCTTGATAAGGTGCTTTGCAAACCTGAAGATATCTCTTGTTGGGTTAATCTTCTTGTGTTGCCTCTTTGTATCCTTAAAACCTTTAGTCCGAGGAGTAATCGAGAGTGCACATCTGCGGTTAGACGAAAACGGCAAAAGAGAGCATAGCTAATGCTATTCGTACTTGGAGTGAGCCAGGTGGTAATTTGCTGCTTTTGCGAGAAACTTTGAGCGTTGGATCCCCTCCTGTGATGGATGCTGATGAGGAACTTGATTTGGAAGAGCGTAATATCAAGCAGTGTCGTAGGAAGATTTGTGATGGCCATTACACTATCGTTGTCTGGGTTCTTTCTTGTTCTGGTGTTGCTCCTTATAATGAGGCCACTTTTGCAGGTTTACAGTCTAAACACCCTTCTTTTCCAGCTCCTTCCTTGCCTGATATATCTCTTGATCACCATCAGCTTATTGCTACTGCTGCTGTTGTTTTGGACCGTATTAAGAGTTTTCCATGTGGCACATCATGTGGTAGGGACGGTTTACGTGCTCAACACCTTATGGATTGCTTGAGTGGTGATGTTGTGGCTATTTCAGATGAGTTAGTTTGCTCTATTTCTGGGGTGGTTAATCTCTTTCTAGCTGGCAGATGTCCTATGGTTTTGGGAGAGTATATTGCTAGTGCTCCTCTCACACCTCTTGTCAAGCCTGGTGGGGGTATTCGACCTATAGCTGTTGGTACTGTCTGGCGACGTCTGGTTTCAAAGGTCGGAGCTATTTTGGTTGGCCAGTCTTTGGGAAGTTATTTTGATGGTCTTCAATTTGGTGTTGGGGTTTCTACAGGTGGTGAGGCAATTCTCCATGCTGTGAACCGGTTGATTGAAGATCGTGGTACTGATGTTGGTATTTCTATGTTGTTGGTGGATTTTCAAAATACCTTCAATTTAGTTGATCGTGCAGTCATGTTACGTGAAGTTCGCCTTCGTTGTCCGACCATTTCGCGTTGGGTTGAATTCTGTTACTTTAATCCAGCCAGATTGTATTATGGAGAACACACTTTATGGTCGTCTCAAGGGGTGCAACAGGGTGATCCCCTTGGTCCTCTCCTTTTTTCTTTGGTCTTACAACCCCTGGCTTGTAAAATCAGAGACGCTTTTGATGTATGTCTTCAGGCGTGGTATTTGGATGATGGCACGATTATTGGTGACACTTTGGTGGTGGGGAAGGTTTTGCAGTTGATTATGGAGGAAGGGCCTTGTTTAGGGCTACATCTCAACGTCGAAAAAACTGAAGTTTTTTGGCCAATAGAAGACCCTCAAAGCAGGCTTGTGGGTGTCTTTCCCCCTAATATTGCTCGACCTTTGCATGGTGTTAAGTTGCTTGGTGGTCCTGCCAGTTCCGATTCGGTATTTAGTGTTGAGCTTGTGATGCAGAGGGTGACTAAGACCATTATGCTTATGGATAAGGTTGCTAAGCTTAATGATCCTCAGTGTGAATTGTTGTTACTTAGGGCATATACTGGATTTTCTAAACTCTACTTTGCTTTGCGTACTTGTCCTCCGGTTAATTTTGAGGCAGCTCAGCGCACATTCGATGAGGCCCTTCGATCTTCCTTAGAGTGTATTGTTATTGCTTCGGGACCTGGGTTTGGCGATTGGCAATGGAGACTCGCCACCTTACCCTTTGCATTTGGAGGGCTTGGTGTTTATTGTGCAGGTGATGTTCGCCATTATGCTTTTCTTGCTTCTCGGTTATAATTTGCTGCTTTGCAAACAAGGCTTCTTCAGAATGCTGGCATTGTTGGTCTTGGTCATGCCTTTGATGATGCGTTGAGTCTATTTAATAGATTTGTGGAGTCTGACTTTTTGAGTAATCCTAGTGAAGTCGCTGCCCCAAAACTCATGAAGAAATTGGCAGATATATATTTCACAAAGGTTACTACTTCTGCAGAATCCACCTTTTCTTTATCTACTCGACAATCGGCATTATGGAAATCGCAGCAGGGAGATCACACCTCTGTTTGGATTAGGGCGGTCCCCATCTCGTGTTTGGGACAGACGATGAATGCTAAGACTTACCGTTGTGTGTTGTGTTATCGGTTGGGTGTTCCTTTATTCTCTATTTCGACACCTTGCTCTGTTTGCTCCAGGGTTTTCACCGGGGATATCTTTGGTGATCATGCGGTGTCATGTGCTGGTATTGTAGGCATTAAACATCGGCATAATGTTGTTCGGGATACCCTTCTTGATATTTGTTATCGGTCTGGGATTTCGGCAAGGAAAGAGGTTGATATTGGACTGTCTGGCGGGAACGATGGCGCTCTCCGACCTGCAGATGTGCTACTCTATTCTTGGGATCGAGGTCGTGATGTTTGTGTTGACTTGACGGGATCTTCTCCTTTGACACAATCCGGTTTGTCTGATGTTGTTCCGGGACGGGTTGTGGTTGATGCGGCTATTCGAAAGAGGGTCAAGTACGAAGCTAGTTGTCGGGCTTTTGGTTATGGTTTTCTTCCTTTCTCCTTTTCTTCTCTAGGAGAACTGGATAAGGATGTTGTAGCGTTGCTGAGGCGGGTTCAACAGTTTTCTAAGACTAAGACGTTGGGGCTCGTGCTGCTGCTCATATCTTCACCAGAATAGGCTTTGCTATAGCTAGAGGAGTGGGGGCCCAGATTGTATCTCGGCTTCCCACTAATTTTTGGTCACTATCCCTATTGATGGATTGGGACAGAGGATGAACCATCGCCAGTTTCGTTCTGTGTTGTGCTACAGGCTTATGATACCTCTATTTTCTGATGGTAGTATTTGCCCGAGTTGCAACGCTCCCAGGATGGACAAATGGGGGGATCATGTGGTCCATTGTTCTAGTGAGGTGGGTGTGAAATTCAGGCATAATTTGGTGCGTGATATCCTAGTTGATATTTGCTCCAAAGTCGGGATCGCGGTGCGGAAGGAGGCTCCTATGGGTTTCCTCTCGGAAAATGGACATGATCTTAGACCGGCTGACCTTTTACTCTTTAATTGGCATCAGGGTAAGGATGCTTGTGTGGATGTTACAGGGGTCTCTCCCTTTGCTGGTATGGGTGCGAGTTCTTGGGCGCCTGGGTTGGCCTTGCACAACGTTGTGGAAAGGAAAAAGAAGAAGTATGTGTCCAAATGTGAGGAGAACGGATACAAATTCATCCCTTTCGCTTTCTCTACGTTTGGGGAATTCGACAAGGAGGCTTTGGATACGCTTTCACGCATTAAGGCTCTCTCTATTAGCCACTCTAACAATGCTAAGAGTGGTGCTTTTATTTTTCATAGATTGTGTTTTTGCATTCAGAAGGGTGTGGGGGCCCAGCTTGTTTCTAGGCTCTCATCCAACTTTATGTAATTATTATATAATTAATAATAATAATAATAATAATAAAATAATAATAATAATAATAATAATAATAATAATAATAATAATAACTTAGGCCATCTCCAACAGTTTCTCTATAATATTCTCCAAAATGAAGAGCCAAATAAAATTTAATTTAACTGCAACAATTTCTTTATTTTAGAGAATCTTACATTTATTAATTTTATTTATATATAAATTTTTTTTTATAAAATTTCATATAACCAATTACAAGTTTCCATGTATACACTTTTAATTAATGCATTCTCCAAATAAATTTGGAGAATTCTCTAAATATAGGGAATACACCTCAATCTTTTGGAGAATTCTCCATTATAGAGAATTAGATAGGGAAGCTGTTAGGGCAAAAAAATGGATAAAATTCTCCAAATGCACAATTTCCAACATTTTGGAGAAGCTGTTGGAGATGGCCTTATGCAACTCTTTGATTCAAAAAGGTAATACGTAATTATTGAAAATGCGGTTTTTCTATCCTATGCCCTAAGGGCATAGGATAAGAATACTAATATGGGAAACTAAAATCCTAATAGGAGGGCATAGGATAAGAATACTAATATGGGAAACTAAAATCCTAATAGGAACTAATAAATTCTATTGAAAAAATAATTAAATCTCAATAAATACAATTTTAAAATAAATTACTATTTTTAGTCTCTTAACCTATGCCCTTAGAAAAATCGTTGAAAATGTCATTCTAATACAAAACTCTTAAATGATTCGAAACCGTGGTACACAATTCTTTATTTCAAAAATATTTGAATAGGAAAATTATCATAACTATTCCAATGAAGTGAATGAACAAATAAAAGTTACATTCGTGAATTGATTTTTGTTCTTTTCGAATTGGTACATTGCCATATTGGTGAATCGGTGCAATTAAAAGTGTAACAGGTTTGACGTTAGTCAAATAAAGATTCACGGCTATATAAATGACCAAAAGACAAGAAAAAATGGAAACCCTGAAATACCCCTTTGTGTTGTGTGTCTTCTTCTTCTTAACCACCTCTCAAATTGAATTCTGCGTTGCCCTTGTGCACCACCTGCAAATGGTTTTTGAACTTCTCTCACCCGCCAAATTCAAATCCATGCTTTCCTCTACCCTCATCTCTCGCCCCTTTTCTTCTGCAATCTGTTTGATTGATCTTTCCAAAACCCTAACTTCTTCTTCCGATATTGATTTTGTCCCGCTTCGAAGCTCGCCGTTGGAATTTAGGTCTAGGTTTCCGACTTCGTTTCCTCGCTGCGGTCTCTGAGGTATGATCACTGTTACATTGAGAACGTATCATTTCTGAGGCTTTTTCGTTTCGGAAAGCTCCTGGAGATTTTGTGGAACAATGGAAAATTGGGTGTGTAGTTTGCAGAACAATGGAAAATTTCCTCTTTTTTTGTTGTTTTTCTCTGTATAGTCAAATTAATCATATGTTTCAAACTTCAATTAAATGCTGCTTTGTGTGGGATTCTATGTGGTCACTTTTTCCGAATTCCAATGCATCCTTATTGTTTAACTTGTGAAACGTTGTCGTATTTGCTTGTTGAGCTCAATGTTAGGGTTTCTAGCATGCTACAAGTCTTTGAAGAGATTCCGATTAGATATTACAGAACCTGATCTTTTTCTTTTTGCATAATTAGGTGTTTCTCGTGCTGTTGGTAGAGTAAATTTCAGTCAGAGCTGGATTGAGGAAGCTAAACTGCTTAGAGAGCTTTGGGATTTTCATGGCTAACCGGCAATTGGCTCTTGGGCCGAAACATGATTCGTCATTTTGGCAGATTCAGCCATATGCATTTGGAGAAACTCACACTTCACTCATGCCTCGTAGCCATGACAATGGTGTGCACTTGAGTAAGAGTGATGTTAACGGTATGAGCTCAGGAGAATTTCATGATCAGGGCCTGAATCTCTTGAATGTTGAAAATCATGATATGGGCTTAGAACAGAATCATGCTCACGAAGATATACCCAGTGATAAGGGCGATGATGAGAATGCGCTTGTTTGTAGCAAACTTGAGGATGAGTTGAGTCTCTACTTGGAAAATGAGCATGGTTTTGATCAAGACACTCTGGAAATCAATGATCTAAAGCTACAACAAACAGATGATAACAATGAGCTTGATTTCAATACAGTCCTTCAATCCCGGGTCATTTCAACTCCTGAATATGAACTCCGTGTAGGTCAAGAATTTCCTGATGTCAAAAGCTGTAGAAGGGTGTTACGGGAAATAGCTATTGCCCTTCGCTTTGAAATACAAATGGTAAAATCTGACAAAACCCGTTTCACTGCCAAATGTGCAAGTGAGGGATGCCCTTGGAGAATCCATGCCTCTAAACTTCATGATGGTACTACTTTCACAATCAAGACACTCAACAACAATCATACTTGTGGAGGGATCACTCACTTAAGACATCAACAAGCCTCAGTACAATGGGTAGCTGATTCTATTGAGGAGCGCCTTAAAGAGAATCCAGATTTCAAGCCAAAGGAGATCCTTGAAGAGATTCACCGGGCTCATGGGATTACTTTATCTTATAAACAAGCCTGGAGAAGCAAGGAGCGGATCTTGGCTTCAGTTCGTGGGTCTTTTGAGGAAGATTTCCGTCTCCTTCCTAATTACTGTGACCAAATTAGGCAAACAAACCCAGAAAGTATAGCCACGGTTTATGGAAATCTGGAGGAGAACTGTTTTGAGCGATTGTTTATTTCATTTGGTGCATCAATCTCTGGGTTTTTGAAAGGATGCAGATTTCTCATTGGATTCGATAGAGCTGTTCTGAAAAGCAAGTATGTTGGGACTCTACTTCTTGCTTCTAGCTTTGATGGAGATGGAGCTTTATTTCCCATAGCGTTTGGAATAGTTGATGAAGAAAATGAAGCTAATTGGATGTGGTTTCTCTCTGAGCTGCACAACCTTCTTGAGAGTAAAACTGAAGAAATTCCAGAGTTTACTTTCCTGTCAAATAGACAAAAGGGCATTGTTGAAGCGGTTGAAACTTTCTTCCCAGAAGCTTTCCATGGGTTCTGTGTTCAACATCTTGCTGAATCTTTTAGTATTGTGTGCAACAACAATAATAATCTTGTTTACCTTCTTTGGGAAGCTGCGTATGCTCTTACAGACGTCGAGTTTGAATCAAAGATACTCGAAATTGAGGATATGTCGCCAGATTCAGCTGATTGGATTCGTCGTATTTCTCCCCATCTTTGGGCAACCGCTTACTTCAAAGGGACCCGCTATGGGCAACTCAGATCCAGCATTGCAGATTCCTTAAACACTTGGATACAGGAATCCGAGACGCTCCCCATAGTCCAAATGATGGAGTACATTCGTAGGCAGCTGATGATGTGGTTCAATGAAAGGCGAGAGGCGAGTAGTCAATGGACAAGCTTACTTGTTCCAACAGCTGAGAATCAAATCTCAAAAGTTGTAGAATCGGCTCGCTCTTATCGGGTTTTCCAATCAGATGAAACTGAATTTGCAGTCGTGTCCCATGAAGGGATCGACAACGTTGTTGACATAAGAAACCGCCAATGTTCTTGTAATGGCTGGCAGATGATTGGAATACCATGTTCTCATGCTGTGGCGGCTTTGCTCTCCTGTAGGCAGAACGTTCATCGGTTTGCTGAGGCTTGTTTCTTGGTGAGTTCTTATAGAAATATGTATGCTGAGACAATTCACCCGGTCCCAGACAAGTCACTTTGGGGAGACAAGAATCAGTTTGTGATAAACCCGCCAAAGTCACTCAGGCCGCCTGTGCAAAAGAAGAAGAGACGAGCTGGGGTTTATGACGAGAGTGACAGGTGTGGGAAGAGGGTTGTGCATTGTAGCCGTTGTCGTCAAACTGGGCATTTTAGGACTACCTGTGTAGCACCTATCTAGAGTAGTAACCCATCTAGTTTCTGTGATCTTGAGCGAAATCGATATTTTGTCCAAGAAATTTTAGTTACATACCATATGGGTGTTTTTTGGGTTTATTGAAGTCTACAATGTGAATGGATTAAATGCTTCCAAAATGCAATAGATTGTACATTTGTGCTGGCATTTGACATATTCAAGCATCAAAATTGAAAACCTAGATTCAGAGGCTCCTTCGACCAAATAAAAAAAAGATTCAGAGGCTCCAACTCATCTTAGGTCTAAATCTATTCAGTATTGTTGTGGATACAAGTAACAACCCTTACAACATCAAGCTGAAGGGAAGAACAAGGTCACAAGGACATGAATCCTCAACAATGTATGATATGGGCATGTTGATCTTAAATTGTATGCCCTAACAAGGCTAACATTGAAATTGAAAATGATGTAATTTCTGTAAGAGTGCCAGTGCACATTTATACTGCATTACACAAATATCAACTTGAAAAATCAAGATTCAGAACACGGTCACAAAAACAAATCCCTAAAATCACCAAGATGAAGAGAAGAAAAAGAACACTGACATTCATGTTGCTCTGAAATGGATACAACCCTAAAACCAACAAGATGATATCCATCTTCAATCTTGACATTGAAATTGAACATTTCTACTGGCATTAGACAACTACCATCTTGTAATCCAAGATTCAGAAGTTCTACGATCTAAACTCTAATCAGATTGTTCTGCATTAACATTCAAATTGAAAAGATTACAAACCCTAAAAACACCAAAGACAGAGGGATGAAAAAACTGCATACTCAAAATCCCCAGCAATCTGTATGACATGGGCAATGTTTGCTCTGAAACTGGAATGGGAATCCCCCAAAATCATCGAACATAGAAAACAGATTTACACCATCACTACCACTACATCCACCACCAGACTTCTACCAATTTTTTTCTCAACTTGATTTTGTGTTTCTGTCTCTGCCCTAAAATCTCATCTAAAACCCTAAACTCTCTTGCTCTTCCTAGTCGGAGTCTTCCTAGTCGGCGTCGCCGCCGGCTTCTTTGCTGCAGCCGTAGCTTTCTTCCCTGGAGAAGTACGAGTCGAGGTCCTCGCCACCTTAGCCGCTCTCTCCTTCGGAGCCGCTCTCTCCTTCGGGGCCGCTCTTCCCTTTGCAGCCGGCTTCTTGGCTTCTGCTGGAGCCGCCTTTGCCTTCGACTTAGCCGCTGCTGGAGCCGCCTTCGCCTTTGACTTAGCCGCTGCTGGAGCCGCCTTCGCCTTAGACTTAGCTGCTGCTGGAGCCGCCTTCCCCTTTCCCTTAGCCGGAGCAGCGGCTTTCTTGGTCGAAGCCGCCGGTTTGGCAGCGGGCTTCTTCGGCTTCACGTCTGGCTTAGACTTTGGAGCCGCTTTGCCTTTCGCTTTCGGCTTCTCAGCTGCCTTAGCCTTTGGCTTCGGCTTAGCAGCTGCTTTCGCCGCTGGCTTGGAATCAGCAGCCGACTTCTTGGTCCTTGAAGTAGTAGCTTTCGTCTTCGCAGCCGCTTTGGTCGTAGCTTTCGCCTTCGGCTTGGCAGCAGCTGCCGCCTTCTTCTTAGCAGGAGGTGCAGATGCCGCCGGCTTCGCAGCAGAGGAACGAGCCGACGGAAGCTTGTAGGATGCCTTGACTTTGACCAGCTTCCCGGAGGCGACGAACTTCTTGAGGTTGCCGAGCAACAGCTTCCTGAACGACGACGGCAGATTCGCGTGCTTCTCCTCGATGAACTTCTGGATCGCGTACTGGCTCGAACCATTCCTCTCCTTCAAAGTCGTCACAGCATCTTGAACCATCTGGAAACGTCCGAAAAACAAAAATAAAATAGAAAAATGAGAATCGGACAAGAAGCGATTAAATCGGAAACAACGAGTTATTCGAAAATGTAGTATCGAATCAACGCACCTCCCAGTATGTAGGATGAGCGGGAGCATTCCTCTTCTTCGGCTGAGAAGAGGCCTTTTTCGCACTACCTCTCTTCGGCTTGGAATCGCCGGCATCTGGCTTCGGATCGGCGGCGTCAGGAATGTCGTCGGCGGAGTTGGCCTCCTCCGGCTCCGCAACGGGGTCAGCTGCGTTAGGTATTGGCTCTTCGGTCCCCGCCATTGTTGATCAACGCAAATAGATTCTAGGGCTGAGGCTTCTCGAGCAAGAAGAGAAGAAGAAGTGAATGAATCTTGTACAATGGGGAATACCGACCGCCCGGTGGGGGATCCTTCTGTTTTTTTGCTTTTTTCTCGTGGTGGAAGAAATTAACGAGAAATCAGACTATTAAAATAGCGAGGTTTCCGCGGTGTTGGACACGTGGCGAGGTTTTATTGGTAAAAGTTATTTCACGAGGATCGTCGAGCTGAGTGAGTAGATTGATACGGACCGTTGGATGCAAAGTTTATCAACGGCTGAAAAGCGGTTGGATAAGGAGAGCGGGAATTAAAGATTTAGAAGGGAAGAGGTGATTGAGGACCTCTTTCAACTAGGGTTGCTCTAGGGAGGTGTGTTTCTTACCTCAATTGATGAGTGAATATCTGGAGCTATAGTTGATGAAATCGACTGATCTTTGGATGGTTGTGTAGATCAGCATCTAAGCTTTGCAATGAGTATTTATTTGCGATGTGATGTTGATGCATGGCAGAGAAATTCGATCTAGAAGCTACAATGGTCGGAATTAGGGTTTTCTTTGAGTGTGTAGCTAAATAAGGGAATTTCTTAGTAATGCCTATTATAAAAAGTCATTTTTACTATGGAAGGTGTAAGTATATTAATTGAGGAGTATATAGAATCAAAATACAAAACAATTGGCTCAAATTTGTTGAATAAATTATAATAATAAGATCGTTGAAGATGAACACATAAAACATCCAAACAAAATAAGTTATAAAAACGACGTTTTTGCGTATAATCATCCGCTAAATAATCGACATCGCAAGATATCACTTGTTAAACGACTATTTGTTTTGACAAATCCATTAAATGTAATTTTGTTGTGGAGAACCACCTAGTCATCTATTCTATCAGGTTTTCCGTTAAAAGGTGCGATTTTATCCTTTCCCACCTCTTTTTTTTTTTAAATACTACAGGAATTGCTAGGTTTTCTCATTAACACAACCGACTGACTACTACTTTAGCATCTTTCATTTTCCTCGAAGCTCTATTGAACCTCCATTGCCACAAGCTCCATCGTTCGACCACAAAACAGAAGCTCCATTTTTACGCCATTTCTGAACTCATACGCTCCATTTTCATCGTCAAGAGTCATCGGGTACGTGAGTTTAGGATTTGAGGGTTTTATCAACATTGGTGCATGGATTAGGGTTTATAAGTTGGAAACCACTATTTGATGTAAATATGACCTAATTTTTATCCATTTGAGGTGTTTTGTGATCGATATTGCCTAGCTTAATCGAAAATGGCTACATATCTCATCATAATCGAAATCACTATCTCAGACTTTACTAGTACACATGACATTGTCTCAATTTCTTTAGGTATCATGTCAAGTGGAAGCTACATATCAACTACTAATGGAGTGATTTGTCGTTGTAACATAAGGGGAAAAGTTTACACTACTCACAAACTCAAAAACTATGGAAGAAGGTTTTTCTCTTGCCCATTGTACAGTCCAAGTGGTGTAAATAGTTGTGGTTTTTTGAGTGGATTGATTATCCGTTCGATAGTCAAGCAAGCAAAGTCATTCAGAGATTGCTTAACCAACAAAGGCAAATGGAGGAAACACAACTCAAAACTAGTTGAGGCTTTGGCAGCAAGGGAATCTGAGATTCATAGACTCAAGTGTTGGTCTAGACTTGATGTGATGTATGTAATAGGTAGCATTTTTTTGTTGCAATGGTGGGAGTTGTTGTTGGCAAGTGGGGCAATTATTGTTAGGTAACATCAATACTCTCAATGTAACATGGGTAAGACAATCTATTATTGTTATTTTGCATGCAGTAATGTAATTAACTAGATGAAGTTTGTAGCTAGAAGAAGATGAACGCATAAAACATTCAAACAAAACAAGTTATAAAAAACTTTTTTTTGATAAAGAAAACCTTCATTCAAAAACATCAGAAATCATCCTCAACTACAGAAAGTAAACCAACAGGGAAGCTAGAAGAAGAGTTCAACAAAAGAGGAACAAAAAATAAATTAGAAGCAAGCCAGTGAGCAGCGTCGTTGGCTCCTCGACGAGTAAAAGCCCAAGTGCAAGAATTGAAGTCCCAAGCTTTTGCAAGCAACCGAGCTGTCAACACACCCACATTCGTACGCATCAAAGTCCCGGTTTTTAATTTGTTCACTAGGGAGAGACAATCGGTCTCCATGATCACATGTTCAGTCCCGTGAGCTGCAACCGTCTCAAGTCCCCATAAAACTGCCTCGGCCTCAGCAACTTCCACCGAAGATCCTTGCTGAATGGGTTTTGAACCGGCGAACAACACCATACCATTTGAATCTCGTCCGATTACACCAATGCCACATGAATCTTCTGCCACTGCAACATCGTAATTCACCTTCACCACTCCCTCAGTTGGCCTTGTCCATTTAGCATTTGGAGGAGTAGAGCCTGCTTGTTTGTCGTGACACACTGCATTAGAGACCTCCGCCAGCTGAACAACACGATCGATCAATTCATCAGCCTCATTCTCAACAGACGAAAAAATGCAAACATTTCGAGCATTCCAAACTCCAACACAGGATAACCCATAAACTGGTATCCGAAGTTGTACAATTTTGAAAAATACGTTCAGCCCAACCAGCAAACGTGTGAAGTTCCTTTCCAAACGATGCCAACCCCCTAAAAACTTTCCACACTTTCCTAGCAAGCTTACATTCGAACACAATATGAAAACCTGACTCATGCTTGCCACATAATGTACATAACGGATCATCAGTAATCTTCTTCTTGAAAAGTCTTTCTTTGCACGGTAAAATGTCTCTTGCAACTCACCATGCAAAATTCCTGATTCGGGGCAAAATCGGGATCTTCCAAATGCGCTTCTAGAACACTCTTTGAGAGTTTGAATCTGAGACTTCTCCCACACCTTTCCGAATATTTAACTTGCTCACAATCAGATGATATGCCAATCGGACTGAAAACTCACCATTTTTTCATAGATACAACACAAAGTATCGGAAATTGTATGATCAATGAGATGGATTTTCAAAATCTCCTCAACATCAATGGGCATCAGTTTTTCATTCAGCATCTCCTCTCGCCAACTTCTAGTATCCTAGTCAATGAAATTAGAAACCCTAATACTAGAATCATCATCTCTGCATGGCGAGATCACACGAAAGGAGGGTGCACGAGGGATCCAACAATCCTTGAACACTTCAATTGACGCCCCATTGCCAATCTGCTAGTACAGCCCAGCCTCAAGCACATTCCTTGCATTCAAAATACTCCTCCATGTGAAACTAGGGTTGAAACCAATCTTAGCATGCAAAAAGTCACTTCGTTGAAAATACCTTGCCTTGAGAAGCTTAGCGAGCAACAAATAAGGATTCTGTA
This sequence comes from Fallopia convolvulus, assembly GCA_964016875.1. NCBI lineage: Eukaryota > Viridiplantae > Streptophyta > Magnoliopsida > Caryophyllales > Polygonaceae > Fallopia > Fallopia convolvulus. The sequence continues at coordinate 7,416,470 of OZ024729.1, forward strand.
TCAGCCTCCAACCCTGTTTTGCCAAAAGAGCAATGTTAAAAGAATGAAAGTCCCGAAAACCGAGCCCTCCAAGCTCCTTGGAAACACCAAGCCGATTCCAACTTAACAAATGCAGTTTCTTTTTGCTTCCGTCATAACCCCAAAAGAAGTCACATATCATATGTTCTATCTCCTGACATAACTCTTTTGGTGTAACACCCCGATAATTTATAAGGAATTGAGGTGCTTCCCATGTCAACAAGAGCTCTTCCTTTTCTGTGTTCGAGTGAGGACAAAGAACTCAGAAGTTAAGCGTGCAGGGGCGAGAGTAGTACCAAGATGGGTGACCTACTGGGAAGTCCTCGGGTTGACATGGGATAGCGCTTCTAAAGGCTGGGGCCTTACATTTGGCATCAAAAAACATGACATAGGCCTTTGCCATCTGTCAACAAAGTCAGTCCACTTGTCAACAAAGCCCATCTGTCTCATACAACCCTCCAAATAAGACCATTCCACCCTGTCATAGGCCTTTGCCATGTCAAGGTTCAAAGCCATGAAACCCATTTCCCCGCCTTTTTAGTCTTCATATAGTGAAAGATTTTAAAAGCAGAGAGAACATTATCTGTAATAAGCCTGCCTGGAAAAAAAGCACTCTGAGCCGTTGATATCACTTTGTTCAGCCCCAAGTTCAAGCTGTTAGCCAGCAGCTTGGAAATAATCTTATACAAAACATTGCATAAACTAATAGGTTGAAGGTCTTGCATTCTCAAGGGATCATGAATCTTAGGAATGAGAGATATAAAAGTATGGTTTAAATTTTTAGGAAAAGGTGCACCATTTAGAATATCAATGCAAAAACGTATAATATCAGGACCAATGATATTCCAATGATGCTGGAAAAATAAAGCAGACATGCCACCATGACCAGGAGATTTTGTAGGATGCATAGAAAAAGGGCAAAATGTACCTCCTCTCCTGAAAAGGGATGTAACAACTCAGAGTTATCATTATTCGATATAATAGACGGGGATTCCTTGAGGAACCGTGGAGGAAAGTGCATTATGGTCAGAGGTAAAAAGTTTGCAGAAATAGTCCACTGCCACCTTTGACTTCCCCTCCACACTCCTCCAAGCCATTCCATCTGAATCAATAAGCTTTCGAATTTTATTTCTTTTTCTTCTCCTATTTGCTTTCTGATGGAAAAAAGCAGAATTTCGATCTCCCCATTTAAACTCATTTGCCTTAGCTCTCTGAAACCACAAAACTTCCTCTTTCTCCATCAATTCATTTTCCTCCTTCTCTAAAGCCCTTCATTTTGCAATATGCACGCCCATCATCCCTTGCTTATTTAACTCCCTAAGCTGCTCACGAACTTCTTTCAACCGAGAAAGCACATTTCCAAATTCAAGCTTATTCCACGCCTTAAGAGATTCCGTACACCTTTCGATTTTCCCCATTACTCCATCACCCACAAACCTCGAGCTAGGATTCCTCCAATCATTCTCCACAATATGGTTACACCCATTATTAAGTGTCCATATTGCTTCGAATCGAGAAGGACGCCTCTCTTTTCTCCCTTCTTCCACCACCACTTCTTCACGAAAGAAGTCCACACTAATCGGCATATGGTCCGACCCTGCCCTATCAAGATGTCTTACATTTGCACCCGGGAAGATTTCAAACCAATCAGAATTAGCAAACCCCATATCCAACCTCTCCGCAATAAACTCATCATCTGCTCTACCATTATCCCAAGTAGATCTAGCACCCGAAAAAACCATATCATTCAAACGACAAGTATCTAAAGCATTTCTGAACCTCGCCATATCTCTCACATCTGGTCGAATTCCCCCATTTTTATCCTCATCACACAGCACTTGGTTGAAATCACCTACACACAACCACCCCTCATGAGCATCTTGCCCTAGTCGTTCTAAGAGAGACCAGGAAAAGTGCTATTCTTCTTTCTTTGGCCACCCATAGAAACCTGTAAAGCGCCATTCTCCCCCTCCTTCAAAGCATTTTACACGAGCATCAATATGATGTAACGTGTACGTTTGAATATTGACCACCACATCCTCCTCCCACAAGAGACATAAACCTACCGATCTTCCAACACAATCAACTGAAAAGCAACCCGCAAACCCTAATTTTTCTCTAACCACATCCATTGTTCTCCAATCACACTTGGTTTCCATAAGAACAACCAATTTAGGGGCCTCCCTTCTCACCATACTAGTGAGCCTATTAACTGCACGGGCCTTCCCCAATCCCCGGAAGTTGTAACAGAACACACTCATTGCTCCCGGCAAGAGGGATTCATCCCTCCCACTGATATATCAATAATTAGTTTCTTTTGACCCTCTCTTGAATTTTCCTTCTCACAGTCATCTTCCATCCTATTGCGTTTTCCTTTTAGATCAAACTGTTGAGAGCTCCCGCTTTCACCTCTCGCCAAACGCTTCCACTTTTTGCTTTTGCTGGTGGCCCCTTGAACCATATCCTTCCCCGCCTTATCTTTCATATTTTCACCAACTTTAAAAATCAATAGCTTCCTCACTTTCTCCATATCCCCCTGAACACCCTCATTTACAGTATTTTCTTTTTCTCCACCTGTAGCTTTCCCTTCTGAGACAACCTCGTTTTTCTCATTTTCTTTTGGTCTAGTTACAACATCATCCTTCTCAAGAACTACTTTTTCTAGCTGGACCTCTATCTGACTTGTAGCTGCTTCAATTTCATCACATTTTGTTTTTTTCCAACCTCTACAGTCTCCAAGTTACTCCCCTCTGTCTCTTCTTTATCAACTTCGTTCAGCAGCATCAATAGAGATTTTCGGCCAGTCACTTTTTGCACATTATCCCGAGTAGCATTCTTGCTTCCCCCATTAATGCTTGCTATAATGGTACGCTCTTGTTCACGCTCCCTGTCTGACCTTGGTTTCCACCGTTTTAACGGTGACGCCCTCAACCAATCACCGTATTCTTAGTGAACATCCCTTGCTTCCTCCTCCTAGCAATCCATATCCACATGCCCTAACAATCCACAAGAATAGCAAAAGTTTGGCAACCTCTCGTACTTAATATCCACCCACATTCTCTTGCCATTCACTTTCATTATGAGACCTCTACGTAAGGGTTTCATAACATTCACCAGAACCCTAACGCAGAGATAACGAGCACAGAGAAGGTATTCTTCTTCATCTATTTCTTGTAGCCCACCAAACGCCTTGCCTATAGATTCAGCAGTCTCCATTGTCATGGCATCAATTGGTAGATCATAAACATGTATCCAAAACGGAATTGTATCGACTACCATCTTGGACGGCTGCTCTGATCCCGGTGCTTTCAGAGCCAGTAGTGCCCTATCAAAAGACCACGACCCGCCTTTGAGAACCGTCTCCATGTCCTTCTTCTCAGCAAACTTGAAGACAAAGAGATTATGTCGAAGTTCCCGAAAAACAAACCCTTTACGTAACTTCCAAGCACCATTCATTGTGGCCTTTAATGCAAAATTATTAAAAGGCCTCGAAATCATCAATGAACCCACAAGAGTCAAATTTGTTGATGCGCTTGCTGATTTATTCGGATTAGTGAAAGCTTCCACTTCTACAAATTCTTCCTCCGCTAACTATAGATCCCTATGTTGCCATTTCTCCTCCGTTGCAAAACCTAAAACCTGTGACATGTATGCACTTTTCTCCACTGGCGAAACCCGCACGGTATCGGCGAGAAGACCCTAGCCCCCACGGCCCTTGCTGGAGAGATGGAAGAACGATCGGAGATAGATATAGTGAAATATCGCCGAAGTCGCTCACTTGTTAAATTTAGTCAATTCTTTCATGTCATATAATTATGCAAAATGAAACAACATTAAACATTAAATTGGAGCGTCATTTTTATCATCTATATGAAAAAAGTAATTTTGAATTATTTCTCTTCTCATTGATTAAGATATAATACGTGTTAGTTACATATCAACATTTTTTATTAGGTGAGATTTATGAGACTCTTCCTTCAGGGAGGGCGTTCTAGACTTCTAGCGCATCCTAGCGGATGAGAACTAAAAGTTCTAGATGAATCTTGATAACGCTAACAAGGAGACTATGGCTCAGTCTATCAATTTTATCAGTCACAATATTAGAACCTATGAGCACATGGGAGATCCAAACCGACTAGAAATTGAGGGAAAACAAGATATGAGCCATAATAATTTCAATTTCCCAAGGACAATTCTTAATCTCTTAGGCTGCTTTGATGACTTGTATGTTGTCACCTTCAATTTCTAAGTATTTATATCTTCCTTGTTTTGTTGCCCTAATACCATCTCTTAAAGCAAGAGCTTCGGTCTTCAGTGCCGAAATACATATATATTTATGCGCCATTAGTTACATATCAACATAACAAAGAAGAGATAATAGTATATACACAAAATAGACATTTGATCCTATCAAATTATTGATTAATATCTACAATATCCTATCAAACCTTTGACTAATATCTACAATATAGTAGTATGTGGTTCATACCCTCAACAAGCTCAAAGGCAAGTTTGGACTTGAAGCTTGGAGCGTAACCCACATTATTGAGCGATGTCGTAAGATTTAATGACTATATAGGCATATTGAGCAATGGAAGACATGTGTCAAATAATTAATGTACTAGACTCAACTTTCTCACGACCAAATTAAGAAGTAATTCAAATGAATGCGTCGGCTTCTAAGACCAACAATTAGATTGGTGATCATAAAATTATCCTAAAGGTTGTTACAAAGAAAAATCGACATGGACTTGGGCATGAAGCTTGTGAAGAAGTTGATCAATTCAAGTTAGCTCAATAGTGGTGTAAGCTAAAGCATAGCATACAACTTCCATGTTAAAGCCAAAGAATATGGTAAAGCCCTATTGAGAGTGCTAATCGGTGGTGTTTTGCATCTATTTCACGAAAAAATTTCTTACTTCCGTTCATATTGTTAGAACAATGGTTGTTCCATGGTTTCTCTTGGTTTTGATGATAACAAACTTAGTTGGTATAACTTGCTTCTACATGTAAGTGTTTCAGGAAAACAGGTACATAGTCACGAGTGACGGAACATTTTGAGGAACGAGTGATAGATTTAGGAAGCGCGTCTCAGAAGGAACGCGACTTTCTATTAATGGCAAGTTACCAAATCTTCTGCAAGCAATCTTCTAAGAAGATACGACAGCTGTAGGCGGTTGCTTGAGGAGATCAAAGGAAGGATAAGATCAAACTTCACACGATCTTATCTAAAGAAATCCGAGATCATTCGGTTTTGGCAAGAATCGACATGGTTGAGGATCCAAGTCACAAACAATACTTTCTCCTTATTGTGTGGGATTTGTTAAGTGGAAAATATGCGTAATTAGGCAAGAATTACGTATGAGATCAGACTTGATATTTCTTATAATTAGCTAGGCAATAGCTAGGGTTTAAGTGTGGTTGTAGACGGCGAACTTGGAGAGAGAGCTTTTCAAGTATACGAGTGTGTGATTTTTTTCCGGTGAAGAATCCACAAGTAAGTCAGCAGTTTACTTTCTTTTAGGTTTACGCTTAGGGTTGTAGAAGTCTAGTTGGTTGAACTTCGGTTGGTGCCGTAGTTGCCAGAGAACTTTGGTTGGTGCCTTAGTTACTAGAGAACTTGACTTGCCTTGGTTGAACTTCTATTGAAAATCCTCTAAGAAGAAGTCTCAAGGGTAGAGGTTTTTTCTTTCTACGACTTGGTGGTCGGACATAAAATTTTCCTCTCTAAATTCTGTGTTCTTATTGTTTATTTCCGCTTCCCAGGGAACATTACTAGTTCCCTGACTTGTTACTTCACGATCCAACAATTGGTATCAGAGCGGGTTTGCTCTTGATTGTGTGCTAGTGCAGGAACACAGGATGAGTACCAACAACACTCCTAACGTCGGTATTGGAAACAACAAGCCTCCTCTGCTTGTTGCTGGAGAGTATGACCACTGGAAGATCCTCTTTGCCACTTGGCTCAAAAGCAATGACTACCAAGCTTGGTCAGTCATTGAGGATGGAGATTATGTCATTCCTGAAGCCAAGAAGGACAAAAAGTCCGAGTGGGGTCCAACTCAATGGACAGGAATGAAGAAGAACTTCAAGGCACAGATGCTGCTAAACAATGCCTTTGATGCTGAAGATCTACTAAGGGTGGTGAACTGCAAAACTGTCAAGGATGCATGAGAAGCTATTGAGCAGATGCACATCGACAATGTAGATCTGACGGAAAGACACCAAAAGGAGGCCAAGAAGGAGTTCTATAACTTCAAGATGAAAGACGGTGAAACCATTGCCACTTATCAATCTCGATTTGAGGCCTTGGTGAATCGTATCAATCATCTTGGTATAGAAAAGGACATTACTCATGCATAAAAAGTCTCTACAATCGTTGATGGTCTTGGTCCCAAGTACGTTGTTACCAGAGGTTTGCTCAGAGAAAATCCAATCACAAAGTCTTGCAAGCTTCATGAGATCTTTGGAAAGTTGACAGACTACGAGCGCTATGAGAATAACAATAATGGTTCCTCAAGCTCTAACAAGGGCATTGCTCTCAAGGTGGAAAAGGCCATCGAGAACATCACCATTGGGAAGGGAGCTTATAGATTAGAAGAGGACTCTGATGTAGCTCTCATAACCAAGACAATAAGGGCATTCTACAAGAGAGGCAAGGAGCAAGGAGCCTGGAAAGAACAAGAGAAGATCAACTCAGAGAAGAAGGAGATCAAGGATGTTACCTGTTTCAACTGTCAGGAAAAGGGTCACTATGCTAAGAGTTGTCCCAAAGGTAACGAGTCTGGGAACGAGAAGAAAAAGGCCTACATTGCTGCATGGGATCTTGACTCAGATGATGAATCTGAATCTAAGATTTGTTCCATGACTCTGAAGACTGAAGCTGTCGACCAAGAGGTAACTCTTGAACAATTTCTTGCTAGTTTAGAAAATGCTAAACAATCTGATCTTGTTACTCTTATTAAAAAGCTTTTTGAGGATAATCTAAAAATGCAAGATGAAATAGAAGCTGTTGATGAGAAATGTCTTATTCTTGAGAAAAAATTATCAGAGTCAACTGTTACCAGTATAGCTCCTTGTTCTAATTGTGAAGATTTAAAGAAAGACATTAAAACTCTCACCGAAACCAATAACGAACTTAGAACGGATCTACTTATCTTTAAACTCAGAGAAGAGGAATTAGAGAATAAGCTTAATAAACGAACTCACATTGTGTTTAATCCGGCTAGGTGTGGTATTGGTTATGGTAAAGATAAATCTGAATATCCTCCTGATGACCTTAGCTTTGAATAAAAGATGGAAAGAAAAGCTAGGGAACTTCAATCTGCTAGAGATAAAGTTATGCATCTAGAGGGTAGGGTTAAGATTCTGGAGAGTAATTTAAATGATAACTCAGAGTGGTATTATGGAAAAACAACTCATAAGATATATCTAAAACAGTCTCAAGGGAACCAGCACAAAGTTCCTTCCAAGGAACGTGCAAAGGAACGGACCCTCCAGAAACCACATCCTAAACGCTATCTTGGCGAATATTATAGGGTGTGTTATCAATGTGGTAAAGGAGGTCATGTTCAAAAGGACTGTAAGGTTAAATTAGGTGTGTCTAACAAAGAGGTTAAAAACCAGAATACAGGGAACAACAAGAAATAGTGGTATGGTAAGAAAAATCAAGGGTATGACAAATCTCATCAGAACAAAAAGAAACCAGCTCATCAACAACAAAAGAAGCAAGACTTTAAAACTGATAAAGGAAAAACCATGTTGAACCCTCAAATATTATTTCTAGTTCCAAGATTCCACAGAAAGCTATTTTAGTTTAATCTCAAATTTATCATTTTGTGAGCTCTGCTAACCGACCCGGGAAGGCTAAGCAGGCTCGGGTCGTTAAAACGTGATTTCTTTATTGCAGGTTGAAGTGAGGGGGAACATCCGCTGGATCCTTGACAGAGGGTGTTCATGTCACATGAAAGGGAACGAGAGTATTTTCTCCTCACTTCATATCAATGCTAGAGGAAACATTTCCTTTGACAACAACAGTCAAGATAAGTGATAAAACTAGCGTTAAAGACGTGAGCTTGGTAAAAGGTCTTGGTTACAATCTGTTGAGTATTGCTTAGCTTTGTGACCAAGGGAAAAACGAGGTATCTTGTACCTCAGATGGCTGTACGATCAAGAACAAGAATTCAAATCTTGTGGTCCTGAAGGGAAAGAGGCGCAATAATGTGTATTTTGTAGACTCAAGTTTCCAACCACAAGAAGAGTTATGCTTTGTTACAGTTGTTGAAAGACTGATCTCTGGCATAGGAGGTTTGGTCATGAAAATCATCGAGGAATTCACAAACTCTACTCACAAAATCTGGTGATAGGACTGATGATGCTCAAAATGGTAAAGTAAGAAGTGGGCCCGAGGTACGAGGAACATACAGACCCAACGGGCCTCCCGAGGATGATCCTGGGGCCCACAACCATATCCACCTTTTATTTTAACAAAATTCCTACCCCCGCGAGGTCCTCCGAAACCTTGAAACGAGGTCTGAACCTCGTAACCGACTCTACCAATACGCCCGCCCACCAGAACCACTCAGCTAGCGCCACTCCTCCGAGCCAATCACAAGCTGCCTCTCCACTAGACCAATCAGAGCCCCTGATCTCGGGCGTCCCACATCGGACAACGATCAGAACTCGACTCCCCAATCCTCTATAAATAGAGGAGAATCTCGTATGGAAAAGGGGTCGAAAACATCTTGAACTCAAGAACTATCTTGCTCGTTGAAGATCAACGTGATCGAAACATCGTCAGAAGGCCTCGCTATAGACAAGTGAAGTCCACAAAAAGACTTCAAGTCTCACAAAGTTCCTACTCACACCAAAGATCTCGCTACACCATCTTGCAAGCCGCCTATACCTCGCTCTCATTCACGTCAAAGACTTCGCTGCCCGATCTCGCAAGTCGTCAACACCTTCACATGCTGAGGGGCTTCACATGCCACACTCCGACCCCTTGGTGGTCCACGCTCAAATGGGCTCGAAGATGGTTAAGCGAGTGCTGGTGGACACGAGATCCTCCATGGACATCATGTACTATGGCGCGTTCGAGCAATTGGGCATCTCCGAGACCTCCTTGAAGCCCTACGCTGGGAAACTCACCTCCTTCTCGGGAGACGAAGTCGACGTGGCAGGACTCATCGACCTCTGGATGACGCTAGGCACCGGATCCACCAGGAGGACCGAGATGGTGGAGTTCACGGTGGTACGCCTGCCTTCAGTGTGGAATGCAATCATTGGGAGGGTCTCCCTGATGAAGTTCCAGGCGGTAGTTTCTATCTATCACCTGAAGATGAAGTTTCCCATCGATGGCGGGGTTGGAGAGGTAAAGGGCAATCAGGAGGAAGGTCGTGTTTGCCACGCGACCTCTGCAAAACAAAAGTGCCCGGTGTTCATGGTGGAATCCCCCGGCGAGGCCGACCTCGAAGTCCGGGATTTCACAGTCCCCACTCCAGAGCTAGAAAGAAGGGTGATATCCCCTTTCGAGAGCGAGTCCGAGAAGATCTACCTCGGGGAATGCCTCTCGGGGGCGTCGGCGACGTCGCTAGAAGCCTTGCTCGCTGGATCCCGCGACGTGTTCGCTTGGACTACGAAGGACCTCCGAGGTGTCCCGCGGACCGTGGCCCAGCACTCTTTGAACGTCGATGTCACCACTCGCCCTGTGGTGCAGCGACGAAGAAAAATGAACGAAGAAAGGGCGAGCGCCGCGAATGACGAGGTGGCAAAATTGCTGGCTGCAGGGTTCATACGCGAGGTTCAATACCCCCGGTGGTTGTCCAACGTCGTGCTTGTCAAAAAAGCCAGCGGGAAGTGGAGGATGTGCATCGATTTCAAGGACCTCAACAAAGCATGTCCCAAAGACAGTTACCCCTTACCCTTGATCGACGAGCTCGTTGACTCAACCGCAAGTCACGGGGTTTTAAGCTTCCTCGACGCGTACTCGGGGTACAACCAAGTCCTGATGAACCCGCGAGAAGAGGAGGAAACATCCTTCATCACCCAGCGGGGTACCTATTGCTACAAATTCATGCCGTTTGGGCTGAAGAACGCGGGGGCCACCTTTCAGCGCCTCGTCGACCGCGTCTTTAAGAACCATCTCGGGCGGAACGTGTCGGCATACGTCGACGATATTGTCATCCGGAGAAAGACCCCTGAGGAGCACCTGGTCGACCTCGCTGAGGTCTTCGCCACTCTCAGGCACAACCGTCTCAGCTTGAATCCCGAGAAGTGCGTCTTCGGCGTATCGTCGGGCAAATTTTTAGGCTTTATGATTAGTGAGCGCAGCATCGACGTAAACCCTGCCAAGGTCGAGTCGATCCTCTCAATGAGGTCACCACGGTCCCGCACCGAGGTGCAACGACTCAACGGTGCCATCAACTACCTGGGGAGGTTTTGCTCCCGCTTGGCGGAGAGGTCTCTGCCCTTTTTTGCAGCTCTGAAGCAGAATGACAAGTTCGTGTGGGATGAGAGGCTGGAGCTCGCTTTCTCTGAGCTCAAGGCCTTCCTGTCGAAGCTCCCCACCCTTTCGCCCCCGTTGGCGGGCGAAGACTTACAACTTTATGTAGCTGTCAGCCCCGAGACGGTCAGCGCGGTGCTAACCAGAAAGGCCACGCACCCAGTTTACTTCGTGAGTTGCGTGCTCTAGCCTGCGGAGCAGCGCTATTCCCCAGCAGAGAAGATGGCGCTGGCAGTTGTGACGGTCGCAAGACGCCTACGCCCTTACTTCCATGCGCACCCCATCCAGGTCCTGTCTGACCTCCCACTTCGACAAATCCTCCACCAGCCCGCCCTCTCCGGGCGAATGACGAAGTGGGCAATCGAGCTCTCCGAGTTCGACATCAGCTACCTCCCAAGGACCGCCATGAAGGGACAGGCCCTCGCTGACTTCATGGTGGAGGTCACCTTCCCTGAGACAGAAACGAGCTCGGAAGAATGGAAGGTGTTCGTTGACGGCTCACGATGTGACGCCGGGGGTGGGGCTGGCGTATTCCTCGTTGGGCCCTCGATCGAGACGGAGTAGTCACTTAACTTCGCCTTCGACGCCACCAATAACGAGGCCGAATATGAAGCCATGATCGCTGGAATCGAGATGGCGCTCCTCAGTGGGGCCCGAAAAATCAGGGTCTACACCGACTCCGAGCTGGTGGCACGCCAACTCAACGGTCAGTACGACACCAAAACGGGGTTCCTGGCTTCCTGCCCGCGTACCGAGAAAAGGTCAAAGCCTTGGTATCATGCCTGGAAACCTTCGCGGTTGAGTCCATCCCGCGAACCTCGAACACCAAAGCAGATGCACTTGCGAGGTTAGCATCCGCCCTCCCCCTTGAAGTGGGGAACCACGTGATGGTAGAGCGAAAACTCTCGAGGAGCGTGAACAGCGAGGTTCTATCTGTCTCCGCGGGGGATTGGAGGATCCCGATAACACGGTATGTGGAGAGCGGAGTCCTCCCAGAGGACCCCGCACAAGCCAAGAAGCTGAAAATGCAGGCGGCGCGATATTGCGTCATAGGTGGCTGCCTTTATCACCGAGGCTACGCCGAGCCCAATCTATTGTGCGTCCCGACCGAATCCACGGAGCACATCCTATATGAGGCCCACGAAGGGGTCTGTGGCAGCCACCCGGGGTGGCGAACCCTTTCGCTAAGATCGCTCACTTGGGGTACTTCTGGCCCACCCTCCGACAAGACGCAAGGGACTATGTCCAGCGATGTGATGGATGCCAAAAACACGGTAACCTCTTGCACGCCCCGACCTCGCAGCGTCGCTCCATCCATGCGCCATGCCCCTTCGCGATGTAGGGGATGGACATCCTCGGCCCCTTCCCCAAGGCCGCCGGTCAGGTGCGGTATATCCTGGTCATTGTCGACTACTTCACAAAGTGGGTTGAGGCACAAGCAACGGCGAAGATCACGGGGACTAAGGTCTGCGACTTTTTGTGGAAGAACCTTGTCTGCCGCTTCGGCGTTGCCATGACCATCATGACCGACCATGGCCCCCAATTTGATTGTGAAGAGACTCGAACATTCTGCTCAGACCTCGACATAACCCTCAAGTTCTCCTCCGTGGCCCATCCTCAGTCCAACGGACAGGTAGAGAACGTCAATGCCCGCATCCTGTTCGATCTAAAGAAACAGCTAGGCATGGCCCAAGGTCGTTGGGCAGAGCTCCTCCCACTCGTCCTATGGACATACCGCACCACCGCGCGCCGCGCGACCGGAGAAACGCCGTTCGCCCTAACCTACGGGGCAGAGGCCCTAGTCCCGGTAGAAACCCTAGTCCCATCGGAAAGGGTGTTCGATTTCGATGAAAAGGAGAACGAGGCCAATCTCAGGGTCGAGTTGCTCTTCCGTGACGAGCTACGCGAAGTAGCAGACCTTCGCTCCAGGGAATACAAGCGCCGCGTGGCCGTCTACCACAACAAGAAGGTGAGACCTCGGTTCCTGGCCACATGCAATCTCGTCTTGAGGAGAACCGAAGGTGGCAAACTGGACCCCAACTGGGAGGGGCCATACATCCTCGGCGAGGAGGTCGCTCCCGGAGCCTTTAAGCTCAAAGACAACGAGGGACGTACCCTCAGTAAGACGTGGAACGTCGACCGATTAAAGAAATATTTTGTGTAAACTCTCTGAGCCCCGTTACCTCTTTTTGTGAATAAAGGGTTGTTGGACTTTCAAAATCTCTCTCAAAAATAGAAACTTCGGGTGTTAAATCCACCCCTCGCTCCCAGCTTGGGGTTGGAGAATTTCGTTAAGTCCAAACCTCGCTTCCCGCTTGGTGTTGGAGAATCTCGTTAGATCCATCCCTCGCTTCCCGCTTGGGGTTGGAGAATTTCTTTAAGTCCAAACCTCGCTTCCCGCTTGGTGTTGGAGAATCTCGTTAGATCCATCCCTCGCTTCCCGCTTGGAGTCGGAGAATCTCGTTAAGTCCAAACCTCGCTTCCCGCTTGGTGTTGGAGAATCTCGTTAGATCCATCCCTCGCTTCCCGCTTGGTGTTGGAAAATCTCGTTAAGTCCATCCCTCGCTTCCCGCTTGGGGTTGGAGAATCTCGTTAGGTCCATCCCTCGCTTCCCGCTTGGGGTTGGAGATTTTCGTTAAGTCCAAACCTCGATTCCCGCTTGGTGTTGGAGAATCTCGTTAAGTCCATCCCTCGCTTCCCGCTTGGTGTTGGAGAATCTCGTTAAGTCCATCCCTCGCTTCCTGCTTGGGGTTGGAGATCTTCGTTAAGTCCAAACCTCGCTTCCCGCTTGGTGTTGGAGAATCTCGTTAAGTCCATCCCTCGCTTCCCGCTTGGGGTTGGAGATTTTCGTTAAGTCCAAACCTCGCTTCCCGCTTGGTGTTGGAGAATCTCGTTAAGTCCATCCCTCGCTTCCCGCTTGGGGTTGGAGATTTTCGTTAAGTCCAAACCTCGCTTCCCGCTTGGTGTTGGAGAATCTCGTTAAGTCCATCCCTCGCTTCTCGCTTGGGGTTGGAGATTTTCGTTAAGTCCATCCCTCGCTTCCCGCTTAGGGTTGGAGAATCTCGTTAGGTCCATCCCTCGCTTCCCGCTTGGGGTTGGAGATTTTCGTTAAGTCCAAACCTCGCTTCCCGCTTGGGGTTGGAGATTTTCGTTAAGTCCAAACCTCGCTTCCCGCTTGGTGTTGGAGAATCTCGTTAAGTCCATCCCTCGCTTCCCGCTTGGGGTTGGAGATTTTCGTTAAGTCCAAACCTCGCTTCCCGCTTGGTGTTGGAGAATCTCGTTAAGTCCATCCCTCGCTTCCCGCTTGGGGTTGGAGATTTTCGTTAAGTCCAAACCTCGCTTCCCGCTTGGTGTTGGAGAATCTCGTTAAGTCCATCCCTCGCTTCCCGCTTGGGGTTGGAGATTTTCGTTAAGTCCAAACCTCGCTTCCCGCTTGGTGTTGGAGAATCTCGTTAAGTCCATCCCTCGCTTCCCGCTTGGGGTTGGAGAGTTTCGTTAAATCCAAACCTCGCGTCCAGCTTGGGGTTGGAGAAACTCGAACAAAATATGCAAGGTCCGAGCAGGGCTCATGGCCTCGGCAAAATCATTGTGCGAAGTCCGAGCAAAGCTCGTAATCTCGATGCGAAATTAGAAGCACCCAATGTGGCCCGAGTCCCACAATAGTTGTGACACTCGGACCATGGGGTTGGGTAAATATGTGCGAGCATATACGAGTAAGCTAGAACAAACAAGCAATCATGAGGTAAGGAAAATAACATAAAAAGTTGGGGCACGTGTGCCCAGATGTTTAATTACAAGCCCCGCAGGGCCACCAGCAAAACAACAAAACAAAACAAAACAAAAGCAGACAACGACATCCTTTAAATCTTCGAGGCTTCGATGGTAGGGTCGGAGGTCTTCGTAGGATCTTCAGAGGCTTGAGCAGTAGGGTCTTGGGGAATCTCCAGGGCAGGGGCGGGGATGGCAGAAGGTTGAGAGCTTGGCGCATCTTCCCGAGCGATGGCTGCCGAGGTGGGCGCCTCGCTGGCCACAGTGCTATCCTCGTTAAGAAAGAATTCACATTCTCCCTCGAGCTCTTCCCCGTCAAGTTCCCCCATAGTCTCCTCGTAGTTGGGAATGAAGAACTTAATGCGGGGGTCAATGTGCCCGTACTTCACGACCGCCTGCTTGACCCCCATACGGACAGACTGGTGGAACATCTTCCTCACACTTTCCACCATCTCAGCCTGAAAAGCCTCGGACTTCACATACCTGGGCCCCTCGGCTTCCACCTCCTCGCTAAGATCAACAACGCACCGTTGGAGCCTGGTAATTTCCTCCTCAGCTTTCTGAAGCTCCGCCTCCTTTTCTCTAAAAAATTGGTACTCCGCGGATAGCTGCCCCTTGAGCTTTGTGACTTCGCCCCTGAAGTCCCCGTTCTCTTCCTTCAAATTCTTAGCCTCCTCCTTCACCTTCCCCAGCTCCTCCCTGACCCTCGCGGCGGCCTTGGCCTCGTCCGCCGCCGCGGTCTCCGCGGCACGAACGTGTCTCTCGGCCTCTGCGAGGCTTTTTCCCCTCTTCTCAATCTCGGCGTCCCGCTCTTGGAGCCTCGCCTCCATCCTGTCCATATTCCTATGGAGGAGGACGATGCGACCGCAGTTATAGTTCGCGAATAAGGTATTCTGAAGCAATAGAAGAGCACGTTAAAACAAGAACAAAAATAATAAAGCCAATCAAGAAAAAAACAAACACGAAAGAACAAGACATACCATCGCGGAGTAGCGGAGGATCTCGTCGTTGAGGGCTGCCTCCGAGAGGTTGTTGGCCCATGCAACCTCGTCGGCCCAAGCTGACCTGTCCCAGTCTTGGGACACGCCCCGAGAAGGACCGGGGCAGTGGAACTTCTCGGCAGGAGGCCCGGTGGCCGAGATAACTCGGCTCTTCGAGCCAGGGCGCTCGACCATCTCGCCCCCTAGGGTTCCCCTTGGCCATCCCCCTTCTGCTTCTTCCTTTTCTCTCCATGGGGAGACCTCGTGCCCTTTCTCTTGGACCCGGCTTTGTCACCAGATCCTCGAGAGTGTTAGGATGACGTTCGGGCAGCGCCCCCCTTCGTCGACCCCCCCCCCCCTCAATCTTCTTCGCCTCAGGCGCCTTCAACGTCGGGACTGGGGCCTTCGGCTGCGAGGCAAGGGGCCTCGCTTGCGAGGTCGGCTCCTTTATGACGACCCCACGTTGGCCTTGGGGTCTCGGAGCGTTGGAGGAAGAAGTCACAAGCCTTTTGCCCTGTGATTTTGCGGTAAGAGCGCCAAGTAGGTCCACTGTGAAAACAAAAGAGGCATAAAAATTAGGAAAGAAAAAAAAACGAATTAGCAAGGTTCATAACCTCGCTTCCCAGCATCGAAAGGAAGAAAAAATCAGGAAGGATATTGAATATCCTCTCTGCCCTCGCTAGGGGGGAGGCTGAGTTTCAAGCCGACTCGCTCAAGCTGGTCTTGAGAGAGATACACCTGGTACGGTGCCTGACTCACTGTGGCGTATCGGGCCTTGAGGGCTTTGAGCTCGTCAACCGTATACGGGCACACGCACCGAACAAAGGTGCTCGGCACCACGGGAAAATTGAGATACCTCCCGGTGGGATCTCAGACCAAAAACCAATTCGGTTTTCACGGCCCGAAGTTCGATGGGGCCGTGGTGATTTTAACGTTCGGCGTGCTGAGAGTGATGAGGCAGGACCGAGGTTCCCTCCTCGCTAGGAATAAAGCCGACAAGATATCGCGATGCGGCCCATCCCCGAGTTCACGACTTCGAATCGTGTAGGCGCACAACAGCCGCCAAGCGTTCGGGAACAGCTGTGCGGGACAAATCTGCATGGCCCATAGGTAGTCGACAATATGCTAGGCCAGAGGCAGCCTGAAACCTGCCTGAAGACTGAAGAGGTGCACGACCACACACTTCTCGTAGGACGCCAAGGGCCGGCCCCCTCTTCGAGAAGTGCCAGCTCAATCCCCTCGGGCCAGGCGAAGTCTTTTGCAATCTTCTCGAGATCCTCACGCCTGAGTGCGGTGGCCATTCCCTCGGACAGATAGTCCTCAGGGGTACCCGGGGTCATGGGAATCCGCTCCTCGATGACAGGCGGAACGCGAGACACGGCGTCAGTAATGTACGCCGCAGGAAAGCTCGGAGGCACGTAGGGAGACGGCGCCGAGGTCCTTCCCACATCCAGCCGCACCTCAACCTCAGTAACGACCTCGTCTGGGGTGGAAGACGAAGCCATTTCAACACCCGGCGACGCTCGAAGGTTGGAGAAGCGCGAATTGATAGAAGCCTCGGAGTCGCTTGAAGAAGGTTCACTGAAAGCCAGCGAAGGGGACCTCGGGTTTTGGGAGTCGCTAAGTTCTGCGCTTCCCGCGGACTCCGAAACCTCCTCGTAGAAATCCTCTTAAACTCTGAAAGCGAAGCCGGGCGGAGGGCTCGCAGAGTTTCTCCTAGGCATGAAAAGAACGACGTCCAGGCCGCGGAAGGCTAGCACCTGGAAAAGAAAGAAGCGTTGAGACATCGGGCAAAGTAACCAAGGAAAAACAATGCGAGGTCATGACCTCGAAGGGAAGGGAGCGCGAGGTTACGACGTCAAAAGGGAGAGTAAGACGAGGTCATGACAACGTCTGGAGGAAAGAGAATTCAAGGTCGTAAGAGACAAAAGGCCACGTGGCACCCTAGGGGCTACTCTGACAAGATAGGACGGCGATGGAGAAGTCGAAGCGCCAAAAAGAGGAAAGAGAAGGAGAAACGGAGGCCAACGGTGAAAAGCAGCGGCGGAGACCCTAACGTCCCATCAATCAGCCGTCGAGACGTTTGGGTTTCCAAGAGCCTTAAAATTCAAAACCACCAAAAAAGAAAAAGAGACGACCGTCGGTTGGAGGGCGAGGGGTTCAAGTGCATGGCGTTCGCCACCCTCACCCCACCATCCCGCCACCATGACACCGGTGCAAAACACCAAGAGGCAACCACTGCCCGCTAGGGCACAAGGCCGAACAAAAAGGAAAGAAAGAGAAAAGAGCAAAGGGAAAAAACAGCGAGGAAAAGCATGCGGAAACTCACGCCGACCTCACCACCGCCGTTTCGCCACCGAGACGCCGGCGCGAAACACCAGGCGACACACTGTCGCCTCTCCAAACCACAGAACAAAAAGCAAGCAGGGAAAAATCGAAAGCGAACAGAAGAAGGGAGGAGAAAAGTCGAAGACTTACTTGTTCAGAATCAACGAGGAGGGAGCGGTGGTGCAAATTGGAAGGTGGCTAAGGCTTGCCGGAAACCGTCTAGAGAAACCGCTCGCAAGAAGCCGGAAAGACAGAAAGGGAGAAGGCAAAAATGTTGGAAGAAGAGATAAAGGGGAGGCGTGTGAAGTGCGCACTTATAAAGAACAGGCTTGGGCCTCCCCTGCCTAGGGAGGCTTATTGGGCTTGTCCCTCCTGAGCGGCCCATCAAGCAAGATACGAAGAGCAAGCCCAGAAAAGCTTCACCCTTGCAAACAAAAGAAAAGCTAAGTGTAGAACCTCGCAAAAAGAGGGCTTCACAAGATGCCCCCATGAACCTCGGAAGCCCTTGAAACCTCGCAAAATGCCTACCCACCTCTCAGAACCTCGCACCCCGCGACCATGGAGAACTTATGCCCTGCGGCCCTCGGGGCGAGATCCCCAGGCCATGGGGTTGTGATGATGCTCAAAATGGTAAAGTAAGAAGTGGGCCCGGGGTACGAGGAACATACGGACCCAACGGGCCTCCCGAGGATGATCCTGGGGCCCACAACCATATCCACCTTTTATTTTAACAAAATTCCTACCCCCGTGAGGTCCTCCGAAACCTTAAAACGAGGTCTGAACCTCGTAACCGACTCTACCAACACGCCCGCCCACCAGAACCACTCAGCTAGCGCCACTCCCCCGAGCCAATCACAAGCTGCCTCTCCGCTAGACCAATCAGAGCCCCTGATCTCGGGCGTCCCACATCGGACAACGATCAGAACTCGACTCCCCAATCCTCTATAAATAGAGGAGAATCTCGTATGGAAAAGGGGTCGAAAAACATCTTGAACTCAAGAACTATCTTGCTCGTTGAAGATTGACGTGATCGAAACATCGTCAGAAGGCCTCGCTATAGACAAGTGAAGTCCACAAAAAGACTTCAAGTCTCACAAAGTTCCTACTCACACCAAAGATCTCACTACACCATCTTGCAAGCCGCCTATACCTCGCTCTCATTCACGTCAAAGACTTCGCTGCCCGATCTCGCAAGTCGTCAACACCTTCCCGCTAGATCAACCTCGCTCAAGAGGTCAAACAGGCAATACTTAGAATTGTCTAGCAATTAGGAGATCTTGAACATTGTTAGGTCGAGATCTTGGATAATCGTAGGAGATCTAGGGTGTAAACTTCCAAGCGTTTGTAACCTCGTGATACTGTAACCTCGTTGTAAAGAAAATCATAAATAAAGAAGCAAGGTTTCGCACAATCGAATATAATAATTTCGTGTCTTGTCTTTTAGCGAACGCGTCATTTCGGGTTTCATCAAGGACTTCCCAAAGTTCTTGCAGAAAAGGAAAGCTTGGGTGAAGAATGTGTGAAAGGAAAACAAAGCAAATCGTCTTTTCAGCCAAAGTTGTCGATCAACACTTCTCATCCCCTTGAGATGGTACACATGGATTTGTGTGGTCCCATGTGGGTGAAAAGTCATGGAGGTAGCAGGTACATTTTTGTTATTGTTGATGATTTTACTAGATATACATGTACTCTCTTTCTAGGTTCCAAAGATGAGACGTTCATGACATTCAAAAGTTGGATCAAGAAGGTAGAAACATTAACAGGACAAAAATTGAAGGCTACTGTGATGAACATGGATTGTCTCAAAACTTCTCTGTGCCGAGGACTCCTCGACAAAACGGCATAACCGAGAGAAAGAATGGAACACTGCAAAATATGGCTCGTACTATGATGTTGGCAAGTAACTTGCCTCGGTCCTTTTGGGCTGAGGTAATCGGTACCGCTTGCTACATCATTAATCGAGCTACTATACGTTCCAATTTTTCTAAAACTCCATATGAACTAATCAGGGGAAGAAAGCCAAATATTTCCCACTTGAAAGTCTTTGGATGCAGGTGCTTTGTTCACAACAACGAAAAAGACGAGCTAGGCAAGTTTGTTCCAAGGAGTGACAAAGGCATCTTTCTGGGATATGAATCCAACAACAAGGCTTACAAGGTGTTCAATAAAAGGACTAAGAAGTTTGAAGAAAGCATTCATGTTGTCTTTGACGAGTCCAAAAATGGAGGGAACCTATCAAGTAACGAGGATGTACTGCGGGTTCTAAACAAAGACTCAGATGATGAAGTCGATCCAGATTCAAGTACACAAGCTCCAAATGAAGAAGTCATCCCTCAAAGTCCTAACTTGGACAGAGATGACACAGAAGGTACATCGATTCTTGATGATGATACTCCACAAAATGAAGATCAAGTGGAAGGAACAACTCCTGGAACGACAGAACAACATGAACAAGAGGAGTCAAGAATAGATCCTACTCAGATTGAAATCAGAAACTATCATCAGAAGAGGGATCATTTTGTTGATAACATCATCACTCCATACGATAAAGGTGTGCTTACTCGTTCCTCTATTAAGAATTTTTGCGCTTTCAATGCGTTTATCTCTCTTGCAGAGCCAAAGAATGTGAAGGAGGCAAATCCGCTTAGTTGTGTTTGAATTCCGCCACTTGAACAACCTTGTTGTGATCCTTCAATTTGATCTTTATGATCCCTCAACAAGTTCCTACTCAAAGTTCCCATTCCGCCATTTTTGGTAAGTTTGTAAGAAGAAGTTTTACTCTTCGTCACAAACATTGAAAACGACCGGGGTTGTTCGCTTCTTCGATTTTGTCAAAGTATTTCCAAACCAATGAGGTCTCTTTTTTTTCTCTTGAGCTTCCTGCCTCTTGCGTAACAGTAGTACTTGTTTGAGATGGGATCAAGCCTACAAATATAAAAATTTCAAATATTTTAGTTTATAATAATGATATATATTATAAACGAAATAACAAATTAATTTAAAAAGGGGAATAAAGTTACCAGGTTGATCTTCCATTTAAGCCCTTACATGCTCCGTCAAACGCTCAAATTCATCTTGATTTAGACCAAAAGGTCCAAAGCATTGTCTCTCCATTTTTTTTTGATAAAAGGGGGAAAAATTAAATGCAAATTGTAAATAAATAAGCTAAATTTGTGAATGAGAGATTAAGACTCTTTTTTTAATGGAAAGAGAGATTAAGACTTGAGAGAATGAGATTAAGACTTGAGAGAATGGAGAGATTAAGACTCTTTGTAGAATAAGGAACTAGAAGAAGATAAGAGTTTTTTTTGATAAGTTATTGCAACAACAATAACCATGGCAAAAACTAGGCTACCAGCAAAGGCTAGCCTAAATCACCATCTACTAGATAGTGATCTTGGAACAATAACAACAAACCAAACCTAGGCAAAACAAATTTTAAAGCTTCAAATCTTCAAATTATCAAAACTTTAGATCTTCAAATCTTCAAAACTTCAGATCTTCAAATCTTCAAATCGCCGAAGAACAACGAAATCCGTAGATCTCGACACCAACGACCGCTACCAACAGCTCGTCCATATAGAAATCAATAGAGAGCTTCTTCAAAATCCAGATCTCAAATAAAGAGATCAAAATCCATCAGAGATTAACATGGTCACAGGGATCAGGAGAAATGGAAAATAACCAACAACCAACAAAGATAGATCTAAGAAGACTTCAGATCTGCTTCGAAAGGCCGAAAACTATCCATTCAAAAAAATTCAAAGGAAGGTTTAGGGTGTTGGATTGAAGACAAGGATCTCACAATCCAACAAATTTGAAAGGGATAGTAAACAAAATGAAAGGATTTACATGGATGAGTCGAGAAGGCGAGAGGCGGAATGGCTAAAACACACTAGAAGAAGATAAGAGTTGAGAAGATTGTGTGAAGAAAAAAAATGAAATGGAGTGGTATTTATAGAAGTTGGAAAGAGTAGAAGTAATGTATTTATATATTTTTTAAATGCAACGGTTATATAACCATTATAATCTTTTAAATGACCTAGTTGTTGCCAACGGCTACAATGAACTAGCCATGACTAACCAAGAGTGGCATTTACAACACACTCATCCATATCTACTAAGGGGTTCGACCGAAATCAAGGCCAATCAGCAAACGGTAGCATCGACCATAATGGATAGTTACACTGTGCGAAAACTTTTAATTGTTAATACTAAGTTATTTATATATTATAATTGGTCTTGTTAATTTCTCATAAATTATTCTTTTTTTTTTACAACGCATGGATCATATTTGAGATATGGTACGTCAGTATTATCATTTGAGAGAGCTTGGTGACAATGTGGCATGATTTATGGACGGACTGTATATGAACATCTCACAATACTCACCCCTCAAATCTTAGCTATGGGTGCCCTTCAACTCAGTGCACTCACTGCTCTCACACCCCTGATATTCAGCCCGGTCATCATAGTGATTTCGGCCCTCGATGTTGAATATTTTTTACTTGTAATGATTTGTAGAAGTCAATAATTATGTACAGATAGTACGGTGAACAATACAGTTTTCAGTTTTAGATAACTTTATTTCACAAATTATTTTAAGGCACTTAAATCTTTTTGAAAAATAAAACTTAAACCTTTATATGTATATAAACCCGATAATTAAAAAAATCAATACAAATAAAAATCTCAAAACTAACTCTAAAATTTAATTTAAAAATACAAAATCTATTACTAATAACTAAAGCCGAAGCAATTTCCGCCACCACATTACGCCACATCACCCATTTATTAAAATAATAATTTTAATTATTTAATTATGCAAAAAAAATTATCTCCAAGTAAACATAACGATAAAATAATATTTGTAAAAATTTATCCCCAAATAAACATAAAGATAAAATAATATTAGTAGATTTGACCAATATAGATAAAAAAGGACATTATATTAATTATATTTGTAAATGACAAATTAAAAAAAGATAAGAAAAATATGTACACGTACTTGATCACATATATTTATCTTTGAAATAAAAATAAACATATCTATCCATAACTATATGTTAAAGTTGTAACTTTTCTAGTCACCATATTAATTTTGGCCCCACTTTATATTTAAAAAAATTATTATTTTATCCAATTAAATTCCTTTCTATTTATTTATGTGGAAAAAATTAATTCAAATTATAATTAAAAATAACGAAAATTATTTTATCTTTATCTTTATCTTTTTATCTATTTATAAAAAAATATTTATCTTAAATCAAATTTTGATAAAAAAAAAGTAAAATATTTTAAAATCTATATAATTACTTGCCTAAATTAACTTTTTATAAAAAATTATATCATCTTTTCATTAATTTCCTTTTTGGATTGTTTATGTAAATATAGAAGATTTTTTATCTTTAAAAAATTATATATTTTTTTATCGTTTCTTATTAATTATGTTTTGAACTTTTTATTGAAAAGGTTTTTAAAGAATTGAATTTGATTAAATTTTTCTAAGAATTTATATTATTTTTGACTTTTTATTTATTATTATATATTTACTTTATTAATATCATATTTATAATATATCAAAAAATTATTGAGTCGTAGTCGTGTGTGGCATGAGGGGTACAACTAGTTAAATACTCAACATACAAATTCAAGATTATACTAAAATTTGAAGACCGACCAGATTTGGTTTGTTTAACCGAACGGTCTCAACAAATTTTCCATTTAATTAGGCCGATTCTATTTACATGCGTAATTTATTTTTTTATCAGCAAAACAACTACTTGATTCAAGTTGAACCAACATCGTTTGACAATACATCATAAAAACTAGACGGAAAAGAAAATTCAGAAAGCATTAAAACCAGATTAACAAGAAGCCATTTGCTCAACCAATCCGCAACCCGATTCACATTCCTCTTCACATAATTCCAACTGCATTTCTCCAAATTGTAACTTGCATCAACTGTCATGGCAATCATCGTCCCTAGCATCGTCCTTGGCAAGGTTCCTTCATTGAGCCAGTCTATAATTTTCTTGCTATCCGATTCGATAATGATTCTGGATAAGCTCGCAGCATAAGCTGCTTGCAAGCCCCATCTAATTGCTTCAAGTTCTGCATACTCAACAGTCGTACCTTGCTGGATTCTCTTCGCACCAGCTAGCACTACATCACCTCTAGCATCACGTCCCAAAATTCCCAACCCGCACATTCTCTCCCTAACAGATGCTTCACAATTAATTTTAATCCAACCTGCTGGCGGTCGTTGCCATCCACCATTGTCCACGACAGCAGGCTTCGTGTCTCCATTTAACAAGCAAGCTCTATTATGCACTTCCAAACTGAGCAGACTACGGTTAACAATCTCCTCCGGGTTTGAATCAATCGCCTCAAAGACACCAGCATTACGTGCTCTCCAAAGGTGGTAACAAATACTAGCCCAGATATTATGGTCAGCCTTATCTTGGAGCTTCATAATACACTCCACCCATTCTAGAAAGTCATGCCTCAGACCTTTCCATTGCAGTAGAGGAAACTGTTTCCAAACATTGCGTGGGAGCACACAATCTCTCAAACAGTGAAGTGTGTCTTCAGCTCTTCCACACTTCCAACAGCAAGAATCTGACACCACATTTTTCTTCAACAAATTTGTTTTGCACGGGAGAACCTCACGGCAAGCACGCCAAATCATATTCTTCATTCTAGGACAAATCTCCCGGCTCCAAATCCATTTCCATATCCTCTTCATCTTACTGTTATCAGCCTGACCACCAATGCTACTACACATGTCATTCGATGCCAAGATGGCATGGTAAGCAGTCTTCATAGTCAGGTTTCCATCCTTTGAGTAATACCACACCAGCTGGTCCTCAACATGGCTCTCAAGCAAATGGATGTCCAATATATAATCCACATCATGTGGCAAAAACAGAGCCTTAACAGTCTCCTCCTTCCAACATTTATGATCCCAATCAATCAAATCCGAGACCATAAGATCTTGGCTTGCCCCATTGAGGTTCCCCAAAGCTTTAAAAGCAACCGATCTTGGTATCCATTTATCTCGCCACACATTAATGCTTGAGCCATTTCCCACTTGCCAGAACGTCCCCATTTCAATAACTTCTCTTGCCATGCATATAATTCTCCACGTATAACTAGGAGAAAATCCAATCTTTGGCTTGCAAGAAATCCGTCCAAGGAAAATACCGAGCTTTGAATAATTTCCCAACTAGTGAATCAGGATCAATTAAGAGTTGCCACCCCTGCTTTCCAAGAAATGCAAGGTTGAAAGCTTCTAAGCTTCGAAATCCCCAGGGGCGGATTTAGGGGGGGCGGGCGGGGGCAGTCGCCCCCACATCGATCCGAAGGAGTAACAAGTATTACCTAAAGAACCCGAAAGATTAAAAAAAAAGAATTAATTTCGCCCCCATAGATAGTCCGGGGCGGGGTAAAGGTGAAGAACTAAAGTACTAGAGGAGGAAGGGGGCGAAATTAGGGGAGGGGACTTGGCGGCATCAATGGAGATTGTGTGCATTGAAGAAGACAACCTCAGTTTTTTAATTTCTAATTTCTGGTGCATTTTACCAAAAAAAATAGGTTCATTTTACTTGAATTTGACATTAGGCCCATTTTGCCTTAGTTTGGAATTAGGCCCAACAGGGCTCTCGGATCTCATTCCCCCTTGTATACAATATTTTGTTCTATTTCTTTTTTATTTTTGGATCGATTTAATCATATTCCTATCATCCTATGTGCGGTAATTTTCAACCATTGTGTATTATTTGATGAGATTCCATATTGCTTTATTAGGGTAAAACAAGCATAATTTTACTTAATTAATATATTTGATGAGATTCCACTGTGTGTATCTATTCTACCTTTTTTAATTAAAGTTATACATTAATTAATTTATCGGTCCGGCTAGTAGTGTCAATTATTTGTTAGCAAATAATCACATGTATCTTAATTTTTATGTCCTATTTTTTATGTCAAATTGTTTTTACTTTAATTTTTATGTCCTATTTTCTGAGGTTAATTTTTATATACTAACTCGATCAGGGACGGACCGAACCCTAGCCCGTCCTAAAAAAATAAAAAAAATAGTAAAATTTAATTAAAAAAATAAAAAAGGTAAATTTAGTGTTAAATTCGTTAAATTAAGGTAATTTAGTCCACCCAAAAAAATTTAGCCCACCACAATATTAAATACTGCGTCCGTCTCTGAACTCGATTAACAAAATCCGCCCCCCTTCCAGACAATCCTGGATCCGCCCCTGGAAATCCCAACCCACCTGATTCCTTTGAACAACTCAATCTTTCCAACTCATCCAATGCAAGTTCTTTTTATCTCCTTTACTACCCCATAGAAAGTCGTTCATTAACTGCTCAATTTCCCGACATACTCCTTTCGGAAACAAAAAACACGACATTGCATACACCGGAATAGCCTGCACGATAGATTTCAACAAAACCTCTTTGCCTGCCCTTGAGATCGTTTCAGCCCTCCAACTCTTGATTTTCCTCCAAATTTTTTCTTGTACTTGATCAAAAATAACTCGTTTAGATCTTCCAATCATGGTCGTGAGCCCTAAGTATCTCTCATGTTTTTCCACTTCCTGCACATTCAAAATACCATGTATCACAAATTTCAAGCCATCGTTCACGTTCGTACGGAAAGACAATTCCGACTTTGCTACGTTAACTTGTTGACCCGACGCTGCTCCATAACGCTGGAGGATGTTTACAATTTCATGTGCCTGTTGACAAGAAGCCCTAGCAAACAAAATACTGTCATCAGCAAAAAACAAATGTGACACAATTGGCGCTGCTCTTGCAATACGAATTCCCTTCCATCTCCCTTCTGCTTCACTCTTCTTGATAAGTGCAGAGAAACCTTCAGCACAAAGCAAGAAAAGGTATGGAGAAAGCGGATCCCCTTGCCTTAGACCTCTAGATGGATAAAAAACATGAGACGACACACCATCCATCAGAACTGAAAACGAAACACTTTTGACACACTTCATGATCAAGTTCACCCACTCATTACAGAAACCAAGAGAAAGCATACATTGCTCCAAGTAGCTCCACTCAACCCTGTCATAGGCTTTCGCCATATCCAATTTGAGCGCCAAAAAGCCTTTCTTGCCCGACGTCTTCTTCTTCATATAATGGAACATTTCAAAAGGCCGCCAAGACGTTATCAGTAATAAGCCTTCCTGGAACAAATGCACTCTGATTTACCGAGATCACTTTCTGTAAAACTGTTTTCAGCCTGTTTGCGATCACCTTGGAAACAATCTTATACAGGACATTACATAAGCTGATAGGTCTCAAATCCTTCATACGAAAAGGGTCAGTAATCCTAGGAATAAGAGCAATAAAAGTATGATTCAGGTGATCAGGAATAGCCCCTCCATGTAAAATATTAAGAATAAAACGTATCACCTCCTCCCCAACAATATGCCAGTGTTTTTGAAAAAACAAAGCTGACATACCATCAGGGCCCGAAGATTTAGTAGGGTGCATGATAGCTTGCATATAGGAGTAGTTTAGATGCATGTTTTATATATGTTTTAGATAGTATTAGGTTGGTTTTTATGTAGTTTTTAGGCTTTTTGTGTTGTCGGGTATTATGCACTGGTTTGCTCGGTTTTGCAGATTTTTAGGTTCAGGAGCAACAGCGGGGCGAGGTTTGGATTGACCATGATGGTGGTGGACAAGCTAAAGGAAGCTAGGAGGTGGTACAAATGATTATTGAAGAAGTAGGAATGAAGAGCCAAGAACAAGGAGAGAGCTCGGGATGCAAGCCGAGTTTGTAAGCCGCGCAATCCCAACTGCAGAGCAATTGCGCGGGGAGACACAAAGCGCGGCCGCGCAATATGGGAAACCGCGCAATTCTGAGTTTCACACGGACGACATTATATCCGATTATGCTTAAGGTATAGTTGTTTGAGGGTTGTTTTTAGAGACATATATATACTTTATGTTAGTTTATTTTCTCAGAACTTTGAAAAAACTTTGGAGGCTAGGGTTTTTCTCTCAAGAGAGCAACTTTGAAACTCTTGTAAGTTTGTTTTCAATTCAATTATGCATTGCTAAATTTATTGTGTTTGGCTAGTTATTGAAGTCATGATTTGTATATAGTTGTGAGGTTTGATTGATTCTCAACAAACTTGAATAGAAATTATTCCATGTGCTTAATTGAATCTAAACTAGGGTTTTGTTAGATTGATCACCTAATTGAATTTCTAGTTATAATTGAATCTTATTAATTACCGGTCGGAGTTAATTTGATCAAGAGTATACTTTAATCAACTTAGTACCGGTTGGACTAGTTGGTTGAAGAAGGGAATAAATTCACAAGTCACTTAGATGTCTGGTTGCTCTAAGTGGTTGTTTCTATTGATAACTTGAATCGTCATGCTGTTGTTTAATTGAATCTAGAAGGTCTTCTAGGTTGTTAAATAATTAGGGTTGTTAGACTGGTAGTTCTATCAACTAAATCTGAAGTTCGGATCTTAATCCTTAGTAGGGTCATTATCCATAGTAGATTATTCAAGTGAGAAGAGAATCAAGAGAATCGATGATCAACAAAGCAATATCATGATGGATTTAACTAGTTGAACACGCTTGTCTTTCATATATTTAAATCATGTTTGCATTCATAGTTAGTTTTATTCTTGCATAGTAGGTTAGAATTTACAATTACAAACCCCCTTTGATTACTTGGCATACAAGTAATAACACAAATACGCAGTCCTTGTGGGATCGACCCTTACTTGCCCCTCTACTGAGTTGGTAAGATAAGGTTTCTTTGATAGGTATTAACGACCACTGAAAATATATCATCAATGCATAGAAAAGAGAGCCGAATGTACCTCTTCACCGGTGAATGGACGTGACAATTGAGAATTTTCCTCATCCGATACCAAGTGCGGAATTCCTTGAGGAGCCGTTTCCAATTGTGTGTCATGATCAGTTCTAAACAGCCTCATAAAATAATCCACCACCACCCTCTCCCTATTACCCCGATTCCGCCACTCCATTCCATCATCATCAACCAACCTTTTCAGCTTATTTCTCTTCCTCCTACCATTTGCCTTTGCATGGAAAAAGGTCGTATTTCTATCACCCCACCTTAGATTATGTTCTTTTGCCTTTTGAAACCATAACAACTCTTCTTTCGCCATAAGATCACTTTCCTCCATTTCAAGAGCCCGCCTTGTTCGAACTAATTCCCCTTTCATGCCATTCTTTTGAAATCTCCTCAACTCCTCCCGAACTCTCCTCAAATTTTCACTAATATGCCCAAATTCTCGTTTATTCCACCCCTTCAAATCCTACATACATCTCTCAAGTTTCCCCATGATCCCACGAGCCTGCGTACGACCCCAAGCAGTAGCAACAACATTTTGACACTCCTCATGTTGGGTCCACATAGCTTCAAATCTACTTGTCCTCGCTCTTACCACTTCTTCCTTCGGTCCTTCATCACACTTATACTCCTCTAGAATAATGGGCACATGATCCGACCCCTCTCTCTCTAAATGTCTAACTCTGCCCCTCGGGTGAAGGTTTACCCATTTTTCATTAACAAACACCATATCAAGTCGCTCATGAACAAATTCATCCCCTATACGTCCATTATCCCATGTGAATCTACCACCCGAAAATGGCAAATTCTCTAGCTCGCAAAGCTCAAGAGATTCTTGGAACAACCTCATTTTTCTAAATCAGGTGGCAACCCTCCTTCCT
This sequence comes from Fallopia convolvulus, assembly GCA_964016875.1. NCBI lineage: Eukaryota > Viridiplantae > Streptophyta > Magnoliopsida > Caryophyllales > Polygonaceae > Fallopia > Fallopia convolvulus. Next base: position 7,445,819 of record OZ024729.1, read on the forward strand.
TATCCTCCGTACTCACCACTTGATTAAAATCGCCTATACACACCCACCCCTCATGATCGTCCTCATGCAATTTTTTAATGAGATCCCATGTTTGCTCCTTCTCCTCTTTTCCAGGCCACCCATAAACACAAGTAAGCCTCCATAAATCTCCCCCTTTTTCCAAATCCACCACTGCATCAATATGATGACTAGTGTAGGACTTGATTTGAACCTTTATCTCCTCTTCCCACAATAAGCATAAGCCTCCTGATCTTCCAATACAATCAACTGCAAAACACCTAGAAAACCCTAACTTCAATCGCATATTTTCCATTTTCTTACGGTCATACTTGGTTTCCATAAGAAATACCACCTTCGGGGCCTCTCGTCTCACTAGATTAGCGAGTCTTCCAATTGACCGGGCCGTCCCCAATCCCCGGCAATTGTAGGTCAATGTATTCATAATGTCCGACAAGAGAGACTCTCTGTCTCTCCCGCAGATAACATAAGCTTTTGTTTTTTTCCACCATCCACAACCTCATCTACCACCATATTATCCACCATTTCATCCCCCCCGCTTTCGTCTTCCCTGGCGAGCTCCCCTTAATAGCTTCATTAGTCTCGTTCCCAATTCTGACGAGCTCCCCTTTATCCTTTCCCTTTTCTTTTGGTATGCCCTCTGCAATAACCTTCCCTATTTGCCCTCCCATTAATTCTACTCCCTCTCTTTTTTTCAGCTTCCTTTTCACCCTCATCTTTATTTTCAACCACCTTTTTTGCCCTATCCCCTTCCTCCAACGAAAAAGCTTCTAGTATGCTTTGTGTTTCCACCACATCACCCCCTCTGCCCTCGTTTTATTTTGACTCCCTCCCTCATCAATCATGTTTTTACCAACACCTTCATGCACACTTTTACCACTCGAAACACCTACCTCACTTGCACTCCCCTTCTCATTCACCTCTTTTTCTTTCTCATTTGCCTCCTCACTCTCCTCCAGCAAATGCAAAAGAGATTTTCTCACCCTTGTAATCTCCTCGAAGCTTTGTTCTGAGCCTTCTATAGAATCTTTCCTACGATCTCCTCTCTTCAAAACCATCAACTCTTGTTCCCTCTCATACTCATTTCTTGCTTGATATTTCTTCAATGGTGAGGCTCGTAACCAATCTCCATACTCACCTTGAAGTTCTTTTGCCTCACTGTCCTCACAATCCAACTCCAGATGCCCTAGTCTGCCGCACGAATAACAAAAATTTTGTAACCTCTCATATTTTATTTCTACCCATATCTTCTTTCCATTAATCTTCATCATCAACCCTCTTCTCAAAGGCTTTGTGATATCCACCATAACCCTTACTCGAAGAAACTTTGATCGCACCATCAACTCTTCTTCGGAAACTCCCTCTAAGCCACCAAACACCTTACCTATTGCTTTCGCCGTTTCCAAGTTCTTAAACCAATCTTTTTTTTGATCAACGGGGAGAGGGCAAAGCCCTAAATGAGTTCTTAAACTATTCATAAGGCAATGGAAATAAAAACACAAAGCAGACATAAAATAGAAGTTATAAGAAAACGTTCCTTATAGAGAAACTCTACAAAAATGAATTAGTTGTGTGGATAAACCTTCACCTCTGTTAAATTTTTTTGACTGACTTACTTTTTTTTTTTTTGATAAAGGTAAGGATTATGATCCCCCAAGGAGGGCGTCCTAGAGCATCCTTGCGGATGGAACACGGAGTTCTTCATTATCCATCAGAAGGTTACTAGGGATGTTGTGGCCTAGCTTAGCAATTTTGTCGGCCGCAGCGTTGCAACCCCTAGCAACATAGTGTAGAGAAGTATTATTGAATTGTTGTAGCGATACCATAATGTCTGATATCAACATCTCAATATCCCACGGACATTTTTTATTTCCTTTAAGTGCATTAATAACTGTTATGTTATCCCCTTCAATTGTTCTTTACTACGTTGAAAATCATTTTTCACGTAATATGTATCTACAAAATAGGGAGAAGATAAGGTCAACGGATATCTATACTACTATAAACAGATACAAGCTCGTATTGTTGTGGGCCGTAGATAGCTAAATTTGCTAAGTCTGCTATAGTTATCAACGACCGTAAAATTCGCTCACAACAGATACAAGCTCGTATTGTTGTGGGGCGTAGATAGCTAAATTTGCTAAGTCTGCTATAGTTATCAACAGCCGTAAAACTCGCTCACATTTACACTTTCTTTTATCACTCCTCTCCTCCCTCTCTCTTCCTCTTCCTCTTCCGTCTCCTTTCTCTGCGCATTCTCTCTCGACTCTCTTTCCCCGCCGGCGTATCTTCTCAATTGAACCAGAGAGAGATTGAGGACGGGACGACAGAGGACGGGACGGCGAACTCGGGAGGAAGATTTCTTCACCGCCGGCATATCTTCTCTGCTTTGTCAAGGTCTACAAATTTGTCCTCAAAATCGATTTTAGGCATTGGTTTTCAATCCTTTTTTGTTTGTCTGAATTAGGTTATAGTGATTTCAAGCTCAATTGAATTTTTTTTATTTCAGGGATTCAAAGGAGTTTTGATGGTTGGTGGACGAGAGAGTGGGTGGGGATAAGGGGTCAGGTTGGCGATGGTGACGAGCAGTGGGTGATTGCTTCTTGGAGATATGATTCAAGAGGGCTGATTTTAGAGGCTGGTTTTTAGGGTTTTTTGGATTGAAATTAGAGGTTGATTTTTAGGTTTTTTTTATTGAAATTAGAGGCTGATTTATAGGTTTTTTTTGCATCTCAACATCATACGGACTGGAGTTAAAGGCTGTTTTCGGTTTGGACTATTGCTTGTAGATGGTCTACGTGTGGCCGATTGATATGAAAGGTAAGTTGTTTTTTATCTTGATGATTTAGAAATTGGGCTTAGGGTTTGAGAAATTGTTTGAATATTTCAGTTGTGATGCGATAACCTAGAGTTATTATACACCATGTCTTGATATGACACCACTTGATTGAAGGTTCTTAATTGCTTCATATGATATTGATTTTTTTTTCGGTTGGAAGAAGAGACGGTACTCTCCGGCCCCTCAAGGGGGCATTTTATTAATAATAAAAAGTGGGCTAAGTAGTCAGCAAACGGGGGATAGCCCGACCCCTAACATCATCATGCAAAATGTCAAAAATCCCCTCGGGAGGGGCACTCAATACATGCAAACTAAACGGAAAGTTAAAAGCCAAAGAAGCAAGACTATCCGCTACGGCGTTCGCCTCGCGGTACATATGTCGGAATTGGATAGTCCAATCCCTACTAATAAAGCCTTGGCATTGAGATACCAGGCTGAAGAGCGGGTGAGACCTATTCACCCTAGAACTCAACATACGAATAACTAATTGTGAATCCGACTCAACAATCACCCGGCGATGACCATTGTTCCAAGCAATGCGCAGCCCATCCAACACTCCCCATAGCTCAGCCATCGGGACCGTACATGAGCCGAGATTGTGAACGAAACCACACTTCCAAATGTCATTGTTGTCTCTAATCACACTGATGTCGCACTTTTTAGTTGGTTTTTGTGGGTAGTTTTCTAGCTAGGTTGAGTCGTTTTTAGGTCTATTGTGTTTTTTTGCATAAAATTCCGACCCTCTCTAGAGAGTTGGAGTCGTTTGTGCTTGTTTGTTTTTTTTATAGGTATTTGAAGCGTTGAGGAGGAGATATCCCGGTTTTTCAAGCTTTCTAGGAAGTGGCGTTAGAGTTGTCTTGTGGCGGTGTTGATAGAAGGGCGAGAGTTGTTGTCTTTGAAGATTTGATGAGTTTCAAGATGAAGTTTGCAAGATGAAGATGTCTTAGAAGGAGCCTAAAGAAGTCTAAGAAGACCGAGAACGATTAAAGAAGAAACATTGAAGAAGAACCAAGCTTTGGAGCAAGTTTCGGGCAAAGAAATGAAGAAATCAAGTGCTACCTAGGTCGGTGACAACCCACTTTGGGTTGGTACCGAGCGCCTCTGTGCCTAGCGGAAATAAACTTGCGCCTTAAGTTAGGTTTTAGTAAATGTTTTATTTATGGGCCTTTTTAGATAGAATTTAGTTTCCTTATAAGAACATTCCTACCACTATATAAGGTCTTTGAGGGTTACTTTTGAGAGGACATGTTTTTATCTAGGGGGACGTTTTTTGGATAATATTAGGGTTGAAGCGAAAGTTAAAACCTTTAGATAACAAGTAGGATTGCAAGTTTAGATCTTTACGAAAGTTGAGATATTTGCTTGATTATTTATAGCAAAAGTCATTCATGAGATTATTTTTTGGTTGATCTTTGATTCATGTTTGCATGCATAGCTTTGTTGTGGTGAATCCTTTGCTGTGGATCTCTTTTATATTGATTTTTCAGAGTTTTATCATTACCCGGATAGATCGGTGACGACCCCCTTTTAGGTCGATACCGTGCTCCCAGTCTTTCTAATTTTCCCTGTGTTTGTGTCGTGTGATAGGTCGGTGACGACCTGGTGTTGGTCGGTGCCGAGCCACCCTTGCGTGTGTTTTGTTTTGTTTTATTCTTGTTAGGATTGATTGCTAGACTTAGATTCTTCTAATTCCCGTGGACGAACCTGACCTCCCTGTACTCAGCGGGGTCTTGATCTATAAATTTATTTGCTTGTTAGGATCATGGTAAAACCCTTACAACACACACCACCAACAGTCGCAAGAGCTTCATCCTTCACCGCCCCGTCAGAGTTGATTTTTCACCCAACCTTCGCTAGGCTTGTCCCACCAAATCTCTTGCATAACAGTATTTCTATTTCTAACAAATAAATTTGCCTTACTTGCAGCATGTCTTTGTTATATAACTTAGCGTTTCTCCATTTCCAGCTCCACCACAAAACTAGAGCAAAGAGCGAGCTCCATTCAACCCCGCAGCTGGTTCGAGCGTCCAAAAGATTGCCTCTAATCCAGGCTACAAACAGTTCTTGAAAGAAGCATGGAAAAAATTAGTAGCACGTAAAGTCCGCCAAATCCCACTAACTTGCGGGCAATCCCGAAAAAGATGCTCGTAAGACTCCACTGCCTGGCATCCATGCACACAGCCATCGCTCGCAACTATGTGTCTTTGTGCCCTTTCTTTGTTAGAAAGGACCCCTCCCTTGCTTGCTTGCCAAATAAAGGCTCGCACTCGTTTTGGAACCGTGAGTCTCCAAACCTTGGAATAAAAAGCCTAATCCAATTCCACCCTTTTCAAGACTCCTTGCAGCATATTATAACCAATAGAAACAGAGTAAATTCCCTCCGATGTGTGCATCCAACAAATCTCATCACTATTCTCGTCCCCTTCGGAGTACACTATAACAACAACAAGCTTCATCATCACCATGGCTGGTAACCGAGCAGCTAAGAAATCCCAATTCCAACCTCCATCGTCACGCCAGTAATCCCGACCACCGCACCAAATTGCTCCATGATCAATTGTCCGGTGGCACAACAACTAAGAGGTTCTTCCATTAGCCAACGGTCTGCCCAAAACCGGATAGTATGCCCATCCCTCAAAAGCCATCTCGTACCATGAACCACCACCTTAGATACTCAAGTCTTCACACATTTCCAGATTTGAGAACCCATATTCGAGTTGCCAAGAGCGATTCCGACATACTTATTCTTCAATACCGAGGCCCAAAGGTGACCATACTCCATAATAAAACACCACCTAAGCTTCCCTACGAGGGCAAAGTTCAGCTCTTGCATAGAACGAATCCCAAGTCTGATGCATTCCGACCTAGGACGACATCAACGTTTCTATCACAAGTAGAGCTATTCAATCTAAGAGTTCGGTTCAAGACCCACCTTCAACTATATTGATGACATCTTTGGTTCAAGACACACTTTCGGACCAATTGTAGGAGCTGAGGGTCGAGCCAAGTAGTTCCGAAGGACTCACCGTTACCGCGGCCGAAGCCATGCTGGGCACGCCCGGGCCCTCACGCTTGATCCCGCGCTGTGCCACCAGAGAGAAAGCCTCCACGGGTGCGGGCTGCCTACCTCGGAGCGCGACCACACTCCCCGCCGCGTAGATCGCGCTGCGGCCCCAGAGACCCGGCGCCAGCGGGCACGGGGTGGGTGCCTCGGAGCACGCACGCGCTCTCCCGGAGTCGGGCCGCACTTCGCTAGGCAGCGATTCCGAGTTGCGGCGTGACTTCCGTGGTTTTCGGGTTTTCAAGTTTCTATTTTTATTTCATATCGAGATTTTAAGTGAAACAATTACTATGTTTGGTATTAATTTGATTTCCGCTATTTATTTAAATAACGAGATAGGTTTGGCTTGCATGCTTAGGCCCATTCTCGCTAGGTTTTCTAGGGTTATGTTTAGATCTCTATTAATATGTCAGACTATTGTCAATTTCAGTTTTACGCTTGAATGAATTGATAAATTGCCTATGTGAATCGAGTTTCTCTTCCCTAGGCTCCAGGCATCAAACCCTTAACCCTTCTTCCAATCACCCTCAAAGTTCTTGGTTTCGATTACGTCGAGACTATTTCGCATTCGAGACGACGCTAGAACCCTAGCGTCGTATCGTTCAAGTCCATCATTTCGTTGCTACAACAAGTGATTCAACCTTGTGCACTCAAATCCGTCAATTGTTTCCGCTCAATTTCAACACTAGATCGAAGCGGGATTCGTAATACGAGACGTCGGTCCTTGAAGCGAGGTGAAACGCATCAACTGGCATCAGAGTCATCGTCTTGTAAGTCTCCTGATTCGATCTTTGCACTTTCACCACCATAATTTCGCCATTAATTCAGCAAAAATCCAAAAAAAAATTTAGCCAAACCCTAATTAATTTTTCTTGTCCTTTGAGTACAAATTGTGGTGTGATTTGTTCATTGCATTACTTTGCTTGATTGATTGCCCATCGTTAGTAACTTTCATTACTTGATAGGCTGTTGTCTTGCTTGTGTTTGATTGCATTGAACTACAATTATCGCTGCACATTGCTCGTTGTTTGTTTGTTGGTCGAAAAAAAATCAACATCAAAAGCAAAAAAAATAAAAATTTCGGCCTTAGCTTAAAAAAAAACAATTGTGGGTGGCATAGCCAAAATAAGGTAAGCCATAAAACCACATTTGTTATAATTTTTTCTTTTTGCGTGGGTGGTATAGCCAAAATAAGGTAAGCCATAAACCACACTTTGTTGGTGATTGTAACATTTTTAGTGCTTGCATCATCCCTTGTTTGATAAGTACTACTTGTTTGATATTACTAAATTGTGTGGGTGCATATCTTGCCTTAAGTTTGCTTTATTTCAATAACACCATTGTTTTACTCCTGAGCCTAAGCCGCCTCTCGCACAAAAACCACCCATGACCTTGTGTGAGTGCATTGCTCGGATCAAGAGCTAAGACTTTGCGTGTTTGTTTGCCTTGTTCGTTTTGTTCTTTGTTACTCGCCATGTCTTCTCCTTCTGCTTCAGGTACATTACAAAATCAAGAGCTCGATCATACACTCAACCCTACTGCTTTGATTGAGTCCATGCATGTTGATAGGCATGAAATGGTCGTGCAAATCACGGCTATACAAAAGAGTCCTAACAACCTAAAGACTGTAGTCTTAGGGAAGTAAGGATCGAATCCACAGGGAGGAGATTTATCTTTCTATGTAAGTTTTATGTCAATTAAAGTAAAAGGGGATTTTATGAATTAAACTACTATCTAGCATGCAAAACTAATTAAAGCAATTAAAGTTTGGGTTTCTATCAATTTAGGGAAAACACTTAGTCAACCAGAGATCCACATTCGTATGACAAGTTGATCATAGATTGACTCAATATCGCATGAATATGGAATTCCAATTCCTTTTCAAAGATAATTAATAGCACAACCAGATACTATCAATACTAACTAATTGAATAACCTTGAAACCATCAAAATTCAATTCAAAAGCAGCATGAAGAATAGCAATATAATCAGGATACAAATCTAGCATAAAACAACCAGCTTTTATACTAGAATGCAATTTAACTCTCTTCTACAATAGACTAGCACAACCAGATACTAGTACAATGCAGTTTGCTACTATGAAATAGAGAAACTCAACCAGTAATTTCTCTAGATCTAACAATTTGAGATTCAATAACAACAACCCTAGAAATTGTTGAAATCAATCACATAAACAATTCAAACAAGAGAGTAAAATAATTCCATGCAATAGATAAAGAGTAGAAATCTCACAACTGAAAGTCAAAACGAAGCTTCAAACTGTCTGACTAAGCAAAAGGGCTTAGTTCTCCATGAAAGGCTAAAAACTCTGAAAGGAAAATATGATAATAGTGTATGAATGAGAGATGCAATCTCTAAAACCTAATATATGAAACTAGGTCTAAAAAGTCTATCCAAAAATACATATACCTCGGATTAAAGCTGACATAAGAAGAGCCAATAGAAATAAAACAAGTGTCGCAGGGGCGGCGGGTGCCGCCACCAGCAAAACGCTGATCTTCGTCTTCTCTTCAATCCAGCTCTAAAACTCCAATAATATGCATCTTCGGGTCTTCTTCTTCCTAGTTGTAGATAGCATATAAAATACCTAAAAACACCATAAACTCATGCTAAAACTCCTCCTAAATACACAATATAATTGTGTATATCAAACTCCCCCACACTTGAATCTCACTCGTCCCTGAGTGACTCAGAAAACCATCACTCATAAAAACTATAACCCCCGGATCATCAAAATGCAAGGAAGCTTACAAAGAGGAACAAAAGCATTCTCATGCAAGCTCAACACCCAACCTACTCAACAACACATATAGCAAATAAGCTCAAACTACCCCACCATACTCAACATCAACATAAATGAGAAAATCATCATCAATATCAAATCAACATCATGCTCAATTCAAACCACTAAACAATCCTCAATATCTATCAAAACATCAAACATCAACCCACCAAAAACTAACCACTAATAAGTCCATCAAAAACACCAATAAAGAGAGTGAAAGTCTCCATAAATCTACACCTTATCCCTCCAAATGAAAACCTACCCAAAACACTCCTATACTCCACTTCTTATGTCTCCTGCACCGGTAAAAAGATAGTCCTAAAACACTCTTTTTTTTCACTCATTTTGCTTAGGCGCATTTTCAGGTTTTCACCTAACACTCTCTTTTCATTTTTCAATAATGGACTCACCAACTCACACCACTCTGAATCTATTTTTGCCAAGGCCTAGTGCCTGCCAGATTACCTGCTTATTACCTAGACCGCCCTTTCGGGTTTTCAGTCTATCCCATGATTTTATTTTGCTTTTTTTCAATTTTTATGGCTCTTTTTTTATAGCATATCTTTTTTTATAGCATATCAATAGTAATATAATTTCCAACTCCCCACACTTAGAGCGCACATTGTCCTCAACGTAATAAAGACAAGATAAAATAAAGGGGAAAGTAGAGAATAATACCACTACTGATCAGATGGTGGTGGTGGATATGGTGGATAGTCAGGATATGAGGGGTAGGCGGGCCACACGCCCTGGAAAAACTGAGCCTGTTGCTGGAAATAGCTAGTCTGCTGCTGAAAGAACTGAGACTGATCCTAATGGAACTGATGGATCCGGTCTATAGAAGTAGACAAAGCAGACTGCTGAGTGAACATCTCCTCCTGACGAACTGAAAGCTGACGCATCTGGCGCATCATATCATCCTGCCAGCTCAAATCAGTGTCAACTCCAGAAGTAGCAGGAATACTCATACCAGGGACATCCTCATGCATAACTGTGTCGTCCTGAGGAAAAGTTTCTGGAATAGGCCGTGGAGCAGATGGTGGGACTGCTTGTGGAGCAGCAGAAGTGGAAGGACCAGAACCTCTAACCCGCACAAATAACTGACGCAGATCAAAATGCTGATACTCAGGTCCAAAGGGTAACTCAGCAATAGGCAAAAGAATCCTAGAAACACCCGTGGGAGGACCAAATAAATAATAAAATCTGCCTCTATCCTCAGAAAGATATCCATCATTCCTCAGATGCCTAATATCACAAGTAAAGGTAGGAGATAGTCGCTGAGATGCTGGAGGAAAAGGAATGTTCAGAAACTCCCCCAAAATAGGAATCATCCCACCAATACCAATCTTGCACTTTTTCTGACCCCTACACTTCTTGCAACTAGCAAGAAACTGAGCTCTCCAGTCTCTGATAAGCGTTCATGGCGGTGTGAAACTCCACATAGTCTCTAAATCAGTGTAAGAGACCTTGTTGGCCTCAGTCTGGCCATAAAAAGCCATCCTAATCACCTTATGAACAATACGCAGGCAAGGATGAGACCACTTGTAGTTCTTTTCTCCTCCTTTGGGATCAAATGAAGGAAAACCTGTAGTGTTGTACCAGAAAACCAACTCATCCTCAGTAGCATTCCAAAGAGCAGAATCAGAAGGCTGCCTGGAAATACGAAATGTCTCCTCAAGGCTAGCATAAGTCAACACATGGCATGAACCTGCTAGCTGAAAAGAAATCCTCCCATTCTCATGGTCATCCTCTAAAGTAATCAGAAATTCCCTAGTCCAGGCAGGGAATGTGGAAGCACTCTTAAAGAAAAAATTACCCAATCCAGCATGGGTCAACATCTGCCTGGTACAACTCTCCAATCCTAACTGCCTCATAGTAACGGGATCAAAAAATAAAGTAGAGACAATCTCCCGCTCCTCAATAATCTTCCTCCGGGCCTCATGGACCTCGGAGGTGGCGGATCTAGAACTCATAGCACGCTTCCTACAACTCATAAGGAGGAGCTAATTGCCGAAAATACCCGGAAATTGAAGCGCGACGGGCTGTAGGACTGGCGGGTGCCGCTGTTCTTGGCGGCGGGTGCCGCCTCGAATGTCTTCGAGAAAATTTGCAGATCCGCGGTGGTCGCCGCATGAAGTGAACCGAGGAAGGTGGAGAGGCGAGCGACGGTCTCGAGGACAACGAAGGTGGCTTCGATCTAGCCGGATCTGAGCTTGGAAGATGTAGATCTAGATTTGAAATTTTGTTCTTCCTCTCCTCTCTATTTTTCTTCAAAAACCTTTCTTTTTCTTTCACTCTGATTTTTTTTATGAACCTCTTCACCCCTCTTTCTGTTTTTAACTCACTTCAGCACTGCTCTTTTTTTTCGATTTTTCTTTTTCTTTTTTATTTTTTTATTTTTTTTAAAGGAAATAGACGTGAACCTGTACGGAAGGCGGCGGGTGCCGCCGTGCTTACGGTGGTCGCCGCTGGCACTTCGTAGCTAAATTCCTGAAAAAATAAATGGCGGCGGGTGCCTCCGTGCTTACGGCGGTCGCCGCCAATTACGTTGGCCTCCTTCGCTCCTTCCTGCAGGTTAGTCCACACAAAATAACGAAAAAAAACCAAAATAAAAACAACTAAGCTGGAAAACAAAAATAAAAGAAAGTACCTAGGCCGGGTTGCCTCCCGACAAGCGCCTTCTTTATCGTCATGGCTCGACGTAATGCCACTTCATCAGTCTTCCGCGTCGGGCTTTGTTAGGACAGACTCCTCAATTGTGTCCTTGATAAATCCCTCATGATACTTCTTCACTCTTTGACCATTTACTTTGAATAATGAGTATGCTTTTGGATCATAGAGCTCAATTGCACCATGGGGAAAAACTTTAGCAATCACATAAGGCCCTGCCCAACGGGATCTCAGCTTGCCTGGAAAGAGTCTAAGGTGGGACTGAAATAGAAGGACTTTGTCACCAACTTTGAAGTCCTTTCTCAAGATATTTTTGTCATGCCAAGCCTTAGTCCGCTCTTTGTAGTGAATAGCATTATCATAAGCTTCAATCCTAGCCTCCTCCAACTCCTGTAATTGGAGCTTTCTAAGCTCCCCAGCTTCGTCAAGTTGTAAATTGCACTTCTTGATAGCCCAATAGGCCTTGTGTTCCAACTCCACTGGGAGGTGACATGCCTTACCAAAAACTAACCTAAAAGGTGACATACCAATAGGTGTTTTGTAAGCTGTCCTGTAGGCCCATAATGCATCATCAAGCCTCTGACTCCAATCTTTTCTACTAGGGGACATCGTCTTCTCCAGAATGGATTTAATCTCCCTGTTTGATACTTCGGCTTGGCCATTTGTTTGAGGATGATAGGCAGTAGAAACTCTTTGGTTGACATGATACTTCTTTAACAGGGCAGTGATTGTCCTATTACAAAAGTGAGTTCCCCTATCACTTATGAGGGCCTTGGGAATTCCAAACTTGTTGAAAATATGGGACTTCAAGAAATCTGCAACAACTTTGGAATCATCAGTCCTGGTGGCCTTCAGTTCCACCCATTTGGAAACGTAGTCCACCGCAAGCAAAATATAAATATTACCACTAGAGTTTGGAAAAGGTCCCATAAAATCAATACCCCAAACATCAAATATTTCACAAAAAATTAAACTAGTTTGGGGCATTTCATCCCTACTGGACATATTTCCAACTCTTTGGCACCTGTCACAGGATTTACAGTAGTTGTGTGCATCTTTAAAGATGGTGGGCCACCAAAATCCTGCATCAAGTACCTTCCTAGCAGTTCTTTGAACCCCAAAATGTCCCCCACATGCTCCAGAATGACAAAGTGTAAGGAGAGAATTTACCTCATTTTCTGGAATGCAACGGCGGATTACCTGGTCAGAGCAGTGCTTCCAAAGATAGGGGTCATCCCAGACAAAAAATCTAGCTGTACTGCGTAGTCTGTCCCTCTGAGCTTTGTTGAAAGGTTGAGGGAATTCACTTGTGCTGAGGAAGTTCACCAAGTCTGCATACCATGGCTCTATGGTGCTCATCTTGAATAAGGACTCATCCGGAAAGCTTGCTTGAATCTGCTTTTGAGGGGTGCTCTCTTCTTGAACAACTCTGCCGAGATGATCAGACACCAGGTTTTCAGCACCCTTCTTGTCCTTGATCTCGATATCAAATTCACTGAGCAATAGGACCCACCGAATCAATCTTGGCTTTGCTTCTTTCTTTGTCAGTAGGTATCTCAGGGCAGGATGATCAGTATATATGATGACCTTTGTTCCAAGGAGATAAGGTCTGAACTTCTCAAGTGCAAATACCACTGCAAGCATCTCCTTTTCTGTAGTAGAGTAGTTCCTCTGTGCACCATTCATGGTCATTGATGCATATTGAATCACATGAGAAGCTTTGGCTTCCTTTTGGCCTAGCACAGCCCCCACCGCATAATCACAGCTATGAAATTGCTCTTTTAAGGCAACAAATGGCTCATATGCAAGCTCGTTTTGACGCCCAAGCTTTATTGCTTGCATCCCTCGCACCGCCACCTACTTCGGCTCCAATGACGTAATCGGGCGTCAACACCTCAAGCTCTCCACAAGACCCAGTCTTAGATGGTCCCTCGACGCCACAACAACTCCCTCTCGGGCCTTTGATGCGCGCCCGCGCTAAGGCCTCGGGCATCACCATTGGCGCACCGGCAGCATCCATGGAACATGTTATGCCTACCCAGGCCACTCCGCTTGCTACACAGGACCCTCGCCTCAAGGAAAAGGGTCCCTTTGAGCCTAATCCGCCACCCGTGGAGCCCGTTACCGAGTCTAGGCAAGGCCAAGGCACCCGCGTACTTCATAGCGACCCAATAGCTAATGATCCGTCTTCGAGTGCCTATGCCGAAGACCAAGGTATGTATTCTCAACCACCTATTTTTGATTCTTATGGTCCCAAGGATGATGGCTACTATGCCACCACTTCGCTTGGTGCTCCACCTCGTCCACAATTTGTGGACAATGCTAGAGCACGCCGGCTTTATGGAATGTGTGACCAACGCTTTCCGGCACCGGTTTTGACCATAACGTTTTCGCTAAAACCAAAAGCCTTATGAGAAGGAACCTAGTCAAAATCATCGACATGGTTCCTTGGAGTACAATTATGCTACCCCGGTTATCCATGACGACTTGAAGGAGTTCGATGAAGAACAAATTGAAGATTCGGGTGATCCTCCTAAATTGAATGAGCGCCCTTCGGATTGGATTCCACCAGACCCCACCCCTAATATTGGTAATGCTCCAACGCGCCAAAACCGGTGCGCCTATGATCATGTTACCGAGCGGCGTGCCCAAGCTCCACCCCGACAACATCACCAAGGGAAAGACCTTTATTATGGGCAGGTGCCAGCCCGACCTTGGTCCCCCATTGATCGTGGCCATGATGTTCGTGTTGCTAATGGTGACCGGGACACTCCCCGGTACCAACGACATGAAGTCAAGGTCAAGATAGAACCGTTTGAAGGGCATCATGACCCGGCGGTCTTTTTAGAATGGGTTACTGCGACGGCACATACTTTGCGCTATTGTAATATCCCCGCTTATGAGCATGTACAAGCGGTCACCTTACACTTTCGTGGCTCAGCCCGGGTTTGGTGGCAACGTTTTGTGGATGACCGTTTGCGTCGGGGTCTTACACCAGTGACTACATGGGATCAGTTGATCTATGTTATGACCCAAAAATACATTCCAACTGATTACCGTAACCAAATGCGTTTGGACATCGTTGATTTTCGCCAAGGATCATTGTCCCCTGTCAAGTATTTCAAAAAATTAGAGGACATGTTTTTCAAAGCGAACATTAGTGTTGCTCCATCCACTTTGCGTACTAAGTTTATTAGTGGCCTTAATTTGCCTATTAAATATCAGCTTGAGATCCTTCCTATTAAGGATATCAACACATTAGTGCACACGGCCATGAAAATCCACCAACAACATGTACACAATAAGAGCAATGGTTCCCGACTTTCTTCGGGCAGGTATGTTTCTTCTAACCCTCGTCAATACGGTTTTGTTACTAATGATAATTCTAGTGCCGCAGGACAGGGTTCCTCTACTCATTCGGGCGAGCCAACAGTTCCTAACTTTTCACGCCAGGCTCCTCAAAAGCTGGCCCCACCCGAGATTTGGAATGTTACACTTGTGGTGGGCGTGGTCACTACCAAAAGGACTGCCCCAACCGCAAGAAAGTCATGTTTGTGCAAGCTTCCGTTGTATATGAGTCCATGGATGAAGAGGAATTTCGGCCCCGACACCAATTAAGGAGGCTTATTCAGTCCCTCAGGCGGAAGTGTTGGATTGTGCTCCACCGCCGGCCAACATTGGGACTCCTTTGGGTTTGATTGCACGAAAGGCCTTAATCCTTCGTGAAGACAACCTCCATTGCCAGTGGGAGAATCTCTTCCACACTAGAGCTCTTATTGGATCCACCAACTTAAGTATGATTATTGACTTCGGGTGTTGCAGTAATTTGATCAACGAGAAGGTTGTCGCTCATCTTAGGCTACCTACAACTCCTCACCCGGCTACTTATGGTCTTCAATGGTTCTCCTCAAGCTCAGGTACACAAGTCTCTAAGCAATGCATGATTTCCTTTTCAATTGGTTCTTACACAGATTCTATACTTTGTGATGTGGTTGCAATGGACGTCACTCATTTATTATTGGGATGTCCATGGCAATTTGATAGGCATGTTCTTCACGATGGTTACTTAAACACTTATGTGTTTACGTACGTCAAGCTCTTACCTATGTCGCCAAGTGAGATTTTGCAGGATCAAGTTCAAAGGGATCGACAGAAAGCTCTTGAAGCTGAGGAACAAGCTACAATGGCCAAAGGGGTGCCAAAACCAAATCACTTTGATGAGCATGGCAATGGCACGCCCCGCCATGATCCGAGGCCACTTGACGCGTCCACACGCTCCAAGCCAACCCATGGTGCGCCTCTTCAAGGTTCGGTTCAGCGCCGGTTGCTATTGACACATCCGTCGTTGTCTCCGACGCATTCCTTGGGGGTAAAACCGACTCCCCGCTACACCTCCCAGATTCCTATGGAGAAGTACAAGCAAAGGTCATCATGTCGGACTTCTTTTCCGTGGTCGATTCCGAGCTTCATTTTGAGGAAGCGAGGACGCTTCCCACTCAAGGGGGAGGATGATGCGTTCCGGCCTAGGACGACATCAACGGTTTCTATCACAAGTAGAGCTATTCAATCCAAGAGTTCGGTTCAAGACCCGCCTTCAACTATATTGATGACATCTTTGGTCCAAGACACACTTTCGGACCAATTGGAGGAGCCGGGGTTCGAGCCAAGTAGTTCTGAAGGACTCACCGTCGGCGCGGCCGAAGCCACGTTGGGCGCGCCCGCGCACCCGTGCTTGATCCCGTGCCGCGCCACTAGAGAGAAAGCTTCCACGGGCGCGGGCTGCCTACATCGGAGCGCGAACGCGCTCCCCGCCGCGTAGACCGCGTTGCGTCCCCAGAGACCCGGCACCAGCGGGTGCGGGCTGGGTGCCTCGGAGCGCGCCCACGCTCTCTCGGAGTCGGGCCACGCTTCGCTAGGTGGCAATTCCGAGTTGCGGCATGACTTCCGTGGGGTTCGGGTTTAGGATTTCTATTTTTATTTCATATCGGGATTTTAAGTGAAACAATTACTATGTTTGGTATTAATTTGATTTCCGCTATTTATTTAAATAATGAGATGGGTTGGGCTTGGATGCTTAGGCCCATTCTCGCTAGGTTTTCTAGGGTTAGGTTTAAATCTCTATTAATATGTCAGACTATTGTCAATTTCAGTTTTACGCTTGAATGAATTGATAAATTGCCTATGTGAATCGAGTTTCTCTTCCCTAGGCTTCAGGCGTCAAACCCTTCTTAACCCTTCTTCCAATCACCCTCAAAGTTCTTGGTTTCGATTCCGTCGAGACTATTTCGCATTTGAGACGACACTAGAACCCTAGCACCATACCGTTCGAGTCCATCATTCCGTTGCTGTAACAAGTGATTCAACCATGCACACTCAAATCCGTCAATTGCTTCCGCTCAATTTCAACACTAGATCGAAGCGGGATTCGTAATACGAGACGTCGGTCCTTGTAGCGAGGCGAAACGCATCAAAGTCCTCCTTGATTCTTCGATTTCGTAAACTCCTCCTAAGCCGCTTTATGTATACGTCTTCTCTCACTTGTGCTACCCCAAATGAATCCCCGATTGATCTTATCAATCTTCTTGCAAATACTCGCCGGTAAAAGAGCCGCTGACATGGTATACAACGGAAGAGAACAGAGCACCGATTTCACAAGGGTAACCCTACCCGCAAAGCTGAGATTATTAGACCTCCAAACAGCGAGTTTAGAATTAAATTTGTCGATGACAGCAGAGTAAGTGTGCTTGTTAATCTTCTTGTGCAAGATCGGAAGGCCGAGATAATTGCCCAAGTTATGAGTGGTGGAAAACCCACTGACCTCTTCCAACCTCTTTACCAGGCTCCTATTAACATTGGTAGAGACATAAATTTTGGACTTGTGGGCACTCACTTTTTGTCCCGAGGCCGCACAAAAGACATCAAGGCAACGCTTGATAACACTTATTTGTTCCACCGAAGCTTTTGCGAACAACATAATGTTGTCGGTGAAGAAAATATGGGACAATAACGACCCGATTCTAGTCAAACGAATCGGCTTCTAGTCACCACAATCAACCGAGGCCCTAATGAGATGGTTGAGCCTTTCAATACAGAGTAAGAAGATGTAAGGAGAGATAGAATCTCCTTGTCTAATTCCCCGCGACGCCTTAAAACGAGAAGTAATCTCCCCATTCCATAGAATTTGCATATTCGGAGTTGAAACACAAGTCATAACCCAAGAAACAAACCGATACAGAAATCCCGTAGCTTCCAAAGTATCCCTAATGAAGTCCCAACTAAGCCTATCATAGGCTTTCTCAAGATCCAACTTGAGGATCATCCAACCCTTAGCACCCCTTTTCTTTCTCATAGAATGGACCACTTCCTGAGCAACAACGATATTGTCAGTAATTAATCGTCGCGGAATGAAACTTCCTTGAGTAGGACCAATTAATTCCGACATGAAAGGTTGAAGACGGTTAGCCAAAACCTTAGTCACAATCTTATATATCACATTGCACGGGCTAATAGGTCGGAATTGACTAATTTTATCCGATTTCGCCACTTTAGCAAGCAAAATGATCAAAGTGTCGTTAACCCCTTCAGGAAGGATAGCTGAATTAAAAAAATCCTGGAAAAATTCAGGACAAACGTACCCACAGTAGCCCAACATTTTTGGAAACAGCATGGTTGGAATCCATCAATCCCGGGTGACTTGAACGGACCCATGCATTTAACCGCCCTCCAAACTTCATCAGCAGTAACCTGAAGTGTCAAATTATCGCAACTACTAGCGCTGAGCAGAAGGAAGGCATCAACAAAGGACGGAAACACGGACAAATCCGTCGGCTCAGCAGTATATAATTTTTGAAAAAAATCAACAGCCAAAGCCTCAAGATCAGCTTGCTTGTCAATCCATTTCCCGTCTTCGTCCCGCATCCCTTCGATGCAATTTTGTTTACGTCTAATAATAGTAGACGCATGAAAGTAGGAAGTATTCCGATCACCACAATTCAACCATTGTTCTCTTGACTTTTGAAACCACATGACCTCCTCTTGTTCAAGCACACTTTCAAGCTCAAGACGAACATTAGCTTCCAAAGCCTGCAGATTAGCTGAATCATTCCTAGCTAACTCATGTTGAATTTTCAAAAGCCTATCAAGGAGACTCTGCTTACGTTGATTAATATGGCCAACGATTTTTTTGTTCCAAGTAATCAACTCTCTCTTAACAAAATTCAAAGCACTCGGGGTATCAACATCATTGTTCCAACTACTCTCAATCTTCTCATTGAACGTAGGGTGAGCAAACCACGCTGCCTCGAAAAGGAAAGGCCGACGTTTCTTGTTCAGGCCCAAATCAGGATCAAAATTCAGCAACAGTGGACAATGGTCCGAAGAGAAACGAGGCAAATGCCTAACACTCACCTCCGGCCATCTAAGACGTCCCTCAAGATTCATAAAAACCCTATCAAGTCGCTTATGAACCACAGTAGCATTAGGCAGCTTATGACTCCAAGTAAACTCCGGCCCATGAAACTCCAAATCAACAAGAGAAAGATCATTCTTCCATTTATTAAAAGTGGGTGAATCAGCATGAAGCCTACCATTACCACCCTTCCTCTCATGGCTGAACAGAATGCAATTGAAATCGCCTCCTAAAATAACCGGACTAGAAACACTTCCAACTGCCGCCTTAAGGTCATTCCAAAAATCCAACCTACCAGTCACCGAAGGGGGGCCATACACCACAAAAAGATGGGACTTGGTCCCATTATCCACGAAAGAAGCATGGATAAAATGTGAGTTCTTGTCAACAATCTGAATTTGCACATTACTGTTTTTCCAAAAAATCCAAATGCCTCCGGCAAAACCTCGAGCCTCCACCCGAGAACAATGAGAGAAATCAGACCTTAACAAACGATCACAAACAGTTTGGGCCCGCTCTCCAAATATACGAGTCTCAAACAACGCTAACACATCAACTTTCTGATTCCGACAAATATAATAGACTGCTCTACGAAAACCTAGCTTACCTGCACCAAAACAATTCCAAAATAAGACTTTCATCATAACAAATAAAATATGAGAGAAAAAAGAAACCAGAGAAAGGTTAGATTGACCCATTAGGCGTCTCATTATCCTCCATTGCGGTGTCAATTTCACGCTCAACCACAGTAGGTTGTTCTTTCTGTATATCCTTCGGGTAGACAAGAGCTTCAGAGACATCATCCTGATTGTGGGAAACCTCGTTCAAGTCACTCCTAGAAGTTCCCTGCATATGCCTTGCAATCGGCAGGTTATGAACTTGCTTCAACCTATTATCCATGTTATCAAAAACAGATCTGGGCCTTTTGGCCAAGTACTCTCTCCATTCGCCTGAGCCTCCTTAACATGTTCAACATTTCTTATGCTGAAAATGCCATTCTTACGTCCCACCTTGATGGGCTTTTTACCATTATTGGGTTTATGTTGGAAGAGCCCATTATTGAAAACCGCTTTGTATTGATTCTCCTCAGAGGCATCCGTGGGCTGTTCATTAGGAGTATGGTCTAGCCCAATACCATTTTCGGCCCCTCTCAACTGATTAATTGGGTCCTTTCTTTCGATATTTTTCAAACCCGGTTCAAGTTCAGTATTGCCAGTAAAAACCATCATAGCACTAAAGCCATCCATGTTGATATTTTCATGGTTGACTTTGACCTCTTCTTTTCCTCCCATATTCGACGTGGACACATAATTATCCAGAATCTCCGTTATTTCCTCAAGCATTTCAAACCGATTGATTTGGGGAACGTGAGGAATTTGGGGAACTAACGGCTCTTTCGAATGCATAATCTTTGACTTCCCTTTATCGTTCCCATTATGGCCCTCCTTACAGACCCGGTCCTAACATTTTAGAGGCCCTAGGGCAAAATTTTTTTTTAGGGCTCGTTAACTTATTATGTGTTAAATATATCTATGTAAAATAGATATTTTTACCTTTAACAATACATTTTTGCTACTTTAAATATCAATTAATTAATGACTAAAAATGCATTGTAACATTCATCACCAAAAAAACATTAAATTTATAGCTTCAAGCCTTCAAGTATAAAAATAAACTTGAGTTGTAGTCCTAGCTGAATAGAAAATACTGTACAAAATAGGATATAGGTAGATGTTTATGGTTGAATGGTCTCTTCAACTTCTGAGAAGGGAGGGAGTTGGTAGGTAGAATTGGGAAATGGGGAGAATGATGAGAAAATCATAGGTTTAGGTCTCCTGAAGCTTTAATTTTGATAATTTTTGTTTTCATTTTTTTAGGTTAGGTATGTATGTGGGCTTAATGGACCTTTCTTTTATTATTTTTATGATCCATCAGATTTTTATCTTTTGTTATATTAAATACTCTAATACTAGAATAAGATATATACACTCATAAAAATTTCGGTCCCCCAACAGATCTGGGTCTTGGGCCATCACCCAGGTTGCCCCTGTTGTTGGGTCGGGCCTGCCTCCTTCCTATCTCCTTTTCTATTTGAGTTTGTACGTTGATTTTGCTGGTTTCCCTTGTTATTCACTTTCCTTTTTTTGACTTTCATCCAGGAACCATAGACCCTGTTACCCTTTCCGGTGCTAGCTTCTCCGATCACCGGTGTGCCTTCATTCTGTTCCCTTGAAAGTGGCGCAGAGCCTTCACTGGTGGTGGCAACCTCCGCGGAGACCTTCTTTGATGCATTCGTGACCCCAGCGGAGACCCCTTCATTATAAGTCTTAGCCGCGGACAAAGAAGAGGTTTTAATTCCAGGCGGCCGAAAAGGGCAATTGGACTTTATATGACCAAAACGACCACAATCAAAATAAATGGTCGGGAGCCCTTCGTATTCAATAAGAAACCTATCACCATTAATGTTGATTGTTGACTGACCCTTTCAGCGGTTTATCCGAATCCAACTCCACACAAATTCGATTGAAACGACCCCAATTAGTGTAAAGAGTTTTCTGATCAACCTTGATTGGACGCCCAATGGCTTCCGCGATCTTCATAAGAATTTTTTCCTCATAAAGCGTGACGGGCAAATCTGAAATCCTGATCCACGTCGGAGCCGTTTTTATAGGCTCAGAAGTACGGAAACTCGGAGACCAGCTTCTCACACATAGACACCGGCCGAAGATAGTCCAAGGACCGTCAGCTAAGGCCGACATATACTCCTCCTCCCTACTGAAACGAACAAGATAGCACCCATTAGTCAGATCGAGGATTTGGTAGCAGATGTTGGATCTCCACATATCCCTAATCTTCTTTTCCATCACCGCAAAATTTACCGGATGCCCTAGCAGTTTTACGACCACTGACCATTTCCAAACCGAAGCTAAAGCGTCCATAACGTCATCCGCAATCACAATCGCTGGATCCCCATTCTCCCCATCCGGAAAATGAACTTCGATCTTTCCATTTAGAAACGCTTCATCAATAGTAGTTTTTGGTTGTAAAGCACCACCCACAATAACCACATCCTTCCAAGAGGAACCCCGATCGGGAGGTTCTCCCGGAGGAGGCGTCGCTTGCATACATACTTCCGGAGGAACATTAGCAGGACTTCCGGCCAGACTAGACCCTTTGGACATAGAGAAGAACTTTCAGAAGAGAGCGTTTTTTATGAAGTAACTAGTCCTAAAAATAAACCATATGATATTTATTTTAGGTACTATGTATGTTGCTCAAATTGCCTTGTTCTTTTTTTCTCCAAAACAACTTTCTCTCCAAAACCTACTTTTAAAAGTCTTGAAATCTGTGCACCCCTCTCTACTTTTTACGTTTTTCGAGACACAAAAAATAACTTTCACCCCAAAATAACTTTCTATATACTTAGTGAAACAAGGCCGCATCTTGGATTCTATCAATTAGGTTGACCCGTCTTTTTTTTTTTGCGGTGGTTTTATTTTTTGTTTTGACTGTCACTTATGGAATTATGAACTTCAATTCACTAACTTATTATCTAATTTTGATACTTCTTGTTTGTTTGTTAGCTTTCAGTCGCTATATATGGGCATAATGTTGGCTTATTTGCTGGGACTTTTCGTCGAATGGAGAGTACTTATAGTTATAGGTAAGACTTCTACAGCACAAAGTGACAATTTTTTAACCAATTGATTTTTTACATTCCACAACTTCAATATGAATTTTGGTGATATGACATTTGGCCCTTTTCTTCATTCAGTTGACTACTCATCCTAAAGCAGGAGATAAGTGGTGTATTTATCCGAGGTATGATTATTCTCATTTCATCGTGTTCAAATGTGTGATAATCCTCCAGTTAAATAATCTCAGCTCACAGAGGCGATATGAAGTGAAAACCAAAAGGCTGAGTGTTGTTTATCAAATAAGTGAAGGTCATTTCATTTTGTTGTGGATGATTGTTGTCTTTTATGTTTGGTTTCTCTGGTGCAGGTTTCATTTGGGAGCTATGGATCAATCAAGAAGGATATTAAATCCAGAGATTTTGATCCAAGGGAGAAGTTCTGGACAAGGTTTCAGATTTCGAGTGAAGGGCTCAAAGTGAATGCGGTAATCTTTGGTTCATGTGAGCAGGTCAACCAAATTGGTTCTGTGATTGAGAGTATTGAGGATGTCAGGATGTCTAAGCGTGCAGAGGTGTGATGGTCAGCCACAGGGGTAAGTCATACAAATATTAATACTTAAATTCCATGTAATTCTTTTCTTTAATGCAGTTTTTTATGGTAACTAATTTGACCTTACCTTTGTATGAATTGAATTCAATGGTGTGACAGAAGACACATTCATCCATGATCTCTTTGTTGGTCTAGCCATGGTAATTTATATGTTTTTTTTTTTTTTCATTCTGTACTGACTTGTTTTCAATGAGAATATGAAAAAAAAAAACTGAGATCCACTTGATTAGGTGCATTACTATATATGCTCAAGAATTTGTGAGAAATGGAGAGCCTCATCTTGTGGAGCTTGTGATTGATAGTAGCAGGTGAACAGCTTATCTATTCTTGTTTGGAAATTTTTTTATTTTCCCTTCTTTTTAATGACAATACTTCAAAATAGGTGTAGTTTGATGAGCCTTTGCTTGTAATGGTCCTTGAAGCCCACCAATTGCAAGCATTCACTAACGCTTACCGTGAACTAGAATAACTTTGCCTGGTCTGAATGTTGTAGTTAAGACTTTTGCTGATATTACCCTTGAGCCATAAAAGACCCATATCTCTTTTAAGGGTGTTACTGAATTTGGATTTGATTTGAACCTTATCGCAAAGACCATCAAACTGATCAAGGCTGGATTGGCACTCTCAAGTCCCTTGAAGTCATTGTTGGGAACGGCAAACATATTATTGTCAATACTGAACATGATTCCTCAATTTCTCAGTATGAGTGTTTGATTAATCCACTTTGCATTTCACTGTACACAAACTTGTGATCTCCACCTCTTGCTCACTCCTGGCTTTGTATGGATTGAAAGTGAGGCCAAGAAAGTTTTCCTGCTTTAATTAACATGACCTGGCAGTATGATTTTAAGAAAATGAGGAGTAGAGAGATAGTCTTGTGAATAACCAGACCTTATTTTGGTCTTTTAATGTTACAATTGTAAAAAATTGCATTAAGATATGTATGTGCTGTCATTTGATCCTTCATTCTCTTGTGCTTGCATCATAGATTTCACTATCTTGACATGCCCCAAGACAACTACCTTTGTTTATCTGTTGGTGTTCCAAGTAGGTTGAATAAGAGGGAGTTGTTGATAGCAAGATTTTGCAATATTGTAGCATAAACAAGAAAGGAAAAAGGTCACTTGGAGAGCTTGAAGCAGATTTCTTACAAGCACTTCAAGTATGACAAAGTAATCTATACATCATTCATGTAGTCCTCCTCCCAACTGCTCATGTGGATTGAAAAAGTTCTAATATATCTTGTGATTGTGTTGTACATGCATTTTACTATGAGGGAAAAAGGCTATTATGTCAAATGAGAAATTTGACAATCTCAAGGAAGAACTCATGTAGGAAGGAAGGTTAGGAAGCAATGTTGTAATGTTGACAATGCACACCAGTTGTTCGAACAAATGCTCAGGTATCTATGTGACCTAATCGTGCCTGGTTCCCAAATTCGATCGATTCCCGCGCCGCCATTGCTTGAGTTTCGCTCAAAGTCGGTGTTCACTGCCTCATTATTGAGTTTCTCTGATTTCTTAACATTTTATTACTTCTTTGATTATTAGTCTAATTTAGTTTACATAATTCATAGTTACTCACTTGAAGAGGGAAGTATGTGAATTGAAAATGAAGATGGTGGGAGTGGATGACAGTGGAGAGTGGTTCCTCTTTGCAGGAACACAAAGGTTGGTAAATGGTAGTATTTCCTTTATTTCCTCCATATGAAGTACTTGTAATCTGCTTATTGTTACCATGTGCTGAGTGGATGACAGTGTGGGACGACATGTTCAGAAATTTTGAAGGAATGAATTAGGTGCTAAAACTAAGCTGTAGAGAGGGTAGCATATTAGATTTGTGCTAACATTGTATCCTTTCTTACATTTCAAAGCCAAGGATTTAAACCAACAAATACTTTAGTGCTTGTTCTGGTGTTATACCACTATCGCTTCCTACAGTAGTAGTTTTCTGGTTTTTTGATAGTTTCTTGTTAGTCGTCCTTGTTTGTAGATGCGGCTGAAATTTGTGTGCGCTATTTCTAGAACTGATGTGTGTAGCTGTACTCTACTATCTTGTAAGAAATTTCCTTGCTTTCTAACTTGCATTCTTGTTTTTACACGGGCACACGGAAATATCAAATATGAGAACTGGTTCTTCCAGTTCAATGACGAGGCACGGTCACCTTTTGTGAGGAAGTTCAAAACCATTTTACATCCTGGGGAGGTAATTCCAAGTCATTTCACATAGTTTAAGTATTGATTCAGTTATGTTTATCTGAGAAATGAAATGAGAGAAAATAGGTGGATGGTAAAACAAGTTTTTATAGTGCCTGCAACCAGGCTAACAAAATGAGCATATAAATTGAGTTATTGGTGCTGATATTTAATCTCTTGCAGGTGAATAGGATCAGGGAACTTCCACAGAACAGCAATATTGTTGCTACCCATACTGATAGTCCTGATGTAAGTAGTGTGTAATTGTGTATAATTTGATAGTGATAGGACTGGCACTATACGGCCAATGAACTGTCCTACTTTCTTCTAATCTAGACGTTTCATGTAAATGTTTTCATATGTTTGTCTCTGGTTCTAATCACCAGGTGCTTATCTGGGATGTTGACAATCAGCCTAACCGCCAGGCTGTTCTCGGGGCTTTTGAATCTCGTCCAGATCTGGTAAGTGTGATTTAAAGGGCTATGAAGCCTCTTACATCCTGCTGTCTTTTCTAATTAGTACAGTCTCAGAGCTCAAATAGGGAGGTTCTAATCTTGCATATCGTTGCTATAAAGATTTCAATTTTTTTTAATATTCAGAGAGAGCTTACACACTTTTGACGACAAGAAGTCTTAATTTCTGGCGTTGTTCTTCTCAACATAACAGTTTTGGAGCAAGGAAAATTATGATAGGTTCTAAATTTTTTCATAGAATATCGTAGCCACCTCTTCTTTTATTTGTTATTAAAAGTAGATGATGCATTTTTCCACATCTTTTTCATCTAATAGATGGTAATGCATGTAGAGGAATAAAGTTTTCTTTTTTATCATTAAAGAAATTTAAATTCTGGTAGAGATCCCCTGTTCTGAAACATCTTATGTTGCAGATTTTAACAGGACATGAAGATAATGCTGAATTTGCTCTTGCTATGTGCTCCACTGAACCATTTGTGCTGTCTGGAGGTAAAACTCTTCAATTTATATATTTCTCCTGCTGATTTTTGAATGTATGGCTGACAATTTCTTAGAACCTGTTACATATGTAGTGATATTATGCTATGTAGTGCGTATTTATTAATACTAACAATTTCTTACATGATATTCTTGTGGTTGCTTTTCCTTTTAGTAAATTTCTCTGTATGGTTCTGCAAATCATCATCTATCAGTTTTTTATATGGATGATCTCTTTATATCTTTAGTGAATATCATGATTGTTTTTGTATATATCCTCTCTGCCAGTGAAATTTGGGTCCTTATCTGTATTGACAATTTTTATTTCCCATGTATGGTTTATGCCATTTTCTTTTCTCTTTTCCGAAGTTGAACAATCTGTTGCAGGACACAGTGGGGCATAAGTTTGCCTTATACAGTATAATTTATTGTTGCAGGAAAGGATAAGTCTGTAGTTTTGTGGAGCATCCATGATCATGTATCAACGCTGGCAACAGACCCAGGATCCATTTTCATCCCCACTGGTCTTAGAGGTCTTGATGCTGCAGGTAGGCATGTTCTTGCCCATGCTGCCGCAATCAGACTAATGTTCATGAATGACAAAGGCGAGCAGTGCGTCTGCAAGGTATTTTGATGCCCCAAAACTTCCAGCGGCTGAAGCTATATGCAGGAAATGGTGGTTGTTGTGCGGTTTTCAGTTCTCCCCAAATGTGTGATTGCGTTTTTGTTGGCCTTTTCAGCTCTTGATTTTGTGTTAGATCTTCCTTCAATGTTGAATCCTGTTCCATTGAGTCCTCAGCATGGTTTAGACTCTGATTTCCTTGATATTGCAATTGGTGCAACTGTTGATACTGCTCGTCACTTCATTGAGGTACTTGTTTGCTTTGGTTTTGTGAATATTTCATAGTTGTGTTTAGTTCTCCCCTTTTTATAATTCGCAATTTTTACTCAGGCATCAAGTTGGAGGCTCGAGGATGCAATGGAACTCTTTTATGTGGGTCTTAGTAGTGCCTCCTCTCCGGCCCCTGTCACGGGAGACACAGGTGATAACATTTGTCTGCTCGTTTTGTTATTAATTTGACACTATTAGTCTCGATAAAATATGTTCAATATAGGCGTAGAGGTAGTAGTTGGTGGTGGAAAGCAGAAAAACATGGAAAGGGAAGAAAAAATGTAGGAGACCCCTTACTGATGTTGGCAATCTTCAAACTTTAAAGGCAGCAGGAGTAAAGCCAAATGTTGAGATCTCTAGACCGGTTACAAGGTTAATTTGGTTTCCCCTCTGTGTGACCCTTTTCAATCCCATGACTTTTTAGCATTTCTTCATTCTGCATCTCTTTTTTGTTGCCAATAGGAATTTTGGTGCCCAATCGCAAGCCAGGCCACAGACGGGATATATGATGGTAACAAGCAGGTTTTCAATCTTGGAGACCTATCTTGACTTTGAAATAGCCTGGTGTTTTCAAATTATTTGCTGACTTCTAAATTTTTTTTGTAAGAAATTTGAGAATGCCGCTAATGGTATTCAACTTGTGACCAATAAGGTTTTGCCACTGCTAAAAAAGAAGTGCCTACAAAGCAAAAATCCCAACAGGAAGTGATTGTGATTGGCCCTTTTGACATGGAAGGGGAGAAAGTTAACCATAAAATCTGATGATGGCTTCTTGGGCCCAACAAGGAGGAAGAAATTTTCCACTACAACTTTGATGTTGAATGCGAATTATTAGTGTTGTTTGGATCTTGCATCAGCATTGTAAAGTGCTTTAATGTGGATTGTATTGTGTATGTTGGTTTTCCAGGTTGCTTGTGGATTGGTGGCTGATAAGATGCCGAAGGACACGAGATATAGATGCTGTTGTGGTTGAGTATGTTAATGACATCTAAAAAAAATTACAATCTAACTGAGGTGCTTAAACTTTATCTCTCTCTCTCTCTCTCTCTGTGGATGCTAATGTGTTTATTGTTTATGACTCATGGCTGTATTCTTCAATCTCGCTTTTGTTAGAATGAGACCCGACTTCATGATTACATGCACTCACAACCAGAGCTCAATGAAAAGATGAGGGCAATTCTGGTTGATCGGCTGATTGAAGTCCATAAAAACTCATGCCTGAACTCTCTAACCCACCATCTATGTGGGAGTTTGATTCCTCTGTCTAAAAAAGTGAAAAGGAAATAATTGCTACCATTAGGCATTGGTGTTATGCCTATAACTTGCAAGTAAAAAGTGATTTGGGCCCCATAGGTAAAAAGTGATTTATGCCTATAACTAAAACCAACAAGGTCAACTCATGCTTAAATATATGAGGCCTTGCATTCACTACTCAGTACTTAGCAGAAAGGTGACCCAAGAGCTGAACATCTGCAGCTAAAAACACACACTTGAAAATGCCAAATTCACAACTGAACAATATCAACTTAAGCTGAGGGAATATAGTATGCTCCATTTCAATTAATTCTCAGCAGGCAAGCTAATATTGCTTCATAACAACCTTTTCTATAAAAACAACCAAAATCACACTAGTATAAATGTAAAGGAGTTCGAGAGTAGGTTGTAGAAATGGAAATTTATGGCAAAAGAAACATCTTCCCCTAAACACAGACACTAATCTTCAAGTTACAGACCAACAAAAGCCTAATTCTTAATCACATTCTTGCAGTTGCCCAGGAACAAATTTCTCTTTAACTGTTTGCTTCACATTAGAATGGTTCCAAACAAAGTTTTGTCTTGCATGTACAAATCTGATCCAAAAGTAGTCATCGAACTTTTAGATTACATAGAGATAATCAATATGAAATTTGAAAGGTGTAAAACAAATTATAAACTGAGCTATTGTATTTGACAGAACCTGGAATAAATTAGGCCTGAATTCAATTCAACTTAGTGTAATTTTAGGAAGCTATGTAATATTACATATGTAAAGGATAATAGTTGTTATAAAGGTAGTCTCTATATAAATGCTTATTCTCTTGTATGTGCATTCTGGACATAGAGTGATGTTAACTAGTAAGATGGAAGCTGATTAAAGAGCATGTTTTAACATGAGCAGTATGGGGATGATAAATTGATGTACGAGAAACTATCATGTATATGTTGTGGAGGCAACTAGCATATTGTTCATGCTAACCAATTACAATACCTTGATCATCATCAATTAGAGAAAGTGATTTGCTGGGATTTTGTAGTGATGTAATGTGTGAACCTGTATTCAAAGAGGACGGACCTATGTATTATGAATGATTATCATGTTTTTACCAATAACCAATTGGTCTAGTGGGATACAGTTGTACAGATTCTCTGTGGTAAATTCTTCTTTTTCTTTTAATCTGCGTTTTAGGTGAAGTAAATTATAGCGTACAAGTAGGTACAACTGTACAGATTTTGTGGGCCAGGTAAATCCTAACGGCGAGCGTGATTTTAGGTGAAGTAAATTATAGCGTACAAGTAGGAGGTCGATTATTATGATCCGCCCTTCTCGGCCGGACCTAACCTCCTTCAAGTATCGGAGGATTCGGAGCTAGTATGGGCCATTTCAACCCTCTATCCTGATCGAACAGGTTATCAAGTTTTAAATTACTCCTAGGTGAGTTCATTTAATTCTCATGACGCTCCTAGCTACCTAATTAATCTTCTCCTCTGTCACTTGGCGTGATCACCTCTTCTGTACATGATACCAGTAAACCTGAATAAACTTACTTTTTTTAATTTTTAGATTTATTTACATGATTTGCTTTTGCTTTAATTTCTTGTTCCCAAAGGCAAAAACAAGATAATTATTTGAACCAGACGGTGTGAGTCGAACGAGGCGAGGCTTCAACTCTACAACACTACTGGCACTACACTTGAAGGTACTAAAATTTATAATTTTAGCTTTGAATTTGTTACAATAATTTCCGTCTTTTGGGTGGTTAGGTTTAACCTGGTGTCAAATTATTGCTTCTGTTTGTATAGGATAAACGTACAAGAAACCAATGTCGACTTACGGAAAATCAAAGCTTGCGTGGGGAATATTGCGACGGTTTGCCTTGGGTTCAAACCACCCTGCTAGTACTAACATTTCTGTACTGGTCAAGTATCTAACAAACGGAAAATAATGAGCTATTCTGGGCCGTCTTTGATTTCTTCAAAATACTACAGTAGCAATGTAGTAGGGAGAAGATACTACAGTAGTAGCAGTCTACTTGCTGTAAAATCTAGTGATCCACAACAAGCCTCAAACCCCAATTCCCACCACACATCCGAAAGGTTAAGCAACTATTGGGTCTTTATCACTGCCGCGGTGGGTGCAACCGCCTTGGTTAACGTGGAGGATCTGAGAAGGTCCCACGGTGGAAAAACCGTGCCAAGGGAGTACGAAGAGCGCGGTTTTGAAGACTACTTAAAGGCCACCCACCAGAGCGAAACCGTGCTGCCAGCCACACACCCTACGAGAGAAAAGGTGGCCCGAATCGCTCAGAATGTGTTTGATGCATTGCGTCGGGGTGTAGAGGACAGCAAGGTATGGGGAGGCACTGTCTATGCTTTGGGTGTTACCAAAAAGAGCCTCAGTATCCACTGGCAAGTTTTCGTGGTCGATGACCCTAATATTGATCGCGTCGATTGCTTCAAGGATGGCAAGATTGTTGTCTACACTGGGCTTCTTGATCATCCCTCCAAGTCTGATGCCGAGATTGCATATATTATTGCACAACAGGTGAGCAATTTCATTAAGTTAAAACGTACTTTCTGAACCTAACAAAATTCAGATGTTGTTGTTGTTTTTGTTGTTGATTAGGTTGCGCTTGCTGTGGCTAGACCTGATATAGAAGATTGTTCAATGATCTGGGGTGCTAGTCTCTTGACATCTTGTATCTTGCCCGGTCGTGTCACACCTCGTAGAAATATTCTACTTACGTTTCCATTCATACTCATAACGGGGCAATTATCAGGACTGTAAGTCTTCTCAGACCATATAAAGATTATTTGCTTAGGTCTGAAACTACAATTTCTGCATAAAACATTGTGAATATTGGATTATTTTTCACATCATCAGTTTCATATATCACACATTTTTTATTAGACTGACAAAAATTAAACCGGCCATTTGAAACATACTCGTTTTGAGATTTCATTAAGAAAAATTGTATTGAAGATATATATATAGTATGAAATGGTCATTCATTTTGAAGAGATTGAATTGCATATTGTTCTCTGCGTTAGTTAGCTTGTGGTTCTTGAATCTTGCTCATCCGTTTTCTATGAGCTTGCAGGGTGAAACGTACATCAGATTTTTTTGCGTTGCTCTTAACGGCTTCTGCCGGGTATCACCCACAAGATGTGGTGGACCTAACTCCATTTTCTGTCAAGGTGGAAGAAAGAGTCATGGCAGTTTACCAGAAT